>CM053758.1:30021439-30057455 GCA_028658305.1 Pachyuromys duprasi
GGTAGATGGAGAAGGACCCAAACCCCGGGCTGTGCTCTGCTTATATAGCCAGCAGAGGAGTGTGTTCGTCTGTAATTGGTGCTCCGCTCAATACCCGATTAACATGCGACCTCTCATTGGAGGATCACACAATTCTTTATTAGCATAAGGCGGCGCATGCGCGAATGGCGAAGCAAGCTTGGCGGGAAGAACCAGGAAGTAGGAAGCCGGCGCCATAATGGCGGGAGCGGCTCCCGACACCATCTCTTCCCTTTCCGGCCCCCACCTGTCTTTTCTTTTTTTAAATATATTGAAGCATATGATATATTTAATATGCATATTAAGTGTTTTATTTTTCTTTCTTTTTTAAATGTTTTTTTTTTCTGCATGCATGTATGCCTGCACTCCAGAAGACAGCACCAGATCTCATTATAGATGGTTGTGAACCACTATGAGGTTTCTTGGACTTGAACTCTGGATCTTGAAAAGCAACCAGTGCTCTTAACCTCTGAGCCATCTCTTCATACCAAGTGTTTTATTTTTCATCTTGTTTGTGTGTATGTGGTATGTGCACACAAGCACAGGTGCCCGCAGAGTCCAGAGGCATCAGATCAATGGCAGAGGGTTTGATCCCCAGGACTGCCCTGGGAGAAAACTAAAACCTAAGCATCCATGCTGAGCATAGTGGTGAGCATTTGTAATTCCAGCACCAGGGAGACAGCAGCTAAAAGATGGCCACAAGCTGAGTACAGAGCAAGTTGAAGGCTATATATATAGTGAGATTCTCTCTAACAAGCAAACACGAATAACAAAACCAAAGGCTGTGTGTGTTTTTGGTGGAGGTGTAGCTGGAGTTACTGGGGAGAAGTAAACAGATGTCTACACTCTCCAGATAGGACGCCAATGATGGACCAAAGTAAGGATTACACTAAAGATAAACTTGGCAAATCAGTGCATTTACTGGGCTTACTTACAGACCACAGGTAACCCCAAAACAGCCTGTCTTCATCAATGTTCTATTGCTGTGAAGATACTCCATAACCTGCTGCAGGATATTTGATCCCATTATGATCTCCAAAATTGTGAACTGTAAATAAAACACTGCGTCTTGTGGTTGGGCCCTATCACACACCTTTAATCCAAAAACTTTGTTTATTGTAAACAGGTGATTATGGTGTGGTTTACCTAACCCTAGCATACACTGTTAATCCAAGAGCTTTCTGTACACAGGACTTCATGTTAACTCTAGATCAAGAAGTGGAGCAAGAAACTAGCTGACAGGCATTAAAGAGTAGGAGGGATATTTAAGACAGCATGGAGAAGTAGAAAGAGCTTTCACTTCAAACTCTGGCTTTAACTTAGGCTTCCGCGCTTCAGTTCCCTTTTTGAACTTTGAGCTAGCAAGCCTTCAGCCTTGGGTTTTTTGGAATTTTCCTCCTGGGCTGTCAGCTGAGCTAATGAGCATTTAGGGTTTTGTCTATCCAGAACTGAGCTGAGAAGGAAGGTCAGCTGGGTGCTTTCTCTGCCTTTCTGAGCTATCAGGTTTTCACCCAGCATCTGTCTCCGGAGTCTTCATTGGTAAAATAGAATGATTGAGATTTTCATTAAAAAAAAAAAAACGTGGCAACTTTTTTTTTTTTGTGAAGATTTATTTATGTATAGTGTTCTTCCTGCATCAGAAGAGGGCACCAAATAGTTGTGAGCTACCATGTAGTTGCTGGGAATTGAACGCAGGACCTTTAGAGGATCAGCCAGTGCTCTTAACCTCTGAGCCATCTTTCCATCACCTATTCTTATTTTCCTTCTTTCTTTTCTTTTCTTTTTTTTTGTGTGTGTGTCAAGACGGTTTCTTTGTGTAGCTCTGGCTGTACTGGAACTCACTCTGGAGACCAGGCTAGCCTCTTCCTCCTGAGTGCTGGGATTAAAGATGTGCACCACTCCCACCTGCCTGATCATGACAACTCTTACAATGAAAAACCTTTAGTTGGGGCTTGCTTAGTTTTAGAGGTTTAACCTCTCATCATTATCATGGTGGCACACAGACATGCTGCTGGAGAAGGAGCTGAGATTTCCACATCTGCATTGGCAGGCAGCAGGGAGAGAGACACTTGAGCATTTGAAACCTCAGAGCCCACCCTGAGTGGCAGTTTCTCCAACAAGCCCGCACCTCCTCATAGTGCCGCTGCCCAATGACCAAGCATTCATAGTGCCGCTGCCCAATGACCAAGCATTCAATTATATGAGCCTATGGAAGTGATTCTTGTTCAAACCAGTCGTATCAGAACATCGGAATTGAATGTTGAAGAAGACATCCTCATATCTGCATAGACAGAGTGCGTCTGCCACACTCTAAATTCTGTAGCAACCCCTTTGACCATGAGATCAGGTACAGCTGGGGCAGAATTGCCTACAACTGACAGGCACAGGCTAAAGTGGCTCAAGTCTTAAAAGGCTCGATGATCCTATTCACCTGGTGGTTCTAGGCGGGAACATCCTTCTTACCAATCTAGATTAAATCCTATGATTAAAATGGTAACAGCTGTTATACTCCAAAAACAGCATCCTAGGGTACATATAGAAAGCCTAGTTTTCATTCCCAGCGCATGGGGTCATATCCTATAATCCTAAGAGACAGGAGAATTATCTTTAGCTATATGGTACACTTGAGATCAGCCTGGGAACCACCAGACCCAGTCAAGAAAACAGTTTGTGCCAGGCATGAAGACACATCCCCTTAATTTAGCATTTATGAGAGGCATGAAGATCTCTATGACTTTCAAGCCAACAAGGTCTAAATGAGGAATTCTAGACCAGCAAAGTGAGTCCTGGCCTCAAAAAATGTTTGTTTCGGGTATGTAGCTCAGCGGTAGAGTGTGATGAGCAAATGGTAGGCTCTGGGTTCATTACCTAGCACCAAGAAAATACAGGAGGATGAAGTAGCTTAGTAGCAGATTATGTGGTTAGGCCACTAAGGCCCCGAGTTCAATCCCCATTGCTGTCAATAATAAATGTTATTAAGATATACCCCAACATGTGGGAGTTGGAGGCAGCAGGAGAGCCATGGATTCTAGACCATCTTGGCCTTCATAGCATCAGGCCAGCCAGAGTATAGAGCAAGACCCTGACTCAAAAGATGGGTTGGAGCAAGTATATGGCAGGGTCCTGGCAACAACCAAAATGGACCATTTTATGGCCCTCAGGGAGATATTTAGAGTTCTTAAGATCAGGGTATACACTGAGTTGGAATGAGGGCATCCTATAGTTGGTATAAATTTGGGCCACAGGGAATATGCTAATTGGACACCTAGGTGGTGTATTCTCCTCACTCTGGGATGGACTGATATTGACTCTGCCATGAAGTGACTGCTGATGTTGGAGTTGAGGTGATTGCTGACATTGGAGCTGAGGTGATTGATGTTGGACTTGAAGTGACTTTGGATGTTGGAGTTGAGGTGATTGTGGGTGTTGATGTTGAGGTGACTCCTGACGTTGGAGTTGAGGTGACTGCTGATATTGGAGTTGAGGTGATTGTGGGTGTTGATGTTGAGGTGACTGCTGAAGTTGACCTTGAAGTAACTGCTGGTGTTCCTCTTGGACTTGGGGTGACTGCTGGTACACTTGTTTCTGATGAATGTCACATTTGACTCTCTTGCATTTTGCTCTTTGGTTCTTGAACCAAACCTAAGTGGAAAAGAGAGCCGGATGGGGTGTGGTGTTGATGAGTGGAGACTGACTTCAGAAGTCAGTGATACAGAGATTTCTATACTACTGTTGTTCAGTAATATAGACTTCTGGGTGCGAACAGCTAGTTCTGCACCTCTGTCACTTACATCTCGCCCTTATATTCTACATCAGGAGCAGAAACCAAAGGCTGAGGGGACCAAAGAAGGTTCAGGAGTCAGGAAGCAGGCATCTTTGAAAAGCAAACACCTTTGATCACAGCAATCAGGAGGCAGATTCAGGTGGAAGTCCTGAGAGTTCAAAGCCTATCTTTTTGAGTTGGAGGCAAACCTGGTCTACATAGTGAATTCCAGGTCAGGCAGGGTTACATAGTGATTCCCCGTTTCAAATAGAAATGATGAGCTTCAGGTTCTGTGAGAAACTGTCTCAAGGAAACAAGGTCGAAGGCCATAGAGGAAGACACTGAAAGACAGACCGGACCCCTCCCATGTGTGCGCTCTCTCACACACACACACACAAGTGGGGAGGAACAGGGAGAAGTGCCCTTTGACTCCTTAAGTAGCCAAAGTGTCTCATGTAGCCCAAGCTGGTCTCAAACTCTGCATGTAGCAGAAGGTGACTTTGAACCCTTAGTTCTCTTCCACTTCCCTCATACTGTGCCTGTTTCACCCTACCAGGTTTATAGAGTTCTGGGGATAGACCCCAAGTCTTCATGCATGCTAGGCAAGCACTTTGCTGACTGAACTATATTCCCAGCCCAACTATTTGAGATGTGCAAATTATGTTTCCATATAGTGTCGGGGAGGAGAGTCTAAGAGCTATGGCATATACTTGTAATCACATCATTTGAGAGGCTGGATGTGGGAAGGTTGTGGTGAGTAGCTAGCCTGAGCTACATAGTGAGATCTCAAAAAGAAACAAAAGAACTGAGCAAAACCCTGTATTTTTCCTTGTTTACTAATCACTCACAGCTGCTGTCCTGCCACACTTACTCAAAACACCTTCCTTGTCAGGGTCCTGAGTTTAGGAGAGCCAGGGAGGAAGCTTAGGAAGATGGGGAAGGGGCACTGACTGACCAACCTGTACTACTGTGGGATCCATGTTCATTTGTGAGGCTATTTCTTTCCTGTGCTTGGGGTTTGGATATGGGTTCTCTTCAAAAAAATGCTTCAATGTCTCCACTTGTTTCTGAGTGAATGTAGTTCGTTTCCTCTGTAAATACTTCTGTATTTCACCTTGGAAAGAGAGAAAAGAAAGCAAGAATACATTCTCAAGCTGTCTGTCTGTATTTGTTTATTTATTTAATCACTGATACAGGGTTTTACTATGCAAACCAGGCTGCCCTTGAACTACCCCAGATTCACCTGCCTTTCTGCATTTCCCCCTTATTTTTGAGAAATTGTCTCACTTTGCCCAGTTGCTATGTGGCAAACTTGCTGTGTAGCCAAAGCCTGAGCTCCTCCTACTCCTTCCACATCCATCTCTTAAATCTTTTATTATAATTTGTGCTTTAAAGATTGCATCTCCTTTAATTCCAGCACTCTCAGAAGGCAGAGACAGGGGATCTTTGCTGGGTGTTGGTAGCACACACCTTTAATCTCAGCATTTAGGAGGCAGAGGCAGACCAAGCTCTGTGAGCTCAAGGCCAACCTGGTCTACAGAGAAAGTTCCATGACAGCTAGAACTACACAAAACCCTGTGGAGAGCTGCTTGTTTGTCAGCCTGCTTGATTATTGAGCTCTCAGCAGAAAAATATATTTTCATCCTGGCTTTCACCTGGAGACAGGGATAAGCAGGATGTTTTGCCAAGTTCACTTCCTTTTGTTTGTGTGAAGATCACACAGACAGGTGGTCAAGGTAAACAAGTTTGACTTCTCCACGAACCCCTTCATTGTATTATGATGCTTTGCCCTGACTATAAAAAGGGATTGTGGAATAAACTGGTTGACAATTTCTACCGAACTGTGCCTATGTGTGGTGTGTTGGTTTTTAAAAATTTTCTTTAAATCCTCACTCTCCACTCAAGAACCTTGTATGTTACTGTTATAAAGTTGGTCCCTGAGATAAGGAATTCTAAGAGATTCTCCTTTCCTCCAGCCCATCTTAAATATGAGGTAATTCTTCTGATTTAGGCTCTCAAGTGCTGGGTTTACAGTGATACATAACTATGCTTTTCTTTGCTGGTTATTGGTATTGGAGTCCATGGATCTGTTTGACACAGCAAGCCACAAATCATTGAAAAGGACTTCAGTCACTAAAAGGATGGTCTCTGAAACACAGTGGAGTTAAATAGAAATAGGCAACATTAGCTAATCTTTTCCTCTAATGCCATAAAAATTACACGTACTACATCACACATGCACAGCAACAGCAGAAGCATGGGGAGAAAGTACTACACAAAGAGACCTTGTAACAAACTAAGTGAGGTAGCACATGCCTATGGGATGGAGACAGCAGGCTCAGTAATTTGAGGTCATCCCCAGCTATATAGTGAATTGGGGGCCAGCCTGGGTTATGTGAGACAATTAAAAAACAAAAGAGAGACTCACTTGGACTGTGATGAGACAAGACTTTCACCCTAGCACTTGGGAGGCAGAGGCAGGTGGGTCTCTCTTAGGCCAGCCTGGTCCACATACCAAGTTTCAGGGTCGGGGCAAAATAATAATAAGTGGCAGCAACAGCAGCTGGGCTTGGGTGATGTATATTTGGTACACATTTGTAATCTCAGCATTCAGGAGGCAAAGGTAGACTGATTTCTGTGAGTTTGAAGCCAGCCTGACCTACAGAGCGAGTTCCAGGACAGACAGGGCTACAGAGAGAAACCCTATCTGGAAAACCATAACAAACAAACAAATGAAAAACCAAAACCAACACAGAATAACCTAGAGGTGGCTCAGCGGTGAAAGGCACGCGCACGAATACTATTGCAGAGAACCTGGTTTTGGTTCTCAAGAGCCACCATCTTGGACAGCTCTCAGATGCTTTTTAACTTCGCAGTTCTCAACTTGTGGGTTTTTGACCCTTTGGTGGCATAATGATCTTTTCACGGGGTCGATTATCAGATATTCCCACATATATTATGATTCACAACAGTAGCAAAATTACAGTTATGAAGGAGTAACAAATAATTTTATGGTTGGAGATCACCACAACATGAGGAACTGTATTAAAGTGCCGGCCTTTTCTGGCATCTGCACTCATGTGCACATACCTACATACACACACACTTAAAAACAATAAAACTCTCAGAGAAAAAACCAAAAGCAAAGCAAGGGTTGGAATACAGCTTGTGGAAGATAGCTTAGGTAGGGTATGCAAGGACCTTCTCAGGACTTAAAAAAATGTGCAAGACCCTGAAGCACTTCTCCACCCTGCGGGGGTTGTTTGTAGGGCGACTGATAGGAGAAAGAACTATTAAAATGTGGGTCAGCTACACCTGTAAGATCCTCTTGCTTCCATTTAGAGTGCTGGGGTTACAGGCACATGACTCAGCTATGGTAATTGTTCTGCAAAGTGTGTACCCAGGAAAAGCAGAAGCATCACACAAAGATATATGTGTAAATGGTCATACCAGCTTTACCATACATGCCAACGTTGGGGTGGTGGTGTTCACAAGTGAGGCATAAGTGATAGGCATATTTAAGAAGCCTGGTACTCCTTTGGGAAAGCCCTGTGTAACAACACTGCAGAAGACCGATTGAGAGGGCTCAGTGGGTAAATGTGATTGCTGCTAAGCCCAAGTTCATTGCTTTTGATTCACAATGTGGAGAGTCCCAAAGGATGTACTGATCTCCACATGTATGCCCCCACCATGTGCACACAAAAACAGTCGACAAATGAATATGTAATCAAATGTTACTCTCATTCTGCTATCAAGCAAAGAAAACTGTTGGAGAGTGCTACAGTGGTGGGACTATTTGTAGCTGCCAACTTTCCTGCTGGCAAAATCAACAGAATTAATAGGAGACCTCACAGCACCACTAAGAGAGAAGTAGCTTGACTAAATAATCAGCCTATAGTATTTATCTCTTTCTTTGAAGACATTTTTATGTATCTGGGTGTTTTCCCTGCATGTGTATCTGTGTAGGTAGAGTGCTCACAAAGGCCAGAAGATTCTGGACACCAGTGGACAGGAGTCACAGGTGGCTATGAAGCATCATGTTGGTGTTGGGAATCGGATTCCCTTGAAGAGCTTGTACTCTTAATCATTGTATCATCTCTCCAGCTCCTTTATAACAGTTCTCTATGCCAGTGGTTCAATTATAAGTTCTGTCAAAGAAACAAGAACAAAATTAACCAACGAACCACAACTCCAATGTATCTGAGAGCCTAAGACCCTTTGAAATTCAACAAAGAAGAAAAAAACAAAACTGTCCTCTCTAAGCACTCAGTCCTTCTTAGAAATCAGAGTAGGCTAATAGAATGTTAAAGACAAAGAATTCAGAGAGAAAAATCAAGAGAGAGAATGAGAGAGAGTGAGAGAGAGTAAAGGTCATGGCTGATTACCTGAGTTCAAATACTACCAGTATGGTAGGAGAGAGACTATTGCAGCTAGTCTTCTCATTGCTACATGCACACCATGGTCCCTTTGCTTACACATGAACACTAACAAAATTAAAACTATAAAAGTTGCCAGGCATGGTGGTGCATGCCTATAATCCCAGCATTCGGGAGGCAGAGGCAGGTAGATCTATATGAGTTTGAGGCCAGGCTGATCTACAAATGAGTTTGAGGACAATCAGGCCTGTTACACACAGAGAAACAGCAAAACCACCTTGAAAAACAAAGAAATAAATAACAACAACAAAAAACAATCCCAGCACTCAGGAGGCTGAAGCAGGCAGGTCTCTGAATTATAGGCCAACCTGATCTACAGAGCGGGTTCTAGGACAGCCAGGGCTACACAAAGAAACCCTGTCTCAAAACAAAAACAAAAACAAAAATAAAAACAAAAAACCAAAATGAAAACAAAAAATCCAAGCCGGCTGTGGTGGCACATGCCGATAGGATTTGCTGAAGAAGGCAGAGTTAGGGGATTGCTGAGTTGGAGGACAGCCTGGTCTACAGAGTGAGTTTTAGAACAGCCAGGGCTACACAAAGAAACTCTGTTTCACAAAACAAAACAAAACATAATCCCAGCACTCAGGAGGTACAAGCAGGCAGATCTTTGTTAGTTTGAGGCCAGCCTGGCATACAAAGTGAGTCCAGGACATCCAGGGCTCTGTTACACAGAGAAACCCTGTCCAGAAAAAAACAAAACCAAACAACAACAAAACAAATGAACAGCCCCCCAAATAAAAATACGATAACATGATAAAGGAAAGAGGAAAAAGAGCAAACAAAGACAGAACTGGATCTCCAGGTTTGGATCTTTATTTAACCAGTATCTAGGTGGAGACTCCATCAGCAAGGATGTGTCTGAACTCTAGGCTGATTCCGACTCCATTGGTACCTAGGCATCACCCCTTTTCTGTCTTACCTTCAGGAAGGAAGTGGTTGGTTGACATTTCGGTGCCAGAGGCGTCATATACTTAGCTCTGCAAGTAAGGACAGAGGAACGGGCAGGTAGGTAGCTTAAGTAGATCCTTGTGCAACCACACCCACAGACACACCTTTTCCCTCTTTGTCTTCCATTTTCCCTGATCTGATTCTTACCAGCCCCAGCATGTTTCATCTTTAGTGCTAAATTGGGGTGTCTGGGATGGCTCTGCAGAAAAAAAGCAACTATCTGCAATGTCTGGCAGCCAGTTTAATTCCTGGGATCCACATGTAAAATGGAGGGAGAGAATCAAACCACAGTTGTCCTTTGACTTCTGTCTCCACATGAGTGCTCTGACACATGAGCAGCTGTAGCCCAGTTCCCAGAACTCAGGTATAGATGGTAGGAGGGAATTGTCCTTCGGTCCCCATATGCGTATTGTGGCACAAGTACACACAATAATAAAAATTATAAAGTTGCAGAACGTTAGGTACAAAGTGAGCACGATTCCTCTGCCTTCAGCTTCTTCGACTCTGAACCATTTACCAAAGCTCTCAATGGCGCCATTTTGGAATAGAGTGCAAGTTGATATCTTTGTGGTTTGAAAGGCACATGGAAGAATTTCATGCCTTTAGAAGACACAAATGGTGGCTCTGTACTTATGGCCATTCTGTATCTTCGAGTCTGGACTTGCTGTGCTGTGGGGAAAAGGGATCTTTATCCAGGCAGTTTGTTCCATTCGTGTAATCATACCTTTGGCAGCCAAGGACAGTGAGACCTAAGTTCCAGCTCATCCTATAATACATAGGAAGACACTGTTTGAAAGGATGAGGGACATCTTAGTTCACATATCATACAGAAGAAATCATTTTTAAAAAGATTTTTTTCTCATCTCTTTTTTCTTTATTATTATTATTTATTACAATTTATTCACTTTGTATCCCAGCAATACCCCCCTCCCTCATCTCCTTGCCATCCCTCTTCTACCCCTATGTTCCTTCCCCTACTCCTTCTCCCCTACTATCTGACCCTAGACTAACAGGTCTTATCAGGACTCTCTGGATCCTCTTTCTCTGTGGCCCAGTAAGGCCACCAGGGGGAGGTAATCAAAGAGCAGGCAACTGAGTTCATATCAGTGACTGCCCCTGCTCTCCTTACTACGGAAGCCACATGGAAACTGAGCTGCTTATGGGCTGGCTACATCTGAGCAGGGGATCTAGTTCCTCTCCATGCATGGTCCTTGGTCGATTCATCAGTTTAAAGAAAAATTTATGCTCATGTGTATGGGTCTTTGCCTGCATGCATGTCAATGCAGCACAGTGCATGCAATGCACATGGATGCCAGAAGGCGGCATCAGATCCCCCTGGATGGAGTTGTGATGGGCTGGGAACCCAGCCAGGGCCCTCTTGAAAAACAACTAGTGCTCTTGACCCCTGAGATAGCTCTCCAGCCCTGATTTTTATATCTGTAGGAAGGGCTAAGAGTATATGAGTACAGTTGTTCTTGGAGGCCAGTAGGAGTTACTGGTGTTTGCTGCATGACATGGATGCTGGGAACTCAACTTGGGTCCTCTGGAAGAACAGTATTTGCTTTTAATGCTGAGCCATCTCACCCTCATTAATTTTAATTGATTTCTTTTATAGCAGGGCGTGGTGGTGCATATCTTTAATTCCAGCACTCAGGAGGCAGAGGCAGGAGGATCTCTGTGAGTTCCAGGCCAGCCTGGTCTACAAAGCAAGTCCAAGATAGCCAGGGCTCTGTTACAAAGAGAAACCCTGTCTTGAAAAACAAAAACAAATCCTTTCAAATGTATTTTGTGTACACGTGGAGGTGAGAGGACATTTTTTTGGGAGTCTTTCCTTTTGCCATGTGAATCCCTGGGCATTAAACTCAGTTTGTCATGCTTGGCAGCAGGTACCTATCTTCTGAGCCATCCTGCTGCCCTATTACATTTTATTTCTTTACTTATTTTGCATGTACATGTGCATCTAAGCCATCTTGTTAGGCTTGCATTTGTTGTCCTTAATGATGCTGAGACTGGGTCTCTTGTAGCCCAGACTAGTCTCAAACTCATCATGTAGTTGAGGATGACTTTGAACTCCCGAGCCTCCTGCCTTTACCTCTCCAATGCTGGGATTCCAGGTATGAACTATTATTGATTATGTAGTGCTGGAGATCAAAGTCAGAGTTTTGTGCATGCTAATCTACCAATTGCACCACATCCTAGCCCTGATGATTTCACGGCACTGTTTGGATGCAGAAACAGGAAACGGGGCTGTATATCTTACCCCACTTCTGTGGGGTTAATTAAAATACACATTTTCAGCCAGGTGTGGTGGTGCACACCTTTACTACTAATACTCTGGAGGCAAAGGCAAGCAGATTTTTGAGTTAGAGGCCAGCCTGGTCTATAGAGTGAGTTCTAGGACAGTCAGGGCTACACAGAGAAACCCTGTCTGGAAAAACACCACCACTACCACCAGCAACAACAATCACTCATTTCAGAGACCCTTCTCCAGTTAAATTTTATGGACAGTAAGTCTGGGGGCTACAGTTCTTAAGCCTTGCTCCTTATGGCACTCCGAGTGCCAACGATATTGTAAGTAATAAACTCTAACTTTCAGGTGGCTTGGAGCTTATTTCTGTATCTTTCTGTAGTTTTGCCTGCTATGGTTCTAAGCCCCTGTAGATCCCAAGATAATACTCAACCATGTCATTTTATAATCAAATATACTAATTAAAAAAAAAAAGAGTTTATAGTCCCACTACATGGAAGACCTTGTATGCCCCTCTTGAAAAACAAAAACAAAAAACAAATCAGAAAAACCACCCAAAACAAAAAAAACCCAACAAAACAAAATACCCCCCAAAACAAACAAAAAACCAAAACCTATATTTGTTATTAAAAAAGAAGGAAAAGGAAAAAGCAATAAAAAATTCAAGTCAAGAAAAATAATGATGTATTAATTGACTAATTAATCAATCAATTTAATGAATTAGTTTAATTAATTAATTGATTGACTAATGAAGATGTTGGCTGGCCTAGGGCTCTCTATGTAGATTAGCCTGCCTTGGCCCTCTGAGTGTTGGGAATAAAGGCGTTTATAACCACAGGAAGCTCTTTCTGGGGGGGGAGGGCTAGCTGCGAAGCCCTGGGTAGCCAGGAACCAGAACCGCACTTCTCCTAGCTCAGGCCTCAGTGTAGCTGATTTTAAAAGCAAGCAATGCCTCAACTTGGCATGCAAATCACCTTATTTAAAACATTTAAGACAACCCAGGCGTGGTGGCACACACCTTTAATCACAGCCAGCCAGAGGCAAAGTTTGGAGGATCTCTTGTGAGTTTGAAGTCAGCCTGGTCTATATAGTGAGTTCCAGGACAGCCAGGACTACACAGTGAGACTCTGTTTCAAAATCATACACACATAGATACACTGTCCCTAAATATCACACACACACACCAACACACGCACATTCTGTCTCAAAATCACCTCTACACACTGTCTCAAAATACACCCTCCCCCCACACTATGGAGACAATGTGAGAAAACACAGAGCAGGACGGACACTGTGGAGCAAAGGGTTGGAAAGAGTTCCACCAGCCAGGCTGATGAGCAGATTCCCCTTGTCACTGGCTCCCAGAAATTAAAAATTGGCTCCAGTGGTCTGGGGAGATATCTGGACAGATAAAGATGCTTGCTGGCTGATGATCTGAGTTCAAACCCTGGAGCCTACTTGATGGAAAGAAAGAACAGGTTTTGGAGCTGTAGCATATGAGCACATCACCTCCCCACACCCGCCTCCACCTCCACCTCCACCCCTGGCACACACGTAAAAATACAAGCCACTCACCTGCTTTCATGGCCTTCATACCCTGGTTTCTTCTGCTAAGTATCTATCTTAAGCTATGGATCTTCACGGCTGAGATGTGACAGTGGTACAATTGGTGAGGACAAGGAGCCTTGGTGGTCCATTGTATGGATGGACACATTCACGTGTGCAGGTGTTCCTGGAAGGGCAGGTGGGAGGGCCGGGAGTCGTGGGCAGTAACAGCTTAATGGGGTGGGTGGTATCTTTGGAGTGATGAAAATATTTGGGAGCTGTAATCACAGCTCTTAGGAAGCTAAGCTGAAGAAGGAAGATTATCATTATTATTGTTATTTCTAATGAGTCTGAGGCCAGTCTGTGATTCTACAACAAAAAAAGATGAAAAACCTGAAAATTCACAAACAAACAAAACTAGAAAATATCTGGGGACTGCAGAGAGGGAATGACTTTGTGATGTTATGAATCTACAACGCCCCATTTTACTTTATTTTTAATTAATTGATTTCCATTTTCTGTGTGTGAGTATTTGACTTGTGTGTGCATTTGCACACCATGTGCATGCGGTGACCTCAGAGATCAGAAGAGGCTGTTGGATCCTCTGGAGCTGGACCTACAGATGACTGTGAACCACCATATGGGTGCAGAGAACTGAACCACAGTCCTCTACTAAGGCAACAAATGCTCTGAACCTCTGAGCTGTTCTCCAGCCAGGCAGCTCATTTTAAAGTGTTTAAGCTCAGCACGGTGGCTAAAACCTATCATACCCGCCTTTGGGAGGCTGAAGCAGGATAATTGTTGCAAATGTAAAGCCAGCCTGGGCTGTGGTGTCTCTATAAAAGAAAATGGTTGATTTTCAGTTTACAAATTTCACCACAAAATGGGGGGCGGGGTGAGGGTGGGGGTCGGGAGGAGGAGACTCTGTCTCCAAATAGACACAAGCATAAGGGAACCTGAGTCTGGGTCGCGGAGACAGAGGACTTGCCCAGCAAGAGGCTCTGGGTCCAGTCTTCAGTGCACCACACACACAGCCACCAACCCCACAGTCAGCTCCTGTGTATCGCCAGGTGTATCTCTCCCTGCACTTAGGATGTGACCAGCAGCTGCTGGTTTGACCTGAAAACCCACCGTTTTAGGGAAGCTTTGTGTTAGCAAAAATCTTCCAGGGCTGACGGTGAGGCTGTATGCTTAGTGTGGGCAAAGTACTCGGTTTCATCCTCAAAGTGCAACAAACCAAACCAAAACGGTTGTCTCTTAAGGCCCCCAGAAGGCTAAGCAGGATCTCAGTGTGCGGGGTTCCAGGTGTGTAAGGCTTTTCTTCCCTCCTTTCCTCTTCTGAGAGTAAAGTCTACTGGTCGTACCATTAAGCCACACCCACAGCTTATTATTATTTTACCTACAAGTTCTCAGAAATATTACCTGAGTAATAGTCCTAGTATACAGAATGCAGAGACAGGTGACTTGCTCAAACCCCCCCCCCCCCACACACCACCCATACCTTCTAACCTTCCTACCCAAAAGCCAAACCAAACAAAACAAAAAAACAGCAAGAACATCACTAGTCTGGGTGTGATCCAACACTCAACGATACAGATGAGGCAGCTGTAGGTTTGATGTCTCTCTGTATGTGTGGTGCATTGGAGGTTGGACTCAGCCTCTTACCAGGCAAGTCGCCAAGCTGAAGCCCCAGCCCCTTAATGCCCGCTTCAGTTTTGAGCCAGGGTCCCCCTCTTTCCCAGGCTGGACTTAAGTTTTGTCTCATCTCCAGGACCTTTAATCCTGAGGCTAAAGCTGAAGGTCATCTTCAGGTACACAGTGAGTTCCAGGCCACCCTGAGTTACATGAGACTTTTACTAAAAACAAGGTTTGCTCCAGTCTACAAAAGCACACATCAGAAATGAGCCTGTGGCCCTGAGCCTGCATTCCAAGACAGAGAAAATAAAGACTTGAGGGAAGACAAGCTATGGTGTCACAGCTGAGATGACAGGTGGGTATATGGCGCCATTTCTGAGAAAGTCAACATACCGCAGGCTCCACCCCTGGGTCAGTCCAATCCCTTGGTGGAGACCAATGTCAGACTTGCAAGCACTTACCTGGTAGTTCTGATTCAAGGTTAGGGAGGGAAGTTGCTAGTTGCACCCCTGTCTTTAACTTTTCACTAGAATAAATGTGTGTGTCTGTGTCTGGCTGCCCACATATGCAAGAGAACGCACTGATCCCCTAGAGCTGGAGTTGAAGGCAATTGTGAGCTGCCCCACCTAGCTGTTGGGAACTGAACTCCCGTCCTCTGGAAAAGCAGCACACCCTCTTGGTTCCTGAGCCAGCTCTGTATTGACATGCCTCGTCTTTAGAAGAGTTCAGCTTTAGCACTGTGGGGGAGCAGAGTTCGGGGCATTCTTGGAAGAAGGTCAAGCCACTCCCAAAATACCAAAGAGATTAGTCCTGAAGTGCCTGGGACTCACTACTCTTTTTGTAGTTGTCTTGTTCCTTTGCTAGAGAGTTACTCAGATTTAAAGTAGGTGTGGTGGTGCTTGGGGATGGAGGCAGGAGGGTTGCTATAGGTTTGAGGCAAGTCTAGGCAACAAAGTGAGCTTTAGGCTAGTGTGAGATCTTGTCTTGAAACAAAAAACAAAAAAGTTGTAATTTTATTTGTTTGTTTTAAAATGATTTATTTTTATTTTATGTGCATCATGTTTTGTCTGCATGTATGTCTGTATGAGGATGTTAGATCCCCTGGACAGAGCTGCCAGCTGGCTGCTGCGATGTGAACCCAGATCCTTTGGAAGAACAGCCAGTGTTCTTCACCACTAAGCCATCTCTCCAGCCCTACTTGTTTCTTTTGTGGTAATGAACATGAAATCCATGTGTAGGCTAAGCACTGAATTTACCAGTAAACCCCATGCCGATTTATTTTTTAATCTTTTTCTTCTTTTATTTCCTTCTTTTTTCTTCCTGTTTTTATTTTTATTTGAATTATGTTTTATTTGAATCACGTATCCCGATAGCTTTAAACTTGCTGTGTAACTGAGGACAACTTCTAACTCCTGGTCCTTCTACCTACACACCTTGAGTGCTGGGATTACAAGACTGGACACCTTACCAAAAGATGTGCTGGAACTCAGAGTTTCAAACCAGCTTGACAAGGATGATATAAACTAAACCTTCAGCCTTTGTTGCTATTGCTTTGCTTTTCATCTCTCTTTCTCTCTTAACTTTTCGAGACAGGCTTTCTCTGTGTGGCCCTAGCTGTCCTGGAACTGCTCTGTGGACCAGGCTGGCCTCAAATTTAGAGATTTGTTTGCCTCTGCCTCTGGAGTGCTAGGATCAAAGGTGTGTGCCACCACACCTGGTTCTTTTGTTCTTGTTTTGATACAGGGTCTGACTATGTACACTGGCTGGCCTGGAACTGTGTAGGCTAAGCTGGCTTCCAAGTCAAGCTATCCATCTGCTTTTGCCTCTCTAGTGCTGGGATTAAAACAGCACACTACTAAATTAAGGTATGGTGACACACACTCCGTCGTCCCAGCACTCAGGAGACAGAGGCAGACACATCTTTGAGTCAGAGGCCAGCAGCAGTCTTGTCCACAGATTGAGTTCCAGCATAGCCAGGGCTATGCAGAGAATCCCTGTCTTGAAAGATCAAAAGAAGCTGGGTGCTTTGGCACATGCCTGTAATCCTAGCACTCGGGGAGGCAGAGGCAGGTGGATCACTGTGAGGCCAGCCTGCTATATAAAGCAAGTGCAGGACAGCTAAAGCTATACAGAGAAACCTTGTCTCAAAAAAGAAAGAAAGAAAGATCAAAACAAAAGAGAGACAGAGACAGAGACAGAGAGCAGATCATGCTATGTAGTCCAGGCTGGCCTGGCCTGGCCTGCTGATTTTTCTGACTGTTATGGTTGGGATGTCAGTTACACACTGTCTTTGAATCATTCATGCTTCTCTAAGTAACCCCAGTGAACGCACTAGTTCCCCAAACTACATGTGAGTGGGATTGTTTCTTGGCCCTGTCACTGGCACCCCACACGAGGGAACAGATGCTTATTTATGTTACTTCAGAAAAAGTTAACACATTACTTTCAAACCTGCAAACACCCACAGAGGTTTGTAGTCTGTGTGTGTGTGTGTGCGTGCACTTGAGTGCAGGTATGTTGCAGGATATTTGATCCCATTGTTAACCCTGAGATTGTGAACTGTAAAAATCTGTTTATTTGGAGTGGCTCAGCCCTAACACATATCTTTAAGCCAGGAACTTTCTGTTTATTTTAAACAGGTGATTATGGTGTGGTTAACCTGGCCCTAGCACATGCTTTCAATTCAAGCACTTTAAATCCTGTACACAGAATTTAAAAGAGTTACCCTAGGTCAAGAGGTGGAGCAAGAAACCATTTGACATGGATTAACTAGTAAGGAGGGACTTTGAGTTGAAGACACTGTGGAGAAGAAGAAAGAGCTCTTTTGGCCTTTTGCTCTTACGATGTGAGCTGAGTAGGAAGCTCAGCTGGGTACTTTCTCTGCCCCGCTGAGCTAGCGAGTCTTCACCCCAGTGTCTGGCTCCTGAGTCTTTACTGGTAAAATCAAATGATTCGGAATTTTCTTTCCTTGTAACAACTCAGGTGTCCATGGAGGTCAGAGGAATTGGATATCCAGGAGCTGGAGTTACTGGTGGTTGTGAGCAAGTTGGGTTCTCTGAATCAAATTCTGGTCCTATGAAAGAATAGCCAGTGCTCTTGACTGATAAGCTATCTCTCCAGCAACCCCTTACTTTGGAGACAGTCTCACCATGTAGCTTGCTATCTAGAAGTCATTATGTAAATTGGGCAGTGGTGCTGCATGACTTTGATCTCAGCACTTGGAAGGCAGACAGCAAACGTAGGCAGATATGAGTTTGAGACCAGCCTTGTCTATAGAGTGAGTTCCAGGACAATCAGCGCTACACAAAGAAACCCTGTCTTGAAACTGTAAGACCCAAAGTCTCACAACTCAGGAACTCCGGATCGTGCCCTTCCCAGGAAAACTCACAGACCACAACTCGATGCAAAGAGCAAGAGGCTGGTTTATTCCAATCGCGATGGGGTCGCCCCTCTAAAGGCAGGAGATGACCCCTAACATGCACAGCACAGAGTTTTTATACCTATAAATCAGACCATAGCTGTCCTTTACATTGATTGGTCAGCAGAAGTAGCATGAAGACAGATCATCAGCTGGCAGTTTATGGTTTTTCTTGTAGTCGCCTGCAACTACCAATAGTAATCACCTGCATAAGGGGCTGGGAATTAAAAGAGACAGAGAACACGAAGAAGTGACGCTAAGACAGCACTCTGATCAAGGCGCCATTTTTATTACAGAGTAAACCACTTATATAGGTTTCCAAGTAAACATATCCAAGCAAAACAGGAGGTTTAACTGAGCAAAACAGGAGGCTTAATTAAGCAAACAAGAGGTGTCTGCTGAAAACAACAATAGCAGGCCAGCATGACTTGCACACACGTGACCATCTCAGGCCCAATGGAATGGCTACCTCATTTTCTAAGAGCAGTCCTCGCTGCCCTGAATTCTTAAGATAAGTTCACTCTGCCCTCCAGAGAGGACCATCTGGTCTGACCTCAGCTCAAGGTTGGGAACAGTCTCAGTTGTTTCTCTTTTACAGTTGTTTTTCTTATTCCCGGGTGCCCCTCAAAACAAACAAACAAACAAACAAAAGCAAGCAAGAAGCACTATGTGGATCAGGATAGCCTCAGACTCATAGGGATCTGCCTGTTTCTACCTATATCCTAATTTTTATTTATTTTAAGATAAATAAATTTATTAAATAAAATTTTATTAAATAAAATTATTTAATTTTAGGCATATGGATGCTTCACTTGAATGCATATATGTACAGCATGTATATGTCTGGTGCATGTGGTGTTAAAAAGAGGGCATCAAGTTTCCCTGAGACTAGAATTAGGGTTGTGTGCTCTTAACCTCTGAGCCATCTTTACTAACCCTACAGGTCCTAATATTTAAATGTGTATGTATATGTATGTGTACCTCCTTATCTGTGTGTGCATTTGTACATAGTGCCTGCAGAGGCCAGAAAAGGGTGTCAGTCCCTAGTTTTAGGCAGTTGTCAGCTGATCCATGTGGGTGTTGGGAATTGAACCCTGGTCCTTGGCCAAGAGCAGTAGAGTGTTCTTAACTGCTCCAGCCCCTTGAATATCCTAATTTACTTCGACCCTCGATTTTTTTCATTTAAATATATAGAGATAAGGAGACCGACAAAAAGTTTAATTCATTTTGCCGATATACCACAATTAGTAAGTGGTAGCTTTGTTTGTTTGTTTTCCAGACAGGGTCTCACTTCTTAACTCTGGCTGTCTTGGAACTCTCTACGTAGACCTGGCTGGCCTCAAACTCACCAAGATCAGCCCTGACACACCTCCTGGAGTGCTGGGATTAAAGGTGCACCTGCACAATCCTGTCCCTCTCTCCTTGAGGGTTTCTCATATTGTATCCCAGACTAGCCCCTGACTCTTTATCCTCCTGCCTCAGCCTCTCTAGTTGCTGAAAGTATAGGCAGAAGTGACCACACCCAGCCTCTGATGGAGCTCTTCGGTCCAGTTTTTGGAGATCCAAGAATGAACAAAGGTGGTTCAGCCGATAGAACAACTGCCTCGCATACATAAAACTCAGAGTTTGATTCCGAGTGCCCCAGCGTGTTGGCCAGCCTGGGGTATGTGAGACTCTATCAAAAAATAATGAAATTAAGGGCTGGAGAGATGGCCCAATGGTTATTTAAGAGCACTGGCTGCTCTTCCAGAGGTCTTGAGTTCAATTCCCAGCAACCACACCGTGGCTCACAACCATCTACAATAGGAACGGTTGCCCTCTTCTGGCATGTAGGTGTACATGCAAACAGAGCACTTGTATATTGAAAAGAATATGTACATAAATAAATTTAAAAAATAATAATAGAAATAAAAAGAGAAAAGAAGAAAAATTGTACTAACAATAAAGTTATGAGACCTTTGTTGAGAGGCTTGTTGCTTTTCCAGAGGACCCACGTTCAGTTCCCAGCACCCACATGGTAGCTCACACTATATGTGACTGTAGTTCAGGGATCTCATGCCCACTTTTGACCTCTGTGTGCACCAGGCAGCTATGTGATGCACAGGCATACATGCAGGAAAAACACTGATATATGTGAAATAAAAATCTATTAAAAACAAAAAAAAGAGATACCCTTGTTCAGACTGTACCAGCCACTATTCTTCCTTGTTAGAATACTAACAACCATTTGTGTTTATTTATAAACATTATTTATCTCTTCATTTATTTGTGTATATTTGTGCGTGCATATGTGTGTGCACCTGTGTACGTGCATGTGTGTGTGTGAGTTTAGGGCATGTGTTTTAGAGGACAACCGGTAAGAGCCGGCTTTTAAGCCGGGTATGATGGTACATGCCTTTAATTCCAGCACTCAGGGAGGCAGAGGCGGGCAGATTTCAGGGAGTTTGAGGCCAGTCTGATCTATAAATCGAGTCTAGAAGAGCCACGGCTACACAGAGAAACCCTGTCTCAAAAAAACAGAAAAAAAAAATGGTTTTTATTTATTTAGATTTATCTCGAGTGTGTTTTGCCTGCCTGCCTCTATGTGCTGAGAGTGCTTGGTACTCACAGACGTCAGAAGAACACATAGAATCCCTAGAACTTGAGTTGTGCATGATTGTGAACCCATGTGGGTGCTGAGAATCTCTGCAAGAGCAACAGTGCTCTTAAAAAAAAAGATGTATTTATTTGTTATGTATAAAATGTTGTATGTATACAATGTTGCATTTGCATGTACTCCTGCAGGCCAGACAAGGGCACCAGATTTCATTATAGATGGTTGCTGGGAATTGAACTGGGGACCTCTGGAAGAATAGACCATGCTCTTAACCTCTGAGCCATCACTCTAGCCCCTAGTGCTCTTTTTGTTTGTTTGTTTTTAATATGAACTGATCGGTGTCTTGTCTGCATGGTGTCTGTGTGAGGGTCTTGGTTTTCCTAGAACTGGAATTATAAAAGCTACCATTTGGGTGCTGGGACTTGAACCCATGTCCTCTGGAAGAGCAGCCAGTGCTCTTAACTGCTGAGCCATCTCTCCAGCCCTCAATAAGTGCTCTTAACCTCTAAGCTTTCTCACCAGCCTTGGGAGTTGGTTCATCCTACCACCCTGAAGGTCCTGGGGAACCAAAGTGAAGGTCAGATATCCTGGGCTCTTGTCAAGCTTGATAAATGTAGCTGTCATTTTCCCCAACAGAATTTGTTAATTTTTAAGTCACATATGGTGGGATACATCTGCTATCTGTACTTGCGAAGTGGAGGCAGGGGGCTCAGGAGTTCAAGGTTTTCTTCAACTATAGATTGAGTTGCCAGCAGGAAACCCTGCCTTAAGAAAGAAAGAGGGGCTGGAGAGATGGTGAAGACCACTGTCTGCTCTTCCAGAAGACCTGGGTTCATTTCCCAGCCCCCACAATGGCAGCTCAAACTGTCTGTAACTCTTGAGGGATTTGACACCCTCATACAGACATACATTCAGGCAAAATACCAATGCACATGAAATAAAATAAATTATTAAAAAAAGAAAAGAAATAAAGAAAGAAGGTGGGGTGGGCTTGGAAAGAGGCTTACTCCTAAATAAGCTCCTCTGGCTTTAATGGAAGAGCAGAGTTCAGTTCTTTCAACCATCTGTCAGCTCTTGTGGGTTTGACTTCCTCTTCTGGCTTCCCCAGTGTTCATGAATGTGGTTCACAGACATCCATGCAGGCAAAACACCCATACACATAAAACAATCCTCCCCCCCAACCCAGAACAATAACAACAACAAATCAGAGCCAGACATGGTTAGTCCCAGCACTCCAGAGGCAGAGACAGGTGGGTCTTTGAGTTTGAGTCCAGCTTGGTCTACATGATGAGTTCCAGAATAGACAGGGCTACAGGGAAACTCTGTCTGGAAAAACCAAACAACAAGAAACAAAACAAACAAAAGAATCCTAAACAAAATCAGGATCTGGAGAGACGGCCCACAGGGTAAAGATGCTTGCTACCAAACCCGAAGACTTGTGTGTGATAAATGGAATGCAAATAGTATGAGAGAATAAATTTCTGTGGTTTTTTTTTTTTTTTTTTTGGTTTCTTGAGACAGTGCTTGGCTGTCCAGGACTTGCTTTGTAGACCAGGCTGGCCTCAAACTCATTTGCCTACCTCTGCCTCCCATAGTGCTGGGATTATAGGTGTATACCACCATGCCTGGATGATTCCTGCAAATTTTTGTTTTGTTTTGTTTTTGTCTTTTGGACAGGGTTTCTCCATGTAGCCCTGGCTGTCCTGGACTCAATTTGTAGATTGGGTTGGCCTCCAACTCAGACATCCTCCTGCCTCTGCCTTCTGAGTGCTGGGAATAAAGGTGTGTGCCACCACACCTGGCTAATTCCTGCAAATTTTGACTTCCACATATATGCTGTGGGATGCATGCACTGTCCCCACGGATGACTTTAAAAAAAATTAACAAAGAGACAAACTAACAAAGACCACCACCAACTAAACCCCCTAATAAATAAACAACCAACAAAAACCAAAGCAAAAACCAAAACTTGGGAAACTTAAAATTTATTATTATTATTATTATTATTAGTGATGATGACTTTTAAGTTCAGGCTGACAAGGTGTACACCTTTAGTTCCAGCCCTCTGGAGGCAGAAACAAATAGATCACTGAGTTCAAGGCCACCCTGGTCTATAGTGAAGATTCCAGGCCAGTGAGGAAGACATAAAAAAAAAATCCCTATATTGAAAAAAACTACCCCGCTAAGCCAAGCCAAATAAACAAACAAACAAACGAACAAACAATAATTCAGGTCTTCAAATTTGGCAATGGGCACCTTTACTGTGCTGAGTTATCTAGCTAGTCTTTTGTAATTTTACATGTAGTTATTTTTATTTTGTGAGGTTATAGTATTAGATCTCCCTGGAGCAGGAGATGACCTGTCTCATGTGGGTGCTGAGAATCAAACTCAGGTCTTCTAGAAGAACGACAAGCATTCCTGACCACTGAGCCATCTCTCTAGCCCTATTTGTTGTCATTACTATTATTACATCTTAGTTTTTTTTTGTTGTTGTTTGTTTTGTTTTCTTTAGACAGGGTCTCAGTATATACCCCTGGCTGTCTTGGAATTCACTATGTAGAACAGGTTAGTCTCAAACTCACAAAGATCTCTCTGCCTCTGCCTCCCCAGTGCTGGATCAAAGAGGTACACAACAGAACACGGCTTACCAGCCCTTTTTGTTGTTTGTTTGTTTATTGAGATGGGGTTTCTCTGTTTATCCCTGGCTGTCTTGGAACTCATTTTGTAGAGATCTGCCTGCCTCTGCCTCCCAAGTGCTGGACATTAAAGGTGGGTGCCACCATGTCCTGACCTTCTTTGTTTCTTTAAGGACAGGGTCTAACCTGGTGTGGTGGTGCATTCCTTTAATATAGGTACTTGTGATGCTAAGGTAAATGGAAATCTTTTGTTTATTTACATTTATTTTATTTTTTTAAGATTTATTTATTTATTATATACACAGAATACTGCCTGCATGCCAGAAGAGGGCATTTATATCACATTATGGATAGTTGTGAGCCACCATTTGGTTGCTGGGAATTTGACCTGTCCCACAGCTCAGTCTAACGAGGCCCTAAGAGAGGGGGTGAGAATGGGGTGGGACAAGAGACATGAAGAATGGAGACAAGACAGATTCCTGATCAAGTCTCATTTAAAGAAGGCAAAGCGTACACTTATATAGAAAAGAATCACAAAACAATCTCCTCACAGTATCAATAATTGCGTCATATGGCAAGGTATCTGAGGATTCACTCAAGGCTATACAAAAATTACTATCCGGCTCCCAGGCTTGCACGGAACTTGCTATCTAGTTCTCAGGAACAGAACATCCCTCTCCCATGGACCGCCAAGGACAGTCCTGGAACTTTAGATTAAACTCGTATCTGCCAAGGCCAGGAAGCAGAATTCCATGTACCAGACTCCTAAAGTTTCCCACGGCAACAGCCTGTCATCTGAATTACAGGAAAGTCCTAGTTCGCAGAGAAATAGAAACTATAAGCTTTGTTAGTAAAGAAAATGGCAATGACCTCTAAAATGGCTGAGCTAGAGTCAAGCCAAAATAGCCATGTTAGAAGCAGCTTCCCACAGGAACTGAACTCAGGACTTCTGGAAGAGCACTCAGTGCTCTTAACCTCTGAGCCATCTCTCCAGCCCCTATTTACATTTACTTTATGTACATTGTTTTCCCTGCACGTATGTCTGTGTATGTCATATCTTTAGAGTTACAGATAGTTGTGAGCTGCCGTTTGGGTGCTGGGATTTGAACCCAGGTTCTCTAGAAGAGCAGTCAGTGTCCTTAACCACTAAGCCATCTTTCCAGCCCTGTATTTTTTTGCTTTTGGTTTTTTTGAGGCAGGGTTTCTCTGTGTAGCCTGGGCTATCTAAGACTCAAACTTGCAGAGATCTCTCAGCCTGGTCTCTTTGTAGACCACGCTGGCCTAAAACTCTCAGAGATCTGCCTGCCTCTGCCTCCCAGAGTGCTGGGATTACAGAAGTGCCCTACCATGCCTGACATAAGAGGCATCCCAGCACTCTGGAAGCAGAGACAGGCAGACTGCTGCGAGGTGGAGAACCAGCCTGGTCTACAAAGTGAGACCCTGCCCCAAAAAGAAAAAAATAAAAATCTCTCGGACTAGGAAAAAGGCTTGATGGCTATAGGACAGATGAGTTGCCCCTCCCTCCCTCCTCCCTCCCTCTCCCCACCCTACCTACCAGGCATTTCTCCAGTAGCTATTTGAATGCTGGGCTGCTACCTGCTGCATTAACGAACCTTCAGCTTCTGGCCAGCACAAGTCTGGAGCTCAGCCTCAGGAACAGATCCAGGGCTGCAGAGATTCATCCAGTGTCTCAGGTAAGTCTGGGAGGACTTTCTTAAAATAGTGTTTCACACTACTTTGTTGTAGGTGGAAGGGCTTAGAGATATGTCTGACAAGGAGCTTAAGAATTGTATGATAAAGGAAAAAAAACTTTTATTGTGCACCAGTTTGTATGTATGTGGGCACGTGAGTCCTGTGGTGTACAACCAGCAGGGTTGAGTTTCAAACTCATGGTGTCAGGCTTGGTGGCCAGTATCTTTACTGTTGATCCATCCTACTGGCCCAAGATGGTGTTTTTTGTTTTGTTTTTGTTTTTATTTTGAAAGAGGGTCTCACCATGTAGCCCTGGCCGGCCTGGAACCCTCCATGTAGACCATGTGCTTTGCTGGCTTAGAACTCACTGTTTTGCTCAGCCTGACCTCCAGCTTGTGGCCATCTTCCTTTTGAGATTCCAGGGGTGCTCTACCACCATCTCTGCTTTCTGGTTCTTGCTGATTTTTGGTTGTTTTTGCTTTTGTTGGAAAGTTTCTGGCCCTACTTCAGCCCCCGGGCCAAGTCTGGAGACACTAAGAAATTCTCTTTTCCAAGATGAGTCACAGAAGTTCTGCCCCAAATTTGGAAGGAAGGAATGTTGCACTGAGAGGTCTGTAGGAATCCAAGCAGACAAGCCTTTCTGGTTACCGTCTCTAGCTGTTGGCTTTCCTCTCCTGGGACCCAGGAGCACAGGGTTAAAAGGACTTTTGGAAACTGAGTCTTGGAGGCAAGTAGGAAGGTAAACAGACATTCGGGTGCTTGGGAGAATTGGCAGTCCCAAAACTGCCCCTAACTCAGGGGCCCTCCCAGGCTTCATTTGCTTTCCTTGCAGCCTTTAAAAAATCGAATCCACTTACTTATTTTGATTTTGTCAGGTTTTATTAAGACAGAGTCTCAAGAGTATACACTAGGAGGATGGAAAACTTTTTTCATACTGCAGCTTGGGCTTTTTTTTTTTTTTTTTTTGAGACAAGGTTTTTCTGTATAGCCCGAGCTGTCTTGGATTCTCATTGTAGACCAGGCTGGCCTCAAACTCAGAGATCCTCCTGCCTCTGCCTCCTGAGTGCTGGAATTACAGGTGTGTGCCACCATGCCCGGCTCTTTTATTCATTTTAATTCATTCAGTTTTCTCAAGACAGGGTCTCAGTCTGTAGCCGAGGCTGAACACACACTCCTGGCAACCATTTATGCCAGTCTCCTGAGTTCTGGAATAGAGTGCTTGGTTACTATGGAAACCCTGTGTTTGATTCTTAGCACTTCATAAACCCAGTGAGGCTGCATACATCTATACACACTCCCAAGACGGGAGGTGGAGGCGGAAGGATCACATGGGCAAGCCATTTTAACCTAGTGGGTTTGAACCCAATATGAGCAACATGAGATTCTGTCTCATAAATAAAATAAGATCAAATAATCAAGCTGGCATAGTGGCACATACCTTTAATCCTAGCACTTGAGAGGCAGAAGCAGGGGGAATCTCTGTTAGTTGGAGACCAGAGCTTTTCTCAAAAAAGCCAGAGATTGTCTGGAAACAAAACAAACAAAAACAAACAGCTCTGAAATAATTGATGTAACAATAATGTTTCTTTGAGTTCTGTGAGACACTTTAGCTCATTAATAAAATTTGGGGTTTGGGGCTCTGGGGATCCCAATTTGTAGCTGATAGGTCAGAAGTTCCTAAGGCTTGGGGTTGCAGGTGAGTGTAAAGTAGGTCAGTTTTGGGGTTGGAACCCTTAATTTATGGATTCACTGCTAACTTCAGACCATGCCAGAACTGAATTTGATTAATGGCCTCTAGCTGGTAGTTGGCATTCTGGGGTGGCAGGGTGTGCTGGATAAGTTTATGTCAACTTGATACAAGCTAAAGTCATCTGAGATGAGGGAACCTCAATGAAGAAAATGTTTCTATAAATTAAGGCTGTATGCAAGCGGGTAGAACATTTTCTTAATCCGTGATGGATGGGGAGTGTGGGACTGGGAGGGGCTGGCCTGGAACCAGTGTAGGATCCAGGTGTTTCCAACCTCTGGAAATCTCCACCCCTGCACTGGGCCTATGGGGCAGGTGGCCCTGTGGCTCCTACCTTTGCCTCACCAGAGGTCACATAGCCAGCAGCCAGGTTAAACTTCCTTTTCCCTTATAAGGTCATGTCCGGAAGCACATGGAATTCTTTCTTACACAGAAAGTATCTTCTGACATTCCTGCCTTGACCAATGGTAAATGGCCACACAAACTTTACCCCAGAGATCCTGGCCACCTCCCCAGGGGGAATAAACCCTCCTCCTCCCAGTAAACAAATGAGTTCTCTTAAACTGTTCTTTACCCACCCACTCACCACTGACCAATATCCTGCCTGCGCCCACCTGTGCTCAGCTAAGCTTCCCTCCTTTCAGCCCCGTGTGCAGAGGGCCCTGGCTACTTGGAGAGAGAGAAGTGGACCCAGAACAGCAGGAAAGGGCCCAGCCCATTGTGGGTGGTGCTGCCCTGGGCTGGTTATTCTGGGTTCTATAAGAAAGCAGGCCAAGTAAGCCAGTAAGCAGCACCCCTCCATGGCCTCTGCATCAGCTCCAGGTTCCTGCCCTGTTTGAGTTCATGCCCTGATTTCATTCAGTGATGATCAGTGCTGTGGAAGTGTAAGCCAAGCAAACCCTTTCTTCCCCAACTTGATTTTTTTGTGCATGGTGTTTCATCAAGGCAGTTGTAACCTTGAGGGTCACTTAGCACATTTTGGAGGTCAGAGAAGTGGTTTGTGCTGTGAACACGGTAGGAAAAAAACTTATCTTTGTCAGAGATGGGACCTGGATGTGTTTGACGTTATGAGGTTTCTTTTCTGGTTTTCATGCTGTAAACGAGAAAGTTTTCTTTCAGAAAGGAAACTGCATCTTCAAACTAACATTCTGCATGGTTGGCTAACTGATTAGATCCATAAAGATTGTGGAGGGTTTGGCATGTTACGGGTCCAGAGCCTAATTCACAGTTTATCTTGGCTGTCTTGAGTCCTCTAAGCAGTCATTTCCTAAACTACTCTGCTGGACCTAACATCCGGTGACTTAACAGATAAAGACTTTTTGAAATGACTTAGCAAAACCCTACTCTCCACCAACCAGAGGGCTGAGTCATCAGATGGCCTCTGAGGCCTGTAGCTGAGACTGCTCTTTGAAGCTGCATGATGAACGTTTCCATCAATGGATCTGAGGAACAACTTGACTTGTAATTTCCTTTGTTCTAGAACTATAAAGGCGTTAATGAAGCTGCTTCTGCACTGGAACGTAGGGTTTGGGGTGACTTAAATCTGGGTTCCTGGTCACTTAGATTTTACGCCTGAATCAAGTCTCTCTTGTACCCTGTTTGAGGTGTTTTTGCATAGACGGTTCTAAAAACTTTTCTTTTTCCGTGTGTGTGTGCATGTGCATGTGTGTGTGTGTGTGGTGAATGCATGTTTGCACATGTGTGGGTGTTATATAATATAAGCAGTGATGCAACATGTATGGTATGAGAATATTTATTTGAGGGAAGGGAAGGGAGTTAGAGCCTGAGTGAGCCATGATGGTAGAGAGACAGAGAGAGAGATGGGGAGGGGCTCCTGACACAGGGAAGAGAAGAGAAACTGAAGTAGGGAGAGTGAGTGGGAGTGGCAGACTGGTTCTGTCATGAGCACCTGGCCAGGTGATGACACAGGATGTTGTCAGGCCCCTGAAGGCCCCTGAGGGCAGGTCAGTTAAATTGCCTGCATAACAACATAACAGTGGGAACAGAAATGGGCTGTGTACATGTGGAGGTTGTAGTCTGGAATCATCTTCCATCACGCTTCCACCTTACTCACTGAGACACAGTCTTTCAGTCAAACCCAGAACAGGCCTGTATGGCTTATGTTCTTAGCCAACTTCCTTTGGGGATCCTCTGTCTCTTTTGGAGGCTAGAATTAAAGGTGGGCTGCCTAATCTGTCCAGCATTTACCTGAGTTTTAAGTGTTTCCAGTCCTTGGGCGTGTGAGGCAAACATTTTCACTGCTGAGCTATCTCCTGAGCACGTTAACAATGCTGAGCTTAGATCTACAGAGCTCTTTTTTTAAAAATAATTTTTCTTTCTTTCTTTCTTTCTTTCTTTCTTTCTTTCTTTCTTTCTTTCTTTCCTTTCTTTCTTTCTTTTTTTGAGACAGGGTTTCTCTGTGTAGCCTTGGCTGTCCTGGACTTGCTTTGTAGACAGGCTGGCCTCAAAGTCACAGAGATCAGCCTGCCTCTACCTCATGAGTGCTGGAATTACAGGCATGCGCCACCGTGCCTGGCTCTTAAAAATAATTTATTTTTATCTTATGTGTTTTTTGCCTGCATGGATGTCTGTGTGAAGGTGTCAGGTCCCCTGGAACTTCTACAGACAGTTGTGAACTGCCACATGGGTGCTGGGGATTGAACCTGTGTCCTCTGGAAGGGCAGCCGGTGATCTTCACTGAGAAATCTCTCCAGCCCCTTTAGATCTTATATGGATCTGCTGGAGATGATGCTCAGCAGGAGATTGTGTGCTTTTCATTTGTGAAATTCTGAGTTTGGTCCCTAGGACTATAAAAAAAAACAGCAATAACAACAACAAAAACCTAAGGGAAGTGGGTTGGCTCCATGCAAACAGCTATTTTCTGTGAGAGACTAGCATCTGTGGATTTTGGTATCTGCCAGCAGAAGGTCTTGGAAAGGATTCCTCAGGGACACAAAGCTAAGACTAGGCCTGTTGAGTAGTTTATCCCTGTTAGGTTCTGAGTGGAACCAATAGACAGAAGCTTAAAATGCAAGCTTTATTTTCTAAGTTCAAGGAAGCCTCCAGTTTGGTGTCTGAACCATGTCCCAGAGAGGAAGCTGTATTGCATATTTAAAGGGTGAAAACTGCAAGGGACGGGGCATTGTTTCATCCAATCAAATTTTAACATTATGGGTTAAGCAAGGGCGTTTCCGCTGGAGGCTGGTCTCAAGGCCTTTAACTATTCAAGACATTCGGTTTGGAATCCAAGGTCCTTAATTTATTCCTAGACATTTGGTCTGGAGCTCAAAGTGATAAGGGAACAAAGTGGGTCATCTGTCTGTAGTAAGCGAGGGTTTTGAGGCAATATATTTTTACAGCTTAGGCACTTCGGTTAAAGTAACAGCAGGTTTAACCAGTTAACAGACATTAGGAAAATGTTTCAAGGGGCTGGGTAAGAGATGGTTCTGTAAATTTGGGAATGTGAGCCTAGTTTGGCCTTGCTCGCAAGGTGGGGGAGCAAAATGTAAGAGCTGCTTCAAGAAGGCTGGGCTGTGGCTGCCTTCCAACAATCCCACCCAGCCATGCTGAGTGGCTGACTAAGTGCCCCCCCCTCCCGGTAGAACTGGCCTGAGGCAGTTAAAGCTGGTTACAGACTGCTGGTCCTCCAGCTCCCAGCTCCCTTTGATGAGATTAGAAGTGTGAACCATCATGTCAGAATCCAACACTCTTAGCCTCCCAGACCGAAATCCTGTCTTGTGAACATGGAGTTCAAGGTTCATCTGTATCACAGTGGTTAGAAACCACTCACTCCTTTGTTAAGATCTTAGCTTTAGTTGTGTGCATGTGTCTGCAGAAGTGCACGTGCTGCAGGCACCTGTGGAGGTCAGGAGTGCTGGAGTCCTTTGGACCTGGGGTTGAGTATGTGAGAACAAAACCGTAGATAGAAAAATGAGAGGCAGAGGCACACAGACTTGATTTCAACAGGCTGAGCACACTTAGAGGGGCTGGGGGACAGGTGTAACACACACACACAGCTATGTGGAAGTTACAGCTATTTTTTGTGGTTTGACTGGAAGCAGGTTGGAATTTTTTTTTTTTTCTCCCCAAGGCGGGGTTTCTCTATGTAGCCTTGGCTGTCCTAGACTCACTTTGTAGACCAGCTGGCCTCAAACTCACAGAAATCTGTCTGCCTCTGCCTTCCCAAGTGCTGGGATTACAGGAGTCTGCTACCACAACCAGCTAGGTTGAATTGTTTTTGAAGAAGAGTATTGGTGGAATTTTAATTTATATTTTAATTTATGTTTACTTTGTCTTTGGTTTTCCTTGAGGCAGGGTATCACTAGGTAGCCTTGGCTATCTTAGGACTCACTATGTAGACCAGGGTGATCTTGAACTCTTAAGAGATTCATTGGCCTCTGTCTCCCAAGTACTTGGATTAAAGGCATAAACCACCACACTCTGACAGGTGTTCATTCTTGATATCTCATCTTGTTTTCCAGAATTTGGATCCACCAGGCACCTAAGATGTTATGTCAGAATGTCCATCAGTTTTGTCAGAAGTTGGTACGCCGGCGGCCCCTCGGAGCAAGTGAACAGTCTGATTCTCCTTTGTCTCGATGTCTGACCACTTTAGACCTGGTGTTCTTGGGTGTGGGCAGTACCCTGGGAGCAGGTGTGTACGTCCTGGCTGGGGAGGTGGCCAGAGAGAAAGCCGGACCAGCCATCATCATCTGCTTCTTAGTTGCTGCTCTAGCTTCAGTGCTGTCTGGACTATGTTATGCGGAGTTTGGAGCCAGGGTACCATGTTCGGGTTCTGCATATCTCTACAGCTATGTCACAGTCGGCCAGCTGTTGGCCTTCATCACTGGCTGGAACCTCATACTTTCCTATGTCATTGGTGAGGAGGTGGGGACTTAGAATGGACATGGGGATGAGGTGGGGTGGGGTGGAATGGGGAAGGGATGTTTTACCCTCATTCATAAGCACTGTCATGGCGCTGAGGGAATGACCTTAGGTGTCATTCTTCCCTTTTGCTGCTTCTTTAAGGGATTAAACCTAGAAGAAATGAGATTTGCAGTGAATGGTCAGATTTCTTTTTGTTTGAGACACTCTCACTATGGAGATAAGGCTGGCCTCAACTTTCTGGAGAAACACCCCCTTTGGCCTCCCCAGCACTAGGATTACAGGTGTGGCCCACCATGCCTTACAGGACTACTATATGGGTACAGGGATTCTTGTAGCCTACTTGTCCTTGAACTTGCTATTTTCAGAAGACAGCCTCAAATCCCTGATACAAGTATCTACTTCTGAAGTGCTCGGATGACAGGCACGTGCAGCCTGGCCTGGCCTGGTCCCTCATCTTTTCTGTTTTTAAGTTTTTTTTTGTTTTGTTTTGTTTTAATTTTGGTTTTTGAGACAGGGTTTCTCTGTGTAGCCTTGGCTGTCCTGTCCTGGGCTTGCTTTGTATACCAGGTTGGCCTCACAGAGGCCACCTGGTTTGTTTTATTTTTAATTATGTGTATGTGTGTAGTGCCTGCAAAGGCCAGAGGCACTGGGCCCCCTGGAGCCTGAGTTACACTGGAAACCAATCTCAGGTCTCCTGAAAGAGCAGCACTCATAACTGCTCAGCCACCTCCAGACCCTCCCCCGACTTCTGCTTTGAGACTTGGTAGGTCTCACTCCATAGCCTTGGTGGACCTGGAACTCACTCTGTAGATCAAGCTGACCTTGAGCTCACAGAGTTCTCCTGTATTTGCCTCCTGAATGCCAGGATCAAAGATGTGCCTGGCTCTCTCTCTCTCTCTCTCTTTTTTTTTTTTCTTGTCAAGGTTTTATGTAGGTAGGCCAGGTTGGTCTTGAACTCTTTTTTAATTGAGGATGACCATGAACTCATTTTCCTGCTCTTCCTAACAGTGGGCTCACAGGCATATGTTACTACACTTAGCCTGCCAGGAATTCCTTTTTTGGTAATGTCAAAGACAGGGTTTCTTTGTGCAGCCCTGGCTTTCTGGGAACTCACTCTCTAGACTCACCTGGCTTTCCTGAGTGCTATGATTAAAGGCCTGCAGGCGGGGCTGGGAATTCTTTGTATATTTCAGGGAGATTAGTTTTACAGGCTCTTCATCATTTTGGAGTGTTTGTTCACCTGCTACATTGTTGAAAAATTCCTAGACCACCATTTTGTTTGTTCTTGCAGTGCCAGGGCTCAAACCTGGGACCTTTGTGTATATAAGGCAAGTACTCTGCCACAGAGCTAAATGCCTATCCTAAGAAACTCCTTTGAGATTATTTATCTTGTCTAGTTTCTACACCCCCCTTTCATTGCTCCCCACAGCTGTGATTGAGATTAGGTATTTTTCTCTTTCTCCCTTTCAGTTTTCTCAGGGTTCACTTTCTGTTGTAAATGAAGGCTCCTCTTCCTCCTGCAGGCGCAGCCAGCGTGGCCCGTGCTTGGAGCGCAGCTTTTGATGGCCTCATTGGGAGCCAAATCTCCCAACCCCTGCAGAGGACCTTCCCTATGCACGCCCCCACCATTCTGGCCAAGTATCCAGACTTCTTTGCGCTTGGTCTGGTGATGGTCCTCACTGGTGAGACATGCCAGGGAGGGGCTGTGTGTGTGAGAGGATGGTAGCTGGTGGAAGATGTGAAATCCAAGGCATGGGAAGGCAAGGGCTTTCCCATACTGGGGGCAGTGGGTATATAATAGGATGCTGAGGAACAGCACACCTCGCTTTCAACCACTGGATGCCTGAGATACCCTCCTCCACACTGTTACAAGCCAGGTGCCTACCGTACCCCGTGCCTTTTCCAACGTTCTACTGATCTATAATTAGCTTCTTCTGCAATTACGTTTACTTTTTTTATTTCATGCATGTAGGTGTGTGTTGGGTCATGTATATGGAGGTCACAGGGCAAATTGTGGAAGCTCTCTACTATGTAAGGGCCTGGAGACTGGAGACAGAATTCAGGCTGCCAAGACTGCCAGGCTTCTTGGCAAGCCTTTTTTTATTTTTATTTTTTACCTGATAAGCCACCTTGCAGGCCTGTCTTCTGTATGAAGACTAAATTTGAAAAGGAAATTAGATCTACCCACTTTATGCTATGTGTTTTGCCTGCATGTATATATGTGCACTCAAATATCTGCCTGGTGCCATGGTGCCTGTGAAGGAGGCATCAAAGCTACCATATGGATTCTGGGAACTGAATGCTGGTCCTCTGGAAGAACAGCCAGCACTCTTAATCAATGAACCACCTCACCAGCTTGAGATTTTGACTTTGATCCACAGTCTTCCTTCTTGTGTATCTGGGTTGGTCAAGCTCTTAACTCTACTACTTTTCTGTGGTATCTTACTGCCTCCTCATTCCCTCTTCCTGCAGGAGTCCTGGCCCTGGGAGTTCGAGAGTCAGCCATGCTCAGCAAATTTTTCACAGGAGTGAATCTTTTGGTGCTGTGCTTTGTCTCCCTCTCTGGCTTCATTAATGGCAAGCTACACAACTGGCAGCTCACAGAGGAAGACTACAATCTAGCCATGTCACAGGTCAACAGCACTGACAGGTCAGGGGCCCCATCAGACACAGTTAGCTCAAACCAGAACATGTGGAGAGGAAGTGGGCTGGCTAGTGGGCCCAAGTGAGGCATGTAGCAGCTCAGAACTGTGTGCCAACAGAAGAAGGGTAGAGTGGAAATTGTATCTAACTCTCTTCAGTGTTTTAAATTTTTATTTTGAGACTTATTTCTCTTTCTCTCTCTCGTCTTGGAACTCACTCTTTGCCTACTGAGTGCTAGGATTTAAAGGTGTGCATCACTGTGCTCTAGCATTCCCTTTTTTTTTTTTTTTTCCAAGAAAGGGTCTCATTATGTAGATCATAGCTGGATCTCCATATGTAGAGCAGGCTTCCCTTGAGCTCATAGAGATCCACCGGCCTGAGCCTCCCAAAGGCTGGGATTAAAGGTGTCTGTGTGTGCCTGGTGCCTGTGAAAGCAGAAGAGGGTCTTGGATCCAATGTAATTTGAGTTAAACATGGTTGTGAATTATTATTCAGGGTATCATGAATGCTGGGATCAGGCTCACATCTTGATTTATGTGTATGCTAAGCAAGCACGCTGCCAACTGAGCTATGTCCCAGCATCCTTTGTTCTGTATCATCACTTCCTTTGTATTTTGAGACAAGGCCTTGCTGTGTAGCTCAGGCAGGCTCTAAGGTGTGTAGTCAGAGTTGGCTGTGAACCTTCAGCCTCCACTTCCTGAGTGCAGGGATTACAGGCACACCCCATTATGCCCTGTGTTCCTGCAATGTTTTCTTCATTCCTTCTCTTGCCACAGTTTGGGACCTCTGGGCTCTGGAGGGTTCGTGCCTTTCGGCTTGAGTGGGATTGTCCGTGGTGCAGCAACATGTTTCTTCGCCTTCATTGGGTTCGACTGTATTGCAACTACAGGTGTGGAATAGATAGGCTGGTGGATAGCCTGCTTTTGGAGCATAGGAGGGGAGTGTGTTTTTGTGTGTGTGCGTGCGCGCTTCTGACTCTAAGTCTGTTCCGTCCCTGCAGGGGAAGAGGCCCGCCATCCCCAGCGCTCCATTCCGTTGGGCATCGTGATCTCGCTCTTTATTTGCTTTCTGGTGTATTTTGGTGTTTCCTCGGGACTCACCCTCATGATGCCCTACTACCAGATTCACATTGACAGCCCCTTGCCCCAGGCATTTATCTATGTTGGATGGGGCCCTGCTCGATATGCAGTGGCTGTGGGAACCTTATGTGCCCTTACATCCAGGTTGGTATCAAAGCTTTCTCCCATTTGCTGCTGGATTCTCAGCTGTCCAAGCCCTTGAAGTGGAGGAAGAGAGGAAAGGGAAATGTCTCACGAGGCTAAAGGAGCAGGGCCTGCCCATTGTCACTCCCTAGAGTTTCCCACTTGTGTTCCTCTTCTCTTATAGCCTCATTGGCGCCATTTTCCCTGTGCCGCGGGTGGTCTATTCCATGGCAGATGATGGGCTCCTCTTCCGGACACTTGCCAGTGTTCATCCTCGAACACACACTCCTGTCTTAGCTACGGCCATTTGTGGACTCATTGCAGGTAGACAACCAGCCTTACCAATTTTGTCAGCTTGGCTATGTTTACTTGCTAATGCCTCACAGTTTTCACACCAATTTTATTATTATTATTATCACATTAGCATTCATGGCTTTCCTCGTTGAGCTCAGTGATCTGGTGGACCTCTCATCCATAGGGACCCTGCTCGCCTACTCCTTGGTGTCCTTCTCTGTTCTGGTCCTCAGGTGAGACTCCACCACACCTTAGCTGAAGGTTATGAGACCATGAAGATGGCTAGGTGCTTGTCCTGGCTGCCT
>CM053758.1:30057955-30111799 GCA_028658305.1 Pachyuromys duprasi
TTATTATTATTATTATCACATTAGCATTCATGGCTTTCCTCGTTGAGCTCAGTGATCTGGTGGACCTCTCATCCATAGGGACCCTGCTCGCCTACTCCTTGGTGTCCTTCTCTGTTCTGGTCCTCAGGTGAGACTCCACCACACCTTAGCTGAAGGTTATGAGACCATGAAGATGGCTAGGTGCTTGTCCTGGCTGCCTATTATTTGTGTGGGGTAATGTTCTTATGCTATCTTGTTCACTTAGATACCAACCAGACCAGAACGTAAGCTCTTGTAAGAAGGAGAAATCTGAGAGTGGAGCTGTTGAGATGGAGCCTAGACTTGCAGTTTCTTCATTCAAGGAGCCTGTTTCTCCAGAAGGGACTCCAGGGATTGCAAGGAGCCTCTGTGTCCCCACAGATACCAACCCAACTCCAAGATCTGGCCACATTGTCTATGGATGTGCCTCCCTGCTTGGTGAATCCTGGGACTTTCCCTTTGGACATTTGGAAGCTGATGAATGGGGTGGACGTCACTAACAGAGCAGAAGGCACAGGGTAGACAGGTTTGGTGGGATGTTGCCCAGGGTCCTGACATACTTCTCCCCAATTTGGCTTTCAGTCCTCCTCTTGATACTCCTGTGCCTGATCCTGTCCCAGTGGTCAGGACAGCTGCTTTCTGGAGACCCGGTTTTGATAGCTGTGGCTACTTTAATGTTGCTTCTCATTGTTGGGGTGTTGATTGTCATCTGGAGACAGCCTCAGAATGCCACTCCTCTCCACTTCAAGGTAGGTGACTTACTTCTCAGATAGGGCACCCTAGGAAAGTGATTATACTTGACTTAAGGGCTAAGCATGCTCTATGTCACTAGGAAAGGAAGGGGCGTGAAACTGATAAAAACAATGGGCATGGTGGTCCTTGTCTTTGGTCCCAGAGTTCTGGAGACAGAAGCAGGAGTTTGAGGCCAGCTTGGTCTACGTAGAGTATATCAGGCCTGTCTTACAACCAACCACCTCCTGATACACCAACAGGCAGAGCCAGGTATCAGAGTGCATGTGTGCTCTTATATATGCTAGCAAAAGGCCGTAGCTACTTCTAGATTAACTGGTGTAATTTAGCGAAATTTTGTTTCAAAATAAAAATAACACAGATATGTTGGTACATGTGTATACTTTTAATACTAGGGAGGTAGAAGGAGAAAGCTCAGGAGTTCAAAGGTACGCTCAGCTTACATTGTGAGTTTGAAATCAGGCTTAGCTACATGAGACCCTGTCTCAATCAGCCAACCAAACACACACACACACACATACACATTCACACACACACACAGACCCACAAAAAAACACCCCAACAACAAAAACAAGAAACATCCCCAAAGTGTGCCCCTGTCATCACACCTCAGTTCTATCACAACTCAGTGATGGAGCACTTGCTTAATATGTATGAAACTCTGGGTACAATCCCTAGTACTGAAAAAAAGGCAGGGGGAGGTCAGAATGTAGTCAGTGGCTGAAGCGGAGCAATAGTTTTGAATGCATGAAGCCTTGGGTTTGATCCCAGCATCACATAAATGGTGCTGCAAGCCTATAATCATAGCACTGGGGAGGTAGGGGCTGGAGAATCAGAAGTTCAAGGTCATCATGAACTACATATTGAGTTCAAGGTCAGCCTGAGATATTTGAGATCCTAGGCACAAAAAATATGACATCTGTTGCTAGGTGTGGTGGCGCCTGCCTTTAATGCCTTGGGAGGCAGAGGTAGGCAGATCTCTGAGTTTGAGGCTAGCCTAGTCTGCAGAGCGAGTTCCAGGACAGTCAGGACTACACAGGGAGACCTTGTCTCAACAAACAGAAAACCAACCAAAAAAGAAATTTACTTACAACCCCCAGCCCAGTGTTTCTGTGCTCAGTCCCTGGCCCTCTGGCACATCCAATGGGGTCTCCACTATGAGCAGGCACTGACTGCAGAGTTCAGGTACCAGCCGGGTCTTCTACCCAAGGGGAGAGCTCAGGTGTCTGGCTGCAGGGACTCAACAGGTGTGCCCACAGGTTCCAGCACTTCCTGTTCTTCCTATGCTGAGTATCTTTGTGAATGTCTACCTGATGATGCAAATGACAGCTGGGACCTGGATTCGCTTTGGAATCTGGATGGTGATTGGTGAGTAGCTTTCTGAGGAACAGATCCTTGGGCAACTGGGATCTAACTCTTCTAATTGCCTCTCTTTGAAACTGGGGGCTTGTGGAGAATCCCCAATGGGCATCCATAGAGGAGTGACTATTTCTACCTTACTTTGTCTATCTGTTCCCTTTTAGGATTTATCATCTACTTTGGATATGGAATCCGACACAGCTTCGAAGAGAAGAATGACAAACAGCCAGCAGTCTCAAGTTCCCAGACTATCCATGAACATACTCCCAATGTTGAATTAGCTTAACTGCAGAAAATTGATGCTTCCAGGATGCCATGTGTGTCTGTTTTTCTTTCCCTTTTTCTTTTTTTCTTTGTGTGTGTGTGTGTGTGTTGGGAATGGCAGGGAGGCAGTACTGGGGATTGGACTTGTGCATCTGAGGCAAATGCTCCATCACTGAACTATTCCAAGTCCTGTAGGTGACTTTGGGCGGGTCAAAGAAAAGTTTGAATACTTGTGGGCTGTGGATGGGACTTATAAAGTATTGTTTATAAAATATTGTCTATAAAGTATTGTTATTTTTGAGCAAATTCCTTAACTCTTTTTTTCTTTTGTGCTGAAAGGGGACCCATGGTTTTGCATATTCTAGGCAGGTGCTCTATCATGGAGCCACATTCCTAGTCCCTTTAGTTATTTAACTGACAATAAAAATTATGTATTTGTGAACAACATGTTACTTACATATCATAGAATGACTACAGCAAAGTGATTAATGCACCTATTTCTTTGGACAGGGTCTGTCTTGTATGGCCCAGGTCAGACTTGAACTTGAAATCTTCTGAACATTACTTATTATTTATGATGTGTGTGTCTGTGGGCGCACATGTACCACAGTGTGCATGGAGGTCAAAGTAGTTAGTCTTAGCATTTTTCAGATATACAGTATATTGTTCCTTTGTGGGGGATGTATATTATGTTAAATGAAATAAACTAGGTATAAACAAGTATGAATTTGTTTTTCTGTGCATGTATGTGGGTACACGTGTCATGAATGCATGTGACATCAGTAGACATCAGAGGCTGGCCTCCAACTCAGACAACCTTCCTGTTTCAGCCTCTTGAGTACTGATTGCAGTGCATGACACCATACCTAGCCAGATGTACCTTTTAATGCTCAATTTCTACTAAGATCAGGAGATTAGTGGCTGAGTATGGTGGCATATGCCTGTAACATAGTTTTGGTAGAAGGATCACAAGTTTGAGGCCAGCCTGTAAGACATATCAAACAAGCAAAACAAAAGCCTGTATGAGATGGCTCTGCCATTAAACTTGCTACTCTTGCAGAATACCTGGGTTTGATTCCCAGCATCTACATGGCAGTTCAACCATCTGTTACTCTAGTTCTAAGGGATCCAACCCACTTTCTGGCTTTTGCAAGCATGTGGTACATGTACATGCAACTTAGGTACACACACACAAACAAAAATAACATGTAGAGGCTGTCAGTCTGTGTTGAAACACAAAATTTACTATTTATTTAATCAAAATTTGTACCTTTTCCTGCAGCGATTGGTGTCTGAGCACCTCTATGTAATTGCTTTATTACTGAGCTGTGCTGTTTAAACAAATCTTAGTTCAATTTTTACCAATAAAGACTTGGGAGCCAGATCAGTGAGGCAGAGAAAGAACCCTGCTGATCCTCCTCAGCCAGCATCCCTCCCCCCCCAAAAGGAAGCTCTCCAAGCTGTGTCAAAACCCTCAATGTCCCCCTTTCCTGTGTGTCTATCTGTCCTCTTGCTTTCTCTTATTCTGTTTTCTATGTTCACTCCCTGTCAACTGGTTGCTTGTTCCACCTCTTGACCTAGGGTTAACTCAAGCAAAAAGTCCTTGGATTGAAGGTGTGTGGTAAGGCCTAGCCACACTACAACTAGAAACAGGTTTTTCCAGTAAAGAACACACTCAGGGTTTACAGTGTGTTCAAATATTCCGCAACAGAGCTGCATCCCTATCCTTTTCAGATAACAGAAAACAAGTGTGATGGTAGCCAGAGGAAAGCTGGGTATGGTGGTGCATGATTGTTAGTGTGCTGAGGGAGAATGATCCCAGGAGGTCAAGGTCAGCTTAGACTATGTAGTAAGAACCAGTTACAGGGGCTGGAGAGATGGCTCAGAGGTTAAGAGCACTGGCTGCTCTTCCAAGGGTCCTGAGTTCAATTCCCAGCAACCACATGGTGGCTCACAACCACCTATTAATGAGATCTGGTGGCCTCTTCTGGCCTGCAGGCAGAGTACTGTATAAATAATAAAATAAATAAATCTTTAAAAAAAGAAAAAAACTACATTGGATGGCTGACTCTTCGACCCTCCCCCATATATGCCAGGGAGTAACAGCCTGGCTAGATCCCGGGGGAGGACAATGCAGCCAGCCCGGAGGAGACAAGATGATCTGGGGTCAGATAGAAGGGGAGGAGATCCTCCCCCCGTTGGTGGACTTGGAGGTGGCGGGGAGGAGATGAGGAAGGGTTGGGGAGGATGGGAGGGAGTGAGGGAGGGGAATACGCATGGGATGCAAAAAACCTAACCTGTGATTGATATACAAATAAGTAAATTTATTTAAAAAAATAATAATAAAATTAAATTTCAAACCAAAAAAAAAAGAAGGTTTTAGTTACATAAATGTTGCAATTAAAAGGCCTCTGTATACTCTGCTGATACACAGATAGTTCATACACTGAGTCTAAACTGTCAAGGTCAGCAAAATCATGAGCTGAAAACCAGAACTGAAAATTAAAGTTCCCAAAGCACAGAAGGCTCAAGAAAAAAAAAAAAAAAAAAAAAGAACCAGTTACAAAAAAGTCCCAAGAGATAGCTCAGTTGGCAAGAATGAGGGGCTTGAGTTCATCCCTCTCACACAGGGTCTCACTATGTAGCCCTGGCTGTTCTGGAGCTGACTATGTAGACCAGGTTGGCTTCAAACTCACAGAACTCAGAGACTTACCTATCTTTGCTTCCCAAGTGCTAAGATTAAGATCATGGTCCACCAAATCTGCCTGATCCCTAGCATTTATATAAAAACCAAGTGTGGAGGGACACATCAGTCACTCTATGCCTTTTGCCCCGTCTTTATCAAAATAGGGTTTCCCTGTGTAATTCTGGATGTCCTCAAACTAGCTATACAGACCAGGCTGGCTTGAAACTCACAGAGATCCTCTTGCCTCTGTCTCCTGAGTGCTGGGATTAAAGGCATGCATTACCACTCCTTGGTGAAGACTCAAAATTATTAGGATACTACCAAGGCACATGTAACCCAATAGTGAAAAAGCCTTAGATGAGGCGTAACCCTGAAATAAATTAAACATATCCCTTACTTCAGTCCTAGGTTCTGGATCCTTCATCAAGTTCCACAGGATAGTCCTGGGCCCCAGGCACTGCACTGTCCATTGACTGAAGTTCTCATGAGCAGTGGACTGTTTCCCAGATTTTCCACCTGTTGGCCCTTGGCCTTGAGCGCTATGCATTCCTTCTCAGACTCCAGAAACTCTGCTTCTACCCACATCAAACTCAGTCCCCCTTAGTTCCAGGCTCCTCTCCAAGACAGCCCAACCCTCACTCAAGACATCTCATAAGAAGGCTTGGCTCCCACCTCTACTCCCCACACCCTCCTAGGAGACTAGGAGTCCTATGGGTCACAGTCCCCTCACCAAGTCAAACAAGTGCGTTTGTCCCTCTGCCTCCTTAAGGAATGTTCACTAGCTCCACTAACTCACCGACAGTTCATCTGACTGCCCAGGTCTAGTCCAAACTTACTTTAAAAACTTTATTATCTTTAATGAACAAGCAATTGTGTTTCATTTAGTTTTTATTTTCTATATTGCAGCACACTGATGCTTTAATATGTGTACACAACAGACAATGACTGAACCAAGAGCACATCCATCACCTCCCTTACATTTGTGGTGAGACATTTGACATACTTTCTCAGTTGATGTTAGGAATTCTGGTGACCCTCCTGATATCCCATAGTGGTTTTCCTTTGCATTTCTTTGCTAAGGGCTGAGGTGAGGCAAGTTTCCATTTACTTATTGGCCCCCCGGGGATCTCTGACATGTGTCACTCCACTTCTTTCTGCAGTCTCTGTTGTGCTTGAGGATTCCTGATGCCTCTGTGAGTCTGCTGATTGGTGCACACAAAGTAATCCCGCTGGCCCTGCTGTGCTCCTTGCCTGTTTTCTCCCTTCATCAACAGACTGTATTTCTGATGAGGTCTAAAAATCTTTTCCATTCAGTGCGGTATGTGGTTAGAAATCACTGCTAATCCACGATGGCAATAGCCATCTCTTATGTCATTTTGAGACTGAGCCTTTTCTAAACTAACTGCTCTCACTGCTCTTCATGAATAGCAGCACTAATGGTGATGACCACAAGAACAGAAACAGGAATTATTTATGGAGCACAGAGTCTCCTGAGACTGTCTCAAGCAGTTTACTTGGAACATTTAATTTCTACAGTGTGATTATCCTTATATACAATGAATTCTCAGAACACACATTTTACAAATACAGTCTTGATTTATGGAGGTTTTAGCTTTTAGTTTCCAATTTTTTGATGGCACAAAAGCTATCCATACAACCATAGCTTTTTCAAATCACAATAGTGCAGAAATGTGTCCACACCACTACTGAGTTTTCAGTTTTATGATGCTGTGGAAGCCTATCTGCGTAATGACAGATTTTCAACTTTGCAATGGCATGAAATCATGTTCAATACAATTACTGATCTTTTCAGCTTTGAAAAGCATACTCAGTAAATCCCTGACTTTGTCAGCTCTGTGAAAGCACACCTAATACAGCCACTGACTTTCAGCTTTACAGAAGCACAAAGCATACCAAGTGTAACTGATTTTTCATTTATGCAGTATGAAAACATGCCCATACAGAGTTTTCAACTCGACAGCATTTTTCTCATCTCTGCAAAAGTGTACCCAACACAACCACTGATTGTTGAATTTCAAGATGGTGTGAAAGCATATCTAATATAATCATAGATTATATTTTCAACTTCACAATAGTGGGGAAATGTATTTGATACAACTACTGATTTTCAGTTTAACCTTTTTTTTTTTTTTTTGAGACAGGTTCATGCTAGAATCTGGTATGTTGCTCAGGCTAGCCTTGAACTCTCAATCTTCCTATCTCAGCCTCTTGAGATTACAGGCATGTGCTTCCATGCCTGGCCGTTAGTCAAGAAATTATGTGAGACATTCAGCATTTCATGACTGAATAGGCTTTGTACTGGATGATTTTGCTTGTGCTAAGGGGTGTGATCTGGGTACATTTGAGGAAGGCTGGGTTAATGTTTGGTTGGTTATGTATCTTAAGTGCATTTTCAGCTTACAATGGGCTTATCAGGGGGAATGAGCAATTTGGGAATGTCTCAGAGAGATCAAAAAGGTAAGATGGTGATGCTAGCTGGTATGGCATATGCCAAGACTAAAAGCCTTTTCCACTAGTGTCACATGATCAGGTTGCTCCCTAGAATGAACCTGAAATGTTATAAATGGTGGAATGGTATTGGTAGGCTTCTATGAATTTAATCAACGAAGGTATCCAGTAAAAATGCCAGTATGCTAGATCCCAGGGGAGGACATTGCAGCCAGCCCTGTGGAGTCAGGATAAGATGGGGTTGAATGGAAGGGAAGGAGGTCCTCCCCTGTTGGTGGACTTGGAGGGGGTGGGGAGGAGGGAGATGAGGGAGGGAGTGGGAGGGTAGGAGGGACTGAGGGAGGGGGCTACGCCTGGGATTCAAAGTACCTAACCTGTGATTGAGATAAAAATAAATAAATTAAAAAAAATGCCAGTATGGTAAGGATATGATCATTAAGAAAAGTGACTTTTACACGCTCCCAAATTCACCTCTGGTAGGCTTTCTGATATTCTACAAACAGGAAAATGACCACAAAAGGCTTGCTTAAGATAAATTAACCATCATGGAAAGAACGAATGTAGTACAGAGCCTTGGTATACTCTTTGTAGTTAATGTTTTCAGTGTTTGTTGAGTCTTCTGAAGTTCTCTGAGATGGCTTATTGTAAACCTTCCCACACTCCTTACATAGTTTTGCCATGTGAGTTTTCTCATGTTGTCTAAGCTGACGGCCATGACTAAAGGCCTTTCCCAATTCCTTACATTCATGAGGTTTCTTTCCTGTGTGAATTCTTTCATGTTTAAGAAGGTTTGATCCATATATAAAGGTCTTCCCACATCCCTTACATTTATGAGGGGTTTCGCAAGTGTGAATTCTCTCATGTTGGGTGAGGTGATAACCTCAATTAAAACCCTTCCCACATTTTATACATTTATAGGGTTTCTTGCCTGAATGAACTCTCTCATGTTTAACAAGACTTGAAACCCATCGAAAGGCCCTGCTACATTCCTTGCACTCATGCGGTTTCTATCCCAGTGTGAATTTTCTGTTGCTGAGTGAGGTAACTGACTCTAGTGAAGGGCTTCCCACACTCTTGGCACAAAGGGTTTCTCACCTGTGTGGATTATCTCATGCTGAAGGAGGCTGAACTAAAAATAAAGGCTTTCCCACAGTCTACACATTCATAGGACTTTTCATCACTGTGAATTCTCTTGTGTTGCCTAAGTATATAGAGATGGCTAAGTCTTCCCACAGTCTTTCCACTCAGTCTTTCTTCCCAGTATGAAAGCGCTGATGCTGAGTTCATTGCCGTGTCTAAAGGTTTTCCCACAGTCTTCACATAAATATTTTTTCACCAATGTGAATTCTCCTATGAATATCAAGGCTTGAACCCCAGCGAAAGGCCTTCCCACAGTCCTTACATTCATAAAGCTTCCCTCCCCCATCCCCAGGTGTTGAGAAAGCTGATTGCACCAGCAGAATGCTTTCTTACAGTCTTCACATTCATATGGCTTCTTGCCAGTGTGAACCACCCACGACCAAAGGCCTTCCCACGTTCCTGACATCAGAAGGAGCTCTCCTGAGGTGTCACGAGTGGGGAAGATGTGCTTTCTCTATCAGTTGGTGCTTTTCCAGCACTGTCGGTGACATCATTGACATTTCCCTCTCCAGAGCTCTGTGGTTGTTCAGACACACCTTCACCAGTCCTGGCAGGGCGAGGAGATGTATTTTCATCACTTGTTAGCTTTTTTCAAAAGCTTAGTCCACAAAGGCGCCTCCAAATAGCTAAACTGTTGGTCCCATAGGGTGATTCTACATCTGACAAAAACATTAAGAAAAAGGATTTATTTATTATATTTTTATGTCTATTCATGTTTTGATTGCATTTGATGCATTTCCGTATGCATGCCACATTCATGGCTTCTGCCAGTGGAGGTCAGAAGAAGGCATGATCCCTTAGAATTGGAGTTACAGATGGTTGTGAGCTGCCATGTGAGTGCTGGGAACCAAACCAGGGTCTTCTATAAGAACAGGAAATGCTCTTAACTGTTGAGCCATTTCTTCAGCCTTCATTTGTTTCTTTTAAAAATAACCAGAAGATAAAATGAAGCACAGTTCAAAAACTTCCTCAGCAGAATTGGTGTTCTCGGACCATAGCTATTAGTGAGGAAACACCATGGGCACTCATCTTAAAGCCAGATGGGAAAGGACACTGTTCCAGTGATTCTCTGGTCCAGTGATGGGGAGGAGTTTTAAAAGCAAACAAGCACACTCTGAAGATAATGAGATGCCATACATAAGGCAGCCAGAATGACTTCTGGTTCTGGGGATGGAATCCTGAGGATTGGGCAAGTCAGTCAAAGCACATCATCAGACCCTGGTTCTGGGGAGGAGGGGTAGTGAGATTAAAGTAATGTTTATTCTACAGAACAAAAACTAATGGTAATCTTCCTGTCTCAGTTTTCCAGTGCTGTGATTATACGTGTGAGCTACCATACCCAATTAAGAAGGCAGAATTAGAACTTTTTAATTCCTGCTTTTTTTTTTTTTTGATATGGGGTTTCACACAGCCTATAGCAGAGGCTGGCTTTGAAGCTGACACCCCTAGGCATGGCCTCCTGTCTCTACCTCTTGAGGGCTGGTGGGGTGTTTGTCATGACACCCTGTCTTGTGCAGTGCTGGGGATGGCCAGGGCTTTCACACTTGCTAGGCAAGCACTGTACCAACTGAGCTGCATTCTTAGCCCTGTTTGTTTCTGAGACAGGTTCTTATGTGGTTCAGGCTGGCCTCAGATTCTTTCTCTGTTTCTTTGTCTTTCTTTCCTTTGAGACAGGGTCTCTCTGTTCAGCCCTGGCTGTCCCAGAAATCACTCTGTAGACCGGACTGCCATCAAAGTCAAAGATCCACCTGCCTCTGCCTCCGGAGTTCTGAGATTAAAGATGTGCACCACTGCCCCTGGCTAAGGCCTCAAACTCTTACCTCCACCTCTTAAGTGCTGACACTGACGAAGTGTGCCACCATGCCTGGCAAGTTTAGCTTCTGTCTTCCCTGTGGTTGGTTATTTGTATTTGAGCATAGTTATCGCCTACATTGCCATAATCCTGATGAGTGCAGAAGCTTGTGAGAATAAAAATGTACAGCAAGCACACACACAGTGCCTTTAACAGTCTATGGCACATAGTAGGGTTAACGCTAGCCATTCTTCTTGGCATTATCTATTCTGTGACACAGTCTTGATGTGCTGACCTCAGCCCCAGAGAGCTGGGGCTGTAGGCAGATGGTACTGGTGCATTCAATGTGGCATATGAGGCTCTTGGACTATAACTTCCTACCTCACTTCAGGTACAATGTGCTGGCAATGGGAATCTACTCACTTTGATTTTGCACAAGTTCTGGGTCTAATTTACTTTCTATTACATACAAGTCCTGACTTAAGAGCAAATCCAAGCTCTAGACTGAGATGTTTCCCTTAAAGGTGGGTCCTCAAAGTACAAAAGCGAATAGCAATTTGGATATAAACAGAACATCTAAAGACAAAGCTATCCTCTTTGATGATGGTTATAGGTATCCAGAATTCCAATTCATCCCTTGATTGTGAGGGAAGAGAGATGATCAAAGGAGACCCAGCCAAAGGCAGCAACGACTGTTGGATGGGAAGATGAAGGCATGGAATGTCCATTTCCATACTGACAAAGCTCAAAGCCTTCCCTGGCAGCAGCAAGAAAAAAATTCAGTCATTTTTTTTTTTTCCTTGAAAATGGTCCTAAAAATCATAGGAGGATTCTGATGTTCCAGAGAGCAGTCTGGGTAACCTGTAGCATACAGCTAACTAGGGAGACCAGGGTTACTATAGTTTTTCATCATCATATCCCAGTACAGGCCCATTCCTCCCGAGAGAAGTCTACAGCTACATCAGAGAATGTCATCAAATCCAGAAACCATAAAGCCACATATTCTTGATGAGGTAACAGGCAAGAACTTCAGGATGCAGAGGGCTGTTGGCTGCCACTGTGCTAGCTGAAGATGGAGGGCAGCGCGAACACCACAGTCTGGGCCAACCACTGCTGCGTTACTACAGAGCCTGCGCTGTGCAGATAATGATCTGCTGGGGAGAAGAGAAAACACCTCCCTTTCTGTTTACAAGCACAGCAAGTGAGTGCCTGCTTGGTAAGTTACTAGTGGGTGCAGGTTCTTACGACATCTTCATTTTAAACAAAATTAAGTTCATCCTTATTCACATGCCACACAAAGTGGTGGTCAAGACGACTTATTAGAAGTTGTTCTTTCTGTTTATTGTGGTTTCTGAGCATTCGACTCGGGTTGTAAAGCTTTGGTAGCAAGTGCCTTTAACTGCTGATTCATCTCACTGGCCATATTTTTTTATTTATTTTTATTGTTTTGAGTCAGGGTCCTGTTAGGCAGCGTAGCCGACTCAAGAAATTCATGATCCACCTTCTTCAGACTCCCTCCTAGTGCTGATATTATACATCCAGATGATTTTCCTTTAAAATGTATTTATTTGTGTGCATTGCACATGTGTGATTGTATGTGGTCAGAGGACTTGTGGGAGTTGGTTCTTGCCTTTCTCAACATGGGCTCTGGGGATCAAACGCAGGTCATCAGGCTTGGCAACAAGCATCTTGCTGGTCATCCCTCTCCACACTATTTTGGAGCTCAAACTCAAGGGCTTGTAAGTGCTAAGCAAGCACTGAGCTACATTCCTGGCTCATCTCTCTGTGTGAGTACAGGGGACTGAACCTAGCGCATCATGCAAATGAGGCAAGCACTCTCTCACTGAACTAAAGTCTCTACTGTCTGGTTTAATTCTATATATATAGGTATTCTGCCTGCATGTGTCTGTGCCTCATGTGTGAGGACAGAAGAGGCCAGGAATCCTCTGGAACTGGAGTTATAGATGGCTGTGAGATGTCATGTGGGTGCTGGGAATTGAAGCCGAGTCCTCTAGAAGAGTAGCCAGTGCTTAACCACAGAGTCATTTCTCTAGACCCTAATTCTCTGTTCTTACGAAAATTTTTTTTTAATTTTTTGCTTTTTAAGATCTTTTATTTTCGTTTTAATTAATTAATTCATTTTGTTTTTTCAATACAGGGTTTCTCTGTGTAACCCTAGATGTCCCAGAACTCACTCTGTAGACTAGGCTGGCCTCAAACTCAGAGATCCAGCTGCCTCTGCCTCCTGAAATCTGGGATTAAAGGCGTGTGCACTATGTCTGGCTTCCCAGTATTCTCTGTGTGTGTGTGTACCTGTATCTAGGTAGTCCTGTCTGTCCTGGATCGAACTATGTAGATCATGATGGCCTCAGGATCTTTTATTTTAGGCTCTGCATATTTGAGTGTTCTCAGTGCTCAAATCACTGAGTAGTCCCCCTTGTAATGGTCAGAAGCATTGAAAAAAATCTCATCCTATAGAAAGACTAATGAGACTTAAGCCGATCGGGGTCATATACCTGGCTGACTGAGACACTGCCGCTGCTGCCTTTCTCTTGTTCCTGAAGTGGAGGACACTGGTACCAAATGCCTAAGCATCACATGGAGGTCTGGCAGGCCCACCCAACACGTCTCTCCTAGTTTCCACAGCAAGCACACGGTGAGGGCCCTATTCAATACAGTGCCATCTTCAGAAGCCTCACAAAGCGTGTACATCAGCATATATGAAGGTGAAGACCCCTGGACATATTCCCTCTTGCCTACCCAGAACACACGACCAGTCCAGTGGAGATGAATGATGTTTTCTCTTATGGTCCCATGGGACCCATGTGTCCAACTTGTCAGGCCATGGATAGGACAATATTTTGCACAGGGGATTTTGTTCCTTCATTGTTATAATATTACTCTGGATTAAAAAAAACTGAGTACACAGGAGACAATAATTTAGTGATTACAGGGGGGATACAAAGTGAATAAACTGTAATTAATAAAAAAATAATTCAGTGACTGAATAAAGAGCTTAAATGGGATTATCATATGTGGAAATATCATTGGCAAAGGGAAAATTGGGAAAACAGGGCTTGCTTAGCTTGAAGTCGTTGAGTAATTCATTGCAACATCCCCACACCAGACCAACACATTTTGAGAAGGAAGAGAATGTACACTTACATGGGCCATAGTTCCAGAACTCAAGGCTTTATCTGTCATCTTGAGGTTTCTTCCATAATAAAAACAAAGTCTGAGAGGTGAGAGCTAGAGGAAAAAGCAAATAATTAAAACCAGTGGCAACTTGTTGGGGTGATCTTTTTGTACACTGTGTAAAGATTGTCTTTGTATATTCAGATGCTGATTTCTGTACCAGCAGAGAGCTGAGTACAGGCCCTTTATATTGTTATTCCTATGGTTGTATCATATTTTGTAAACTCTTCCTCCAAAACCTTTTGATTGGTTTAAGAAAGAGCTGAATAAGAGCAACAGAACCAAAAAATCTGAGCACAGGGGTCTTTCCTGAGACTGATAATCCAATCAAGTACCATGTATGGAGATAACCTAGGATCCCTGCACAGATGTAGCCCATGGCAGTTCAGTGTCCAAGTGGGTTCCATAGTAACAGGAACAGGGACTGTCTTTGACATGAACTGATTGGCCTGTTCTTTGATCACCTCCCCCTGAGGGGGGAGCAGCCTTACCAGGCCACAGAGGAAGACAATGCAGCCACTTCTGATGAGACCTAATAGACTAAGATCAGAAGGAAGGAAAGAAGACCTCCCCTATCAGTGGTCTTGGGGAGGGACATGCGTGCAAAAGGGGAAGGAAGGGAGGAATCAGGATGGGAGGAAGGAGGGAACTACAGGGGGGATACAAAGTGAATAAAGTATAATTAATAAAGAATTAAAAAAAAAAAAAAAAGAAAGAGCTGAATAGCCAATAGCAAAGGCAAGGAAGGGAAGTAGGACTTCTGGTGGAGACATCCTCTGGGAATGAGCCTGAGGCAGGAAGGAGTTGCCTACTAGAAAAGGAGGAAGAAACAGTTGCCAGGACTAGAGACTGAGAAAAGGTAATGAGCCACGTGTTAGAATGCTGATTAGTATAGACAGGACAACTGAAGTTAAAAGCTACTTGAAGAACAAGCTGAAGATAAGGTCAAACGTTAATAATTAATAAAAGGTCTCTGTGTCATTATTTGGGAGCTGGTGCTCCAAAGAAAGTCCTGCTTTAGTAACTGGATTTTCAAATGACTTCTATTTTTCCTCCTCACTTTGCAGTCCACTCATAGATTCAGTGAGGCATATCTGAGACAAAGATAAAACCCAAGAAAATTAAGATTTCTTGGAACAAAAGGCATTTTACTTATTTGGCAGGTTGTCTTAAAGACAGATCCTAACAGTTCTGTGCTTGGAGTATATCCAGGAGAAGTCTGGGATGCAGTAAAGATTCTGATCTTTGCCCTCAGATCCCAAGAGACAATCTCCATCTTACCTGATAGAAATGCCTTCCTTTCCTTTAGGTAGAGGCTGACCAGTCTGGAAAGACCAATCTGGTGACTCAGAGTGAAAGTCCTGGATCACACCGTGACCACAGACCTGGAGACTGAGGTCAACCATGTAGACCAGCAATCACACTAATGTGCTGAACTGCCATGCTGAATCGTTGAGTGAGTGACAGTTACTAACCTCATAGTGTCTGTTTCCTTCCTGCTAAAATTGGAATAGAAAGATTGTGAGATGTGGCTGTCTTAAATTTAAGATAATCTATCTAAAGCATGCAGCAGTATGTAGTGGTTAATATCTTATCTGTTACTATAAATGATCAAGAATTTACACATAAGTTTCTTAATCCTTTTTCTTTCAGTTCTGGGGTTCAAGCCCAGCACCTTGCAAATGCTGGGTGAATGCCCCATCACTGAGCCACATCTCCTACCCCATCTAATGTTTATTATTATTTTTTGACAGGGTGTCTGTCCCTGGTTGGTCCAGTATTTGCTGAGTAGCCTGGGCTGGCCTTGACTTGTGACAGTTCTGGCCTTAGCTTCCCAGAGTGTTGAGATTACAGGCATGTGCTAGCAAGTTCAACTTCCCTTCTTGATGCTTAATTTTGTGTTCTTTAAACCAGCTGTCTAAATAATAGACACTAATGTCAAATGTTCAGAGGCTGATTTTCATCATGAAACACTTACATAATTGTATTCCATGTTCATCCTCTTCATGAACAGCCGGGGGGGGGGGGCAGACATTTTGCATGAAAACTTCAACTAACAGTTCACAAAGGGTTCACAGAGAACCCTGCATCCAGTTTGTTGTTGTTGTTGTTTTTTGACAGACCCACGTCCCTAGCTCTGGATTCTATTCACAAACTAAGTTTTGCAGTTGTTTGTGAATTGCCATAAAGTTTTAGCAGGGTGCACTCTAGAAACAAAACACACACATATTCAGAAGCGGGAGACTGGATTTTTTTTTGATTTTTTTTTAATTTTTATTTTTTCTCTTCACAACTGACTTATTATATACCCAAACTGGAGCTCCCTCCCTCAACTCCTCCACTCTCCCTCCCTCTTCCCTTCATCCCCTTCCCCTAGTCCACTGAAAGGGGGAGGTCTCCACTGTTGCCATCTGCCCATAGCTTGTCAAGTCTCATCAGGACTGCTTGGATATTTTTCTTCCATGGCCTTGCATGGCTGCATCATCAGGGGCGAGTGATCAGAGAGCAGTCAACTGAGTTTATGACAGAGGTAGCCCCTGCTCCCCTCACTCAGAGATCCACATGGAGACTGAGCTGCCAATCAGCCACATCTGAGCAGAGGGTCTAGGTCTGCTCCGTGCATGGTCCCCATTGGTGTATCAGTCTCTGCAGGACCCCCTGGCTCAGATCTTTTAGTTTTGTTGGTCTCCTTTCCCCTCCTTGTCTCTCTAATCCTCCATAAGACTGCCTGCGCTCTGCCCAGAGTTTGGTCTGGAGTCTCAGTATCTGCTTTGATCCCCTGAGAGACAGTTCTCCCAGGCTGGCTTTGAACTTCTGCTTCTTCTGCTTTTACCTGCCAAGTGCTGGGCTTATAGATCTGCAACATTACACAAGATACACACGGCTTAGTTTTAGTTTTTGAGATTCAATTTCACTGTGCAGGCCATTCTGGTCTAGAATTTCCAGCCATTCTCCCTGGTGAGTCTCTGTAATGCAGAGCTTAGAGCCATGTACTACCATGCTCAGGCAAGGTTATTGTTCTTGACTTTCAGAAGCTGTTTCTCTTTGTGAACTTCTTAGCACTCATCACTCTTACCTTGTCTATGTTGCTCATGATTTATAAATATACACACTTACCATGTTATGACCAGTTAGTGTTTAATGCTTGGGCTTGTAAGTATAGTAATGCATTCTATCCTTGAAATGAGCCTGTCGTTAAAAGGTCAAAAAGAAAAAAAAAAAAAAAACAGGAGGAGCCAGTAGCAGGTCTGAAAATTTCTCTCATCTTGAATACTTTTCAATGGATTATTATTATTGTTGTTTCAGCAGATACACTAAAGTACTCAGTACTGCCCCAAATGGATATAATCGGTGGGTACTTCCTTGCAACTACTCTTGTGATGTCAGAACCTTTGATCTTACCTGGATGGTGGTGGCAGTGCACAACTTTAAGCCCAGCACTCAGAGAGGCAGAGGCAAGCGGATGTCTGAGTTTGAGGCTAGCCTGGTCCTCAGAGCAAGTTCTAGGACAGCCAGAGCCACACAGAAAAAACCCTGTCTCAAAAAACCAAAACCAAAACCAAACCAAACCAAAACAAAAAACTTTGATCTTGCTTACTGGCTCCTGTAATACCTGCATTATACTCAAAATAAGAAATACTGGCTGGGCAGTGGTAGAGCACGCCTTTAATGCCAGCACTCAGGAGGCGGCAGCAGGTAAAATCTCTGTGAGTATGAGGCCAGCCTGGTCTACAAAGTGAGTCTAGGACAGCCGAGGCTACATGGAGAAACCCTGTCCTGAAAAACCCCAAACCTCTCAGTACTAGGGGTGGCAGGGGCAGGTGGATCTCTGAATTCAAGGGCAGCCTGGTCTACAAAGCGAGTCAAGGGGAGCAAAGGTACAAAGGGAAACCCTGGTTTCAACATCCCCCCCCAAAAAACCCCAAAAACCCACCAACCCAATACCTCAACACAAAACAAAAACCAAACCACAACAAAAACCAAACCAAACTAAAGATCCCATACCCCATTCGCAATGGGTACTGACACCTCAAATGTCGATTTAAAATCTATAAGGCAAAATTCTCTAATCAAAAAAGAAACTCACTTTTATGTTTCCTATGCCTAACAGTCCTTCCTACGGAAGACAGTCTCTTCCGCTGCCCTGAGGAGGGACACACAGGGCGGAGGGAGATGATGTGAACACCGTCTATGCAGAGAACATGATAAAACAGAAAATACACCTGAGGCACAACTACTTTTAGGCAAAATCTTGTGTTTTGGCTCTGAATTTCCTAGATTCCTGAGGGACTGCCTTTAATATCGCTTCTTACCTGTATTATAGAGACTTTGCGCCCCCACAAAGTGAATTATAGCAAGGTCACCTGTCATTTACGGAGCCTGAGTGCATGACGCTGGCTTTGAAATCTGACTGCCTTTGTCCCTCTCCATCATTTTACCTAGGACCCAACCTCGGTCAGAAGGTAAAGGCAGAGGAGCCATGCCGGACCCACAGGTGTCAGTTTGAGTTTCACAATGCACACACTTTCACCAACAACTCTTGACCCCCATCACAACCATGTAATGCTCACTGGTGTCTTCCTTACGGAGCAGTTGCGGCATACGCGTGTCAGGCTCACGCGCTTTACCTCGGTAGACCTCACGTCAGTGTCCCACACCAGATGCAGGGCAGAAGAGCCACACGTGTTTACACACATGGCTGCGAGGCCCCTCGCTGCTACAGCCCCACACTGCGGCCTCTGCAGATGGTAGGGTGGGGTGAAGTGTCCTGCTGCGTTGTCAAGGCAACAGCTGGCCGCAGCAGCTGGCCACATCAGTGACGCCTCACATGTGTGGATTACCCTTGCGGGGAGGGACCATCACCAGCAACCTCAGCAACTCAGCGAGCACCGCGCTCTGGTTTCGGGGAAGTAACTGGGAGATGGAACTTGTACACGCCTACAAGGATCCCCTCATACACATGCGCAGAGGAGCGTACAAACACAGGCAAGTGCGCTCTCTCACGAGCGCACACGCGGTCGCTCACAGATACATGTGAACACACAGACGCATTCAGGGGCACGCGCACACGGAAGGACACACACGTTAGGGTTATCATTGCTGTGATGAAACACCATGACCAAAACAACTTGGGAAGGAAAAGGTTTATTTGGGCTATATTTCCACCTCACTGCTCATTTTAGAAGGAAGTTAGGGTAGAAACTTCAAGCAGGGCTAGACTCTGGAGGCAAGAGGTCGTGCAGAGGCCAAGGAGGGTGCTATTTACTGCTAGCTTGCTCCTGGGTTTTGGCACCACCCACAATGTGCTGGCCCTCCCACATCAATCTCCAATTTAGAAAATGCTCTATAGGCTTGCCTACAGTGATCTTATGAGGGCTTTCTTTTTAGTCCCTTCAAGCCTGGGTTTCTCTGTGTAGTCCTGGCTGTCCTGAAACCTGCTCTGTAGACTAGGTTGGCCTTGAACTCGCCGAGATTCACCTGCCTCTGCCTCCCGAATGCTGGGATAAAAAGCGTGCACAAACGACCATCCAGCTACAAAATCATGATTATGTGTAATTAATATAGGCTAAAAAGAAATAATTTAGGGGGCTTTAACTTAATGTATGTTTTCATATACATAGATCCTCCATTTCCCCTCTTAAAGACAAGGTCTGATTATGTTGCCTGGAATTCAGTAGGTAGACCACGCTGGCCTTGAGTTAACTGGGATCCACTTGCTTTCCAGGTACTGGGATTAAAGGTTAAATATGACGTGTAAGGGCTGGAGAGATGGCTCAATGGTTAAGAACATTTGCTGCTATTACAGAGGACCTGGGTTCAGTTCCTAGCACCCACATGGCAGCTCACAACCAACCCCAACTCCAGTTCAAGAGGATCTGATGCTGCCTTCTGACCTTACCAGACATGCACTTGGTGCACATATATACAGCCCAACAAAACACACACACATAAACTGAAAAAGCACCACAGCTCTTGTAGAGGGGCACGCGTTTGAGTATATAGTTCATTAAAGAAAGGAAAGAAAAAGAAAAAACAAGGGCTGGAGACAAAGAAAAAGAAAAAACAAGGGCTGGAGAGATGGCTCAGTGGTTAGGAGCACTATCTGCTCTTCCAGAGGTCCTGAGTGCAATTCCCAGCAACGAGATGGTGACTCACAGCCATCAATACTAGGATCTATCGCCCTCTTCTGGCACACAGGTGTACATGCAGATGAAGCTAAAAAAAAAGGAAAAAGAAAAAACCAAAACCAAATCTGTGTGTAACTCCAGTCCCAGGAGATCCAACACCTTCTTCTGTCCTCCTCCACAGGCATCAAGGACAAACAAGATGCACAGACATACAATAAGGAGAATATCCACACACATTAAAAAAAAAATCTAAGCCCCGTGGTGGAGGCATATCCATTTAATCCCAGCACTTGGGAGGCAGATGTGGGCAGATCTCAGAGTTTGAGGCCAGCCTGGTCTACAGAGAGAGTTCCAGGACAGCAGGACTACACAGAGAAATCCTGTCTCAAAAACACATACACACACAGAACAAAAACAAACACACACACACAAACCCACAAAACCAACAATATAAACAAAAACCCTAAAACAAACAAACAAAACAGACAGGCTGGGCACAGTGTCCCATGCCTGTAATCCCAGCACTCAGGGAGGCAGAGGCAGGTGGATCTATTTGAGGCCAACCTGGTCTACAAAGTGAGTCCAAGACAGCTGAGGATACACAGAGAAACCCTGACTCGAAAAAGAAAACAAAACAAAAAGGGCAAATAAGTCCCAGAAATGCAAATGCTATATTATACCCATACAGGTGGACTGTGATAATGTTGGACCAACAGAGAGAGTAGAACTGTGGTCACAGAGCCTGGGAGAGGACATGTGTGGCTTCAGTTGGAGAAGAACTGAGTTTGGAAATCTGCTGTGGGACTTGGAGATGCTTATGAAAAACTGAGTCTAGCCTATTTGAAAATTACTGAGGGAAGGATTACCCTGACAATATGATAATAAATGAGGGGAGGGATGGATTATAGGTCAACTTGAGTTAGTCACTCCAGAATCTATACAAATTTCAAAACATTATTTGACACTATATAAATATTTATCCTTTTTTTTTGATACAAGGTTTTTAATGTAGCATAGATGATAGGGTCTCTCTGCATGTCCCTGACTGTCCTAGAACTCATATGTAGACTGGACTGGTCTTGAACTCAGAGATCCACCTACCTCTGCATCCCAGGTGACTTTGAACTCTGCCTTTCCCCATCCATACCCAAGACAGGGTTTCTCTGTGTAGCCTTGCAGAGTCTACGAAGCCCTGTCCAGCGGGGTTTCATAGGGTTCCTGAGGAGAAGCAAAATGAATGGAGAGACAGAGACATGAGAAAGGAAGACCAAGACATCTGTCTTGGTCTCCAGTTTATTGGGTTTATACACACAACTTATAGGGAGAAGGCAGGAGAGGGGGGCAGACATCAAAGAAGTAATTTATTACTGCAGGAGATATGGTACAGGAGACAGCGGAACAGGATGGCTTTAAAGTGCAAGATACTGTACCTGCAAGATACCGTAAGAATGTTAACTAAGAGAGACACCAAGGATGTTTAATTAAGATATCTCAGGATGCTCCAAGCTTAACAAGCAGATGTTCCCATGACCTTAGGTCCTAGTGCAGCTGTTGGTAACTTTCCACTAATTGGCTCTTGGCTCCCAGCATAGTCTTGGCTGTCCTGGAACTCAGAGATCTGCTTGTGTCCACCTCCCAAATGCTGGGATCAAAGGGGTGCTCCATCACTTCCTGGCTAACTTGAAATCTTGATCTTCTTATCTCTACCTCTGAAGCTTGAATTACCAGTGTGGTGGTCTGAATGAGAATGGCTACATGGGCTTATATATTTGCATGCTTAGACATCAGGGAGTGGAACTGTTTGGGAAGGATTACAAGGTGTGCCCTTGCTGGAGGAGGTGTCACCAGGGGTCCACTTTGAGGTTTCAAAAGTTCATGCCAGCCTCAGCCTCTGCCTACTGTCTGTAGATCAGGCTATAGTTCTAAGCTATTTCTCCAGCACCTTGCCTGCCTGCCTGCCTGCCATTGAGTTTGATAACAGATGGACTAACACTCTTGAAACTGTAAGCCAGTCCCTAATTAAATGTTTTTTCTATACATTGCTTTGGCCATGGTGTCTCTTCACAACAGGACAGTAATAAAGATAACCATCATGCACATTTGTCAACTTTTCCCTCTCAGTACAGTGCCTGAAGCCAGAACTTTCTGTACTTGAGGCAAATGTTTCTGAGCTATGCTCCTAGCCCAGTTAACTTTTTAAAAAAGTACTAATTATATTTTTAAACAGTAATCACAGGCTGTAGAGAGGCTCAGTGGTTAAGAGTATATCCAGCTCTCTTAGTTAGGATTTCACTGCTCACTGCTGTAGGAAGACACCAGGGCAACTCTCTCTCTTTTTTTAATAGATAAGATACTAGTTTTAGTTTTTATTTATTTTTTAATTTTTTTCTTTTTTCATTTGTTTTTAAAATTTTTTTTATTTATTATAATTTATTCACTTTGTATCCCAGCTGTAGCCTCCTCCTTCATCCCCTCCCAATTATTTTTTAATTTTAATTTATTATTTATTACAATTTATTCACTTTGTATCTTGGCTGTGGCCCCCTCCCTCCCTCATCTCCCATGCCCTTCCCCTAGTCCAATGATAGGGGAGGTCCTCCTCCTCTTCCATCTGGCCCTAGCCTGTCAGGTCTCATCAGGACTGGCTGCATTGTCTTCCTCTGTGGCTTGCTAAGGCTGCTCCCCAGAGGGGGAGGTGAGCACAGAGTCTGCCAGTGAGTTCATGCCAGAGACAGCCCTTGATCCTCCTACTAGGAAACCCACTTGGAGACTGAGTCTATGGACTACATCTGAGCAGGGGTTTTAGGTCCTCTCCATGCACGGTCCTTGGTTGGGGTATTAGTCTCTGCAAGGGCCCCAGGGCTCAGTACTTTTTGGCTCTGTTGGTCTCCTTATGGAGCGCCTGACCCCTCCAAGTCTATCTCCCCCGTATTTCATAAAATTCTATGCACTCTGCCCAAAGTTTGGCTGTGAGTCTCAGCCTCTGGTTCGATACCTCGATCAGTAGAGTCTGCCAAAGGTCCTCTGTGGTAACCAGGGCAACTCTTATAAACAATAAACAAACAACATTTACTTGGGGCTGGCTTACAGGTTCAGAGGTTTAGACCATTATCATCATGGTGGGAAGCATGGCAGCATGCAGGCAGACATGGTTCTGGAGGAGCTGTGAGTTCTACATCCTGATCCAAAGGCAGCAGAAGGGACTGGATAAACACTGGGTGCAGTTTGAGCACAGCAGACCTCAAAGCCCAAACCCACAGTGACACACTTCCTACAACAAGCCACACCTCCTAATGGTGCCACTCCCTGTAAGCATCCAAACACAGGAGTCTATGGGGGCCGTTCCTACTCAAACCACCACATCAGCTCTTTTGGAGGACCCAGATTTGATCCCAGGCACCCATGTTGGGTGGCTCACAACTATGTGAACATTCACTTCACGGAGATCCAATGTCCTCTTCTGGTCTCTGTGGAAGCACAGACCCATGTGGCACACAGACACATATATACAAATAAAAAATATGAATTACAAAAAATTACAAACATCCTCTCTCTTAGATCAAAGAAATCTAAACTCAACTTCATGAAGGTATCAGTGCTAAAACTGATGCCTAGGAAGAAATTTCCTACACCGTCAAGTTCTTAGAAAAGCAGAGCCTATGGGAGGATTCGAACGGTTCTCCAAGTGCATCTGTGCATACTCTTTGGGGAAGGCTGGTCAGTGGAGAGCACACTGTGTGCTCCTGACACATCTCTGGAGAGTAATTACAGGGCAAACTGCTATTAAAGGAGACAGGAAAAAGGTCTACCTCATAGAAAGGAGATCTGTAATAAGATGGCAACTCACCTTAACCTTTACCTTATGATTGGAAACTTCTGTCCTGGCGTGATTTCGTGATTAGGCTTGTGGGGAAAGAGGAGGCTATGGATGAGACAGTAAACTTTCTGAAGTTTAAAAGCGTACTAGAATATGCTTACAGATTGTGGTCCAGCTAGTCCAAAAATGGCTGTTTACCAGCAGAAAGTTTAAGAATCCAGTTATTGCTTAGTTCAAGAGGCTGGTTGTCTCACCTGGTGTTCAGTGTAGGTTTGAATCCCAAAGAAGGAGGCTTTAATGCCAGTGAAGGAATGATTTGTATTGAGAGCAAGGGCAGCAGGCAAAAAGCCAAAATTTCCTTCTCCTATATCATTTATGTAGGCAGCCAGCAGAAGGTGTGATGTCCCGGATTTATGGTGGATCTTCCCACCCCAAAGATCCAGATTTTGGATGGATCTTCCCACCTCTAACGATCCAATCAAGGAAAGTCCAGTCACTTGGGATTTAGTTAATTCCAGACATGGTCAAATTGATACCCAAGAAGAGCCATCACATTTACATTTTAAAAAGGGGGAGCAAGGGTGACTACTGGAGTTTAGTTCAGGGGCCTCTGAACTGGAAGAGTCGACTCTACGGAGCTGTCCTCTGATCATCCCCTGTGCACCCTGAAACATACACAATCACAAGCTAATTATAAAAACAAACATAACCCCAAACAATGATAAAATCAAAAGCCAACGAAATCTTGAATACACAGCTGTCCAGAGGCAGGAGATAAAAGGCATCAGAAAGAATAGTGTGTACATATGGGAGATGACATTGAAATGGGCAGTGGTTCCTTCTACTGTTCTCATGCCAGAAACATCTGTAAAGAAGGCACACTTGAGTCCCTTCTCTTGTCATGGATGTAGCCTTCCTGGAGAGTATGTTTGATAACCTTGCCCAAGATACAGCCTGGTGACTCCTCCCTCTCTCTTTTTTATGAACTATGATGAAGCAACTGTATGTGCTAAACACATGCTATACCACTCAGTGAGCAACACCCCAAGGCATTAAATGATAGTATTATTATTCCCATGTTCTGCCAGGTATCATTGCTCTGAGTTCAATGGTCACAGGGTTGAATGGTGAAGGAAGAGGAATGATGGTCAAGTACAGGCTACAATATAGTACCCTTGTCATTCAAAGGTCAGTGTACCTGGTGTATCGATGCCCCACCAGTCACAGGCTCAGAGTCAACAGCATCCCCACCACCTTGAGAGTGGTACAGCTTCATGTGTAGGCACGGGGTCCTCCAGAGGAGTGTGCAACTGAAGTAGAATGAGGTAGAAAATGACAATTAGCATAAACATCTGTAAAATCTCGCTTGCCCTACCTTGTGGTTTTAGAGTATAAAAAGAGAATGCCAACTGGAGACCTGGGATCGAGGCCTTTCTAGCACTGTCCTGGCTTTGGTCTGCTAGTGACATCTCCTCTCTTCTACTCTCATTGCTGTAGGAGTGCTTATTCCATAAAGGGTCCCACTGCATTTCTGAGGGCCCCAGTGAGACCTTTAGCAGGTCTCTAGGTGGTCTGGAGAGGCTGCCACTCCCTTGCCTCTCAGCCCATTGAAAGTCTCTGGACATGGGAAGCATGAGCCCCCATCTGGACTCCTGGGCCCTCCTCAGGGGACTGTAAGAGCCTGACTGCAGCGGAAGAGGAAGAGTCTGGGCTGGTCATCCAGGTAAGGATCTCCAGGGAAGACAGGAAGAGCCAGCACTGGCTTGGTCACCCTGCAGGAGATTGCAGCCAAAGCCTCGATGGGACACCGAGGTGGTCTCCAAAGGAAAGGTAGACTGGTCCCTGGAGAACAGGCTAGGAATTTAAAATGGGAATATATAACTTCCAAATGAATGTGTGGCTGCTTGCATGGCTCTGTGGCTATGAGACCTGATTGAGCACCAATCTGCAGTTCATCTGAGGTTGTTTTACCTCAACGGGTACTCGCCTTCTATAATAGGAGGTGACGAAGATCAGACCTCTTAAGTTGCTTCAAGGGGCCTGGCCAGGCGGGTGCATGCTTGTAGGAGAAACTGGTCTGCACCACACAGTGCTACACACATGTAGCCTCCTCAAATTCCTGGTTAGGGAATCTCCACTGTCCCATTGAGAGACCCACACAGTCCTACAAGCCGTGCTCAACAACATTAAAAGAGATGTACTGCTGTGCTGGTTATAGAATAAAGATGAAGTCCTTTAAAGTGAAATTGACTGGCTGTCCTCTGATATTGCATGGCCACCTGAAGGAACTCTAGATTTGACTTTGGTTAACAGACTCTTAGGGATCTGTTTGAGACCACCTGGCCATTGAGGCCACTTCCTATACATTGATTCATGGTGTTTCTTGGCCTGAGACCCTCTAGGATGGCTTTACTACTAGATACCAGGGCCTTCCCAGCCCCAGACCATATTGGCTGCAAAGATTTTTAAGCTTGAAGACACCAACGAAGCACCACGATTAGCTTTCCCCCACTGTGAAGTTTACCTGTAATTCTACCTCCCTACCAGCTCCAACTTCCAGCACCACACGGCCTCAAGGCAGTTGGAAGAGCACTTGATCCTGCCCCTGCAGTGACATCCACCTAGATACAATGTTCACCAACTGTGGCAGGCCAGCCAGCTCTGCAAGACTCAACTACACAGGCATGCTCCCCAGACTTCGCTCAGCTGGCTTCATGGGAAGAACCCCTTTCCTTGTGCCACTGAGGAAAATGCCCTCATTCAAGATGACAGCTGTTATCAGGCTCTCAATCCAGCCATACGCTTACCTGCAGAGGAGACTCCTATGATTTCAGAAGAATTATACAAGAGATTGTCGTCTCACAGCCAGAGTTAAAGGATGAGCCGCTCCCTAACTCAGATACCGAACCTTTTAAGGATGGGGCTGATAGCCCCTCATATCAAGAGACTCAAGGCAACAACCTGTCGAGAAAGGAGAACCCCCACCAAGCAGATGCAGCCCTGCATTCTATTCATTACCTCCCAGAACGTATGCTTACACTCTGGACGCTCCCAGAGCTCCTCTCATAGGAGTCGGAAGAAAGGAAAAGAACAACTAATGAGGGGATACTGAAAATCAGCAGGGCTGGCTGGTCACCACAGACAGTAAAATAGTAACTCCAGAGATTGCCAAACTCTAGTCTGGCAAGCTCATGACACAACCATCTGGAAAAAAACTTCCCTACAAGAATTGTTGCAAAGATATTTGATGGTCCTGAGGTTGCCAGTACTGACCCAGCAAGCCAGCAAAGCCTGTCTGCAGATTGCTTGGAATAACTCCAAGCAGGAAACCGTAGGCCCACACACTGACATAAAAACAGGGGTCCTACCCCCTTAAACATACAGAAGTGGACTTTATTGACATCCCACCCAGCAGAGGGCTGTTAACTTACTAGTTATGGTGGCCACCATTTTTTTTTTTTTTTAAGGCTGGGTAGAAGCCTTTTCTAGCCACAGGGAGAATTACCTTGAAACTTGCACATATTGTTACCACCTTCAATGTTTAGGCCAAGTTGGAAGGATGAATAAGACTTTTAAAATGGCACTGCCAAGAAAGAGACCTCCCTCGACCAGAAACGCTGCCACCTGTACTTACAGTTTGATCCTTTTGAGATCGTGTCTGTCTACTCACCTCTATTGCTCCCGAAGGACTCAGGGACCTCTGAGAGTATGGACATGACTGCCTGCAGCAGTTCTTGAAAGCCTTGGCTGACACTACACAAAAAGTGCTTCAAGTTGCCGGTATCAAGCTGTGGATACGCCCCACCCACACCAAGGCTGCTGTGGACTGTGAGAGCCGCCCTAGACCAGCCTCCGAGACTGACCACCTTGAAACAACCTCGGAATAGAGACAACAGCTCAGCTCCCCCTCTGCCTTCTGATGCTCTTTCTGATTTTCTGATTCAGCGGATGTGCATCCATGCAGCCACCACTCTGTCTCTCCGATCCTGTCACATAAACTAGTCTGGAGGGCAGTCTTGTATCAGGATAACTTCAATCAATTCCTCAAATAAGAACGCAAACTGAACTCGAACCGATGTCCTTTTAGTCCCTTGTCCAGGTGAATCAGCTTGACCGGTAACGTCTCTCTTCCACTCTCATTGGTGTGGGAGTGCTTATTCCAGAAATATTTCCGCAAGAACGGTGTCGTGGAAGCCGGACTACATGCACATACCAGTGCAGAAATTTATGACAGAGACTCTTCCTGAGGACCTCCAGAGCATTCATGGGATCTGTGGTTTCGTAGCTGCTTCACAGGCACAGATGCTAACGTACTACTCATAGAAGTCAGCGGTGCAAATTCACAGTTGCCATGGTCCTAGAGGCTGTCCGATGTAACCGCTTGTAGACTGCGCATGTGCACCATTAGGTTAGTGCCCTCCCCCTTAATCATCTATGTGTGCTGCTTGCGCAACCACGGCAACCTGCCAATGCGCATACCATGCAAATACACGTCTCCTTCCTTCTAGTCTAAGCCTGCAGGTATGGTAGGAAAAGGAGTTTCAAAAGCACGTCCCAGCATGCCATGCGCGGTAACTGCTGCACTCAGGTGGATCTGGGAAATGAAGTCCAGGAACTCACTTTGTAAACCAGGCTCTCCTCAAACTGAATCACCTGCCTCAGCCTTCAGAGTGCTGGAATTTAAGGCGTGGGCCACCACCACCGGGCCATTTTTTCTTTTTAAAATTTTATTTATTTCATGTGCATTGCTGTTTTGCCTGCATGTTTGCCTGTATGAGGGTGTTAGATACCCGGGAACTGGAGTTACAGACAGTTGTGAGCAGCCCATGCTCTTAACAGCCGAGCTAGCTTTCCTATTTTCAGTCTTTCTGGGGTGAATAGGACTTTGACATCTAAACCGCCCTTCCCCATACCTGTAGTATTATCAGCTACAGGTAAAACCCTGTAGCTCCTTCTGGCTTTATACTGGCAGTTCTCCTGCCTCAATTCCATGGGCGCAAACCACCCCCAGCCCATTTTTAGTGATTGAAGTCGGCATGGTCAGGTGCTGGTTAGCAAAAGGTCAGGTGAACAGAGCTTCACACTGGCTCTGGTTGACCCCACAAATACACCTGTGCACTGTTACTACAAACACCAAGTTGTAGCCAGGCAGGGTGACACGCATCTCTAATCTCAGCACTAGAGAAGCAAAGGCAGGTGGAGCTCTAGTTCAAGGCCAACCTGGTCTACATTGTAAGTTCCAGGACAACTAGGGTTATGGAGAAAGGCTCGATATTTATACCAGCCTGGCCTTGAACTCACAGAGATCCACTTGTCTTTGCTTCTCTGGTGCTGGAATTAAAGGTGTGTGCAAATGTGCCTGACTCTATTAATCTATTTATTTACTTAACTATCATCTATCTGTCTGTCTATCTATCTATTTATTTTGTGTGTGGGGGGTGGGATGGAGGGGTGGGGTGGAGACAGGGCATGCCTGGTTTTTCGACCTCGAACTTCGGATCCTCCCATCTCCACTTCCCAAGTACTGGGATTACAGGAGTGCCTCAATGGCTGCCTTTGGATTTATATTTTAAAGTTATTTTCTGTATGACCTGCCTGGATGTATGCCTGCATACCACATGCATATCTGGTGACCACAGAAGCCAGAAGAGGTGCTCAGATTCCCTGAACTAGAGTTACGTATGTATAGTTGTGACCTGCTTCATGGGGTCCTGAGAAATGAACCTGCTTCCTATGGTAGAGCAGCAACTGTTTGTTTAATCACTAAGCTATCTTTATGTGTGTGTGTGTGTATGGTGTCAAGCCTGCTGTTTCTATTTCCTTATGCTAAAACACCTGCTTCCCAATCCTGCAGTATAGTCAGTGTTAACTAAAAACAACTTTCAGTGCCCAGCCTTAATAATCATGGATTTCTTTTAATTATCAGTATTATATTGCCTAATATATACAAGGCTCTGGGTTCAACCATCTGCACCACCAGCAGGCAGAGCAAAAGTATTGCAAAACAGAAGCAAAGGTACACAAGGCCATTAGAAAACCAGGGATGTGCCTCTGTATCAAGAATCTAGCTTTGCGAATTACTCTGGGAAGATGCTAAATTGAGAGGACACTGGCAAGAGCCTGAATAATGTGTTCTGCCAGATTTGACACTATTATAAATCACTGTCTTCTTAGAGATCTGGGACTTGTGTCTTATTTGTAACCTGCATTAAGTGATCAATGCCTTGTGATTTCTAGTTTCAATTTATTAGGCATCACGACAGCCAGTGATTGTCTTCAGTTCTGGAAGAGAATCAGGTCTCTTTTGCTATAAGGTATAAGAACATATAAACATGATGTTCTCCAAGTAAGACAGAATTCTCTGGCACATTTCACCAAAAACTCTCACCTTAATGTGACCTATAACTGACATGGATTCAAATCTTACCTCATCTAATTGTTCTTTCTCAACATTTTGCTCCTTTGACATTGATGTCAACTGATGTGTCATTTTTATTTAGTTTTGGAATTACTTATTTTATGTGTGTCTGCATGCTATGAATGTGAACATGTGGTGTCAGAAGGTGTTAGATCCCCCAGAACTGGATTTATAGATGGCTGAGAGCCTTCAATGTGGGTACTGGAAATTGAACCCTGGTCCTTTGCAAGAGCAGCCAGTGCTCTTAACCACTGAGCCACCTATCTAGCCCCTCAAATGATACATCTCTTATGCTATAAGGTATGTTTTCCAAGTAAGACAGAGTTTATGGTTCATCTGTTTTCCTCATACCTTAATGTGATTTACTGTTTAAAAATGGTCAGCAAGCCACTTTACTAGCTGAACCATCTTGCTGGCCCTGCATTCCTTTTATATACTACAATTTAAAGCAGTGGTTCTCAACTTTCCTAATTCTGTGACCCTTTAATACAGTTCCACATTGTGGTGACCCCCAAACATAAAATTGTTTTGTTGCTACTTCATAACTGTAATTTTTCTACTGTTATGAATCGTAGTGTAAATATTTTTGGAAATAGGGGTTTGCCAAAGGAGTCATGAACAGGTTGAGAACCAGTGACATAGGGTCTTTTATTTATTTCTATGATTAAGTGGCAGGATTTAAGATTTGAGAAACATAGCATGCTTAGAAATGTATAAGAAATAGAAGAATGATTATGGATGGTAATATAATGGGTAATTTTTTTTTGAGACAGGGTTTCTCTGTGTACCTTGGCTGGCCTGGATTAACTTTGCAGACCAGCCTGGCCTTGAACTCCCAGCAATCCTTCGGCCCCTCACTCACACAGTGTAGGGATTACAGGCGTGCTCTACACTACCTGTTTTATAATGGATAATTTTATCTAGCTAGCCTCAGCAACCCCCCTAGCCTCATTTACCTACTTACCTATTTATTTATTTTTTTCATCTTTTAAAATGGTTGTTCAGGCAGGCCTTGAAGTTGTGATCCTTCTACCTCAGCTTCTCTAGTTACCTGGACTACAGAACTAGGGTTCTACTGTCTGGCCTTGTCTGATATTCTTTATGAATTCCTTAGAGTCCTCATTTTTTTGCATATTTGCATTTTCCCCATTATGAAATCTAAAACTTAAATGGTGTTAATTAACACAGGAAGACCAAATTATATGGGAGCTTGGACCCTGTTTCCTTTAAGAGGAGTCTGAATGCACAGGGCTGAGGTAGGCAGGATGATTAATTCAAAAACTGTGGACATATTTGGGTCTGGCTGTATGGCTCAGTGGGTAATGCTGTTTGTTACCTGACTTCCATCCCTGAGACCCACATGGTAGAAGGTGTGAATTGTCCTGACCTCCATATGTGCACCACACTTGTGCCCATACTCAAACACACACACACAAATACATACACACACACACTGAACTAAATAAACATAACATAAAGTTAAAAAAATATTCATATCATAGTTTATGAACCTGGAAACATGCAATGAGCTAAGGCCACATACAGACTAACCTAACAGGCTGCAAGTAAAAAGACAAATCACACACAATTATCCTGGCAGGCTCAAATAATGACAAACAGCATTAAAATTGGATGAAGCAATGCCAGAGTGAGACAGTGTGAGAAGAGAAGCACTAACTCACCTTTGCTGGCCTGAAAGATGCAGAAAGGTCAGGAGCCACACAATGCTGAAGGTTTCTAGAAGCTGGCAAGGTAAGGGAGAGGATACTTCGCAGTTTCTAAGAGTGCAGCCTTAACATTTTGGCTTAGCCCAGTGAGACACAATACAGACTCTGAACTCATACCAACCCATGCTTATTCAGTACAACAGCAAAAGAAAAGAGATGCAAGATCTACTAATGAATTATCAATGGAAGTGAAACAACCTTCCTTTGAATATCCTTTCTTCCAGTCTCAGCAACGCTGCCTCTGCAGACTAAGCCAAGATGAGCACACAGACAGGTGAATTTGGAGTACAGGGCCATGCACCTCTCCCCCCACAGAATAATCAACACAGCCCTAAAGACTGGGAGAGAATGTTTTTCCTTTCTATTTATTTATTCATTACAATTTATTCAATTTGTATCCCAGCTGTAGGCCCCTCCTTCGATCCCTCCCAATCCTGACCTCCCTCCCTCATCTCCTTCCTGCCCCTCTCCAAGTCCACTGATAGGGGAGGTCCTCCTCCCCTTCCATCTGATCTAGCTTATCAGGCCTCATCAGGACTGGCAGCAATGTCTTCCTCTGGGGCCTAGCAAGGCTACTACTCCTCTCTCGTGGGGTAGGGGGAGCCTGCCACTGAGTTCATGTCAGAGACAGTCCCTGTTCCCCTTAATAGGGAAACCCTCTTGTATGCTGAGCTGCCATGGGCTACGTCTGAGCAGGGGTTGTAGGTTATATCTATGCATGGTCCTTGGCTGGAGCATTAGTCTCAGAAAAGACCCCTGTGCCTATTTTTTTTTTTTTTTTTGTTCTGTTGGTCTCCTGGTCCTGTTCCCTCCAGGTCTTTCATCTCCCCCTTCTTTTATAAGATTCCCTGTACTCTGCCCAAAGTTTGGCTATGAGTATCAGCATCTACTTTGGTACCCTGCTGTGTAGTCTTACAGGGGTCCTCTCTGGTGGTTTCTGTCCTGTTCCCTGTTTTCTCCCTCTTCCAATGTCTGTCCTGTTTGCCTTTCTGAATGAGGATTGAACATCTTACCCAGGGACCTCCTTTTTGCTTAGCTTCTTTAGGAGTACAGATTTTAGTATGTTTATCCTATATTGTATGTCTAATATCCACTTATAAGTGAATATATACCATGTGTGTCTTTCTGCTTCTGGGATACCTCACTCAGGATGATCTTTTTTAGTTCCTACCATTTGCCTGCAAATTTCATGATTTCCTTGTTTTTAATTGCTGAGTAGTATTCCATTGTGTAAATGTACCACAGTTTCTGTATCCATTCCTCAGCTGAGGGACATCTGAGTTCTTTCAAGATTCTGGCTATTATGAAACTGCTTCAAACATGGCTGAGCAAATGTTCTTGTTGCGTATTTGAGCATATTTTGGATATATCTTGAGGAAGTACTATTCCTATCTGAGAAAGTGCTATATTGATTTATAAAGTGGTTGTACAAGTTTAATTTCCACTAGCATAGAGGAGTGTTCCCCTTTCCCCACATTCGGGAGAGAAATTTTTACTAGCTATTCATTTGACAGAGGAGTTGATATCTAGAATATACAAAGAAAGAAACCAAACAAGACAAGAAAAAGCCAATTTAAAAAAAAAGCTAACTAAGGAGCAGAACAGAGAGTTCTTCAAAGAAAAACTACAAATTACTAATAAACATTTAAGGGTCCATTATACTTACCCATCAAGGATATGCAAACTGAAATTATTTTGTGATTCTCTCTTACCTCTGTCAGAGTGGCTAGCATGGCGGATATGGAACTTGTTAAAATGGAATTTCTAAATGATTTCAATTCCTCATGCATGAGCTTTTATTCTTTTTTATGTTTTATTTTATTTTTAATATTAGTTACAGTTTATTGTAGTCGCCCATGACCACCAATAGTAACCGCCTGCACAAGGGGCTGGGAATTAAAAGAGAAGACAGAGAACACGAAGAAGTGACATCAAGACAGTGCTCTGATCAAGGTGCCATCTTTATTACAGAGTAAACCACTTATATAGGTTTTTCAAGTAAACATATCCAAGCAAAACATGAAAATTAACGAAGCAAAACAGGAGGCTTAACTGAGCAAACAGGAGGTTTAACTGAGCAAAACAGGAGGTGTCTGCTGAAAACAACAAGAATAGCGAGCCAGCATGACTTGCATGCATATGACCATCTCAGGTCCAATGCAATGGCTACTTCAGTTCCCCCTTTTTTGTTTATGACCAAAGACTCACAAAGCTTCTTTTCTTTTAATACAATAATAATTATGAAATTATGAAAACTGTTAGGTAAAATCTATATAAGCAATGTCCAGTTTATGTGTATTTAGCAACTTAGTTTGAGAAAGTATCTCATTATTCTATCTATGTTGACAAGTTTAGATTAACTGTTATCTAAATTAACTGTTATCCTTATTGGTATTACCTATATGGAAGGATTTGTTAACTTCTAAACAACTTAAGTTTAATTGTGGCACTATAACTATTTGGTCTTCAACCCCATCAGAGACTTGGGAAAGAATAAAATTAGTTATTAGAGTAAATAGGAAGTGTATGTTAGCAGTTTCCAAAAAATAAAAAATTGACAGAGACAGTTTGCTGCCTGAATAGTCACCCATAACTCTTTATAACGTTGGAGCATCGTCTTCAGCTTTCTGGCTCAGAATATTTGACAGACATATATGTGAAGCAGGAACTATTTAGGACTTACTTACCCTGTCTTGGCAGAGTTTGGCATCGACTTGTCCTGCATTCAAGCTTGCCCATCCTTGGCAGAATTTGTCTGTTGTGAAGCAAGGGTATTTTCTTTACCCAAGTGGCTCTTTGCCACATCTGAGTCCATCTCCATATGGAGGTTCTTCGATGCTCATTATCTTCTTTCAGGTAGGCAGGGTGCTGCCAGGAGATGACTTGTCTTATTGTCAAAGAATCTTTAAAATAATAAAGACATCTTTAAATGCCATATTCTGTAGGTCTCTGAAGTTTTTGAAGACTACCTGTCTTTATATAATAGATCTGTCTACAAAATCATATCTATCTGTTAAACTTAGGATGTATACTCCTGTGATAAAATAGACTAGTGTCTGACATGACTATGAGTTCAATAACTAGCAAGCAACTTGCATTACCTAATACCTTAACCCGTTTTTAATAGCTGTTTAAAAGTATTGGAAGTAGCCTTGACTTTCTATCAATATACTAAAGCTTATACCAGTGTATCAAAAATAGACTTATTTTTTGCATCAATATGCAAAATCCTATACCATAGTTAAAATTAACCTTATTTGAGAACAACAAATAAAAGCTTAAGTTGAGTAGATTCAATAATCTACCTTTTCTTATTTCTATAAGATATCCCTGTATATTTCTTGTTTCACTTTGAATAATGCCATTAATAATAAACAAAACCCAATGACCATAAAATTTCGTAGCCATAGCAAACAACCAAAAACCTACCCAACCCCTTTTAAGGAAAACTGGATGTTGTTCTCATGAATTTCTTCTAGCTGACGCTTTGGGCACGTAGAAATCCTGTAATGGGGCCCAAAGAAAATTGGGAAAAAATGGTTAATTAAGCAAGTGATAACATTTGTGGTCCAGTCTTTGAATGTTGAGAAATTTCAGGCTTAATAAAAGTCCTGTTTGGAACAGTCTAAAATGCTGGACCAATTAAGATTAGTAGCTTTCTTCAAAGCTCTTTTGGGACCAGGATTTGATGAAAAACAGCAATTGAAGCAGTTGAGGCAGAATGCTGGAACATGCAGGATGCTCCTGGCAGGAATCAGAAGGTAGCCCATAATGGTGGATTCATTTGACCCCAGAGTCAGTGGCAGTTTACTAAGGCAAGGAGAAGAAGCACAAAGGTCCAACTTAGTGGTCACTGGACAGGTCATCATTAACAGCAACTGGGGGCGGGGTGTCTCCAGAGGTTTGATGTTGTCCACTTAATGCACCAACCTTTCTGGTAGCCAGTGGGCAGCATCATTTTTCTTTGAGAAAACACAAACAGATCCTCTCTCTCAAATAAGTACAGGGTCGGGTCTATGTCATTGGTTGCTTAGAGGATCCTTCCATCTAACCACAGCATAAGTGGAAGAAGACTTGGGATGCCAGTAACATTCTGCTGAAGATTTACATTCTTTATACACTTGTAAGAAGTTTAACATGAAAAGAACATAGTCAAGGTGAGCTCTAGGGGACTTTATCAAATGGGCTCTCTCTACTATACCTTGACCCATAGGATTGTAAGGTATGTCATTTTTATGTATAGAAAAAAATCTGTGGGACACCTTACCTCAAAATGTAAGTGTCTAAAAACAGTGATTCACTTGCGTGGAAGATGTGTATTTCATTTTCAACTGAAATGTACCTCCATGTAGTCTCCCTTGGCTTCAGAGATTTAGGCCATGGGAAGGTGACCAAGAAAAAAAGAATGACTATTCTTCTCCCTTTCCTTTTCTAGTATGAATGACAGTGATTAGAATAGGATAGTTATCAAAGCTAGGAAGAAATTAATTGTACATCTTTAGTCCATGAACACCAAGGTCATACCTCATCTTTACCCAACGCTGGTTCCCAAATATTTCTACCACTAATCTTGTCAGCTACTACAGATAGTCTGTGACCATTTATCTCTCTAAGGGCTGGTCCTGTTGTCACTGAAGTCTCAGGCTTTGCATTATGTCATGTGGATGCTATGTTTTAGTACCCAGGGAGAGTCAAGAATTCCCTAAGAAATGCCTCACTTACCCTCAGGTTTCCAAAGTGCCTAAGAATGAAGACCCCGTTGAGTGTCTTCACTGACCATCTCCCTGAAGGTGCCTGGGATTCTGGCCTAGATCATAACATTGATCTTAGTCCACTCCTCAGAGTTGATGAGAAGGTATCTGTCACCTACACAGAAATGTTTCTGGCAGGCAGCACATTTGAAGCACTCCAGGTGATACACTTCATCTTGTAGGCATGGATACCCTTGTCACAGGAAGCACAGTCCTTAGACGGGTCCAGGCTCTTCCTCTCTATGGTCAAGGACACTGGGGAGAGAGGCAGCATGCCCAGTGGGATGCTCCCTTTGTGGCTTGCAGCTAGCTTGCCACTTGGGCTCTGGGTGCAAGCTTGCCCCTCCACACTCAAGGGCTGTCACCACGCTCCTTTCCATCCCAGTCCAGCTGCCTTACCTTAGTCTCAAATAGGAAGACTGAAGAAGACACATAAACTTTGGTTCCTGGTCTCTGTAACATATGCCTCAGGCTGCAAAAGCTAAGGTGACTACCATAAAGCCTGAGAACGGTTCTGCTTTTGAACAGGTACAATCCTCTGCATTATGTGCTGAAGGCAAAGTGCAACTGAGATTTTGTTAACTATTTGCTTCTATGTCTAGTCTGTGGGACAACAATCTCTTCACATAATTTTGCTTATTATACAGTTCTTTCTACAAAGACTGAATTTAAAAGGATCCACAACATTTTCAATTACAGTATCAACACATTAATAAATTATAAATTAACAAAATTTTTATATTTGCTTAAAAATCATTTATCAAATGCTAACTTTCAGATTATCTGGAAAACTAATGATACAAGTTGCTAGAAATCTGGCATCCTAATTAAATTCTGATTTTTAAAAGTATATAAAATGTCCCTCAAATTACTCCAAGTCCCACTGCAGAAGTGTTTATTTCACCCTTTTCATAAGGTATTAAGTTTACAACTTGCTAAACATTTTACCCAAACATAGGAAAACTGTCTGGAAATGCAAAGCACAATGAAGTAGTACAGAGTCACTTTGGCTTCAGCCCTGAGACCTGCAAATCTGGACTTTTCCATGTTGCATAGCTGCAAGATGGTCACTGCTAACAAGCTATTGCTCAGTTTTATTTAAGAAGAAACAATGTATTTTAGAAACTGCAGTTCAGTAGACTGTTAAACCTTTAATTCAAACTACTAACATATTTTAGCTCTCCTACACAGAAACCTATTTTTCCAAATACATTAAAACAGCAGCTCTATAGAACTTAACAAAAAGTAAATCAACTTTGCAATTAGTTAACTTTGGCGTCTGAATACAAAATGTTTATCAGTGTCATCTATGCAGTGACTAGTCCAGGATATGCAGCATTTTCAAAATCCCTGTGTGTCCCTTATATGTAAGTTTTTCTCCCCCATAAATTAACAGGCAATCCTTTAATGATGAAAGGTTTAACAGTTCCTGTAGTCTCATCATCTTTCTAAGTAAGCATTTGCGAACTAATGCCCAATTCTCTGAAGGTGGGTAATGGTAGGCCCTTTAGGCCAATTCTGGGGTCTTAAGTTTTTTACCCACTTGGTCCCAAACCTCTATACTCAAAGTCCCACTTTCAGGAAACCAGGGACAATTATCATCTACTTGATTTAAAAAGTCCTAAAGAGTTCAACTTTCAAACCCAGCTCCTCGTATTTTGAGCAACTGTTTGAGCATTTCAATAAACGCTCCCCTGCTTTTGCTCTGTCCCATATTGCACTGTCTGGCCCTTACCTTGCACTCTCGCTGATGGGTGATCACTGATGTGCTTTCCTTTTGGCCCAATGGAAGTCCTAAGTCACAGCGTTCCTCAGCAGGTCCCTTGTTGTCAGGTTCAATCCCGGGTTTCGGCACCAGCTGTAGTTGCCCGTGACTACCAATAGTCACACAAGGGGCTGCACAAGGGGCTGGGAATTAAAAGAGACAGAGATCACGAAGAAGTGACGCCAAGACAGTGCTCTGATCAAGGCGCCATCTTTATCACAGAGTAAACCACTTATATAGGTTTCCAAGTAAACAGATGCAAGCAAAACATGAAAATGAACCAAGCAAAACAGGAGTCTTAACTAAGCAAAACAGGAGGTGTCTGCTGAAAACAACAAGAATAGGGAGCCAGCAGGACTTGCACGCATGTGACCATCTCAGGTCCAATGGAATGGCTACCTCAGTTTATTAACTTTGTATCCCTGATGTATCCCTCTCCCTCATTTCCTCCCTGCCCCTTTCCAATCCACTGATAGGGGAGGACCTCCTCCCCTTTCATCTGACCCTGGTTTATCAGGTATCTTCAGGACTGGCTGCAAAGTCCTCCTCTGTGGCCTGGCAGGGTTTCTCCTCCCTCGGGGATAGGAGGGTGGGGAGGGAGTTCAAAGACCCTACCATTGAGTTCATGTCAGAAATAGTCCCTGTTCCCCTTAATAGGGTACCCACTTGGATACTGAGCTACCATGGGCTACATCTGAGCAGAGGTTCTAGGTTATATCCATACACGGTCCTTGGTTGGGGAAACAGTCTATCTTTTGTTCTTTTCTCTCTCTCCCCCTCTCTCGACAGGACCTGGCTGGCCTCAAATTTGCTACGTAGACCATGTTGGCCCTCAATTTATAGAGATCCACCTACTTCTGCACCACACCGAGATCACCTTGAAATTTTTGAAGCAGGATCTCCCAATGGAACCATGAATCCCAGAAGTCCTCCTGAAGTAGAATAAGGCAGAAAACCAATTATTAATACTGACTTATTTAGTGATTTAACTCTAACACTGCTTGTATTGCTTATTTGCCAAGCACCACTTTCCTTGCTACCAGGAACAGAAGGACCTGGAAATATAGCTGAAACAGGTCGCTATCCTCAACCTCCTGACTGCCTCATAAGCTTCTGTAAACTCTCCCTTGCTTGCCAGCCCCACCTTATGGTTTTAGAGTATAAAATGAGAATGCAAATTGGACCTGGGATCAAAGCCTTTTAGGAGTTAGTCTGGCTTCAGTCCACCTGTGACAATTTTTTCTCTTCCATTTTCATTGTCGTCAGAGTGCATATTCCAGAAAGATTCCCACATCATTGCTACCTACCTCATCCACATTGTGTCAACATGTGAGTACTTTACTGACGGAGCCATCTCTCTTGGCCACATTTTCCTGTGAAAAAGGGAGAGGAAACGAAGAGTGCACTGAACAATTTGAAAATTTTCCAAGTGGTTCAGATACTCTACTCACAGACAAGTCAATTGTGGGTCAGGCTTGCATGCGTGTCATGTCTGCGCATGCGCAACACATGCACAACGCAAATGTACAGCACAGGCGTCCAGTTCGTCTCCATAGCTGGCGAATACACTCTCTGTGCTCTCCCGCAAACTGCCCTGCGTATGTACAAACACTGCGACCAGCGTTTACATCATGCAAAAATATTTTTTCAGTCTGCCCCCTAACTATTCTAGGAAAGGCCAGCAGGTATCCATGAAAAGCCGGCGTAAAGGTCCCAGCATGCAACTCATAGCAACAACGAACAGCCATCTCTGGAAAATGAAGTCCCAGAGTGTTAGGCACCTCAGCCTTTTGTCCCAGGTTTGAAACCTAACAAAGGGGAGCTTAGGTCCTATACTTGGGGCAGGGGTGGGTGTTGTACGGGACTGGTCTTAGTTATTTGGATGAAAGGGATTTTTACTCTGTATAGGTGTTTTGCAAGCATGCATATGTGCACCTGCAGCGCCCTCTGATGTCAAAAGAAGTCTGGGGCTGGAGTTACAGACAGGTGTGAGCCCTCATGTGGGTTCTGGGAATCCAACCCATATCCTGTGCAAAGACTGAGTTTTAGCAGAGGCAATCTTGCTCCACCTCCTACCCCCAACAGATTTTTTTTAAAAGATGATTTCACTATGCAGCCCTGTCTGTCAGGGAACTCATTTCGTGAAGTAGACCAGGCTAGCCTTGAACTCCAAAGATCCATCTGCCTCTGCCTTTCCTGTTCTGGGATTAAAAGTGTGCATCTCTAAACTCAGCACAATTTTATTCTTATTCTTTTGAGAAAAGATTTCACTCTGCAGCTCCTATTGGCCTTGTACTGGCAATCCTCCTCCCTCAACCTCTTGGTTCCCAGAATTACAGGACGGCATCTTCACTCCTCAGTTTGGAGTGTCTGACTAGGTGATAAGGTTCTCCATGGCTGAGTCTGCACTAAGTACAATACCAGGCTTTCCTCCTAAACCATGTTTTGCATGGTTTATTTAATTTCTTTTAAAGGAACTGAGTTTTTAAAAAATGAGACAGAGTCTCACTATGCAGCCCTGGCTGTCCTGGAAGTCACAATATAGACAAGGCTGGCCTTGAACTCACAGAGATTCAAATGTCTCTGCTTCCAGAGTGCTGGGATTAAAAGCATAGGTACTACTTCTTTTAATTCACGGAGTTTGTGCCTCACTTTAATATGTAAACGAACAGGTTATAATATGCATAGCATAATTTCCTCCTGTGATTTTTTTAAACACACAGTTGAAGATTCACATCCTGTTGTAAGACATATATAGAGAGATAATGATCTGCCCTTATTTGAATTACTGCAGTGGAGTTTTCTTGTAAAACTATAGTGTATCTCCCTCAGGTCAGTGGCATCTATACAACTAAGTGCTGTTGTATACATTTTCAAGAGGATAATTTTAAGTATAAAATCTTACTGCTTGTAATTAAATGAGTCTGTTTATGTAAGGGCATAGACTACATTCATTACGATTTTAACTGAGAAAAAATTGATATTGATTTACAAAATGATAGATTATAAGTCTGGGGAGATAGCTTGGCAGGTGATAGCCTATGCCCCCAAGTTTGCCTTCAGAATTCATGAGGCAGGAGGAATTTATTTCTGATAGTTATCCTCTGACCTCTATTACTATACCATGTCATCCTTATACACATAAACACAGTAAGTAAATGTAGTTTTAAGAAGTCTATGTATAATTTAGGTGCTGATATCTTAGCGGAATTAAGAACATACACAGTGGAGCCAGGTGCGGTGGCCCACGCCTGTGATCCCAGCACTCACAGAGGCAGAAACAGGTGGTCTGCTGTGAGTTTGAGGCCAGCCTGGTTTACAAAGTGAGTCCAGGACAGCCAAGGCTACACAGAGAAACCCTGTCTCAAAAAACAAAACAAAACAAACCAAAAAACCTGAAACCAGAATATACCCTGTGGTTTGACTTTTAGAAGGTAGGTCTGAGGCATGAGTTACTAACCTACTTCCTTATTGTTAAGTACAGGATGAAAATGACATCACTGTGTTGACCACTGCCGCCTCCACCATTTTGGGAGCAGTGCATGGGACTCAAGTGGAACTTGGCTGTAGTCGCCCGTGACTACCAATAGTAACTGCCTGCACAAGGGGCTGGGAATTAAAAGAGACAAAGAACATGAAGAAGTGACGCCAAGACAGTATTCTGATCAAGGCGCCATTTTTTATTACAGAGCAAACCACTTATATAAGTTTGCAAGTAAACATATCCAAGCAAAACAGGAAAATTAACCAAGCAAAACAGGAGGTTTGAGCAAAACAGGGAAATTAACCAAGCAAAACAGGAGGTTTAACTGAGCAAAACAGGATGTTAGCTGAGCAAATCAGGAGGCTTAACTACACAAACAGGAGGTGTCTGCTGAAAACAACAAGGATAGCGAGCCAGCATGACTTGCACCCAGGTGACCATCTCAGGTCCAATGGAATGGCTACCTTAGTTCCCCCTTTTTCGTTTATGACCAAAGACTCACAAAGCTTCTTTTAATACAATAATAATTATGAAATTATGAAAACTGTTAGGTAAAATCTACACATGCAATGTCTAGTCTATGTGTATTTAGCAACTTAGGAGAAAGTATCTGATTATTCTATCTATCTTGACAAGTTTAGAGTTGTATACCTAAATTAACTGTTATCCTTATTGGTATTGCCTATATGGAAGGATTTGTTAACTTCTAAACAACTTAAGTTTAATTGTGGCACTATAACTATTTGGTCTTCAACCCCATCAGAGACTTGAGAAGGAATAAAATTAGTTATTATAGTAAATAGAAAGTACATGTTAGCAGTTTCCAAAAAATAAAAATTGACAGAGACAGTTTGCTGCCTGAACAGTCACCCATAACTCTCTATAACGGTGGAGCATCATCTTCAGTCTTCTGGCTCAGAATATTTGACAGACATATATGTGAAGCGGGAACTATTTAGGACTTGTTTACCCTATCTTGGCAGAGTTTGGCAGTCGACTTGTCCTTCATTTAAGCTTGTCCATCCTTGGCAGAATTTGTCTGTTGTGAAGCAAGGGTATTTTCTTTACCCAAGTGGCTCGTTTACCACATTTGAAGCCATCTCCATATGGAGGTTCTTCGATGCTCATTATCTTCTTTCAGGTAGGCAGGGTGCTGCCAGGAGATGACTTGTCTTATTGTCAAAGAATCTTTAAAATAATAAAGACACCTTTAAATGCCATATTCTGTAGGTCTCTGAAGTTTTTGAAGACTACCTGTCTTTATATAATAGATCTGTCTACAAAATCATATCTATCTGTTAAACTTAGGATGTATACTCCTGTGGTAAAGTGGACTAGTGTCTGACATGACAGTGAGTTGAATAACTAGCAATTAACTTGTATTACCTAATATCTTAACCTGTTTTTAATAGCTGTTTAAAAGTATTGGAAGTAGCCTTGACTTTCTATCAAAATACTAAAGCTTATACCAGTGTATCAAAAATAGACTTATTTTTTGCATCAATATGCAAAATCCTATACCATAGTTAAAATTAACCTTATTTGAGAACAACAAATAAAACCTTAAGTTGAGTAGATTCAATAATCTACCTTTTCTTATTTCTATAAGATATCCCTGTATATTCCTTGTTTCACTTTGAATAAGACCATTAATAATAAACATCTCCCAATGACCATAAAATTTCATAGCCATAGCAAACAGCCAAAAACCTACCCAACCCCTTTTAAGGAAAACTGGATGTTGTTCTCATGAATTTCTTTTAGCTGACATTTTGGGCACGTAGAAATCCTGTAATGGGGCCCAAAGAAAATTGGGGAAAAAATGGTTAATTAAGCAAGTAATAACATTTGTAGTCCAGTCTTTGAATGTTGAGAAAGTTTAAGCTTAATAAAAGTCCTCTTTGGAACAGTCTAAAATGCTGGACCAATTAAGATTAGTAGCTTTCTTTAAAGTTCTTTTGGGACCAAGCTTTGATGAGAAACAGCAATTGAAGCAGTTGAGGCAGAATAAGCAGAGTGCTGGAACATGCAAGATGCTCCTGGCAGGAATCAGAAGGTAGCCCATCATGGTGGATTCATTTGACCCCAGAGGCAGTGGCAGTTCACCAAGGCAAGGAGAACAAGCCCAAAGGTCCAACTTAGCTATCACTGGACGGTCATCAACAGGGATATTGGCATCAGCAACTGGGAAGTCTCCAAAGATTTGATGTTGTCCACTTGACACAACAACCTTTTCGGTAGCCAGGGGGCAGCATTTTGCTGTGAGAAAACACAAACAGATCCTCTCCCCCAAATAAGTACACGGTTGGGTCAATGCCATTAGAGGATCCTTCCATCTAACCATGGCATAAGTAGAAGAAGACTTGGGATGCCAATAATGTTCCACTGCAGATTTACCTTCTTTACCCACTTGTAAGAAGTTTAAAATGAAAAGAACATAGTCAAGGTGAGCTCTGGGGGACTTTATCAAATGGGCTCTCTCTACTATACCTTGACCCATAGGATTCTAAGGTATGCCTGTTTTATGTATAGAAACAATCTGTGGGACACCTTACCTCAAAATGAAGGTGTCTAAAAACAGTGATTTATCAACATTGCTTTAAATATTTGTTTGGGTGAAAGATGTCTATTTCATTCCCAATTGAAATGTACCTCCATGCAGTTTTCCTTGGCTTCAGAGATTTAGGCCATGGGAAGGTGACCAAGAAAAAAAAGAATGACTGCTCTTCTCCCTTTCCTTTCCTAGTGTGAATGACAGTGATTAGAATAGGGTAGTTATCAATGCTAGGACGAAATTAATTGCATATCTCTAGTCCATGAACACCAAGGTCATACCTCATCTTTACCCAACATTGCCTATCCTGGAAATCCTACCATGATGGCACAGTGCATGCTGGTTCTCAAATATTTCCTCCACTAATCTTGTCAGCTTCTACAGATAGTCTGTGACCATTTACCTAAGGGTTGGTCCTTTTGTCACTCAAGTCTCAGGCTTTGTATTATGTCTTGTGGATGCTCTGTCTTAGTACCCAGGGAGAGTAAAGAATTCCCTAAGAAATGCCTCATTTACCCTCAGGTTTCCAAAGTGCCTAAGAATGAAGACCCCCCTGAGACAGTGTCTTCACTGAACATCTCCCTGAAGGTGCCTGGGACTCTGGCCTAGATCATTCCATTGATCTTAGCACACTTGTCAGAGTTGATGAAAAGGTATTTGTCACCCACACAGAAATGCTTTTGGCAGGCAGCACACTTGAAACACTCTAGGTGATACACTTTGTCTTTTATTCGCATCGTCATCTTGTAGGCATGGATACCCTTGACACAGAAAGTACAGTCCTCAGACCGGCCTCAGGCTGCAAAAGCTAAGGTGACTACCAAAAAGCCCGAGGGCAGTTCTGCTCTTGAAGAGGTACAATGCTCTACACTATGTGCTGAAGGCAAAGTGCAACTGAGATTTTGTTAAGTATTTGTTTCTATGTCTAGTCTGTGGGACAACAATCTCTTTACATAATTTTGCTTATTATACAGTTCTTTCTACAAAGACTGAATTTAAAAGGATCCACAACATTTTTAATTACAGTAACAACACATTAATAAATTATAAATTAACAAAATTTTTATATTTGCTTAAAAATCATTTATCAAATGCTAACATTCAAATTATCTGGAAAAATAATGATACAAGTTGCTAGAAATCTGGCATCCCAATTAAATTCTGATTTTTAAAAGTATATAAAATGTCCCTCAAATTACTCCAAGTCCCACTGCAGAAGTGTTTATAAATGTTCATAAGGTATTAAGTTTACAACCTGCTAAACATTTTACCCAAACATGGGAAAACTGTCTGGAAATGCAAAGCACAATGAAGTAGGACAGAGTCACTTCGGCCCCAGCACTAAGACCTGCAAATCTGGACTTTTCCAAGTTGCATAGCTGCAAGATGGTCATTACTAACAAGGTATTGCTCACTTTTATTTTAAAAGAAACAATGTTATTTTAGAAACTGCAGTTCAGTAGACTGTTAAACCTTTAATTCAAACTAGTAATATTTTAGCTCTCCTACCCAGAAACCTATTTTTCCAAATACATTAAAACAGCAGCTCTACAAATCTTAATGAAAAGTAAATCAACTTTGCAATTAGTTGACTTTGGCGTCTGAATACAAAATGTTTATCAGTGTCATCTATGCAGTGACTAGTCCAAGATGTGCAGCATTTTCAAAATCCCTGTGTGTCTCTTATGTGCAAGTTTCTCTCCCCCATAAATTAACAGGCAATCCTTTAATGATGAAATGTTTAACAGTTCCTGCATTTTCATCATCTTTCCAAGTAAGCATTTGAGAACTAATGCCCAATTCTCTGAAGGAGGGTAATGGTAGGCCATTTAAGCCAATTCTGGGGTCTTAAGTTTTTTACCCGCTTGTTCCCAAACCACTTTATTCAAAGTCCCACTTTCAGGAAACCAGGGACAATTAACATCTACTTGATTTAAAAAGTCCTAAAGAATTCAACTTTCAAACCCAACTTCTCGTGTTTTGAGTAATTGTTTGAGCGTTTCAATAAACGCTCCCCTGCTATTGCTCTGTCCCATATTGCGCTGTCTGGCCCTTACCTTGCACTCTCGCTGATGGGTGATCACAGATGTGCTTTCCTTTTGGCCCAATGGACGTCCTAAGTCATAGCGTTCCTCAGCAGGTCCCTCGATATCAGGTTCAATCCCGGGTTTCGGCACCACCTGTAGTCACCCACAACTACCAATAGTAACCGCCTGCACAAAGGGCTGGTAATTAAAAGAGACAGAGAACATGAAGTGACGTCAAGACAGTATTCTGATCAAGGTGCCATTGTTTATTACAGAGTAAACCACTTATATAAGTTTGCAAGAAAACATATCCAAGCAAAACAGGAAAATTAACCAAGCAAAACAGGAGGTGTAACTGAGCAAAACAGGAGGTTAGCTGAGCAAATCAGGAGGCTTAACTAAGCAAACAGGAGGTGTCTGCTGAAAACAACAAGGATATTGAGCCAGCATGACTTGCACCCAGGTGACCATCTCAGGTCCAATGTAATGGCTATCTTACTTGGCTGCATGTTACACCATAGCGGATGGAATCAAGGCCTCATGCCTAGTAGGCTAGGTAAGCATTCTGTCTGTCAAACATTTACATACACAATGAGTCTCAAAATGATGAAGTAAGACAGGCAACATTTACTAAACACTACTAACGGAAATATTCAACTCTCCAAATGTTTCAGGGTTTTTTCTTTTTGATATACAGGTGTTAAAATGGAAATCTATCCAACATCTGCAAATTTGAAAAGTCCCAAATACAGAGACAGGTTTGTCTTAAGCCTTTTAAAAATGGGATAGTTGTCTGGCATGGTGGCACACACCTTTGATACCAGCCCTGAGGGCAGAGGCAGATGGATCACTGTGAGTTTGAGGCCAGCCTGGTCTACAGAGTGAGTCCAGGACAACCTGGGTTACACAGAGAAACCCTGTCTCAAAAAACCAAACCAAACCAAAAAACCCAAAACAAAAACCAAAACCAAAAAACAAGTCAGGTGGTGGCACACTCCTTTAATCCCAGTAGAGGTAGGCAGATCTCTGACTTTGAGGCCAGCCTGGTCTACAGATGAAGTTCCAGGACAGCCAGGGCTCCAGAGAGAAACCTTGTCTTGAAAAATAAAAATAAAAACAAACAAAAAAGGGATGGTTAAACTGGACCACACAAATTAATATAAGTTAGCCGTCACTGTTGAGATCAGTAACACAATACATTTGCTAATTCCTTTATTCTGAAGAAAGAGTCTTCTGGATCCCAAGCCAGGCTTCCATTTGCTCTGTGGTCAAGTAGGACCTTGAAACCGTGCTGTGATAAATACGGCAACATAGGTCATACCTGCACCCCAACCCTACCATCCCAGTGAATGATGAGAGATGGCAGAAAAACTCCTGCAGAGGAGCATCCAACAAAATACTTCACCTCAGAGACTGTGGAAGCCATTGGAAATGGAGTCAGGGGGGATCTAAGAGCCATGACAATACACTATAATGTAGTGTCCTGGAGCAGACAGAGAATGAGAGATAAACACTATGGAAAATGGCATAAGTGGTGAGCTTTGTGTGTGTATTATGTGCACATGTGTGGCATATGAAAGTGCTTTTATCCTCAGAGCCATCCTCAGCTCATGAATTTTTATTAAAGATACATTAAGACAGGTTCATTATCATTCAGTTCCTGTTATATTCCTTAACCACTGCTACCCTACCCTTGCTCAAGTAAATAACCCCCTTCCCAGGCAGGCAACCCTCATTAAATGCAGTGAGCCCCTCCTCCCAACAAAGCAACAAACAAAAGAAAAGAACACATGAAAGTAGTTGAGGGGATTTGTTAGAAAGGAGGAGAAACGAGGAAAATGAGGAGAAATAGGATCAATATTTGTAAAACTGTAAAAGAACAGATTCATTATTAAAAAGATTGGCTTATAACAAATGCCTCCCTCTTGCCTAGAGAAAACTGGGGGCGGCATGTTTAAGAGTTTTCTGGGCTATCGTAATTACATCTAAAATTGTGTTAGTATGAAAAAAAGTTGTCTGAAAAGGCCCAGAGAGATGGCTCGAATGTTAAGAGCACTTGCTATATTTGCTTCTTCTGGCTCCAAAAATCTCACTTCTCACGACTGTGTCTGAGCTGTCACGTCCCTCAGAGTCACAAACAAGTACCCTGTAGTTGGAAGAGGGAAGTCAAAGAAAACAGATCTAGATTCACCTGTATTCACTTAACAAGTACTCAAGCACTTTCCCCTTCCGACTCCTGCTGACAAGGTACAGAGACATAATTCATAGTTAAGGAGACACACCAAGGTCAGAGCCCACATGCGCTCTATAGCTGCTCACTACTCTATAAAGATGCTCACACAGCCTGATCCCACTGTCCCCATAAAGAAAGCTCACATCAAACAGTAAGATACAACCACCAGATACAGCGCAGACGTCCGTCCTGCGATGCGGTAGGGTCTCGTCATTTATGTGATTTATATCCCTGCAGGTGCTCTAGTCCATTTTCTTTCTTTTTCTTCCTTCCTTCTTTTTTTTTTTTTTTTTAGATAGTGTCTCATGTATTCCATCTCTCCAGAATTACATCTTGCTTGATTTTTATCTTTCACGATCCTTTCCTTTACATAGCGGCCTTGCAGACGCCCACTCCGGATTTCATCTGGGGAGATCAATTGCCCATGCAGTGCCCACTTCCCTCTCTTACTCCAGGCACCAGCCTCTGAGGCATGGTTTAACCTGCACCCGGATGGTGTCCGGGTGGAACTTCTTTCAAAATCGTGCACTACGCACTGTCCCAGAGACCTCTGGGAAATATTGTCCGAAGCCCAGGAGTAGTCGGGCTACTTTTAAACACTTCTATTTATTCTTTGAGAATTTCTTACTTGTATACAATTTTGATCACATGCGCTCCCAACTCTTCATTTCATCCACGGCCTTTCTTCTTTCCAGGCATGCATCTTAGCCCCAGTGGCATCAGATGCCTCTGGGAAATGTTGTTCAGGTTGTGGGCATGCGCAGCAGTAGGAGTGCTAGGAGTGCGAGCAAAGTATTTTGGTGTGGTGTTTAGGTGCCTTGTTTGCTTGTTCCGTGATATTGTGTCATATTGATTATATCACATTTATTTTATTTTGAGGCAATTGAGAATGGGCTTGTTCTCCTGAATTAAAGATTTATTTATTTATTTATTATGAATACACCTACACACCAGAAGAGGGCACCGGATCTCATTATAGATGGCTATGAGCCACCATGTAATTGCTGGGAATTGAACTGAGGACCTTTGGAAGAACAGCCAGTGCTCTTAACCTCTGAGCCATCTCTCCAGGCCCCCACCCCCAATTTCTTGTAAACCTTTTTGTCATCAGTATTGTAGCGGGGAGTGCACCTGAGAGGATCCCTCTAGCCAACTGAAAGTCTTTATTGTAGCTGGCTGTGACCATACCCAAGTTTCCCCCTACCAAGTGTAGCCGTGTTGTCCAGCACATATGAGTTTTTGTTTGCTTTGTTGTGCTTATTTTTTCTAATATATCCCTACTGCAGATTCCCCACTTCCATCACTCTTATTTTTCCCTACCCTTTCCCCCAGACCCACTCCCTTTCCCTTCAGAAAAGAGCAGGCCTTCCAGGGATAGCCACCGTCAGGGCATAACAAGCTAAGGTAAGAATATGAACAAACCGTGATATTAAGGCTGGGTGAGGCAGCAGGAGGAAAAGAGTCACTGAAGTCCCATTCCCAACGAAGAAGCAATCTCCAGTCGATAACCAGCTGCTAATGAAAATTTAGTTTCTTCCAAGGGAGTTTCATTGGGGAGACAAATTACTTTTAAAGGTAGGATGCATGCCCAACAGTAGATGGCCAAGAGAAAATGAACTCAGTGGCATCTTGGGACATTCCTTGTCTCATAATATTATGTCAGGGCTCTTTAGTTTTTTTTTAATCTTATTGTTATATTATTTTCTTCTCTCTTTTTACTCTACAGGTTCTTTGCATATATATTATGGCTTCCAGTTTAGTATTTTGATGGGATTCCTGAGGGTGCAACCAGGTGGGTTTCTGATTCATCTGACTTCTCTTGGGCTCCTTTTTTTCTGTTTGTTTGTTTTGTCAAATTTTGATGTGTCATTTTTTTGTTTTAATATATTTTATTTTATTATTATCCCACAAAAACCTGTTTGTTTAATAATGAGAGGCAGAAAGGTGTTGGATTCAGATGGGAAGGGAGGTAGGGAGGATCTGGGAGAATGGGAGAGAGGGGAAACCAAAATTTCAGTATATTATGTAAGAAAAAAAATTTAAAGAGACTGAATGTGTTGTGTTAAAGGAACTGATTTTCATATATGCATATATATGGTTAGTAAGATTTATATTTAATGAAATATATGTTTTGTTTATTCTCTCATACAATACATTCCTCCCCACAGTATCTCCTGTCTCCACTCCTTCAGCCTCCCCCTCTTATTTTCCCTCTATACCAGATCTGATCCACTTCTGCTTCTCTCCAGAAGAGAGCAGGATATCAAGATTCAATAAGACTAGACACAAACTCTCAGAGATCAAGGGGGATGAGGCAGCCGAGTAGAAGGAGTCTGCTTTTTATTTTCAGACTTAGTTTCATTTATTTTTATTTTTCATGTGTATTGTTATTTTGCCTGAATGTATGTCTGTGTGAGGGTGTCAGATCTTGGAGTTACAGTGAACTGCTGTGTGGGTTCTGAAAAATGAACCTGGGTCCTCTGTAAGAGCAGTCAGTGCTCTTTTTTTTTTTTTTCTTTCCAGTTAAATATTTTTAATCTTTCATTCTATTTGACAGTTTTCAACATAAATATATAAACATATTGTTAGCTTTCACTGATGTAATTTCATTTTTTTAAATTTATTTATTTTTATCTCAATCACAGGTTAGGTACTTTGAATCCCAGGCGTAGCCCCCTCCCCCATTCCCTCCTACCCTCCCACTCCCTCCCTCATCTCCTTCTTCCCCGCCCCCTCCAAGTCCACCAACAGGGGAGGACCTCCTTCCCTTCCATCCAGTGCTCTTAACCACTGAGCCATTTCGAAGGAGCCTGCTTTTAGGAAGAGAAATTTTGTGTTTGAGTTTGTAAAGACTGAGGGACTTTTTGAGCTATTTATGTCCTTAATGTGAGATGCTGAGGATGAATAAGAGAGGAAAATGGCTTTGTGGTGATGTTTTGTCAAGTTGACATAGGGTCAATTGTGCCAAATAGTTTTATGTCAGCTTGACACAAACTAAGGTCATCTGAGAGAAGGAAATCTCAATTAAAAAATACCTTCACAAAATCAAGTTGTAGGCAAGCCTGTAGGGCAATTTCTTAATCAGTGACTGATGGGGGAGGGTCCAGCCCATTGTGGGTACATATATTCCTCCCAAGGGATGTACACTAGGAAAATGTAATCCAATACAGTAGCCATAAAATTAAAGGTCTTGGAATTCCTTAATAAGGATCTGGCCCAAGGGAACAGGAAAAACCTCTGTCACAGGAAGCAACCCTAGAGATAGATTTACTATCTAGAAAACTACCTCCCCCCTAAGCTCTCAGATGTTTGAAATCTAATAAGGATTCTCTACCCATTCCAAAGCCCCAACTTTATTCCATAGAAGCTTCCTCACTTAAAACACCTGGAGCCAGAATCCTGCCTTCTAATGTCTCGGAAGGTGAAGGACTCCCACCCGTATTCTCTACCCTTGACAAAGTATATCACTTAGTTAATCATTCTCAGGCAAAGATTGGCCAGGATTGCTGGTTAGGCTTAAACTCCCAGTCTCCTTCTACATAGGATAGAAACTAACCAGACTTTTAGCTCATTGAGTGATAAAACTTACAGTGACTGGAGGCAGCCCCAGTTAACATTAGAAGATTTGAAATGACCTGGCCCGCAGGTCAGTCGAACGAGACCCTGAGAGAGGGGGTGAGAATGGGGTAGGTGGAGACCAAGACCGTTTTTCTGATCACAGCCTCGTTTGTTCGACTTTTTCATACAATTTATAGGGAGAAGGCAGGGCGGAAGGAATATAATTGCCTTTGGCAGGGTTGTTAATTGACCAGGAGTCAGGAAGACCCACCAGAAGAGTCACAAGGTGTGCTAATGACAGTTATTAGGAAAGTTCAGCAGAAAGTTACTTTGGAAACCCTGAGGGGGAGGAGGGTTTAAGGTATTTCAGGATGGTGATCTGTATCGCAAACTCCAGGTCAGCCAGGAATGCACTATTGTATCCAGGCAGTAAACCATTAAACCAGGTCAGGCCGGATGCCAAGAATGCGGGGGCCAGCAAGGTGCCAGAAGGCTCCCTACATTGAAAGAGTCTAGAACATATTTATTTTTTTCATTAATTAATTAATTAACTTTATATCTCAGTAGGAAGTTACCCTCAACTTAAGACCAAATATTCTGAATCTGATAGAAGATAAAGTAGAAAAAAATTGAACTAATTGGAATAGGAAAAGTCTGTAAAGGGCATTCATAACACAGATATTAAGAGCAACAATAAACAAATACAGGGGCCCTTGAAGCTAAAAAGCCTTTGTGTAAGAAACGACACCAATGGGTTAGAAAGATGGCCCAGAGGTTAAAAGCACTAGCTGTTCTTCTGTAGGTCCTAGATTCAATTCCCAGAAACAACATGGTGGCTCATAACCATCTGTAATGAGGTCTGGTTCCCTCTTCTGACCTGTAGGCACACATGCAATACAGAATACTGTATAAATAATAAATAAATAAATTGTAAAAAAAAAAAAAAAAGAAAGAGCATCATCATTCAAGCAAAGTGGGAGCCAGCAGCATGAGGAAAATGGGTTTAGCTTTTATACACCCTGATCATGGCTTCCTTATCTGTGTTCATTGCTGCACATTGAACATATATATATGCTGCACATATATATAAAATGCTATACTTCTTTTTGTTTGTTTGTTTTTGAGACATGGCTTCTCTGTGTAACCTTCGCTGTCCTGGACTCACTTTGTAGACCAGGCTGGCTTCAAACTCACAGCACTCCATCTGCCTCTGCCTTCCAGAATGCTGGGACTAAAGGCATGTACCACTATGACTGTCTATAATGCTATACTTCTCAATAAACTTATTTGGCATAAGCTAGCAGCTTATACAAGACATTCTGGTCAACCACTGCTTTTGTTTTCTTTATCTCTCACCCATGGTCCTGCTATTCAATACCTTGTCATTTGAGATTTTTATTTTTATTTTTGCCAGATATGTGTGTTTCAATTAGAATACTCATAGAGCTTAGGATGCTACTAAGAAATAGAAGGGAAAGAAAGAATATTCCAAGACAGATCAGTGTAGTCGCCCGCGACTACCAATAGTAACCGCCTGCACAAGGGGCTGGGAATTAAAAGAGACAGAGAACACGAAGAAGTGACGCCAAGACAGTATTCTGATCAAGGCGCCATCTTTATTACAGAGTAAACCACTTATATAGGTTTCCAAGTAAACATATCCAAGCAAAACAGGAAAATTAACCAAGCAAAACAGGAGGTTTAACTGA
>CM053758.1:30112299-30129492 GCA_028658305.1 Pachyuromys duprasi
AGATATCCAGTTGGACCAGCACCATTTGTTGAAGATGCTGTCTTTTTTCCATTGAATGGTTTTGGCTTCTTTGTCAAAAATCAAGTTTCCATAGGTGTGTGGGTTCATTTCTGGGTCTTCTATTCGGTTCCATTGATCCACAAAAAAGCAGCTCTTGGTTTCATTGATTCTTTGAATTGTTTCATTTGTTTCCAATTTATTGATTTTATCCCTGAGTTTGATTATTTCCAGCAGTCTACTCCTCTAGTGTGTGTCTGCTTCTTTTATTTTTTTCCCCTAGGTCTTTCATGTGAGACATTAAGTTGCTTGAATGAGATATTTCAAATTTCTTCTGTTAAGTTGCTGATATGTGATCTCTCCAAAAAAATTTTCAGGCACTAAGTGTTATGAACTTTAAGGCACTCAGTACTATGAACTTTCCTGTTACCTGATAAGCTAGAGTTAGATGAAAGGGGAGGAGGTCATCCCTTATCAGTGGACTTAGAAAGGTGCAGGGAGGAGATGAGGAAGGGAAGGGGGAAATAGGGAGGGAATGCGGGAGGGGGCTATGGCTGAGATACAAAGTACATAACCTGTGATTAATATAAAATAAAAATAAATAAAAATATATCTCTTCTAGACCAGAAAAAAAAAACAACTTTCCTCTTAGCACCACTTTCATAGTGTCCCAAAGGTTTGGGTAAAATTTGCCCTCATTTTCCTGAATTTGAGGAAGTCTCTAAATTGTTTCTTTATATTTTCCCTCACCCAGTGATCATTGAGCAAGGAGTTGTTCAGTTTACATGAGTGTGTAGGCTTTTTATAGTTTCTGTTATTGTTGAGGTCATGGTGATCTGATACAGAACAATGGGTTAATTCAATTTGCATCTGATGGTTGAGGTTTGCTTTGTGACAAACTAGATGGCCATTTTTGGAGAAGGTCCCATGGTGCTGAGAAAAAAATATTCTTTTGTGTTTGGGTGAAAAGTTCTTTAGACATCTATAAGGCCCATCTAATTCATGATCTCTGTTAGCTTCATTATTCTTTATTTAGCTCCTGTCTCAATGATCTGTCCATTGGTGAGAGTGTTGTATTGAAGTTGGGACTGAAGTTTGATTTAAGCTTTACTAATGTTTCTTTTACAAACGCAGGTGCCCTTGTACTTGGGGCATAGATATTCAAGATTGTAATGTACTCTTGTTCGATTTTCCCTTTGATGAGAATGAAGTGTCCTTCTCCATCTCTTTTGGTTAATTTTGTTTGAAAGTGTATTTCATTAGATATTAGAATGGCTATTCCAGCTTGCTTTTTGGGTCCATTTGCTTGGAAAACGTTTTTCAGCCCTTTACTCTGAGATAGTGTCTATCTTTGTTGCAGAGGTGTGTTTCTTGAACGTAGCAGAATATTTTATCCTGTTTCCAGAAAGATTCTATTAGCCTGTGTTTTTTTAGTGGAGAGTTGAGACCGTTGATGTTGATTGATATTAGTGACCAAGGAATGTTAGTTCCTTTTATTATGGAGCTGATAGTGATAGTTTGTTTGTATACTTGTTTTCTTTTTCTTTTTTTTTTTTTTGTTGTTGTTGTTGTTGTGAGGTTATCTATGTCCTGTGTTTTTTTGACTGTAGTTGATTTCATTAGATTGGAGTTTTCCCTCTAGTATCTTCTATAGGGTTGGGTTGCTGTATAGATATTATTTAAATTTTGTTTTGTCAGGGAATATTTTGTTTTCTCCATCTATGTTGATTGAAAGTTTTGCTGGGTATAGTAGTCTGGTTTGACATCTGTGTTCTTAGAGTCTGCATGACATCTGTCCAGGCCCTTCTGTCTTTCATGGTTTCTGCTGATAATTATGGTATGATTCTGACACGTCTACCTTTGTATGTTAGTTGGCTTTTTTCCCTTGCACCTTTTAGTATTTTTCCTTGTTCTCTAGATTTAGTGTTTTTACTATTATGTGACTTGAGAAATTTCTTTTCTGGTCTAGTCTATTTGGTATTCTGTAAGCCTCTTGTATGTTTAAGGGCATCTCTTTCTTTAGGTTGGGGGAAATTTTTCTTTCAAGATTTTCTTGAAAATATTTTCTGTATCTTGGAGTCTGAAATCTTCCTTTTTGTCTATTCTGATTATTCTTATGTTCATCCTTTCATGGTGTCCTTGATGTCTTGTGTCAGGAACTTTTCCAATTTTATTTTTTCTTGAGAGATGTATCAATTTTTTCAGTTGCATCATCAACACCTGAGATGTTTTCCTCCATCTCTTTATTCTGTTGGTGATGCTTATCTCTGTGGTTCCTGATGTCTTCTCTAAGTTTTCCATCTCCAGAGCTTTCTCGGTTTGATTTTTCTTCATTGATTCTAATTCCATTTTCAGGTCTTGAACACTTTTATTCATTTTCATGACCTGTTTGATAGGGGTATTCTGTCTGTCCGTGATATCACCTATTTGTTTGGATGTATTTTCCTGTATTTCTTTGAAAGATTTATTCCTTTTTATAATCTCCAATAATTACATAAGCATAGAGTTAAGGTCCCTCTGTTTCAGCTGCATTAGAATATCCATTGTTGTATTTTTTTCTGGTGGAACCATGATGTTTTTGCCTTTAGCCATCTAGTTGTTTGTAGCCTTGGTTGTTTGTTCCTAGAACCTTCACCGAAGAGTGAATACACCAATTTCTGGAGTCTGGAGCAGTCTTCAGGATAATGAGAGGGGTTCAGGGAAACATGAATTGGTGCTGGTGTTTTCAATGCAGTCATGCTTTGGTGGGTTTTTCTGAAGGCAGGGTGCATGCAAGGGTACCTTAAAGGGCACGCAGAAGACAGCTGAGCTGGGCTTACAGTCCTACCAGACACTGTGCTCCTGGGACTCAGATTTGTCTGAGCTCTGCCATCTTGGATCAGGTTGTTCACCTGATATCTTCAGGGGGACCAGTAGAACCAAGGTTTGGAGATGGGATGTTATTGCGGGAATTCAGATGATGCCCTCAGGGGAACTGGAGTGATCCGATTTCTGGCTGTTGGAGCTGAGAGTCTCACACTGGCTCAAATATGCTGAAAGGGCAGAGTAGTCACAGTCTGTGACTCCTGAACCTGGGAGTTGGCCATGAGGAGCCTGGATCAGATCATTCCAAACTCCCAGTAGGACCCCTACAGTCAGGGAAGCACCAAAGTCAGTGTTTTGGTTTACTGATGGGGTTTGCAGTCTCTGATATTCTGCCCCTTAGATACAGTACACACTGGTTGCTGTCATCTTGGAACTTCCCAGATGACAGATTTCTTTAAAAGCCCTTTATGCATGTTATTGAATAATCATGTCATTCAATCTTAGAGTCTATTTACAGGAAGTATCTCACCTAACTGATCTGTGTTTGTGGAATCATGCTTGTATCCCTGGAACAAAGCAGACTTGGGTGCAGAGACTGAGCATTCTGTTTTGTTGTTGAGTTCTCTTGGTAGTCAAAAATTATTCTATCCATGTCCATCAAAGGGATTGTTCTCCCATTTTCATTTTTTGATTCCAGTTCTTTACAATTTTTATAGATGGATTTTGTTCACAGTTATAAATAACATTTGTCCCCATGGATGTAACAAAAGAATGTTTTTTTTTGGTTTTGTTTTATTTACCAAATATTGTTGTCAGTGGATTTTTTATTAGAGAATGTGATCATTAACAATAAATTATTATTGAAAATTATTTGATACATATTGTCTATTGTTAATGCAATATTTGTTCTTCTTTGGAGTTTAGTGCTGTTTATATGTTCCTTTGACATCTTTTGTTCATCTTATGAAGGGGTTACTCTAGTGTCTTTCAGAGTGCTTTTTTGATGGTTATGAATTTCTGTACTTGTGTTCATTATTGAACTTTATTCTGTATTCTTCAATTATTAGGAATAACCTTGCTGGGTATAGTTGCTGAGGTTGGCAGTTATGTCTCTTGATATACATCAGTGTTGCTCTCCTCTTTTAAGAATAGTGAAATCTGCTGTTTTACAGATGGGGCCTTTCCATGATATGGTCTTTTGTCCTGCAGCCTTCAATTTCATCTCTTTGTTACAAAATGATTTTTAAGTTAAATATGTCAAGGGCTGTTTCTTTACTAATGTTGAGTGTTTAGTATTTAAATAACTATTGTATCTTGATGGCCATACATCTCATGAAAATTTACAACTACATTTTACTGGATATAGTGTTGATGATTTGAGTGTGTCTTCTCCTCCTGTATACATAGTTTGCAAAGTTGATCTTTCAATTATAACCACTTGGTCTCTTATGTTTTTTTAATCTTCTGTGTTTCTATATCTTTGTCATAGTTTGACTTTTCTAATACATATGCATAATCTTCAAGCTTTGCCATCTGTATTCATCTTGAATTATTCTGTTGGTGAGACTTTTTACTTAGAATTTAATTTTCTTTTTCTTTTACATATTTTTGTTTGAATATTTACATTATTTTATACCTTTATGTGATTCTTTTTACACATGCTCCTTCATTGTGTAATTGTATGCAAGGTATTGTGATCTCGTTGTATTTTTCCAGAGTTAATTTTTCTCTCTTGTTTTGATTTTTCACAAAAATTCTTATAATCATTCTTTGAAATTTTTGTTTATGATGTCATTGAACATACTCTCATTTATGTCTCTGACTGTAACATTTTGAGGCATATTGCTTTGCTATCATCATTTTTATGTTTGTTTCTGTATCCTGGTATGCATATCTGGGAGCAGAACACTGGCTGCATAGTTTTTAATCTTATTTATTATTCCAGGGGATGATTTTGTAATGCTCAAGTGAGCTATAGTTAGAACACCTGTGAAATTTCATTGCTGCCATTGAATGGGTATGTAGATCACTAGCTACACTTTCAGCTCATGTGATCTTTTGCCCAAGAATGATTGCCAACATCAACCTGAGATAGAATTTTAACTATATATGTCACACTATATGAACAACCTGAGATATTACTTACGATCTAGCTTGAAGAGTATCTGAACTTCACTTCTTTAAAATTTAAACAACTTTGGAGTTGGGCAGTTCGAATAGAATACCTTAAAACCAACCACATCAAACTGTATATACCCTATGATATATATTATACCCTAAAGCCATGATGGGATATTTTATGTACAAATTTCCTCATAGCTAAATTTGTATTACTACCAAGAGAACTAGACATAGCCTTATTAGTTTGAATGAAACATGCAGGAATTAAGTGGACCAAGCAAGAATATTGTAGCAAGCAATTTCTTTTACATGGCATAATTTAGGGTTGGAGAGATGGCCAAAATCTCATTAATAGTTGAATATTTTTGCACTCACTGTGTATCCTAAACTATCTCAAGTTCCCAGGTATTCATATCACTCTACTAGTATCCGCATGCAACGCATATGATAGTGTTGCATGGACATGCATGTGTACAAAACACCCATACACATATAAAAGAAGGAAAAAAGAAAATACAAAGTTATATTTCATAGAATAGCTGATACGTATAAGAATGTTAATTTTTGATTAGATTAATTTTGATTACACTTTAGGGCCTCATTATAAAAAGGCTTAAATGAAATTATAAAATAAAAATTAATGACTGCATTTTAAAAAGTACTTTGTATTTTTAATTTACTCCATCTTTACAATTAGCCTCAGTCTCTTCAACAACCCTTCCACAGGTCAGCACAAGGGGGAAAATCACTATATAGTAATTAGAACAGTACCATGAAGATATTGCTCACTTCACTGGAAATAATATCAATGAGTGTTCAAAACAGTTTTATATTCATATTAAAAATAAAACAGGTTCTGAGATAATCAAGTAAAGTGTTCACACTGCATGTTTGAAATCCTCAAATAAATAGAAATATCACATCCAAAACAGTGAAAAGAAGTAGTGTAATATAGGAAGCTAGAAGTAAGTTTCCTAAGTAACAATTTTTAATTTTTATATTAATTACAGTTTATTCACTTTGTATCCCTTAAGTAATAATTTATCACATTTTAAATCATAATAAAGTATTAGTGGACCCACTAAACACACAGTGATTACTGCTGTGTAATGAAAATCACTACAATTACTTAAAACCCACCTGTCTACTTCCTGTGGCCCACTCTATCATGTCTTCAGATAAATGCAGCTGTTGAGTATGTGGGTAATATGGGCTAAACTGTCCTATCTTCACCTTAAGTCCAAGGCCATGTGGGAAATTTCTAATGTAGAAGATGTCACACTCTTCCTGTAGTTTTTCCTTCTGGTTCAGATTCACTTTATCTCCATTAGGACTAGTGAAGTGGGTCTTTCTCAGAATGGAGTGCATCTAAAAGAGAGACAAGCATTCTGTAGTCTATATGCCCTTCATTGATATGAGAAAAGAACTCGAGAAATTAAACAGCAACAAATCAAGTAATCCAATTAAAAATGGGGTACAGAGCTAAACAGACAATTCTCAATAGAGGAATGTTGAATGACAGAAACACACTTAAAGAAGTGCTCAGTGTCCTTAGTCATCAGGCCAATGCAAATCCAAAATTACCCTGAGATTTTACCTTACACCTACCAGAATGGCTAAGATCAAAAATTCAACTGACAACCCATGCTGGAGAGGATGTGGAGAAAGGGGAACCCTCCTCCACTGCTGATGGGAATGTAAAGTTGCACAACCATTTTGGAAATCAATGTGGCTCTTTCTCAGACAATTAGGAATAGTGCTTTCTCTAGATCCAGCTATTGAGGCATATATTCAAAAGATGCTCAAGTATACAACAAGGAGATTTGCTCAACCATGTTTGTAGCAGCTTTATTTGTAATAGCCAGAAGCTGGAAACAACCCAGATGCCCCTCAGTTGAGAAATGGATACAGAAATTGTGGTACATTTACAAAATGGAATATTACTTAGCAATAAAAAACAAGGAAATCGTGAAATTTGCAGGTAAATAGTGGGAACTGGAAAAGATCACTCTGAGTGAGGTATCCCAGAAACTGAAAGACACACAGGGAATATTATATACTCACTCATAAGTGTATTTTAGATATATAATATAGGATAAACATAATAAAATCTGTACACCTAAAGAAACTGACCAAGAAGGAGGACTCTGGCTAAGATATTCAATCCTCATTCAGAAAGGCAAAGAGGATGGACATCAGAAGAGGAAAGAAAACAGGGAACAGGATGGAAGCCTACCACAGAGGGCTTCTGAAAGGCTCTACTGTGCAGGGTATCAAAGCAGACGCTGAGAATTATAGCCAACCTTTGGGCAGAATGCAGGCAATCTTATGAAAGAAGGGGGAGATAGTAAGACCTGGAGAGGACAAGAGCTCTACAAGGAGAGCAACAGAACCAAAAAGTCTTGGCCTAGGGGTCTTTTCTGAGACTGATACTCCAACCAATGACCATTCATAGAGATAACCTAGAACCCCTGCACAAACGTAGCCCATGGCAGTTTCAGTGTCCAAGTGTGTTCCATAGTAATGGGAACAGGGATTTTCTCTGACATGAATTGATTGGCCTGTTCTTTGATCACCTCCCCCTGAGGGGGGATCAGCCTTACCAGACCACAGAGAAAGACAATGCAGCCTCACCTAATGAGAGCTGATAGACTAGGATCAGAAGGAAGGGAGGAAGACCTCCCCTATCAGTGGATTTGGGTAGGGGCATGGCTGGAGAAGGGGGAGGGAGGGTGGGATTGGGAGGGGAGGAGGGAAGGAACTATGGGGGGTGGTACAAAGTGAATAAAGTATAATTAATAAAAATAAAAAAGAAAAAAATGTACTCTCATTCATCAGAAAGACAACTTTGTTGAAGGTATCCAGGGGAAAATCTCAATGAAAGCAAAATGATAAATTATTTCATCATAATGTTTGCAAAATTTTAGTTCTCTGAAAGTAATAAAACAAACAAAATCATAGACATAAATGTAGACACCAAATATAGATGTGGAACACACATGTTTCTGGACAGAGAGATACTCACATCCATATAGAGATACACAAGTAATATGGCCTCCCATTTATTTGCACACATATCAACATCTACCCCTAAACACGTATATGAATATACAGTCACAAACACACATAAATATGCACCCCAAAAGACACACAAGTAAAGAAACAGTGAAAACACATACATAGGCACACACACACATGCAAAGACAAATGCACACAGCGTGACATAATGAGATAGAAACACCCATACAGAGAGATGTTGACACAAAGACAGATTTATGTTTACAACATCTAATGACAGTTCAATACACACACACACACAGCAACATAGACATACATATAAGCAAGGCTATATACAGAAACACAAAAACGCACACTCAGGAAACACAAAGACATACACACTAACAAATACATTCAGAAAAATACACAAAGACAGAAACAGAGAGACATTGATATACAAATCAATTTATGCTCATTTTCACAGACAAACAGAGAGCTATCAGGACAGAAACACACATACACACAAATACAAACATCAACACAGATATACAGAAACACTCATAGAAACACAATTACACTGTAAAACATATCGTTCAAACACATGAACATATGTCTATTACTGAACTGAGCCACAGCACTATTTTCTGTATAATTACTCTCAGCCTTTGAGGAAGGTCCCCAAAGATCTACAGTTGGGACAGAATAAGTTGTGAAAACTTGAAAAAACCTTCCCTTGAGTTTATTAACTCAAAATTTGCAATTAATAAACAAATGTTCATCTCATCATGGGAAAGATTAATGAGGAAGGACAGATTACTTCTCCAATAATAGAACAGGTATGATTATATTTAGGTGCTGTGTGACAGAATCATTGATTTTTCATGGAAACATAGTCTCTTCCACTCCATTGCCTTTCTATTAGAGATTTATCCAAATCTTTAGATTTACTTTGTCAGCATTAAACATGCTTAGAAACCTAGTTTTTTGAGGAAACATTTTCTAGTCCAATTAGTTTGGGCATCTGAGAGAGTCTGAAAAACTATGACGTTGATGAGACCAAGCATCATCCAATGGAAGAAACACAACTTTCACACAGATAAAAGCATGTCCTTTCCAATTGTCAACTGGCTGATTTTCTACCTGCTGAAGAAGTATCTCATGAAGGACATGGGTCATGGCATACACAGCATTGTATATGTCATAACTCCTATCACTAAAGGCCATGTCAAATGTCTGTAACATTAGCCATCCTAATGAGTCTTTGGATGAGCAGTTCTTCAGCGTCTTACAGTTGGCTGCTGCGTCTTCACAGTTAAAGCGCATCCACTCCAGTCTTGCCAGATACTTGTCTGAGTATTTGAGAGGGTTCAGTGTCTGGGCAAAAGTTTTAAATCCCGAAATCTTCCCATGGTGGTGACCAAAAGCAAGATTCCTATACAATGATTCAAATGTGAAATCTCTCTTACTTGTAGTGACATCCCACTGTGAGGTGGTGTCTCATATTCTCTGTATACCTAGAGATTCCCACATTCTGAAGCTCACAGCTAGAGTACCGTCTGTGTCACCATAAATGATAACCATGTTTGCAGATGATGTCATGATTTGGTTGTAGTACACTTCAGCTCTTGGCATGTATAGCTGCATGTTGCCTGGGATCATGTTCACAAAGGCAAAGCAGACTTTTTTTCCATCTCTGTTCTCAAATATGAGAGAAATTGTATACCTTGATCATTGTCTGAGATTGCCAGCCCAACCCAGTTCCAGCTGAAGTAAAGTAAGAAGGAGACTATGGCCAGGGCAAGAGATATATCCTCATGGGTCATCTGATGCAGAAGGGGAAATTGTACAGCATCATTCAGGATAGGATGGAAAGACCCATAAATAAGCTGAAGAACCTAGAATATAGATAGTAGCATGAGGAAGCATGCATGCTTCAGAAATTGTAAACACTTTTTTCCCCCTGTGAAGTGTTCTAGAAATCTCCCCTAGATTTTACTTCTCCCCTTATTCCTATTTCACACATATAAGTGTAGGAACCCCATCAAATCTCTGAATAACACCTGTGAACTACACAAGTTGACATAAGGCCATTAAAGCCAGTCTTTTCTTTACACCTGGTTAATAACACCGATGGACACAATATCAATCATTTCTACCCCACAAAATCTCACCTGCTGAGCTATGTAACGGTACATGATTGTCTGATAAAGCACAGATGCTGCCCAATTTGGTCCCTGTAAGCAATATTTCTACATTTGATTTCTTTCATACAGGAATAATTAAGAAGAACATCATTCTTTCGTTCAGAAAAAGGAATGAGACTGTGTAATTGTGGCATATCTGTACAAACTGGTAAATTAAATACTAAAGACTTATTTGGTAAAAGATCAGGGTTTCTGTTGACATCGTCCATTGAAAAACTCAAGGCTAGAGCAAACTGTTGGTTTTCACCTGGTGTTCTATGAAAGGGCACAATAATTACTATGTTCAGCAATCTGCTCATGATCATGTGCAGTCAATATAATGACTATCCTGTACTTGAGGATATTGGTCCCCTCACCCAAATTTTGAAACAAATGTCCTCTATAGTGAGGTTGGGATGACATAAGAATGTTAAAAAATTTCATTAGAGTTCATGTTCCATAAACAAAGATCTTTGACAGAAAGGGGTTTCCCTTTGTGTTTATTGAGTGCTTACTCAGAAGGTAAAGACAAGGCCATGGCTTTGATCAAACAGCAAACCTGATCACGTACTAACTTTACAATTATTCAGCATATTAAAACTGATGTGTGAGCCTTTGAGATAATATTATTTTCTCATAAAACTAACTGAATTTGTTGGGGTAGTGAAAGAATGATGACAGCAAAGAATTTTTTTCTGGGGCATTTGCTCATGTACTAACAATTCATTATAATTTTGGGAAATATATTTAACATATTCCCTCATGTCTACACTCATATTGATTTTTTTGTAATTTATCTTTGGAGGCAGAAAATCTTTTTAATGATTTATTTCCAAGTAAATCACACAGCAGAGATGCATGTCTAACTTTGGAAATCATCTGTCATTTTCTGAGAAAACTGGGAAAAGCTCTACCTCAAGACCCAGCTATCCCATTCCTGGCCATATACCCAAAATATGCTCTTCCATAGGACAAGGACATGTGCACAATTATGTTAATAGCAGCCTTATTTGTGATAGCCAGAATTCAGAAACAACCTAGATGTTCCTGAACCAAAGAATTGAGAATGAAACTGTGGTGCATTTACACAATGAAATATTATTCACCTACTAAACACAAGGAAATGATGATATTTGCAGGCAAATGAGTGGAACTAGATTGTCATGAGTGAGGTAACCTAGACCCAGAAAGACACACATGGTATGTCATCATTCATAAGAGGATTTTAGCCATATAGTACAGGATAAACATACTTCACAGACCCAGAGAAAATAAGTAACAAGTAGGACCCAAGTGATGATTCTTATTTTGTAAATTTTAGCACAGTTTAATGCTTTGCTATTTCTTTTTTAAATTTTAAAATATTATCATTTATTACAGTTTATTCAATTTGTTTCCTGGTTGTGACCCCCTCTGTTGTCTCTTCCAATTCCAACCCTCTCTCCCTCTTCTACCCCTAAATCCTTAGTCATCACGGAAATGCAAATCAAAATGACCCTGAGAATGACTAAGATAAAAACTCAAGTGACAACACATGCAGGAAAGATATGGAGAAAGAGGAACCCTTCTCCATTGCTGGTGGATGTAAACTTGTACAACCACTTTGGAAACCAATCTGGTTCTTTCTCACACAAATAGGAATAGAGCTTCCTCAAGATCCAGCTATACCACTCATAGCATCTATCTAAAATATGCTCAAGTAAACAACAAGATCATTTGCTCAACCACGTTCATAGCAGCATTATTTATAATAGCCTGAACCTGGAAATAATCCAGATGCCCTTCAGTTGAGGAATGGATGCAGAAATTGTGGTACATTTACACAATGGAATACTACTGAGCACTTAAAAATGAGGAAATCATGAAATTTGCAGGCAAATGGTGCGATCTAGAAAAGGTCATTCTGAGTGAGGTATCCCAGAAGCAGAACAATACACATGGTTTATACTCACATACAAGTGGATACTAGACCTATAAGGAAGGGTAAACATACTAAAATATGTGCACCTAAAGAAGTTAAAGAAGAAGGAGGACCTGGGATAAGATGATCAACCCTCACTTAGAAAGACAAATGGGATGGATATTGGAAGTAGGAGAAAACAAGAATCAGGACAGAAGCCTACCATAGAGGGCCTCTGAAAGACCGCCTAGCAGTGTATCAACGCAGATGTGAGACTCATAAGCATACCTTGGGCAGAATGCAGGGAATCTTATGAAAGAAGGGGGGTTAGTAAGACCTTGAGAGTACAGGAGCGACACAAGGACCAAAGACACGGGTCTTTTCTGAGACTGACTCTACAACCAAGGACTATGCATGGATACAACCTAGAACCCCTGCTCAGACATAGCCAATGGCAGCTCTGCATCCAAGTGGGTTCCCTAGTAAGGGGAACAGAGACTGTCTCTGAGTTCATGTCTCTGAAGGGCTCTTTGACCCCCCTTGCCCTCCGAGGGAGGAGCAGCTTTGCTAGGTCAAAGAGGAGTATATTGCAGCCAGTCCTGATGAGAAGTGTTAAACTAGGGTCAGATGGAAGGGGAGGAAGACATTCTCTATAAGTGGACTTAGAGAGGGACAGAGAGGAGATGAGGGAGGGAGGGTAGGATTGGGAGGGAATGAGGGAAGGGGCTACAGCTGCGATACAAAGTAAATAAACTGTAATTAATATAACAAAATAAAAATAAAAAACTGAAAATAAATAAAAAGTAACAAATCAAGTAATCCAACTAAAAATTGTGGTACAGAGCTAAACAGAGAATTATCTGTAGAGGAATATCAAATGGCAGAGAAATACTTAAAGAAATGCTCAATTTCCTTAGTCATCAGGGAAATACAAATCAAAACGACCCTGAGATTTCACCTTACACCCATCAGAATGGTTAAGATCAAAACCCTCAAGTGACAGTACATACTGGAGAGGATGTGGAGAAAGGGGAACCCTCCTCCATTGTTAGTGGGAATATAAACTTGTACAATCACTCTGGAAATCAATCTGGTACATTCTCAGACAATTAAGAATAGTGCTTCCTCAAGATGCAGCTATAGCACTCCTAGGCATATATCCAAAAGATGCTCAAGTACATAAGAAGGACATTTTCTCAACCATTTTCATAGTAGTTATTCATAATTGCCAAAATGTGGAAACAACCCAGATGTCTCTCAGCTGAGGAATCAATACCAAAGTTGTGGTACATTTACACAATGGAACACTACTCAGCAATTAAAGCAAGAAAACCATGAAATTTGCAAGCAAATGGTGGGATCTAGAAAAGATCATCCTGAGTGAGGTATCCCAGAAGTAGAAACACACACACTGTATATACTCACTTCTAAGTGGACATTAGACATATAATATAGGATAAACATACTAAAATCTGTACACCTAAAAAGTTAAACAAGAAGGAGGACCCTGGGTAAGATGGTCAATCCTACTCAGAATAACAAATGGGATGAACATTGGAAGAGTGTGAAAATGGGAAATAGGACAGGAGCTTACCATAGAGAGCCTCTGAAAGTCTACCCAGCAGTGTGTCAAAGCAGATGCTGGGCAGAGTGCATGGAATCTTATCAAATAAGGGGAGGTTAGTATGACCTGAAGTGGACAGGAGCTCCACAAGGACCAAATATATCAGGGCACAGGAGTCTTTTATGAGACTGTTTCTCCAACCAAGGACCATGTGTGGATATAACCTAGAACCCTTGCTTGGATGTAGCCCATGGTACTTCAATATCCAAGTGGGTTCCCTAGTAAGGGGAACAGGGACTATTTTTGGTATGAACTCAATGGCTGGCTCTTTGACCTCCCTCACCCCAGAATGAGGAGCAGCCTTGCTAGGTCACAGAGGAGGGCATTGCAGCCTGATAAGATGCCTGAAAAGCTAGGGACAGATGGAAGGGGAGGAGGTCCTCCCCTATCAGTAGCCTTGGAAATAGGCAGAGAGGAGATGAGGGAGGAAGGATGAGATTGGGAGGGAATGAGGGAGGAGGCTATGGTTGGGATAAGTACATAACCTGTGATTAATATAAAAATAAATAAATTAAAAAAATAAAAAAATTTTTAAAAAGTTTTTTTTTAAAGAAAGAAGGGAGAGATAGAAAGACCTTGAAGTGGCAGGAGCTCCACAAGGAGAGCAACAGAACCAAAATATCTGGTCCCAAGGGTCTTTTCTGAGATGGATTCTCCAACCAAGTACCATGCATGGAGAAAACCTAGAACCCCTGAACTGATGTAGTCCATGGCAGATCAGTTGGGATACAAGGTGAATAAAGTATAATTAATTAAAATAAATAAATTAAAAACAAAAACAAAACAAAACAAAAAAGGAAATATCTTTTGACTACCTTCGACTACACTAACAGAACGCTATCACCCTACTGAGAAATAGTAACTTCTCAAAATTCAGGGACATTTGTATGTGCCAATATTGCATGCTTCTAAAATAGAAGAGTATAAAGAGTAAAACACATGGGAAATCTTTATGATCCGTTTTTAACAAAAATGAGATTAATTCAGTTGGATTATAACATAACATATTTTTTGTTTCTCTTATGGAAACTAATCAATCCTGTCTCTTCCTAGTCCTTTCATATCATCTGATCAATAAATGTCAGTCATGCTCCTTCCTTCTGAATGGTTCACTCAAAGTTAAATAAAATCTTTTTTCTACCTAGAAATTGTGCATTGTGGTGTTTTTGTGTGCATTTGTAGGACATTTTACAATATACTTTATTAAGACACATCAATATTGTCCTTGAATATTTCAGTAATGTACAACAGGAATTTGAGAGTAGAAATTGTGTGACTCAAACCCTATTTATGCATAAGACACATCAATTTTTTGAGCTGTAAGAATGGCCTAGTGGATGAATGTGCTGTGCTGGAACTCAACTACCAGAAATCCACAAAGTGAAAATATGTACACTATCCACATTGGTAAAATATTTAATTTTACTTAGTAAAATTCCTTAAAGAGAAACATAAGAGGTAATATAAGTGATATAAGTGTCAGAGAATAAACAACTTAGTGACAAAGAGAGAAGACACATGATTCTCAAATAATGTCAGAGATGAGCTTTTGGAAACTATTCCTATTGTCAAGTATTGTTAACTATACATGTCACAAATGTCACTTAGGCAAGTGACAAGAGAAGTAAATAGTCACCACTACTAGTGACAGCCTCACTTTTCAAACAAAAATTTACAGTCCAAACGTTTCTTCTTTGCTCTAAAGAGAGAGTGGAGAACTGAGATTTGTAGTACTTAAAAGCCAGTGGCTGTGTATGTATACAGGTTAAGATGGAGATATAAGAACATGTTTGAAGTTCACATTGGACAGATCTCCTACTTCCATTCTTGATGAAGGTTCAGAAGACATGAATGACCACATGCAGAGCCTTTCAGGGAGTAACTGAACATCTATGTGAAAGCTGTCTGTACTTAGGCATGGCCCAAACATTACAGATTAAGAGCTCTACAGGGGAGAGGAATCCAAGATGGTGGCCCTGGGAGGACACTGTGTCTGAGGAGTAGGACAGCAGTGTTGGCACAGCGACCAGGAGACTGAAATCTGGGACCTAAAACACCAGTGTTTGTGATTGCTAGGTGAGCAGAATTCCTACAGTGAGGAAATCAAGTGGGAAATTCCTATGGACACCCAGTTAATACCTGGAAAAACTCTGGGTGACCTGCTGCACACATCCCTGATCTGAACTTGCAGCTTCCCTCAGGGCCGCCATCCGCCATCCTGGACCGGGACACACAGTCTCTGGGCCAGACTGAGGCACCCTCAGACACCATCCCAGACCTGGGTGACCGGTGGCACACATCTGCTAGCCCTGATCTGAACACGCATCTTCGCACGGAGCCACCAGCTGCCATCCCGGACCAGGGCATATAGTATATGGTCCAGACAGAGGCGTCCCCAAATACCATCCCAGACTGGTGTGCACAGCCCCTGGCTCAGAAGGAGGCACCAAATACTCAGACCAGAGGGGAGCCCTTATCAGCAAGCCTAGGTCAGAGTGCAGAGCCTCCAGACCAGAGCAGCGCCCCCAACCGCCATCTAAAACGGGGACACTCAGTGTCTGGCACAGAGTGAGGTGCCAAGCCTCCAGACCAGAGTGGGGACCAGCCTGTGGTGCTCACAGCTTCTAGCACAGAGTACAGAGCTGGGCACAAGGAGCCCAGAACAGAGTACATGTCCCGCCTGCAGAGTCCAGCCTTTGGAACCTGCCACAGATTGAAGACCACTGGGAATTCAGGAAACCAGCGCAGGTGATTGGCACCAGCAATCTGCGCTTGCTAAAAGCGCTAGCACCCTCATCCCCTCCTGCGCTTACTCCCAAACCCTTTAACCCAAGCATATACACTGCCTAGCAATCCCCTTCAAGATACCTTCCGAGCACACACGCGCGCACGCGCGCGCGCGCACACACACACACACACACACACACACACACACACACACACACACACTTCCCTCACCCCCAACAACGATACTGCCCCAGTCGCCTTTCCTCCCACAGGTACAACTGAGGCAACAACACACACTCTCAAACCACTAGAACTCCCTGATCTTCTTGAAGAATACTCCAGACACAAGAGATTGACAGTTCCAGTCTGAAGTTCAGCCTCAAGGAACAAACAGTTCCTTGATTATATATAAACAAATGGCCAAAGGTCGACATAAAAACTCACCCAACAAAAATCAGGACACCATGGCACCACCAGAAACACCCAAAAGCAATGGAGATTTTAATTCAGTGGAGACACAGGAAAATTATGTTAAAGCTATGCTTATGCAGTTACTAGAAGATCAAAAAGAGGAAATGAACAAGGCCCTCAAAGAAATTCAGAAGAATATAACTGCCCATGTAGAGGAACAATTAAAGACATATAGAGAGGAAACAAACAAAAAATAAGAGCCACATTCAATCAGATGAAGGAAATGGTGCAAAGTATGAAAACAAAATTAGAATCTAAAAAGAAAACACAGACAGAGAAAAACATGGAACTGGAGAACTTAGAGAAAAGATCAGGAACCACAAAGGTAAGCATCAACAATAGAATACAAGAGATGGAAGAGAGAATCT
>CM053758.1:30129592-30147513 GCA_028658305.1 Pachyuromys duprasi
CCTCCCCACCCCCTCCAAGTCTACCAACAGGGGAGGACCTCCTCCCCTTCCATCCAACCCCAGCTCATCCTGTCTCCTCAGGGCTGGCTGCAATGTCCTCCCCTGGGATCTAGCCAGTCTGTCACTCCCTGGCTTGTATGGGTGAAGGGTCAAAAAGTCAGCCATCAAGCAGAAAATATTTTTAAGAAAATCATAGAAGAAAATTTTCCCAACTTAAAGAAAGGAATGTCTATAAACATACAAGAAGCCTACAGAACACCAAATAGACTAGACCAGAAAAGAAATACCTCTTGTCACATCATAGTGAAAACACTAAACCTACAAAAACCTATACCCTTTATCTTGTCCCTTCACTGGGGAGGACCTCCTTCCCTTCTACCTGACCCTGGCTTATCAGATCTTATAAAGGCATGCTGCATCTTTATTGATGGCCTGGCAAGGCTGCACTCCCTAGTGGGGGGAGTGATCAAATAGCCAGCCACTGAGTTCATGTCAGAGACAGCGCTGTACCCTTTACGAGGGAACTCACTTGGAAACTTAGTAGACAATGGGCTTCCTTTGAACAGTGGGTCTAGGTGTTCTCTATGCATGGTCCTTAGTTGGAGTATCAGTCTTTGCAGGTCCCCCTGAGACCAGGTATTTTGATTCTGTTGTTGTCCCTTTGGAGTTGCTGTCCCCTCCTGGTCTTTCTATCAGCCTCTTCTTCCATAAGGATTCTGGCATTCTACCCAAAGGTTGGCTATGAGTCTCAGTATCTCCTTCGATACCCTGGTGGGTAGAGTCTTTCGGAGGTCTTCTATTGAAGGCTCCTGTCCTGTTTCTTGTCTTCTCCTACTTCTGATGTCTATCCTGTTAGCTCTTGTTAAGATTCTTTCTTAGGGTCCCACTTGTTATTTAGCTTCTTTAGGGCTATAGATTTGTTTTAGCATGATTACCGTACATTATATGGCTAATCGACTTATAAGTGAGTATATATCATATGTGTCTTTTTGGTTCTGGGTTACCTCACTCAGGATGATCTTTCTAGTTCCATCTATTTGCCTGCAAATTTCATGATTTCCTTGTTTTTAAATGCTGAGTAGTATTCCATTGTGTAAATGTACCACAATTTCTGTATCTATTCTTCTGTTGAATGATATCTAGGTTGTTTCCAGCTTCTTGCTATTATGAATAAAGCTGCTACGAACATAGCTGAGCAACTGTCCTTATTGAATGGTGTGCCCTCTTTTGGATATATGGCTAGGTGTTGTATAGCCGGATTTTGAGGTAGCAGTATTTCTAATTTTCTGAAGAAGCTTCACATTGATTTCCAATGTGATTGTACAAGGTTACTACTCACCAGCAATGGAGGTGGGTTCCCCTTTTCTAATAGCTGCTTTTCTCTGGACTTTAGTGCTATCTGCAGGTTCCTGTGATATCATTTGGTCATCTTGTGAAGGAGGGTCCTCTAAAGCTTTTCATAGGACTCTTTCAGTGGTCATTAATTCCTGTACTTCTGCTCATTAATGAACTTTATTCTGTATCCTTCTCTAATGAGGAATAATGTTGTTGGGTATAGTTTCTGTGGTTGGCAGTGATGTCTCTAAAAGTTTGAAATATATCACTGTTTCCTCCTTTAGGATGTCCATAGTGGAATCTGCTGTTCTACATATTAGGCCTTTCTATGACACAGTCTTCTGTCCTGCAGACTCCAATTTTATATCATTGTTGCAAAATAATTTTTAAGTTAAATTTTTAGTGTTTGGTATTTAAATGACCATTTTATCTTGAGGGTCACACATCTCACTGAAAAATTACAAGTACATTTTGCTGGATATAGTGTTGATAACTTGAGTGTGTCCTTCTCTTCTTGTGTTCATGGTTTATAAATTTTGGGTTTTAAATGTAACCTCTTCATCTCCTCTGTTTTTTAATCTTTTGTATTGTTTTATCTTTGTCATTCTTTGAATTTTCTAATACTTATGCATAACCTTCAAGCTTTTCCACCTGTCTTCATCTTTTAGTGTTCTCTCAATATTTTTAATTTTTTTCTTTTTTTAAAGTAATTTATTTATTTTTATGTTAATCACAGGTTATATACTTTGATCCCAACCATAGCCCTCTCTCTCATTCCCTCCCACTCTCCCCATTCCTCCCTCATCTTCTCCTTGCCCCACTCCAAGTCTGCTGATATGGGAGGACCTCCCACCTTTCCATCTGACCCTTGCTTATCAGGTCTATTCAGGGCTGGCTGCAATGTCCTCTTCTGGGATCTAGTTTGGCTGCTCCTCCCTGGGAAGCAGGTTACAAACCAGCCATTGAGTTCATGACAGAAATAGTCCCTGTTCCCCTTACTAGGGTACCCAGTTGGGTACTGAGCTACCATGGACCACATCTGAGCAGGGGTTATAGTTTGTATCCATACATGTTCCCTGGTTGGAGAAACAGTCTCATAGAAGACCCTTGTGCCCTGATCTATGTGGTCTTTGTGGAACTCTGGTCCTTGCCAAGTCTTACCAACTCCCCCTTTTTCATATGATTCCCTGCACTCTGGCGATGGCTTGGATGTGAGTCTTAATATCTGCTTTGATGCATTGCAAGTTAGAGTCTTTCAGAAGCCTTTTGTGGTAGGCTCCTGTCCTGTAGCTTGTTTTCTCCTACATTCAATGTCCATCCTGTTTGTCCATCTGACCGATGATTGATCATCCCACCCTGGGTCTTCCTTCTTGCTTATCTTCCCTAGGTATATAGATTTCAGCATGTCCATTGTATCCCATAGGTCTATGTAAGTGAGTATATACCAAGTATTTCTTTCTGCTTTTGGTCTACCTCACTCAGGATGATCATTTCCAGGTCCCACCACTTGCCTGAAAATTTCATGATTTCCTCGTTTTCAATTGCTGAGTAGTATTCCATTTTGTAAAAGTACCACAATTTCTGTATCCATTCCTCGACTAAGGGAGATATTTTTAAATTTTATTTCAGTTTATTTAGTTTACATCCCAAGGATGCCCCTCCCTCCTTTCTTCTGAGTCCCTCTTCCCTCTTCTTTCTGTGCATACTCTCCCTTTCCCCCTTGAAAATGGGAGTCCTCCTTCCCCCATATCAACCCTACCCATCACATCAAGTCACATACCTACTGAGCATATTCTCCCCCCTGTGGCCAAGCAAGGCAGTGCTCCTGGAGGATGTGATCCAAAAGTAGGCAACAAATTCCATGTTAGAAATAGCTCCGAAAACACACTCTCTAGGAACCCACATGAAGGCTAAACTTCCCATTGGCTTTCCTGAAAATGATATCAATGAGTGGTCAAAAATAGTTTTATAGTCTTACTAAAAAAAATAAAACAGGTTCTGAGATAATTAAGCATACTGTATGCGTTGCATGTTTAAAATCTGCAAAGAAATAAAAATGTCACATCCAAGTAATGAAAAGAAGTAACATAAATATAGGATGCTAGAATTAGGTTACTTATGTAACAATTTATCTCATTTTATTAAGTTAGAAGAAAGCCTAAATGGAACCACTAAAGACACAGCATTTACTGCTATGTTATAGAATTCAGTACAGTTAATTAAGGCCCACCTGTCTACTTCCTGTGGCCGACTCCATGAAATCATCAGACAACTGGAGCTGTTGAGTATGTGAAAAAATATGGGCTAAACTTACTGTCTTCACCTTAAGTCCACAGCAGTGTTAGAAATTCCTAATGTGGAAGATGTCATACTCTTTCCGAAGTTTTTCTTTTTGGTTCATGTTCACTTTGTCTCCAGTAGGACTAGTAATGTGGGTCTTTATCATGAAGGAGCACCTCTAAAAGATAGGCACCATTCTGAAGTCTATATGTTCTTCCTCAGTGTGAGAAAAGGCATTCTGTTTCCTTTTGAAAGACAATTTTATTGAAGGTATCCAGGGGAAAATCTCAATGAATGCAAAATGATAAATTAATTTATTCTAATGTTTGCAGAATTTTAGTTCTCTGAAGGGAAACTAACAAACTCAATCATAGACATACATGTAGACAGGAAACATATATGTGCAACACACACATACAGAGAAACAGACATCTGCACCCAGAGGAGTCACATCCATATAGAGATTCATAAATAATATAGGCTTACATTAATGTACAGACACATTAGCATACCTTCCTAGGCACAGATATGAACATTCAGGCACAAACAGACAGACAACATGTACCCAAACAGACACCTGAGTACATAAACCCAGAACACACACACAGAGATATGCACAGACAGATACACACTGGGAGACATACAAAACACACAGACTTACCATGGAGACATAGACACAAAGATAAATAAATGCCCACAATATCCAAAAATAGACAGACAAACAGACACACACCACCACCACCAAAAACAACACACACACACACACATATGTATATGCAAGCCCAAACACAGAAACACACAAAACACACAGATTCATGCACTGACAAAAACCCTCAGAAAATATACAAAAACACAGAAACAAAATAAAGGGAAACATTGACACAGACAAATTTTGGCTCAGTTCCACAGACAGAGAACAGAGAGTCAGCAGGACAGAAACACACACACACACACACACGCAGACACACACACACCAGTTATACATACGTTGAAACAGAAATACACAGTGAGAAACTTTCATTCAAACAAATGAACATACTTCTAGGCACTGAACTGAGCCAAACAACTCTTCTCTGTGAATTACCCTCAGCCTTTGAGGAAGGTCCCGAGAGACTGTAATTGGGACAGAATAAGTTGAGAAAACTATCTTTTTAACTTATTAACTCGAGTTTGAAATTAGTGAACAAACACTCATCTTCTCATTATGGAGAATAATTAGGAAGGACAGATTATGTGTCTAAGATTAATACAGGTGTGATTATATTTAGGTGCTCTGTGGCAGAATCACAGATATTTATTGAAAAATCCAATTCCACTGCGTTTGTATTAGAGAACTGTCAAATCTCTAGAGTTACTTTGTCAGCAGAAAACATGCTTAGAAATCTAGGTTTTTTTGGGGAAACATTTCCCAGTACACTCTGAGAGATCATTAAAAACTGTGGCATTGATGGGACCAAGTATGATTCAAAGAAAAAAACACTACCTTCAAGCAGCCAAATTCATGTCCTTTTCTATTGCCAACGAGCTGATCTTCTACCTGTTGAAGAAGCTTTTGATGAATGGCATTGGCCACAGCATACACAGCATTGTATATGTCATAACTGCTATCACTAAAGGCCATGTCAAATGTCTGTAACATTGGCCATCCTAATGAGTCTTTGGATGAGCAGTTCTTCAGCGTCTTACAGTTGGCTGCTGCGTCTTCACAGTTAAAGCGCATCCACTCCAGTCTTGCCAGATACTTGTCTGAGTATTTGAGAGGGTTCAGTGTCTGGGCAAAATTTTTAAAACCAGAAACCTTCCCATGGTGGTGAGCAAAAGCAATATTCCCATACAACGAGTCAAGTGTGACATCTCTCTTTCTTGTAGTGACATCCCACTGTGAGGTGGTGACCCATATTCTCTGTATACCTAGAGATTCCCACATTCTGAAGCTCACAGCTAGAGTACCGTCTGTGTCACCATAAATGATAACCACATTTGCAGATGATGTTATGATTTGGTTGTAGTACACTTCAGCTCTTGACATGTATAGCCGCATGTTGCCTGGGATCATGTTCACAAAGGCCAAGCAGACTGTATTCTTTTCCATTTCTCTTCTCAAATACGAGAGAAATTGTATACCTTGATCATTGTCTGAGATGGCCAGCCCAACCCAGTTCCAGCTGAAGTAAAGTAAGAAGGAGACCATGGCCAGGACAAGAGATGAATCCTCATGGGACATCTGATACAGAGAGGGAAATCGTTCATGATCACTCAGGATAGGATGGTAAGGTCCATAAGTAAGCTGAAGAACCTAGGGCACAGGAAGCAGCATATAAGGAAGCATGCACTCTTAAGAACTTGAAAACACCTTTTTAAATTTGGTAAACAGTTCTAGAAATCCTCCTTAGCTTTTACTTCTCCCTTTATCCCCATTTCACACAAGGAAATATAGGAACCCCATCAATTCTTTGTATAATACCTTTGAACTAAATAGATTGACACAAGGCCAGTAAAGCCAGTCTTTTCTTTACACTCTTTTAAACACCTGGTTAATTCCACCAATGAAGCCCTTTTCATTATTTTCCACCCAACAAAAACTCACCTGCTGAGATGCATAGTTGTACGCGACTGTCTGCAATAACACAGATGCTGCCCAATTTGGTCCTGTAAGCAATATTTTACACTTCATATCTAGGCCACAGTCATAATTAGGAATAATATCACGATTTTGTTCAGAAAAAGGAATGGCACTGTGCATGTGTGACAAGCTTTGGCAACCAGGTGATTGAAATACTAAGGACTTATTTGGCAAAAGATCAGGGTTTCTGTTGATTTCATCCATGGAAAAAGCCAAGGCTAGAGCAAACTGTTGGTTTTTAGCTGGTGTTCTGTAAAAGGATACAATAATTATTTTGTTCAGAAATCTATATATGATAATTTGCCATCAATATAATGACTATTGCGTGCTTGATGATATCGGACCCTATGCCCAAAGTTTGCATCACAAATCCTGTGCAGTGAGTTTGGGATGATGTAAGAATCTGGAATGTTGCAAAAGCTAAAAAGTTTCATAAGAGTTCATCTTCCATAAAGAAACAACTTTGACAGGAAGTTTTCTGCATCTGTGTTTATTGAGTGATTGCTCAGAAGGTAAAGACAAGACCATAGGCTTTAATCAAACAGCACTCATGTCGGAATTATTCAGCAATGAGAAAAATACACATGATGTGTGAGCCTTTATTTTAAAATTAACTGAACTTGTTGGGGTAGTGCAAGAATAAGTGATGAAGGCAAAGAAAATTTCCTGGAAAATATTTGCTCCTGTACTACCAACTCATTACAATCGTGGGCAATATATTTAACATACTCCCTCATATCTATCCTCATATTGCTTCATTCTTTTTAATAACTGATCTTTGGAGGCAGAAAATCTTTTTAATGATTTATTTTAAAGTATATCACACAGCAGAGATGCATTTTTAAAAAGATGTATGTCTGACTTGGAAATCATCTCTCACTTCCTGAGAAAACTGGGGAAAGCTCTACCTCAAGACCCCGCTATCCCATTCCTATATACCCAAAAGATGCTCTTCCATAGGACAAGGATATGTCACAGTTATGTTCATGGAAGCCTTATTGGTAATAGCCAGAATCCAGAAACAACCAAATGTTCCTGAACCAAAGAATAGATAAAGAAACAGTGGTACGTTTACGAAATGAAATACAATTCACCTTCTAATCACAAGGAAATGATGAAATGTACAGGCAAATGAGTGGAACTAGATAATCCTGAGTGAGTTAACCTAGCCCCAGAAAGACACACAAGGTATGTCCTCTCCCATAAGTGGATTTTAGCCATATAGTACAGGATAAACATACTTCACTTCACATACCCAAAGAAAATAAGTAACAAGTAGGACCCAAGTGAGGATTCTTAAATCTCACTTAGAAGGGAAAATAGAGCTGCAGAAGATGCTGGAGAGGAAAGAAGGTATAAGAGGGAATACAGAGATAAATGAGTGTAGAGATCAGACATTGGGAGAGTTGGGGTGGGAGGAGAGAGGGCCTGCTGAGAGAAGAGAAACCATGGGTGGAGTCATGTCTCTCTAACAGGCTGGAGAAGTAAAACAGGGTAGGATTTTGGGAAAACGTGGACTTGAATCTACCTGAGATTCTTAGAAGGGGTCACAGGAACTGAAGTGAACATCTTCTAGCCAATAAGGACTCCTAGTGGAGGGAGGGGAACAATAACCCACCCACAAAACCTTTGATCCAAACATTATCCCACCTACAAGAAGTGCAGGGATAAAGAGGGTACAGGAATTAGGGAATGTGCAAGCAATGATTGGTCCACACTGAGCCTAGCACAGCTGTTTCCTGGGAGTATCCATCCATCAGTGGATCAAAACAGAAGCTGAGACTCACAGCCAAACATTGTTTGACTTGTATGAAGTCTTGTGAAAATGTCCGGGGAAGGATAGATGGACCTGAGTGTGACAGGAGCTCCACAAGAAGACCAACCAAGCCAAATCCCCAGGGCCCAGACGGGCTTGAGGAAACAGAAGCACCAGAGAAGGACCACGTATAGATAGGACCTATGCTATGCAGAGTTGTAGTCCATGGGAAGCTCATGCTTCTTGTGGGTTCCATAATAAGGGAACCAGTGGCTGTCTCTGACATGGACTCTCTTTACTGGTTTTGATCACTTTCCCCTGGTGTGGCTGCTTTTTAAGGCCACCAAAGAAGAGGGTCAGTCCTGATGTGACTTAGTGAACTGTGTTGTGTTAGTAGGGGCCTCCCCTTCTTTGAGGAATGGAGGATGGTGGATGGTGGATGAATAAAGAGGAGGGAGGGTGGGATTAAGAGGAGAGGAAGGATGGTCTATGATTGGGATGTAAAATGAATAATCAAATACATTAATTTTAAAAATAATGCACATTCTGCATGCATGTTTGTGTATGGACATAAGCAATGCTCATTAATCCAATGTGAATGTAATTGGTCCTGTGCTTTTTGAATGTGTTTTTCTCTAGACTAGTCTGGCTTCAAATGTTCACAGATATTCCTTCTCCAGGTATGCATGAACAGATAAAGGGTATGTGCATGCTTCTCAGTGTCCTGCACCTATTGCATTTCTACAAGGGGATGGGATTTATGCTTGATACATCTGAGCAATATATTTTCATATGAAAATATCTTTTTACTAACCCCGGCTACACTAACAGAACATTATCACCCTACTGAGACATAGTAGCTTCTCGAAATTGTAGGGAGGTTTGTATGTGCCAATATTCCATGTCTTTAAAATAAAAGGTTATAAAGAGTAAATCAGGTGGGAAATCTTTATGATATGTTTTTAACAAAAATGGGAAAAATTCAGTTGGAATATAACATAATATTTTTCTTTCTCTTTGTGAAAATTATAAGCAATTCTTCCTCTTCCTAGTCCTTTCATATCATCTGACTAATAAACATCAATCACGTTCCTTCCTTCTGAATGGTTCATATAAAGTTAAATAAAGTTTATTTTCTCTTTAGACCTTTTACATTGTGGTGTCTTTGTCCACAAAATTAGGACATTTTAAAATATGCTTTATTATCACATAGTAATACTGTTTTTGAAAATTTCATTAACATACAAAAGGGATATGAGATTAGAAATTGTGTGACTCAAACATTTTCTATGCTTAAGACACATCAGTTTTTTGAGCTGTCAGAGTGGCCTAGTAGTCCAAAATACTGCATTGGAAAACAAATTCCAGAAATCCACAAAGTCAATATGTATACATTAACCACATTGGTTAAAGAAAGCAATTTCAGTTTGCAAATTCCTGAAAGAGAATCATAAAGGGTAAATGTGATATAAGTGTTAGAGAATAAACAATTTAGTCACAAGGAGAGAAGACACATGATTCTCAAATAATGTCAGAGATGAGCTTCTAGGAAACTCTATTCCTATTGTCAAGTGTTGTTAACTATACATGTCACAAATGTCACTTAGGCAAGTGGCAAGGGAAGTAAGTAGTCACCACTATTAGTGACAGCCTCACTTTTCAAACAAAAATTTACAGTCCAAACGTTTCTTCTTTGCTCTAAGGACAGAGTGGAGAACTGAGCTTTGTAGTACTTAAAAGCCAGTGGCTGTGTATGTATACAGGTTAAGATGGAGATATAAGAACATGTTTGAAGTTCACATTGGACAGATCTCCTACTTCCATTCTTGATGAAGGTTCAGAAGACATGAATGACCACATGCAGAGCCTTTCAGGGAGTAACTGAACATCTATGTGAAAGCTGTATGTACATAGGCATGGCCCAAACATTACAGATTAAGAGCTCTACAGGGACAGAAAAATGTTAGCACACCTCTATGGTTATTTAATTGTACTTTTTCTAGTCGATCCTGATTGTAATAGTGTGTGGTATCTTTTTAAAAGACAACACTGGCTATGATGCCTTGGTAACTGTCAACAGGAGAGCTATTTGCTGTGGATCATGGTAGAGAGCCCTATGTTTACTCAACTTCTAGCCTTGCAATCATGAGGCTAACTAATAGAAAAACAAAACACTCTATGGAATAATTTAAAGTGATAAAAGAGCGTTGAGTCTCTAAAAGATTTTCAGGTTGTTCCTTGGTGTGCATAATGGGAGAACAAAACAGAGGCCTCAGAGCTTTATTCTATCCCTTATCTTCAGACCTGTTGTGATATACTCATGATGGTATTTAAAAGGAAAATACAAACACACTTACAGTGTATTCAGGATGTTGCTGAAATACTCTTTCTTCACAGGTGAATGTACTATCCTGAGGAAGAAAAAACAAAGTGTTTTTAAGTCTACATCCTTTTCTTCATTCTGCTTTATTCTCCAAAAGCAGCTGGAAGGAATAATACTGGCCATGAGAAGTGGAATGTTCAGAAGCCAGTAGAATAAAATCAAAGTGAACATCTTTGTTCTACTGTAAGCCTGGGCACTGTGGACTGAAAAGTGTCATACAAATCAGCATATCAAATGGGTGCTCTTCTGTTCTTACCTGCTTTTATTTTTCTGTGCAAGGGAGAGGCTACTTGAACACTTATGGTTCCTTTTTTCCCCAAGGTCCTTCCTTAATCTTGGAGGAAACTTTGTTACTCTTTCCTGGGGCTCATTATCTGAAATCCACATTCCATGTGATAAACATGAGGTAATAAATATATATGACAATAATTTTCTCTTTTATTCCATGACATCATTCATATTTGTGGACAGAGGCAGAGCCATTTTGAGACAATTTGGTCTCAGAACTATCTCACAAATCTGTTTATGTGAACAGCATTTGAAATTGTGTCATTACATTTTTTTAGGTGATCCACAATGAAAGATAATTTATCGATTCAGGAGGGACATTCTTAAGGGCTAATGATTTCAAGCTGAGCATTGTATCATCAAATCCATGTGATGGAGAGGCATCCCCTTGTGTGCAGCATCTGAGATCCACAGCACATGCACACTGTAGACTATGGCACACCAGTGACAAGTACAGAACATCTAAACAAAACCTGTGTTTCCAATGTCTGGAGAATTCACAGTCAGGTGAAATCCAGAAAGTTTGTGACCACAATCATCTCCACAATCATCCTGATCCTCATAGAACCACAGTTCATTTACATGTGAAATGTTGATTCAATGTATGAAATGTTATGAAAGAAGGGGGAGACAGAAAGACCTGGAGGTGATAGGAGCTCCAAAAGGAGACCAACAGTGCCAAAACAAACAAACAAACAAACAAACAAACAAACAAACAAAAAAACCCTGGGCCCCATGGAGTCACTAGAGACTGATACCCCAATTAATACAGTGCATGGAGAGGACCTAAAACCCCTGCTCAGATGTAGCCCATAGACTTGTCTCCAAGTGGGTTCCCTAGTAAGAGAAGCAGGTGCTGTCATTGGCATGAACTCTGTGGCAGGTTCTCTGATGACCTTCCCCCTGGGGTGTGAAGCCTTGCCAGGCCACAGAGGAAGACAATGCAGCCAGTCCTGAAGAGACCTGATAATCAGGGTCAGATAGAAGGGGAAGAGGACCTCCTCTATCAGCAGTCTAGGAGAGGGGCATAGAGGGATAAAAAGGATGGAGGGTGGCATTGGGAGGAGACTAGGGATGTAGACATAGCTGGGATACAAAGCAAATAAATTGTAATAAATAATAGATTAAAAAATTTAAAAATATTCAGCAATATGCAGAGAGCATTACAGTCCTTTGGACATCATTTCAAATATTAAATATGACTCATCACTCCACCAACAGGTATATTATTAACAAGAAACTACATTAAATATTTAGTTCTAACACATGATCTCCCTCCAAAACCTCAGTTCTCACACATCAATAGCTTGGGATGACCCTTTTTCTTGAACTTCCTCTTTGTTTTCCAACGTTGCTTTTTGCTGTTTTACATTCCTGAAATGGCTGTATCTAGAATGCTTGTGCTGAATATTCTATAATCAAGTAATAACCTGGAGACAGCCCTGAATGTAATGTGTAAACTCTTCATGTGTCATTTTCCTAGTTATCTGTTCTTAGTTGTGTTCTAGAAGAGGGCCCTGATGATACTTTTTTCCATTGTCCTCACATGGTACTCCATCCCCATTTCCTCTAGGCCCTGTCTATTCTCAAATAATACTTGTTCTACTTTATTCGAGGAGAAATTTGTATGTCCTTCTCACATAGACAGTTGTACATGCACGGAAACAAGAATGCTCTCTTTGAATATAGAGTCTATGAAAATCTTGAGTTTTCCAAATCAGATGACCTCCTTTTCCATCCCCAATTGATGCTAATGATAGAATTTAATTTTTCTTGCTTGAAGATAACTCCATTATTTATAATATAGGCCCCCATGTGCTTTTCTTCTGAATTCATATAGGTCTAAGAGAAGTCTGGACAGAATAATTACATTTGTTTAATTTAGTCTTTCATTGCTGTCATTTTTGGATTACATGGAAGCCAATGTTTAAAGTACCATCTAATCAGTCCTATGATTTGGTTTAAAACCACACCGTGTATAACATTTAATGAAACTTTCAAAAATTTGAAGTTGTTTTACAAAACCCAAAATGACAAAGAACAGAAGAAAGTAATATCAGAAAATTTCAGATGATGTTTTATTTATGTACTCATCTGTTGAGAAGCATCAAAGTTGATTTCCTATCTTGTGTGTTCTGAATAATGGTGAAATAAACATGGCAGACAAGTGTCTGTGTGCTATGATGACTTACCTACATTCAGAATGTTCCATGAGAGGTGTGGATGGAGCATATAATACTTGTGCACTTGGTAAATAAATCAGCTGAATACTGCTTACCACACTGGAACTTTTAGTTTCTACTTTCACAATTTAAGTGAACTCTCAAAGCTCTTTTGTGGCCATTATTTATGTATTGATTCTCACTGTAATGGGGGACTCTCCAATGAACTGTTGTTTCTTTTTTTTTTTTTTTGCTATCAAATGCAACATACTCATGAAGTTTTGCATAATTATAAAAAATAAAAGCTAAAAGTATAATATGGGTTACGAGGAAATATTCACAACTGGGGCTGGAGTGATGACCGTGTCGTTAAGATGATTGATAGTTGTTACAGAGATGTAGTTTCCTATTCCCTGCATCCCCATGGAGGCCCACAACCATTCAGAAATACAGTTCTAGGGGCTCAGATTCCCTAATCTGACCTCTGTGCTTTCATATGCATGAGATGAATAAACATTTTTTTCCAGAAAAGAAAGTATGCATTACTATTTATTTAAAGGAAACAAATATTATATTTTATCACATATATATTAGCAATAAAAACTATAATAAGATAACACAAACCAGTCATGTCATGGGCAAGGCAAAACAACAGAGGAAAAATCCCAAGAGAATTCACAAGAATGAGATTGCAAAGTCATTTCCACCCACAGGAACGCTATGCAAATACTAACCTGAAAGTTATACTACATATACAAAGGACCTGGTTCAGACCATGTAGGCCATATGATTTCTGCTTCAGCCTCTGTGAGTTCATAGGAATTTTTATTCAGTTGTTTTAGAGGGCTTTTGAACGGTGTGACATTGTTGGCTAGAGAATTAGAAGCTGGAACCAATTCCTCTTCTTTGGTGGCAGGTGCAGTAGGAGGCATAGTGAAAGTAGATGTATCATCTACTTTTATCATGGAGACCTCTGTCCATTTAGGTTGTTGAGAAAAAAAAAAGAGGTGTGGTTGGGGCAGGTAGCTTGGGGCCTTCCAAGGAATTATAGGAAGTTAAGACTGGGTACTTGGTTTTGATTTCCCACATGAATTCGGTGATTGCTATGATTTCTGTGGTAGGGTGGGCTTTAAGGCCCTGATTCTCAGACTTTCTGAAAAGAGGCATCATTTTCATTTGGGCTTGTTTGTTGGGACCTAGGCATTAGCAGACTATGGCTATGATATGAGAAATTGGGGAGAGGGTTTTTTTTAAATTTTTCTTTTTTATATTAATTACAGTTTATTGACTTTGTATCCCAGGTGTAGCCCTCCCGCCCTCATTCCTTCCAATCCTTCCCTCCCTCCCTCATCTCCTCCAATGACCCTCTGGAAGTTCACTGTTGAGGAGGTCCTCTTTTCCTTCCATCTGACCGTAGCTTATCAGGTCTCATCAGGACTAGATGCATTGTGTTCCTCTGTGGTCTGGTAAGGCTGCTCCCCTGTCAGGGGAAGATGTTCAAAGAGCCAAGGATATAACCTACAACCCCTGCTCAGATGTAGCCGATGGTAGGTCAGTGTCCAAGCAGGTTCCTTAGTAAGGTGGAGAGGGACTGTCTCTGACATGAAATCAGTGGCTGGCTCTTTGATGACATCCCCCCCAGGTGGAAGTATCATTGCCAGGCCACAAGGGAAGACAATGCAGCTAGTCCTGATGAGTAATGATAGGCTATGATCAGATGGATGGGGAGGATGAATTCTTCCATCAGTGGACTTGGAGAGGAGCATGGGAGATGAGAGAGCGAGGCTGGGATTGGGAGGGAATGAGGCAAGGTGCTATAGCTGGGACATAAAGTGAAAAAACTGTAATTAATATAAAAATATAAATATAAATTAAAATTACATTAATTTAAATGGAGAGAGCTTTAATGAAGTTCCACTAAACCAGGCACAGTACAAGGCTGTCTCCTCTCTCCAAATCTATTCAACATAATATTTGAAGTTTTATTTGGGCAAGAAGACAACTAAAGGAGATCAAGGAGATACATATTGAAAAGGAAGAAGTTAAAGTATTCACAGATGATATGATAGTATACATAAGTGACCACAAAAATTTCTACAGAGAACACCTACAGCTGAGGAACACCTTCAGCAAAGTGGCTGGGTACAATATTAAGTAAAACAAAATCTCTAGCCCTTTTACTAGTACAATGCTGTCAATCTGGTTGCCATAGAACATCTTATTCTGTCAATTAATGTTCTTTCTACTCTGTCAGGTTTGATTGTATTGTTTTTAAACTCTTAATATATGACAGACTTCTTCAAAAGTCCATTATGCATGTTTTTGGATGATCATGTAATTTCATCCTAGAGTGTTTTAATGTGAAGTATCTCACTAAACTGATCTGCTTTTGCTGAATCATGCTTGCTTCCATGGAACAAGTAGACTTGGCTGCAGAGACTGACTATTCTGTGGTGTTGTTGAGTTCTCTTGATAGGTGTTTAGTCGAAAATTATTCTGTCCATATCTGTCAAAGTGGTTTTTCTTTCATTTTCTTTCTTTCTTTTTTTTTCTTTTGAATCAACTTCATTACATTGTTTCTTCTTCTCTATTTTTGTTAAGAGATTCTGTCCAGGTTTATAAATAACATTTTTCCCCATGGATGTAACAATAGAATGTTTGTTTTCTTTTGTTTTATTAAACCATTCTTGTTGTATGTGGATTTTTATTAGAGAATGTGATCATTAGCATTAAATTATTATTGAAAATCATTTGGTAAATACTGTCTATTTGTTGCTATTGCAATATGTGATGCTTTTCTTAGTTTTAAATTTAATTTTATTTATATATTTATTTATTACAATTTATTCATTTTGTATCCTTGCTGCATTCCCCTCCCTTGTCTCCTCACAATCCCATCAACCCTCCCTCTTCTCCACCTATGCCCTTTACCTTGTCCCTCATAGGAGAGGACCTCCTTCCCTTCTATCTGACCTTGGCTTATCAGGTCTCAAAAAGGCATGCTGTATCTTTCTTGATGGCCTGGCAAGGCTACACTCCCTAGTGGGGGGAATGATCAAATAGCCAGCCAGTGAGTTCATGTCAGAGACAGCGCTGTACCCTTTACGAGGGAACTCACTTGGAAACTTAGTAGATAATGGGCTTCCTTTGAACAGTGGGTCTAGGTGTTCTCTATGCATGGTCCTTAGTTGGAGTATCAGTCTTTGCAGGTCCCCCTGAGATCAGGTATTTTGTCTCTGTTGTTGTCCCTTTGGAGTTGCTGTCCCCTCCTGGTCTTTCTATCAGCCTCTTCTTCCATAAGGATTCTGGCATTCTACCCAAAGGTTGGCTATGAGTCTCAGTATCTCCTTCGATACCCTGGTGGGTAGAGTCTTTCAGAGGTCCTCTATTGAAGGCTCCTGTCCTGTTTCTTGTCTTCTCCTACTTCTGATGTCTATCCTGTTAGCTCTTGATATGATTCTTCCTTAGAAAAAAAGTCTGGTGAAATCCAAGATGGCTGCCACGAGAGGACACTGTGTTTGAGGAGTAGGACAGCAGAAACAACGCAGCGACCAGGAGACTGAACTCTGGGACCTAAAATACCAGCATTTGTGATTGCCAGGTGAGCAGAACTCCTTTGGCGAAGAAGTCAAGTGGGAAAATCATAGGGACACCCAGTTATTCCCCGGAATAATCTCCAGGTGACCGGCGGCGCACATCTCTGACCTGAACGAGCAGCCACACTGGGTGCCGCCCACAGACACAATACCAGACTGAGTCTCACAGCCTCTAGGCCAGACGGAGGAGGAACTGGATACCGTTTTGACTGACCTGCAAACTACGGGTCCGCCAATAACCACCTCAGTCCATGTGTGAGTCCACAGGCCAGTCAGAGAAAGACCTGGCAGCATACAACAGGCGCACACCAATCGCGACCGCTGGAAACCACCTCAGTCCCTGTGTGTGTGTGTGTGTGTGTGTGTGTGTGTACACGAACCAGACTGAGAGGCCCTAGGAGACTGTTTTGACTGGCCTACACACTTCAGGATGCATACTGCAGAGGCCCGCCAGAGACCACCTTAGTCCGTGTGTGTGTGTGTGTGTGTGTGTGTGTGTGTGTGTGTTTCCACAGGCCAGTCTGGGAAGGACCTGGGTTCTGCTTCTACCGGCGAGCATTCAGCAGGTGCACACCAATCGCGTCTGCTGGAAACACCTCAGACTGAGAGGGCCTAGGAGATAGTTTTAAGAGCCCTGTGTACACGGGTCCACCAGCGACCACCTCAGACCAGGTGTGTGTCCAAGGGCCGGTCTGAGAAGGCCTTGGGCACCATTTCAGACAGGCCTGCATACAGCGGATGGACACTGCTCTGCAACGCCTGCAACCAATCCAGACCCACTTCATGTGCCCCAAGTATCATCTCAGACCATGGTGCACAGCCCCTGGCCCTGTAGGGGAAGCCAAGTCTCCAGTCCAGGGGAGAGCCCTTAGCAGCAAGCCCAGGGCAGAGCGCAGAGCCCCTAGCTGACATCTCAAAATGGGACACTCAACATCTAGCACAGAGTGAGGAGCAAAACCTCCAGACCAGAAGGGTGACCAGCCTGCAGTGCTCACAGCTTCTAGCACAGAGCACGAAGCCGGGCACACAGAGCCCACAACAGAGTTCAACTGAGACAACACACACTAACAAAACACTGGAAATTCCTGATCTTCTTGAAGAATACTCCTGACATAAGAGATTGACAGTTCCAGACTAAGGTTCAGCCTTAAAGCACAAACAGCTCCTTCATTATATATAAACAAATGCCCAGAAATCAGTGAAAGAACTCACCCAACAAAAACCAGGACACCATGGCCCCACCAGAATCACCCAAAAGCAGTGGAGATTTTAATTCAGCGGAGACACAGGAAAATTATCTTAAAGCGTTGATTATGCAGATATTGGAGAAACAAAAGGAGAGACAAAAAGAAGAAATGAACAAGGCCCTCAAAGAAATGGAGAAGAAATTAACTGCCCACATAGAGGAACAATCAAAGATAAATAGAGAGGAAACAACGAATATAGGAGACACAGTCAATCAGTTGAAGGAAACGGTACAAAGCATGAAAACGGAATT
>CM053758.1:30148013-30176126 GCA_028658305.1 Pachyuromys duprasi
TGGCCTTTTGGCCCTGGCTCTAATCTAAAGCTCAGTGTCTCAGAGACTAACCTTCACAGTTCTACAGCAGAGGACACTGACTCTTAGAACTAGACAGTGAATCCTGTGCTACCATGGTAACCAGACAACAGGCTCTGTGTAACCTTGAGTGAGCTCTTGTATGTTTTTGCCAAGTAAAGTTGCCTCCATGAGAAACTGCTTGTACTTTCCTTCTATTTAAGTGTTAACTTGACATTCAGTAAATGACACCTTGATCAGAACCTAGACTTGGTGTCCTTCATTGTGTTGCTCTACCCTTTTCACCCCAACCTTCACAGAGGTGAAATTCAGGTGTCACTGCAGGCCAATGACAGATATCATGCAGACAGTAAGAGAACATAGATGTCAGCCCAGGCTACTATACCCAGCAAAACTCTCAGTCATCATAGCTGGAGAAAAGAAATATTCAACGACAAAATAAAATTTCAACAGTACCTACCCACAAATCCAGCATTACAGAAGATAACAGAAAGAAAAAAAAACAACCTAAGAAAACTAAGCACTTTCAAAAAATAAAGGAAATACATAACCTCACTACAGCAAAACAAAACGAGCCAAGCACACACACACTACCACAACCACCAGTAAAATCAAAGTATCTAACAGCCACTTGTCATTAATCTCCCTCAACATCAGTGGACTCAACTATCCAATAAAAAGACAGAGACTAACAGAATGGATAGGTAAACAAGACCCAATAATCTGTTGCATACAAGAAACACACGTAAGTCACAAAGATAGGTATTACCTGAGAGTAAAGGGGTAGAAGATGGTTTTCTGAGCAAATGCACCCAAGAAGCAAGCATGAGTAGTCATTCTAATATCTAATAAAATAGATTTTCAAACTAAATTAATCAAAAGAGATGGGGAAGGTCATTTCATACTCATCAAAGGAAAATTCCACCAATTAGACATTATAATTCTGAACATCTATGCCCAAATACAAGGGTTCCAACATTTGTAAAAGAAACATTAATAACACTTAAACCACACATAGATCCCAACACATTAATAGTGGGAGACTTCAACACCCCACTCTCAACAAAGGACAGGTCAACAAACCAGAAATTAAACAAAGAAACAATGACTCTGACAGAGGTGATGAATCAAATGGACCTAACAGACATCTACAGAACCTTTCCCACACACACAAAAGAATTTACCTTTTCAGTACCCCATGGAACCTTCTGCAAAATAGACCATATAGTTGGTCACAAAGCAAGCCTCAACAGCTACAAGAAGATTAAAATAATCCCTTGCATCCTATCTGACCACCATGGACCTCAACAACAACAGAGATAGCAAAAAGCCTATGCATACATGGAAACTGACCAACTTGCTACTCAGTGACAGCTGTGCCAAGGGAGAAGCTGGCAGGGGAGGGGGCAAGATGGCGGTGATCAGTGCACATCATTTCTGAGAGCAAGAAGACTCAAAACTTTGAAGTTGGTACAGCTGAAGCACCAACACACATACTGAAACCATTGGACCTCTCTCATCTCCCTGAAGAATTCTCTAGACAGCAGAGAAAGATGGTACCTATCTGATCTGCAGAATCCAAGAACAGGGAAGGTTATAGATAAAGAAATGGCCAGAGGTTGGAGAAAGAGCACACCCTACAAAAATCATGAACTCACCAGCAACCCTGAAAATCAATGGATGCTCCAATTCTTCAGAAATACAGGAAAATGACCTTAAAAATATGCTTATCCAGTTATTAGAGACACATAAGGAGGAAAGAGACAAATCTCTCAATGCAAATAGAGGGACAAGTAGAGGCAAAATTAGTGGCATATAGAGAAGAAACAAACAAAAAATAGAGGCCATCATACAGAGACAAGAAGCCACATTCAAACAGATGAAGGAAATGGTACAAGATATAAAAATAGAATTAGAATCAATAAAGAAAACACAAAGAAAGAAAAACCTGGAGCTGGAGAACTTAGGGAAGAGATCAGGAACCACAAAGGTAAGTATCACCAACAGAATACAAGAGATGGAAAAGAGAATCTCTGGCACTGAAGATACATTTGCAGAAATTGATAATTCTCTCAAAGAAAAAGTAAAATCAGAAAAGTCCCAAAAGCAAACCATCCAAGAAACGAAAGACACCATGAAATTGTGAAATTTAAGAATAATAGGAATTGATGAAAAAGAAGACTCCAGACTCCAAGGACCAGAAAATATTTTAAAGAAAATCATAGAAGAAAATTTCCCCAACTTAAAGAAAGATGTCCATAAATATACAAGAGGCCTACAGGACACCAAATAGACTAGACCAGAAAAGAAAATCCTCATGTCACATCATTGTTGCAACATTAAATATACAGAACAAAGAAAAGATATTAAAAGCAGCAAGGGAAAAAGGCCAAGTAACATATAAAGATAGACATATCAGAATCACACCAGACTTCTCATCAGAAAATATGAAAGCCAGAAAGGCCTGGGCAGGTGTCATGCAAGCTTTAAGGGTCCACAGATGCCAACCCAGACTACTATACCAAGCAAAGCTGTCAGTCAACATAGATGGAGAAAACAAAATATTCCATGACAAAACAAAATTTAAGCAATTTCTACACAGCAGACCAGCCCTACAGACGATAGGAGAAGGAAAACTCCAATCAAAAAAATAAAACTATACCCAAGAAAACATAGGATACAGATAATGTCCCTATAAAAATTAAAAGAAAACAAGCAATGAATCACAGTAAGACCACCAACACCCCAATAAAAGGAACTAACATTCATTGGTCACTATTGTCTATGAACATAAATGGACTCAACTCGCCTATAAAAAGGCACAGACTATCAGAATGGGTGTGGAAACAGGATCCAACATTCTGCTGTACATAAGAAACATACCTATGGAACAAAGATAAACACTACCTCAGAGTATAGGGCTGTAAAAATGTTTTCCAAGCAAATGGACCCAGAAAACAAGCTAGAGTAGCAATCCTATTCCCTAATAAAATGGACTTTCAACCAAATTTAACCATATATTCATGTTTGGCCCTATACAAAATACTAAGTGACATCTGGTACCTCAGTTTCTGTATATAAAATAAGCTGATTGATAGCTGAACATATAATATAGTAATGTCAGAAGTACGGTAACTTCCTGATATCAGCACTTATATTATTTCTCTCAGATGGCACCCTCTGTTTGCAGTGGAGTCTGTGGTCCTGGATTCAGAAAACTGTGTCAGGAGGGAATGGTAGCCTGCTGTTTTGATTGTAGCCCTTGCTAAGAAAGTGAAATTTCTAATGAGATAAGTGAGTATTTGCTGCTGTGATAAATCCTTCCCATTGATACTCCTCTCACACCCACACTGGGATGCTGAAGGAGTATAAAAGGCAACTACAAAATAAACTCTACCATTTTCTACATTAATCTTTGTAAGAATGCAAACATTAAAAATACCCTAACACCCCCAAAAGCCCACAAAACTTATGTGTAGACTTAAAATTTTGTTTTAGAAAATTTATCTCAGGCCATATTTTCTCAAGCAAGCAGTTTTCATAATGAAACTGAAGTGGAATCACATAGGACACACAATCATTGTGATTAATCTCCTCAAAAACTATGCGTAGAAAACATTTCAATCATGAATCTTTAAAATTTTTCTTTTTGTATGCTTTTAGGTCTCCATACAGGTGTTTCTGTACACCATGTATGTACAGGAAAATATGGCATCAGGCCCACCAGACTGTGTAATGAGGGCTCTGGAAATCTTAATGTAGAGATCAAGATTTACTTGGTAAAGTCATCAGACACTGCCAAATATGAGAGAGATTATTTGTAATATCTAGAAGCCCATTTTCAAATGTGATTTGAATCTAGGAAGGTTGAATCTACAGATGATGTAGAAAATATGAGGAGTCTTATACTCTATATTTTAATGAACAGTACCCAATTAATAATGTCATATAGTAATATATCAGAATGATTTTGTAATGAAAGCAATTAGTCAGAAATATTCAAATTTTATTCCCACCAACAGAGCAAAAATCAAATGAGTATATATTTAGGGTTGGGTAAATGAAATGGCCAATGCAGTTTTTTTTTCTGTTTTTGCCTGTCATCTTACAGAATGAAATGTTATTTCTTTTTTTATTCATTTTTATTATTAAATTCTTTATTAATTACACTTTATTCACCTGTAGTTCCCTCCCTCCTCCCATCCCAATCCCTCCCTTTTTCTCTTCTTCTGCACCCATGTCTCTCCCAAAGTCCACTGATAGGGAAGGTCCTCTTTTCCCTCCTTCCAATCCTAGTCTGTTAGGTCTCATCAGGAGTGGCTGCATTCTCTTCCTTTGTGACTTGGGAAGGCTGCTCCGCCTTCAGAGGGAGGTGATCAAAGAGCAGGCCGATCAGTTCATGTCAGAGACAGTGCCTATTCCAATTAATATGGAACCCACTTGGACATTGAATTTCCATGGGCCACATCTGTGCAGGGGTCCTAGGCCATCTCCATGCATGGTACTTGGTTGGACCATCAGTCTCAGGGAAGACCCCTGTGCTCAGATTATTTGGTTCTGTTGTTCTCCTTGTGGAGTTCCTCTCCTGTACAGATCTTACTATTTCCCACTTCTCAACTGTGTTCACAGCAGCTTTATTTGTAAAAGCCAGAAGCTGGAAACAACCCAGATGCCCCTCAACTGAGGAATGGATACAGAAATTATGGTATATCAGCACAATGGAATATTAGTCAGCAATAAAAAACAAGGAAATCATGAAATTTGCAGGTAAATGGTGGGAACTGGAAAGGATCATCCTGAGTGAACTATCCCAGAAGCAGAAACATACACATGGTATATACTCACTCATATAGACATATAATATAGGATAAACTTACTAAAATCTGTACACCTAAAGAAACTAATCAAGAGGGAGGACTCTTGCTAAAATGCTCAATCCCTATGCAGAAAGGCAAAGAGTATGGACATCAGAAGAAAAAGAAAACAGGGAACAAGTCAGGAGCCTGCCACAGAGGGCCTCGGAAAGGCTCTGCCCTGCAGACTATCAAAGCAGATGCTAAGACTTATGGCCAACACTTGGGCAGAGTGCAAGGAATCTTATGAAAGAAGAAATTTTAGTTCTTAAAAGACATTTTTGACAAATGAGATGTTTGATGGTTCAACATTTAAAACATTTGACTCTAAGACTGATGACTTGAGTCCATTCCCAGGACCTATGTAGTAGGAGGATATAACCAAGAAAATTGGCTTCCTAGAAATTGGCTTCTGACATCTAGGCACTTCAAAGTACTCCAAAATGATTAGACAGACTGTAATAAAATTGTTATTTTTTTAACTGTTAACTTTATATATTTGGTTGCTCACTTTACATCTCTATAGTAGTCCCCATACTCCTCTTTTCCTGGTCCCACTGTCCCTCCTTCTTTCCCCCTTATTTATCCCATAGGTAAGAGTACCCCCTCATACTAATCTGCCTCAGTGATTCAACTCCCATCAGGAATGAACACATTCTACTCCATGGTGGACTGGAAAGGCAGCCCTACTAAGAGAAAGTGTTTGAAATACATGCAACAGTGTCTATGTCAGAAACATCCTCCGCTCCTCTTACAAGAGGACCCACAAGAAGACCAAGTTACCCATTGGGTACATATGTGTAGATGTCCTAGGTTCCATCTATGCATGGTCCTTGGTCAGTGCTTCAGTCTCCACAGGCCCTCCTGGGTGCAGATCTGTTGGTCTTCTTGTGAAGTTTCTGTCCTTTCTGTGTCTTCTATCTTTCCCCCAACTTCCCCATAAGGCTCCCTGTCCTCTGCCCAGTCTTTGGCTATGAGTCTCATCACCTGTTCAGATACTTTGCTGGGTCAAGCTGCTCAGAAGACAGCTATGCTAGGCTCCTGTCTGCAAGCACAGTAGAGAGCTATTGTTAGTGTCATGGGATGTCTCTCTCCAATGGGTTGTGTGTCAGGTTGGGCCAATGACTGGATGAACATTCCCTCCATCTCTGATCTATCTTTATCCTTGCACATCTTATAGGCAGGGTAAAGTCTGGACTGAAGTTTCTGTGTGTAGGATGGTGTTTCACATCCCTCCACTAGGAATCCTGCTTAGATAGAGGGTGGCTTTTCACTCTCTATCACACACATGCCCTCCCCCCACCCCTTACTTGGGGTCTCAATTAGCGTCACCCCCATATCCCCCTTGGAGCCTACTCAGTTTTCTTATTCTAGCTTGTGTCAGAAATGTCTCTGCCCAAGGTTTCCATTTGTTCTGCAAGCTCTCTCCACCCACTCTCTCTCCCCACTCTTGTTTCTGCCCACTGTTTTACCTCTGTACTCCCTCTCTTACACTTTTCTGTCTCTTCAAACACTTCTGATGCTTATTCTATTTCTTCTTCTGAGTGAAATTCAAACACCCTCTCTTGGGTCCTCCTTGTTACTTAGCTTCTTTGGGTCTGTGAATTGTTGTGTGGTTATGCTGTACTATATGGCTAATATTAATGTTTAAAAATTTCCTATTAATTACAATTTATTCACTTTGTATCCTGGTGGCAGCCCCCTCCTTGCCACAGCCCTCTCCCATGATGTCTTTCTCTTTTCCTCCCATGCCCCTCCCTCAGTACACTGATAGGGGAGGTCCTCCTCCCCTTCCATCTGACCCTGGCCTATCAGTTCTTTTCAGGACTGGCTGCATTGTCTTCCTCTGTGGCCTGGTAAGGCTGTTCCTCCTGACTGGATGGTGATCAAAGAGCCAGCCAGTGAGTTCATGTCAGAAACAGTCTGTATTCCCAATACTAGGGAAGCCCCTTTGCTGTAAATAAAGTATGTGGGAAACCCTTCAGCCAGAAATCAAATCTTACTGAGCACAAACATTTTCATAATGGAGAGAAGCCTTTGGAATGTAATCAATGTGGAAATGCCTTTAGCCAAAATCAGTATGTCATTAAGCATCAGAACACTCATGCTGGAGAGAAACTTTTTGAGTGTAATGATTGTGGAAAGTCCTTTAGCCAGAATAACTTGCTTATCCATCAGAAAATTCACACTGGAAAGAAATCTTTTTTTGTTCAAACATTGTTGGAAAGCTTTCATTCAGAAGTCAAACCTCATCAGACATCAGAGAACTCATACAGGAGAAAAGCCCTTCATATGTAAGGAGTGTATGAAAACCTTTAGCAGCAAATCAAACTCTACTGAGCATAAAAAAAATTCATATTGGTGAGAAGCCCTTTAAATGTAATGACCACCAAACAGTTTTGGCCAAAAAGTACCCCAAAAAGCATCAAACCGTTTACACTGGAGAACAGCCCCATGACTGCAATGAATGAGGAAAAGGTTTCTCTCAGTGAACATCATTTATTGTGCATGTGAGAATTCATTCAGGCGATAAACCTTATGAATGCAATATGTGTGGAAAAGCCTTCTCTCAGAGTTCATCTCTAACAGTGCATGTGAGTTACCATACAGGTGAGAAACCCTATGGGTGTAATGAATGTGGGAAGCCCTTTTCTCAGTTCCCAACCCTGGCCCTGCATTCGAGAATACACACAGATAAAAAGACTTATCAGTGTAGTGAGTTTTTCATCTTAGCCATTCTGATGGGCATAAGATGGAATCTCAGAGTCATTTTGATTTGCATTTCCCTGATGACTACTGATATCGAGAATTGTGTGGTACTTCTTGGACACTGTTGATTCCTCTGTTGAATATTCTGTTTAGCTCTGTACCCCATTTGTAATTGGATTATTTGGCTTTTGGTGTTTAATTTCTTGATTGCATTATATATTTGGACATCAGCCCTCTGTCAGTTGTAGGGTTGGTGATGATCTTTTTCCATTCTGTAGGCCGTTCTTTTGTTCTGATGACAGTGTCCTATACTTTACAGAAGCTGTTCAGTTTCACGAGGTCCCATTTATTAATTATTGCTCCTAGGGCCTGTGCTGTTGGTGTTCAGGAATTTTTTCCCTGTGACAATGAGTTCAAGGCTGATTCCCATTTTTTTTTCTTCTTTTAGATTTAGTGATTCTAGTTTTATTCAGGTCTTTGATCCATTTGGATTTGAATTTGTGCAGGGTGATAAATATGGATTTATTTGCATTATTCTACATATAGCCATCCAGATAAACCAGCAATATTTGTTGAAGATGCTTTTATTTCCATTGTATGTTTTAGGCTTTTTTTTGGTCAAAAATCAGGTATTCCTAGTTCTGTGGGTTTATTTCTTGGTCTTTGATTCTATTCCAGTGATAGACCGATCTGTAATGAATTTACAGCTCAGTTTTTAAAGGGTAGGCACACAAACAAAAATATAAAATTGCTTACTTGTAAAAAAAAAAAGAGGAAATCATGAAATTTGCAGATAAATTGTAGGATCTAGACAAGATCATCCTGAGTGAATGTAATTAATAAAAAAATTAAAATTAAAAAGAATCAATGGTAATTCTACAGAAATATCACAGAAATTGCACAAATATATTTTATTGTTGCTTTAATTATATGTATGAAGTATGAGGGTATGTGAGATCAAGGGCACATGCAGTTGTGCAACTAAGAACCCTATAGTTGTAGTTAAAGGTTGTGGTGAAACACCTGACATGGGTGTTAGGAACTGAACTCACATGAGTAGAAGAAGAACATTCTTTTCACAGATGAACCAACTTTTCAGCTCTTTAAGCCAAGTAATAAATTACTGCTGTCCAAAAATGCATTGTTCTAGTTGCAAAGACTTAAAATCCTGGAAGTACATCATATCTCTCTGCAAGTATCTATTCATTCAGCACAATTGCCATCATATTTCCTACTGTAGCCATTTGGGAAGTGGGTATTGTGAACAGGGTAGTTTGTTGACACAAAAGTCTATTACCAATGTTGCTTGGGGTTTCTGGTTTTATTTTTCTCATGCTATTTGTCAAGATATATCTTACCTTGGAGTATATTCACAAAAACTTTGTTTCATAGAGATGGAAATGAAGGAAGTAGGAAGGGGCTGGATGCTTCCCAGGAAGATGGAATCAAGATGTGGGACTTCATAGTGCTCAGTCTGTACAAAGGTTTGTACTCTCATTGATAGTGTTAGTGCTTCTCATTGGCAAGTCTCAAGAGAATTTTTTCCTATTGCCAAATGAGAACATAAAGAAGGATAATTTTTAGTTTTCAAACATAAATATCATATATATATAACCTTAAATTCTCACACTCATGTTCCTACTTCCCCCATATAAACCACATCATTATCAAATTTATGAGCTCTTCTGTTACTTTTACATGGACACACAAATATAAATGCACACACACAACCTAATGATTTTTTTTAATGTTCCTTCTTTGTCATTGTTTGTGATCTGCTGAATTAGAACTAGAAAACCTATCAAAGTCTTCTTCCAGGAGAAGACAATCTCATCTCTCATAAGGACATAAGGAATTAAATGTTCAAGAACTCAGGAGGCACTGATTGTGTGGGATTGGTAATTTTAAAACACACTTGACCACAAGGTAGTTAATTAATTTAGCTTTTGTTAATTTATCAATCTGTAAAACAAAATGCAGATATTGGAAAGCTTCTCTAACAGATTTATTTGAAATGTTTTGGCAATAAAAATGTAGAAGATGCACTAACAAATCTTTTTTTTTCTCTTGCTCAGAGATGGATCAGTGTGTGAAGTGTCCACAAGTCCTGTATGCCATCGCGGAGCAGAACCAATATATGCTCAAAACTGTGATCTTTCTGAGCTATGAAGACCCCTTGGGGATGGCTCTGGACTTAGTGGCCTGGTGCTTCTCTGCATTCACAGCTCTGGTTCTTGGAGTATTTTTGAAGCACAATAAAACTGCCACCATGAAGACCAATAACCCCACTCTGAGCTACATCTTACTCATGTCACTCATGTTCTGATTCCTCTTCCTTGCTCTTCATTGGTCATCCAAATTCTGTCATCTGTATCCTGAAGCAAATCACATTTGGGATTGTATTCACTATGGCTATTTTCACTGTGTTGGAAAAAAACAATCACTGTGGTTCTGGTTTTCAAAGTCACAGCTCATGGAAAGATGAAGTATTTTCTGTTTTCAGGAACACTGAACTACATGATCCTCCTATGTACCCTCATCTAAATTATTCTCTGTTCAATATGACTAGGAATTTTTCCTCCCTATGTTGATGTTGATGCACACTCTGAGCATGGCCTCATCATCATCTGCCACAAGGGTTCAATTGTTGCATTTTATTGTATCCTGGGATACTTAGCCCTGGGAAGCTTCACTGTGGCTTTCTTGGCCAGGATCATGCCTGACATATTTAATGAAGCCAAGTACTTGACATTCAGCATGCTGGGGTCCTACAGTTTCTGGATTACTATCCTCCCTGTCTCCTACAGCATCAAGGCAAGGTCATGCTGGCGGTGGTCAGTTTTACTATTTGGCTTTCAGTGCAGAGATTGTGAGATGCATCTATGTTTCCAAGTTCTACATAATTTTAATAAGACCAGACAGAAATTCTGTTCAAAATATCAGGGAGAGATGAAATTCATAGCCTCACATTTCATGAATTTTAACTGACATATAGAATGTTGGTGCATAACCACCAAATGTAGGATTATCGTGTGTGATATCTGTTTTATTGGTGCTCATAAGCCAAAAATTCTGGGCCAAGGGGAGTCGGGGCATGTAGAGACTGATGCACCAACCAAGGACTATGCATGGAGAGGACTTGGACCCTCTCTTCAGATGTAACCCATAAGCAGCTCAGTCTCCATGTAGGTCCCTAATTAAGAGGAGCAGGAGTTGTCTGGTCCTGTTTTTCCATCACGTCTTCCTCATGGTGTGACCTTTCAAGTCCACAAAGGAAGAGAATCTCAGGCATGAAATTTGAAAGGCTAGAGTCAGATGGTAGGGGTGGAGGACTCCCCATTTCAGTGGACTAGGAGAGAGGAATATGTGGAGGGGGAAGAGGGAGAGAGGTGAAGGGTGAGACTGGGAAAAATGAGTGAGGGGCTACAATTGGGATATAAAGTAAATAAACTGTAAAAAATTAAATTAATTAAAAATAAAAAAATCATGTTCCCTGCTTACTCTAAAGATGCTGCACAGCAGTGTTGTGGCTGCTACTGTTGTCTCCATTTTCTAAATAAACATGCACTACCCAGACCTCCATAGGGATCAGGGAGCAGCAAGTGAGAACCTGCCACCCTCCAGTGGCTTGACAGAACCCACTGGCAACAGTGGGCAGGTCTGCCTAGGACCCTCTGTGCTCAAATTCCCTGATTACCTCACGCCTCAGTTCCCAGGCCTGCTCCATTTCTTAGGTGCCACTCCAATCTGAGGCCCCAATGACCAGCAGTGATTAGGGAGCCCCAGAAAAACCAGAGGACTGTGGCCATCTGAGAGTATAAGCTCTACCTGAAACTCCAGAGATCTACTCCCATAAGAGAATACCAGGCCTGCTAATAACAGAGTCAACTGAATAGCTAGAGGTCAGCACAAGAACAGCAGCAACAAAACCCTGTGCCATATGACACCACCTAAACCCAGCTGTCCTACCAGAGCAAGCCATGAAGATACTATCAAACGAGGAACACCAGAAAAGGATCTCAGATCTGAGGTTTTAAAAAAGATAAAGGCCTTAAAGAAGAAAATGATTCCCTCAAAGATCTGGAGTAAAATACAATCAATCAGGTGAAAGGATTGAATAAATCCCTTAAACAATACAGGAAAACAAAACCAGGTGGGAGAAGGAAATGAATAAAACTGTCCAAGACCTAGAAATGGAAATAGAAGCAATAAAGAAAACACAATCAAAGGAAATCCAGGAGATGGAAAACATAGGGAAGAGAACAACTACAGACATCACAAGCATCAATAACAGAATTCAAGGAATGGGAGAGAGAATTTCAGGAGTAGAAGATACAATTGAAGAAATTGATACAACAGTCAAAGAAAGTGTTAAGTCTAAAAATTCCTGACACAAAGGAACCAAGAAATATGGGGATATATGGAAAGACTAAACCTTAGAATCATAGAAATAGAAGATTGGGATGAATCCAAGCTCCAAGGCCCAGAAAGTATTTTCAACCAAATTATAGAAGGAAAATTCTCAACCTAATGAAAGAAGTACCTATAAGCATACAAGAAAGCCTACAGAATGCCGAACAGATTGAACAAAAAAGAAAATCCTCATGTCATATAATAAAACACTACACTTACAGAATAAAGAAAGAATATTTAAAGCTGAACAGAAAATAGGACAAATCAAATATAAAGGCAAACCCATTAGAATCATGCCTCACTTATCAACAGAGACAATGAAAGCCAGAAAGGCCTGGAAAGATGTCAAGAGGATATAAAGAGAGCTCAGAAGTCAACCTAGAATACTATACCCAGCAAAACTTTCAGTTACTATGGATGAAATAACCAAGATATTCCATGAAAAAAAAAAACAAGTTTAAAGAGAACCTATCCGCAAACCATCCCTACAAAAGATACTAGAAGAAAACTACAACACAAGGAGGCTAACTACAATCAGTAAAATACAAGAAGCAAATAGCCCCACAGCTGCAAAACCAAAAGAAAGGAAGCACGCACAGACTCAACTACCACAAACATGAAAATGACAGGAATTAACAACCCGTGGTAATTAATATCTCTCACCATAATGGCCTCAATTCCCTAATAAAAAGGCACAATCTAACGAAGTGGATTAGTAAATAGGACCCATCATCCTGTTGCAACAAGAAACACAACTCATCTATAATGATGGATGTTATTTCAGAATAAAGGGCTGGGAAACTGTTCTGCAAGCAATTGCACACTGGAAGAATGCTGGTGTAGCTCTTCTAATATCTAACAAAATATAACTTCAACAAAAATTAATCAAAAGAGATTGTAAAGGGCATTTCATACTCATCAAAGTAAATTCGACCAAGGTGATGTCTCAATTCTGAACATATATTCTCCAAATGGAAGCACACCCAGATTTGTAAAAGAAGCATTACTGAAGCTTACATCACACATTGAACACCACAGGTTAATAGTAGGAGACTTCAATACACCTTTCTCACCAATGAACATATTAACAAGACAGAAACTAAACAGTGAAAGAACGGAACTAACCAACGCTGTTAGTCAATTGGACCTAACAAATATCCTGCAGAACATTCTATCCAAACACACACGCGCTCACACACGCGCGCGCGCGCGCGCACACACACACACACACACACACACAGCCTCCCTAGGAACCTTCTCCAAATTTGACCACAGACTCGGACAGAAAGCAAGTCTCAACATCTACAAGAAAATTGAAATAACACCTTGTATTCTATCAGACCATCATAGATTAAAACTAGACAGTAACAAAAACAGAAACAACAGAATGACTACAAATTCATGGAAACTGAACAGCTCTCTATTTAATGACCAAGAGATCAGGGAGGAAATTAAAAAAAAGTTAAAGTCTTGTTAGAATTCAACGGAAATGAAGAAACAACACACCAAAACTCATGGGACACAATGAAAGCAGCACTAAGAGGAAAGTTCATAGCATTCGGTTTCTTCATAAAGAAAGAGGAGAGATATCATGCCAGCAACTTAACAACTCACCTGTAAACACTAGATAAAAAGGAAGCAAACAGAACCAGGAGGAGTCCACAGCAGGAAATAATAGAACTCAGGCCTGAAATCAATAACCTAGAAACAAAGTGAACAATACGGAGAATCACCAAAACCGAGAACAGTGTTTTTTTTTTTTTTTTTTTTTAGGAAATTAAGAAGAACACAAACCCTTAGCCAAACTACCTAAAAGAGAGAGGGAGAGTATCCACATGAATAAAATTAGAAATGGAAAGGGGGTTATAACAACAGACACTGAGGAAATCCAAAGAATCATTAGATCATACTTTAAAAAGCTGTATGCCACAAAATTGGAATATCGAAACTAATTGGAAACTCTTCTTGATCATCCACTTATGAAAATTAAATCATGACCATGTTAACAATTTAAATAAAGCTATAACTGTTAAAGAAATAAAAGCAGTCATGAAAAGCCTTCCAACCAATAGAGCCCTGGACCAGAAGGTTTTAGCAAAGAATTCTACTAGACTTTCAAAGAAGAAGTAATACCAATACTCCTCCTACTAGTCCATAAAATAGAAACAGAAAGAACATTGCCAAACTCATTCTATGAGGCCACAGTTACCCTGATACCTGAATCACACAAAGACCCAACAAAGAAAGTTAATTTCAGACCACTATGCCTTATGAACACTGATGCAAAAATGCTCAAAAACTTTCAAACCGAATCAAGAAACACATCAAAAATATCATTCCCTATGTTCAAGTATCTTCATCCCAGAAACGTATGGATGGTCCAACATACAAAAAGCCATCAATGTAATCCCCTAAATAAACAATGTGGAAGAAAAAAGAACACATGATCATTTAATTTCATGCTGAAAAGACCTTTCACAACATCTAACACAGCTACAGGTTTAAAGTCTAGGAGAGATCAGGGATATAAAGCACATACCTAAGCAAAATAAAGGCAATATAGAAAGCCAAGATCAACTAAAATGGAGAGATTCAGGGTCCTCCCCTATCAGTGGACTAGGGAAGAGGCATAGGGGGAGAAGAATGAGGTTGGGTGGGACTGGGGGGAGATGATGGAGAGGGACCAGCTGGGATACAAAGTGAATAAATTGTAATCCAGAAAGAAAGAACGAATGAAAGAAAAAAACAAAGAATGAAGGAAGGAGGGAAGGAAAGAAGGACGGAGCTATGTAGTGAATTTTCAATGGAGGATTGTACAATGGATGTGAAGCACTTGAAAAAAATGCTTGATACCCATAGCCATCAGAGAAATGCATATCAAAATCACTCTAAGATTCAAAATTACATCAGTCAGAGTGGCTAAGATCAAAAACTCAAATGACAACCCATGCTAGCAAGGATGTTGGTTGGAGTGAAAACGTGTACATCATCTCTGGAATTCAATCTGTCTCTCAGAAAATTGAAAATATTCTACCTCAAGACCCAGTTAAATCACTCCTGGTCATAAACCCAAAAGTTTCTCCATCATACAACAAGGGCATTTGCTCATTTATGTTCATAGTGGCTTAAGTCATAACAGCCAGAGACTGAAAACAACCTAGACTATCTCTCAGAGAATGGATAAAGAAATTGTAATATATTCACACATTGGAATAGTACTCATCTGTAAAAACAAGGAAATCCTGAAAAATGCAGGCAAATGGTTTGAAATAGAAAAGGTCTTCCTGAGTGAGGTAGTGGAGAACCAGAACAATACACATGGCATATATTCATCAAAAAGGTGGGTATTCGACCCATAGTACAGGATAAACATACTACAGTTTACAGATCCGAAGCTAACTAAAAAGGAGGGCTCAAAGGAGGTTTCTGGAACGTTACTCAGAAGGAGAAATAGAATAGAGAGCAGAAACGGAAGAAGAGATGGTACTGGGAAGCAGGGGTTACCAAGCAGGCAGGAAAAGCCATGCTAATGCACGCTATTGAAGGTAGTGGAGCTTTGGATCTGGCCACAGATACACCTCTTTAACTATCCCCAAATGTTAAATGTTACAAGATAACAAATGGTGTTTATTGTCTTTTATCTTCAGGGACAGTAAGAATAAACCTGGGAAGAAGCAAGTTAACTTTTCAGAGATTTGTTGTATATCCAGGTCTCATAGATGAAGACTGCAAGGATGAAATTAACATCATGGCGTATGTGAAAAGGAAGATGTGAATTAATGTAGGGGATAGAATTGCCAGCTGTTATGGCTTCCTTATATCAAGGGCAGGACCACTGCAGGAGAAAGAATAGGGGATTTGAGGAGTACTGGAAAGCATGTATTATGGCAAACAGTGGTTATCGATCAGAGACCCAAATTAATGGTACAAACGAATGGTGATGAAATAGAGGTTTGGTGGATACAGGAAATGATGCCAGTATACTCTCCCCAATGTCTTGAAATCAAAATTGTCCACTTCAGAAGATTAAAATCCAGTTTACAAGAATCGGTAAAATTTCACAAAGAAGACAAAGTATCCAATGGATTAAATGTGTAGGACTAAAAGGCCAAATAGGGAAGTTGAAACCCTATGTGGCTGAAATACCCATAAACTTATGGTGAAGGGATCTTTTACAACAATGGGGTACTCAAATTAATATTTGGGTAATTGAAAACAAGCAAAAGCTGTGCCCATTGTACAAAAACATGACATCACAGGAAGTGATTTTCCAAATATATAATAGGGGCCTCTGCTGAGATATCAACACCTTTGCCCCAGAAATGGATTTCAAACAGACCCGTGTTGCAAGAGCAGTGGTTCATAACAAAAGAAAAATCACAGGCAGTTGAACAACTGGTAAAAGAGCAGCTGGAGGCTCAACATATAGAACAGTCTACCAGCTCATGGAATTGACATGTGTTTGTTGTAAAAAAGAAATCAGAAAATTAGAGGATGATAATAGATTTATTAGCAGTCAGTAGAGTAATTCAGCCCATGGTTCCTTTACAGCCTGCACTTCCTTTACCTAGAAAATTGGCTTGAAACATTGCTTCCTCACAATACCTTGCATGAGCAAGGATAGGGAAAAGTTTCCTTTCTCATTACCTACTCTGAACAACAGTAGTCGAATAGAGAGATACCACTGGAGGGTGCTGCCACAGAGAATGATAAATAGTCCAACTTTATGTCCATATTTTATGTGACAACAATTTAGAAATAATTTATAAATAATTTCCTCAATTTATCATATATCATTACACGGTATGGATGATATTTCATTGACTGATTCTAACACATATACTTTATAATAAATGCTTAAAGAAATACAAGTTGGGTGTTACAGATTGCTTCAGTAAAAATATGAAGAGGTGATTCTCTTAGTTATTTGGGTTATACAATCAGTCAACAAAAAGTTTGACCACAAAAGGTACAAATCCGTAGCAACCAATTTTAAACTCTTAAAATTTTTTCAAAAATAATGGGAGATATTAACTGGCTGAGATCTAAATTGGATTGAGTACCTATAAGTTAAGTTAATTGGTTTCAAACAACAAGGGGATTCAAATATAAATGGTTCAAGACATCCAACAGCTGAAGCAGAAAAAGAGTTAACTCTTATAGAACAAAGACTGCAATGTGGGTCAAAGTGATCCTAAACTGGATTGTATTTTGGTATTTTGCCTTCAACTCATTCTCCCACGGAGCTCATTATGCCAAGGGAAGACAGTATTATGAAGTAGATTTCCATAACACATAAACAAAGCAAAAATTGAAGTCATATATAGAAAGATTTCTGAATTAGTTATAAAAGGTAGAAAAAGAGTGCATCAATTTTCAGGAACAGACCAGGCTGAAATTGTGGTTCCTCTTATTAATACTGATATCATGTTATTGTAGGTGATCAATGAAGAGTGGAAAAGAGCTTGCAGTAACTTTTTGGGGAGAAATTAATAATAAATATCATAAAAGCAAATGTATTCCGTTTATAAAAATAACTAATTGGATTCTTCCATGTATTGTAAAGAGAACACCAACTCCACAGGCACCACGTTCTATACTGATACAAACAGTAACAGGATGGCAGCTTATAAGTCCGACAAAATAAACAAGGTGATCAAAAGTCCATATATCTCAGTTCAAAAATCAGAACTGTATGCAATGCTTATGCTATGTTTAGATTATTCTGAATCTCTTAGTATCATTACTGATATTTTATATGCACAAAGAGTTGTTTTGCATGTAGAGACTGCTGAATTCATTCCTGATGATTCAGAAATAACCTTCTTATTTATATGATTACAACAGACCATCAGAAGTAAAAACTATTCATTATATATTGCTCATATTCAGTCTCATACAGGCTTGCCAGGTCTACTGGCACAAGGAAATGAGGAAATTGACCAATCACTAGTAGGGATTGTCTTAGAAGACTCCAAATTTCATGAGACATATCATGTTGATGGTAAAAGTTCAAAGAAAAAAATTCTATCACTTTGCAATAAGCCAAAGACATAATAAAAATGTCCCACATATTCTATATAAAACAAAATTCCATTACAAGCCTGTAGTAACCCTAGGGATACCAAGCCAAATGAAATCTGGGAGACGGATATTTTACATTTTGCAGAATTTGGAAAACAAAGGTATATATACCATACTATTGACACATACTCAGGGTTTCAATAGGCAACTGCTTTAAATTCTAAAAGGGCTGATCGAATAATTACACATTTATTAGAAATAATGGAAATTATGGGAATGCCTGCACAAATTAAGACTGATAATGTTCTCACACAAGTATTCACAGAGATGAAAAAATTCTTTCATATTACAATATAAAGCACGTTACGGGCTTTCCTCACAATCCTACAGGACAAGCACTTGTAGGAAGAGCCAATTGAACCTTGAAAGAGATGCTTATTAAACAAAAAGGAAGAGTAAAAATGTCCTAGATACAGAGAAAATAATGTTTGTTAACTCTATATTTTCTTTTTCCCCCCAATGCATTGTTTTCTCTGAAAACATTTAACCCTTATTTTAAAAGAGGGTATGAGATCCCTTGGTTCTGGATTTACAGAGAACTGTGAGCTGTCTCATGAGTGGTGGGAATCAAATTCAGGTCTTCTGGAACATAACACAGCTCCTTTATTTTTTCAAACACTGAAATTGTCTTAAAAACACTTCTCTCAAATATTACATCCCACTGCAGTTTCCCTGTCCTCTTCTTCCCGCTTCTGGCACCTACCGCCTTTCCCCTCCCAATCCCCTCCTCCATTTCCCTTCAGAAAAGGGGAGGCCTCCCAGGGACTTCAGCAAAATATGGCTTACCAAGTTGCAATAAGTTCCCACCATGTTAAGGCACATGATGAGGCTTCTTAATGTTGGTGAAAAAAAATGGCAACTAAGAGACACTGTGTTATAGAAAAAAACTGAAGAACTAAGACAACCCAGTATACTATAAGAGTATAGTAACATTAGAATGGAAACATGCAATAATTTTGAGATGGGGACATGGTTATGTCAATGCATATGCAGGGAATGACAAAATATGGTTTCCAAAAAAACTTACAAAGTTTAGATTTTACTAGGGAAAACTTCTTATCACCTGAGGCACGAATGTCTTCAGAAAGCAAAAACCCAGGTGATTCACTATCACAAACTATTTCAATTACTGATTTTTCAAAATTTACATGCAAATCATCTTCAAAAGGGCTAACCCAAAGGGCAGACAACACAGAGATTTGACAGACCACACTGAGACTAGACAGATAACAAAGAGACTGGACAGATAGTACAAATAGTGGACAGAAAAAGATACAGCTAGCTTTCCCGGGAGTTGGCCAATCTCCCAATTTTCTTAGGGCACCCAAAAATATCTGCCTACATGACCTCCCTAATCCCAAAAGGTGGGAAGGATGATTTTGGTCATTTGATGTGTAATATTACCTTGGTATGGATTAATATTTATTGATAGAAATTGAAGGTTATTTTCTATGATTTTAAGTGATTTTTTTATTGTATGTAGAGGACTGTTTTGGCAATTCTGGGTTTTTTATTATTCCATAAGTAGTTGAGAATTTTTCTTTCAAGATCGGTAAAGAATTGTGTTGGTATTTTGATGGGAATTGCATTGAATCTGTAGATTGCTTTTGGTCAGATGTCCATTTTTACTATGTTAATCTTGCCAAGCCTGAGCATGGGAGATCTTTCCATCTTCCGATATCTACTAATTCTTTCTTCAGAGACTTGAAATATGTTCATACAAGTCTTTGACTTTTTTGGTTAGGGTCACACCAAGGTGCTTTATGTCCTTTGTCGCTATTGTGTATGGTGTTGTTCCCTAATTTCTTTCTCAGCCCTTTCGTCTTTTGTATACAGAAGGGCTTCTGATTTTTTTGAGTTAATTTTGTATCCAGCCACTTTGCTGAAGGTGTTTATCAGCTTTAGGAGCTCTGTGCTAGAATTTCTGGGGTCACACAGGTAGACTATCATATCATCTGCAAATAGTGATACTTTGACTTTTTCCTTTCCAATTTGTATCCACTTGATCTCCTTTAATTGTCTTATTGCTCTAGCTAGGACTTCAAGTACTATTTTGAAGAGGTATGGAAGGCATGGGCAGCCTTGCCTTGTCTCTGATTTCAGTGGAATTGATTTAAGTTTCTCTCCATTGAGTTTGATGTTGGCTATAGGCTTGCTGTATATTGTCTTTACTATGTTCAGGTATGTGCCTTGTATCCCTGATCTTTCCAAGACTTTAAACATAAATCAATGTTGGATTTTGTCAAATGCTTTTTCAGCATCTAAGGAGATTATCATGTGTTTTTTTCTTTCACTTTGTTTATATGGTGGATCACAGTGATAGATTTCCATATATTGAGCTACCCCTGCATACCTGGGATGAAGCCTACTTGGTCATAGTGGATGATACCTTTGGTGTGTTCTTGGACTCGGTTTGCAAGAATTTGGTTGAGTATTTTTGCATTGACGTTCATAAGGGAGATTGGCCTGAAATTCTCTTTCTTTGTTGAGTCTTTGTGAGGTTTAGGTACCAACGTGACTGTGGCTTTGTAGAATGAGTTTGGTAGTGTTCCTTCTGTTTCTATTTTGTGGAATTATTTGAAGAGTATTGGTGTTAGCTCTTCTTTGAAGGTCTGGTAGAATTCTGCACTGAAACCATCTGGTCCTGGGCTCTCGTTGGATGGGAGACTTTTAATGACCACTTCTATTTCACTTAGGGCTATGACCTTTCCTCTTAGCACTGCTTTCATTGTGTCCCTTAAATCTGGGTATGTTGTGGTTTCATTTTCATTTAATTCAAGGAAAACTGTAATTTCTTTCTGTATTTCTTCTCTGACCCAGCTGTCATTGAGTAGCAAGTTCTTCAGTTTCCATGTGTGTATAGGCTTTTTGTTATTTCTGTTGTCGTTGAGATCCAGTCCATGGTGGTCAGATACGACACATGGGATTTTTTCAATCCTTTTGTACCTGTTGAGAGTTGTTTTGTGACCAACTATATGGTCTGTTTTGGAAAAGCTTTCATGAGGTGCTGAGAAGAAGGTAAATTCTTTTGTGTTTAGGTGAAAGCTTCTGTAGATGTCTGTTAGGTCCATTTGATTCACAACCTCTGTTAGAGTCATTGTTTCTTTAATTTCTGGTTTGTTGACCTGTCCTTTGTTGAGAGTGGGGTGTTGAAGTCTTGCACTATTAATGTGTTGGGATCTATGTGTGTTTTAAGTTTTATCAATGTTTCTTTTATAAATGTGGGTACTCTTGTATTTGGGGCATAGATGTTCAGAATTTTGGTATCTTCTTGGTGGAGTTTTCCTTTGATGGGTATGAAATGACTTTCCCCATCTCTTTTTATTAATTTTGGTAAAAAAACTATTTTATTAGATATTAGAATGACTACTCCTGCTTGCTTCTTGGGTCCATTTGTTTGGAAAACTGCCTTCCAGCCATTTTCTCAGATAATATCTATCTTTGTGATTTAGGTGTGTTTTTTGTATGCAACAGATTGTTGGGTCTTGTGTACAAATGCATTCTGTTAGTCTGTTTCTCTTTATTGGAGAGTTGATTCCATTGATGTTGGGAGAGATTAATGACCAGTGGCTGTTAGATGCTTTGATTTTGCTTTTGGCTAAGATAGTATGTTTGTGTCCTTGGCTACTTTTAATTTTGCTGTAGTGAGGTTATTTGTTTCCTGTGTTTTCCTGAATGCGGTTAGTTTTCCTGTGTTCTATTTTTTCCTTCTAGTATCTTCTGTAATGCTGGATTTGTGGGTAGGTATTGTTTGAATTTGTTTTTGTCAATGAATATCTAGCTTTCTTCATCTATTATGATTGAGAGTTCTGTGGGATGTATTAGCCTGGGCTGACATCTGTGTTTACTTAGGGTCTGCATGATATCTGTCCAGGCCCTTCTTGCTTTCATAGTCTCTGTTGAGAAGTCAGGTGTGATTCTGATGGGCTTATAAGTTACTTGGCCTTTTTCCTTGCAGTTTTTAGCATTTTTTCTTTGTTCTGTATACTTACTGTTTTGATTATTATGTGGTGCGAGGACTTTCTTTTCTTGTCTAATTTATTAGGTCTTCTGTAGGCCTCTTGTATCCTTATAGGCCTCTCTTTTAAGTTGGGGGAATTCTCTTCTATGATTTTGTTGAAGATATTTTCTGGGTCTTAGAAGAGGGAATCTTCTTTTTTCCTCTGTTCCTATTATTCTTAGGTTTTGTCTTTTCATATTGTCTTGGATTGCTTGGATGGTCTGTGTCAGGAATGTTTTGGATTTATCATTTTCTTTGACTGATACATCAATTTTTTCCATTGTATCTGCTACACCTGAGATTCTTTCCTTCATCTCTTGTAGTCTGTTAGTTATGCTTACCTCTGTAGGTCCTGTTTTCTTCCCTAAATTCTTCCTCTCCATGATTTCCTCCATTTGTGTTTTCTTTAATTTTTCCAATTCTAGCTTCAGATCTTGAGTTATTTTGTTTATTTCCTTTACCTGTCTAATTGTATTTCCCCCTTTTTCTTTTACTTTCCTCAACTGTTTTTTTTGAACATTCCTCTGTTTCATTTATTTCTTTCAGTGTTTAATTATTTCCTCTCTGAAGGCCACAAACAGTTTGGCTGCATCTTCCCATATTTCTTCACGGATGGCCATAATCTGTTTGTCTTTAATTTCCTCCATTTCTGTATGGATGGCCATAATCTGTTTGATTTTTATCTTCCTCTAATTCTTTACATATTTTATTTGTTTCCTCTATTATTCTTTTCATCAGTGTAGATGGAAGGTCATCTTCTTGAATTTCAGTTATGCTGGGGTGTCCAGCGGTGCTTGCCCATGGATGACTGGGTTCTGGAGATGCCATATTGCTTTGTCTTTTGTTGGTTGAGCTTTTACCCTGTCTTCTACCCATTGGGCTATTTCAGGTGTTGGCTGTTAGTTTCTGGTGCTTCCTGGAATCCTGGAGTAGGGAGAATCCCCTTGGCAGCAAGACGATTTTTCCTGAAGGAGGCCTCCTCTGCTTTTTGGGCATGGTCACTGAATGGTCAGTATTTCTCAGGAATTGCCACTGCCCACCTCAGGCATATAGACCCGAGTGATAGCTGTGGTCTTTGTTAGTCAGTGGGGCTCTCCTCTCACCCATAGAAGTCCTGGAGACAGCTGCCTTGCTGCTGGGTTTCGTGTTCTGAATTTAGTGAGCTGCTACTGTCGTTATACTGTTTTCCAGGCAGAGCCCTCTTGAAGAACCTGCTGATTCCCTAGCTGTGGGGTTTTCTCCCAACAGGGAAACTCAGTCTCTGGTGCCCTGGGGCCCACATTTCTGTCTGGCACACAGCAAATCTCTGGGCCAGAGGGTTACTTCTCTGCTCTAGGCAGGCGGCTGAAGGCCCTACTCTAGGCTGGAGACTGTGTGCCTCTGTCTGGAATGGTGGCTGGGGGTGCCTCACTCTGGCCTGGAGGTTGTGTGCTCTGATATGGGTGAGTGGCTATGTGCCCGCTGGTCCCCAGACCTTTGCCAGGGATTGACTGGGTTACCTGGGGTCAGTACCGATTGATTTCCACACTGTAGAATTTCCTCTCACCTGGATATCACAAAAGCTGATGTTTTATGCCCTAAATTTCAGTCTACTGGTCGCTGTGCTGGCACTGCTGTCCTGCCCCTCAGACACTGTGTCTTCCTGGCGCTGCCATCTTGGATTGTCCACCATAATTATTCTTATTGTGTATAGATTGTTAAATAAAAAAAACAAGTTTTTTTTAAACAAAAAGGGGGATATAATATGGAAGGTTCGGTTTCTATGAACATGAAGTTTTGTCATGTGATATTTTGCTGCAAGCTGGTCAGATGATGTTTTCCTGGAGGATGGCTTGTAAGAGGACATCTGGGGTTGTGCTGTGAGCTCTCTCATGCTAGGAGGGTAATTTTGGCCACTTGAGAACATCCATAGGTGGACTTTGAAGAGAGGATATATAGAGAGGCTGCTCACACTGAGTGATGGCTTGTGGATCACATTGCTGTGCTCATCTTCATGCTTTAACAATGACTTTGCAGAGAGCACATTCCAGAGAACTTCTCAGGCAATCCAGCTGAGACTGGAGGCTTTCATTGACTTGTCCTGATCTTCTGAATCATGGTTCTGCTTGACGTTGGCCTTTGGACTGGGCTACTGGTATCCTGACAACTGACTGTGGTAAGCACCTGCACACCTATCGACCAAAAGCAATAGGAAGTAGATAAAAAGGTCTACAACTACTTTTCCAGTAATCTTGTATCTAAGGTCTGGGGTTGGAAGGGAAGTAAAGGTGTTTAAGAACCATAGATAAAATAGGTTTAGTGAAAATCTAAGCCTACAAGGAATACATCAAAAATAGCATCCACCATGATCAAGTAGGCTTCATCCCAGGAATGCAGCAATGGTTTAATATATGAAAATCTATAAATGTAATCTACCATATAAACAAACTGAAAGAAAAAAACACATGGTCATGTAATTGGATGCTGGAGAATCCAATTTCGGCAGAATCCAGCACTCGTTCATGTTAAAGTCTTAGAGAGATCAGTTATCCAACGCACATACCTAAACACTATACAGACAATATACACAAAACCAATAGCCAACATCAAGTTAAATGGAGAGAAACCTAAAGCATTTTTTCTAAAAATCAGGCACAAGACAAGGCTGACCACTCTCACCATATCTCTTTAATATAGTACTTGAAGTTCTAGATAGAGCAATAAGACAAGTAAAGGTGATCAAGGGGATACAAATTGCAAAGGAGCTAAAATACCACTATTCACATCTGATATTATAGTATACATAAGTGACCCCCAACATTCCACCACAGAAGTCCTAAGACTGATACTTACCTTTAGCAAAGTGGCTGAATACAAAATTAATTCAAAAAGTCAACAGTCCTCCTTTATACAAGTGAAAAGAGGGTTGAGAAAGAAATTTGGGAAACAACCCCCTTCACAATCACAACAAATATAAAATGTCCTGGTGTGTTTTTAACTAAGTAAGTAAGTGAAAGACTTATAGGTAAGATCTTCATGTCTTTGAAGAAAGAAATTGAAGAAGATTTTAGAAAACAAAAAGATCTCCCATGCTCATAGATAGGTAGGAATAAGAGTAAAAACAGCCATGCTGCCAAAAGCCATCTACAGATTCAATGCAATTCCCATCAGAATTCCAACACAATTCTTTTTATGTCCTCAGAGAATTTAATTCTTTTAAATTTTATTTATTACTTACTATTTATTATTTTATTTATTATTTACTATTTATATTTTATTGTAATTATAAATAAATATATAATTATAATAAATAATTTATTATTTACCATATTTTATTTACTTTGTATTCTAGCTGTAGCACCCCACCTAGTCTCCTCCCAGTCCCGCCCACCCTCCTTCTATTTATATCTCCATTTTCACCCATAAGATGCCTGAATTCTGCCCAAACTTTGGCTATGAGGCTCAGCATCTGATTCAATACCATAATCGGTAGATTTTGTCAGATGTGATCTGTTGTAGGCTACTGTCCTGTTCCCTGTCTTCTCCTCCTTCCAATATTTATCCTGTTTGCCCTTTTGAATTAGATTGAGCATCTTCTCTAGGGTCCTCCTTCTGGTTTAGCATCTTTAGGAGTATAGATTTTAGTACGTTTTATCCACTTAGAAGTGTATATAGCATATGTTTCTTCCTGCTTTTGGGTTAATGCACTCAGGATGATATTTTCTAGTTCCATCTGTTTCCCTGCAATTTTCATGACTTCCTTGTTTTTAATTGCTGGGTAGTATTTCATCGTGTAAATGTACCACACTTACTGTATCCATTACTCTGTTGAGGGACACCTATATTTTTTCCAGATTCTGGTGATTTTGAATAAAGCTGCTGTGAACATAGCTGAGTAAATGTCCTTGTATGGGTTAACATCTTTTGGATATATGCTTAGGAGTGGCATAGCTGGATCTTGAGGTAGCACTGTTCCTATTATTTTGAAAAAGTGTCACATTGATTTCAAAGTGGTTGTACAAGTTAACATTCCCACCATCAGTGGAGGAGGGTCAACCTTTCTCAAAATCCTCTCCAGCATGCATGGTCACTTGAGTTTTTGACTTGAGCCATTCTGGTGGGTATGAGGTGTAATCTCAGGGACATTTTGATTTGTATTTCCCTGATGACTAAGGATGTTGAACATTTGTTTAAGTGTTTCTCTGCCAGTAGATATTCCTCTGTTGAGAATTCTCTGTTTATCTTAGAACCCCAATTTTAAATTGGATTACTTGGTTTGTTGGTATTTAAGTCCTCAGTACCTTATATATTCTGGATGATAGCCCTCTGTTAGTTGTAGGGTTGGTAAAGATCTTTTTGAAGTCTGTAGGCTGTCATTTTGTTCTGATGATAGTTCCCTTGCTTTACAGAAGCTTTTAAGTTTCTTAATTTCCCATTTGTTGATCTTAGAGCTTGGTCTGTTGGTGTTCTGTTCAGGAGATGCATCCTGTGCCAGTGAGGCACATGCTCTTCCCTGCTTTTTCTTCTGACAGTTTTGTGTGTCTGTTTTTTTTAAAAATTAATTTATTTATTTTTGTATCAATCACAGGTTAGGTACTTTGCATCCCAAGCATAGCCCCCTCCCTCATTCCCTCCCACCTTTCCCCCCCCCTTCCTCGTCTCCTCCCTGCCCCCTCCAACTCCACCAACGAGGGAGGACCTCCTCCCTTTCCATCCAACCCCAGCTCATCCTGTCTCCTCAGGGCTGGCTGCAATGTCCTCCCCTGGGATCTAGCCAGTCTGCCACCACCCAGCATGTATGGGAGAAGGTTAAAGAGTCAGCCATCAAGTTCATGACTGAAACAGTCCCTGTTTCCCTCACTAGCATCTTCAATCTGACACCAAGCTATCAAGGGCCCCATCTGAGCAGGGGTTCCAGGCCACAACCAAACATGGTACTTGGTTGTAGAAACCATCTCATACAAGACCCCTGTGCCCTGCTCAGTTTGGTCTTTGTGGAGCTCTTGTTCTCCCCAAGTCTCATCAACCTCCTCCATTTCTATCATCACTTTTCCCCCTCTGCCAAAGGCTTTATCGCGAGTCTTAATATCTGCTCTGATACATCACTACGTTGACCCCATCGCCTCAGAAGTCCTCCTTGGCATGCTCCTGTCCTGTTGCTTGTTTTCTCCTCCACTAAATGTCCATTCCATTTGTTCATCCAAATGAGCATTGATCATACCAACTTGGGTCCTACTTCCTGTATATCCTCCCTAGGTGTGTAGATTTCAGCATGACCTTCCTATCCTATAGGTCTATATAAGTGAGTATATACCATATGTTTCTTTCTGCTTTTGGGATACCTCACTTAGGATGATCGTTTCCAGGTCCCACCATTTGCCTGCGAATTTCATGATTTTCCTCCTTTTTAATTGCTGAGTAGTATTCCATTGTGTAAAAGTAACACAATTTCTGTATCCATTCCTCAACTGAGGGGCATCTGGGTTGTTTCCAGGTTCTGGCTATTAGAAATAAAGCAGCAATGAACATAATTGAGCGAATGTTCTTGTTGTGTACTTGAGCATCTTTCGGATATATGCCTAAGAGTAGTATAGCTGGGTCTTGAGGAATCACTATTCCTAATTGACTAAGAAAGCGCCAAATTGATTTCCAGAGTGGTTGTACAAGTTTGCATGCCCACCAGCAATGGAGGAGGGTTCCTCTTTCTCCACAACCTCTCCAGCATGCGTTGTCACTAGAGTTTTTGATCTTAGCTATTCTGGAGAGTGTAAGATGAAATCTCAGAGTCGTTTTGATTTGCATCTCCCTGATGGCTAAGGACGTTGAGCATTTCTTTAAGTGTTTTTCTGCCATTCTATAATCCTCTACAGTCAGTTCTCTTTTTAGCTTCATACCCCATTTTTTAATTGGATTACTTGGCTTCTTACTTTTTAATTTCTTCAGTTCTTTATATATACTGGATATTAGCCCTCTGTCAGAAGTAGGATTGGTAATGATCCTTTCCCAATCTGTAGGCTGTCGATTCGTTAGGATGACAGCGTCCTTTGCTTTACAGGA
>CM053758.1:30176626-30195686 GCA_028658305.1 Pachyuromys duprasi
GCTAGAAGCTGTGAGCACTGCAGGCTGGTCACCCCTCTGGTCTGGAGTCTTTACTCCTCACTCTGTGCTAGAGTCTGAGTGTCCAGTTTTGAGATGTCAGCTGGGGGCTGTGGACTCCGCCCTGGGCTTGCTGTTAAGGGCTCTCCCCTGGAATGGAGATTTGGCGCCTCCTTCTGTGCCAGGGGCTGTGCACCACGGTTTGAGATGATATTTGGGGCACACACAGTGGGTTTGGGTTTGTGTGCATCCGCTGTATGCAGGGCTGTCAGAAATGTTGCCTGAGGCCTTCTCTGTCTGGCCCGTGGAAAGACACCTGAACTGGGGTTTTTGCTGGCGGATGCGTGCAGCTTTCGCCCTCAGTGTGCGGTCTGGTCAAGATGGTCCCAGGATCCTCTCAGCCGTGGGTTTAGACAGAACTCGGGTTCTTCCCAGATCCGCTGGTGGACTCACACTGACTGAGTTTTTGCTGGCAGAAGCGTTTTTTTTTTTTTTAATAATTTTATTTTATTTTATGTGCTTCAGTGTGAAAGTGTTAGATCCCTTGGAACTGGAGTAACAGAAAGTTGTGAGCTGCAATGTGGGTTCTGGGAATTGAACCCGGGTCCTTTGGAAGAACAGACAGAGCTCTTAACCACTGAGCCATCTCTCCAAGCCCCCCCCCCCCCTAACAGCTTTTAGTGTTTTTTCTTTGTTCTATACTTACTGTTTTGATGATTATGTGGCTGGAGGATTTTCTTTTCTGATCTAATTTATTAAGTGTTCTGTAGGCTTCTTCTATTCTTATAGGCCTCTCCTTTACATTGAGGAAATTTTCTTCTACGATTGTGTTCAAAATATCTTCTTTGCCCTTGAGAAAGGAATCTTCTTTTTCCCCTACTCCTATTATTCTTAGGTTTTGTCTTTTCATGTTTTCTTGGATTTCTTTGATGTTAGGAACTTTTTAGATTTAACATTTTCTTTGATAGATACACAGTTTCTTCCATTTTGTCTTCCACACTTAATTTTCTTTCTTCTATCTCTTGTAGTCTATTGGTTATGCTTACCTCTGTAGTTCCTGATTTCCTGTCTAAGTTCTTTCTCTTCATGATTTCCTCCATTTGTGTTTTTTAAATTTTTTTCAATTCTCTTCAGATCTTGAACCATTTTGTTGATATCCTTCAACTGTTTGACTGTATTTTCCCTCAATTCCTTCATCTGTACATTTGAACATTCCTCTGTTTCTTTTATTTCTTTCACTGATTTATTTATTTCCTCTCTGTAGGCCACAAATTGTTTGGCTGCATCTTCCTGTATTTATTTACGGATGGCTAGACTCTGACTTTATCTTCCTCTGTTTCTTTATGGATGGTCCTAATCTGTTTGACTTTATCTTCCTCTATTTCTTTATGCATTTAATTTGTTTACTCCATTATCCTCTTCATAAGCATAGATGTAAGGTCATCTCTCCAATTTCACTTATTATAGGGTTTCCAGTGCTACTTGCCCCTGGATAACTGGGTCCTGGGGATGCCATATTGCTTTGGCTTTTTTTCGTAGCACTTTTATTCTGGACTCTACCCATCTCTCTGTCTCAGGTTTTGGCTGTTGGTTTCTGGTGCCTGCTAGAATGCTGGTATGGTAAGAAGACCCTTGGCAGGAATATGGTTGTTCCTGCTGAAGGCCTCCTCAGCCTTTTGGGTATGGTCACCAAATGACAGGTGCTTCTCAGGAATTGCCACAGCTCACCTCAGGTGTATGAACCAGTGTCTAAACTGGTCATTGGTAGTCAGAGAGGCTGCCTTCTTACCAGGAAGAGTCCTGGAGACAGCTTCCCTGCTGCTGGATTTCTTGCTTGAATTTAGTGACCTGCTTCTCAAACACTGTGTTTGCTGGTCACAGCCTTCTTGAAGAACTAGGAGCCACACGGTTTGGTCATTTAGGCTAGGGAGTCAGATTGCCACTTGGAGTAGTGTCTGGGGGCTGACCCTATGGATCCAATGCTTTCGTACGTCTCAGGTTGGAACTCTGTGCCCCAGTTACCAAATGGTAATCAGTGGCAGGTGAGTGTAGCATTCATGTGACTGGTAGGAGGCTAGGGTCTGGTTCCTGCAAGAACCTAGAAACTTCTCTGGAGCCTGGTGTCCTGAGGTTGGACCTGATATTTCCCCCACCATGGTGTTTCCTCCCAACAGGGAGACTCAGTTTGTGGTGTTTTGAGGTCCACAGTTCATTCTGAGATGGTGAGTAGAGCACTCAGCACAGGCAGGTGTCTTCACGCTGATGACTGGGTGCCTCCAGTAACACGGGAACTTTTTCTGAGAACTTTTGGTAGGGAGGGGAGTTCGGCGGAATGCCCTGAATTCGGACCTGATTTTTCCTTCACCATGGGGTTTTCTACTGACACGGAAACACAGTTTCTGTTGCTCTGGGGCCCAAAATTCTGTCTAAACAGTGATTCAGGTGTGCAGGCAAGATTCTGGGATGGCTTCTGAGCATCTGCCTGAGCCAGGGACCTTTTCCAAAGATTGTAGGGATGACCTGAGGTCAGTCTCGATAACTTACTTCACCGTGGAGTTATCTCTCGACTGGAAAACCGTGTCTCTGGTATTGGGGAGACCAAATTTCAGCCTGGGATAGTATTCAGAGCACACAGTCGTGTGGCTCTGGGCTGATAATCTAGCACCTGCTGGGACCCAGGAATTCTTTCAGGGTTTATCTGGGTGACGTGAGAATGGACCCTATAACTTTCCACACTAACCTGGGAAACACAACTGCTGGTGTTTTAAAGCCTAGAGTTTACTGTGTTGGATACTGTGCAGTTACTGTTGTGCTACTCCTCAGACAAAATGTCCTCTCACTGCAGCCATCTTGGATCCCTTCTGTGTGTATCTTTTAGAGATGTCTCACTGTGTGTACATGTGTGTGGTAGGAGTACATATTACATATCTATTTTTCTAGTGTCCATGTATTTTGATGTTTGTGTTTATTTCTTCTCACAGAATTGAAGTTGTATGAACTCTGTGATAATTTTATTTATCCATTTTTCTTCTCTGATATTTCTACACTGGACAACTTCAATAATGTTGCCCTCCAGATGCAATCATAACGTTTTCTGACTTTATGTAAGGATGTATGGACTATAAAATGCTCTCTATTTTTCAGCTGCATTCTATTCTGAAGAAGATTCCCTTCACTAATCCTGTTGGGGACAGAGTGACTATGAACCAGAAAAAAAAATGTCAGGCAGAGTATGACATTTTCTACATTTGGAATCTCCCATACGATTTTGAACTTAAGTGGAAGATAGGAGAGTTTAGCCCATATTTTCAACAGGGTCAGCAGCTCCGTTTATCAGAAGACATGCTAGAATGGACCACAGGAGGTAGTCAGGTGGGTTTGACCTAACTCCACTGATTTACAATACTTAATAGCAAACACTGTTAAGTGGGTCCATTTTGGCTTTCTTGTGACTTAGTGACATTTTCATGTGAGGAAGCATTTTCTAGCCTATTTGATTATATTTCTCTATTGCACTTTTTGATATGACATTTTTTAATTGTTTGAGGATTTTGAACATGCCTACAGTGTAATTTTACTATATCAAAACAGTGATATTGTTTAAAATATGAACATAAAACTAGTTGAGACCACTATTTAAGTGTGTTTCCAGCAAAGTGAGCAACATTCTTACAGTACCATTGTGATTACTACACAGTGAGGTCCCTGTCTTCTGCTGGTCATCTGACAAAGAGGCTGAAGAGACAGAGGCTAAGTTCAAGGAAGAAGTAAAGGAAACATTTGCAAACACTTTTCAATTTTTTTATTATTTGTTTAATTTACATCCCCATAAAACCCTCCCTTTTCTCCTTTTCTCTCAGACCCTCCACCTCCCACACACCACAGGCAATCTTACTATCTTCTTCATCTCCTTAGAAAAGGCTCAGGAAAAGGGATGCCTTTGATGGATGTCAACCTTCCCCAGTACATCAAGTTGCAAGTGTCACAACCTCTGTAACCATATATATGCAAAGCACACCAACAAAGGCAATGGATGTAAGGGCTGGCAACAGAGTCATACACAGTTCCTGCTCTTGGTTTGAAAAGCCCCACTTGACTGTTGGTTTCCTTGTGGCAGTTTTTTCTCCTTGGGCCCTTCTATCCTCACCTCCACACAAATTCTTTCACAGGACTCCCTGAGCTTGGCCTGTGAGTCTCAGCATTTGATTCAATAGGCTGCTGGGTGGATCCTCTCAGAGGACAGTTATGCTAGCTCCTGCCTGTAAACATAGCAGAGTATCCTTAATGTTGTCAGAAGTTGGTGCTCTCCCATGGGGTGTGTCCCTGTTTGCACCAGGCATAGTTGGACATTCCAGAAGACTCTACTCTAGACAACTTGTAGGCAAGGTCAATTTTGGGCTGAAGGTTTTCTAGGTGGATATGTGTTGACCTCCTTACCACAGGAAGACCAATAGGGTCAACAACCTAGACCAATGGGGCATACAGAGAAGAAAGAACCATCCCAAGAGCAGAGCAGGCAGGCACTGGAAACAGGCCCACTACACATTTGTACCCAGTAGGCAGTTTGGTCTTCATGTGGATTCCCTTTTAGGTTGAGAGGGTGTTCTCTATCACATGGACTCTGTTGCCTGCTTTTGATCACTTCCCCCTATCAGGGCTGCCTTCTCTGGCCTCAGAGGATGAGGATGAGCTTAGTCATAATGAGGCTTCATGGGCTGGGGTGGGGTGGGGTGGGTTCCTCTTTTCTAAAAAGAGGAAGGATAGGGAGAGGAGTGGATGGAGGGATCAGGAATAGAGAAGGTAGGGGCTATGACTGGGATATAAAGTAAGTAAATAAGTTTAAAACAAACTTTAAAAGTCACAAAAATGTCCCACATGAATAGCAAGTTGCATTAATGTTACATATGTGCAGATAGCCAAGGTCTGTCCCATGTATTCTCTCTTTTTGGTGGTTTAGTCTCTGTGTGACACTATGGACCCCTGTTAGTTTATTCTGTGTGTTTTCTTGTAGTGTCCTTAACTGCTCTAGCTCCTTCATTCTCCTCCTCGCATCTAGAATATTTCCCAAACTCTGCCCAATGTTTGTCTGTGGGCCTCTCCTTTTGTTTCCATTAGTTGCTGGATAAAACCTCCCAGATGACAGCATGTCATATACCTTCCTTGAAGTATACCAGAATACGATTAATAGTGTCAGGGGTGGGTTCTCTCTCATGGAATGTGTCTCAAGCTGGGCCAGTCATTTGTTGGTCATTCCTTCAGTCTCTACTACATTGTTACTAAATTGATTTCCAAAGTGGTTGTAAAAGTTGATACTCTTCATCAGCAATGGAAGAGTGGTCCTCTTGCTCTACATCTTTTCCAGCATGTGCTGTCAGTTGAATTATTGATCTTAGCCATTCTGACAGATATAAGATGAAATCAGAGTCTTTTAGATTTGTATTTCCCTCTTGACTAAATATGCTGAACCTTTCTTTAATTGCTTCTCAAACATTAGAGATTTCTCAGTTTAGAATTGTCTGTTTAACTCTACATCCCATTTTTAATGGAGTTATGTGGTTTGTTGGTGTCTAGTTTCTTGAGTGATTTATATGTTTTGGATATTAGACCTCTGTTGCCTGTAGGGTTAGTGAAGATCTTTGATCATTCTATAAGCTACCATTTTATCCTTGTCATGGTATCCTTCACCTTATGTGAACCTTTAGGTCCCATTTATCATTTGTTAATCTTATTGCCTGAGCTGTTGGTGTTTCATCACCTGTTCCAGGTCACTCCCTAATTTTTCTTCTACTTAGTGAATCTGGTTTTATGTTGAGATCATGGATCCAACTGGACTTGAGTTTTGTGCAGGGTGATAGGTATAGATCTGTTAGCTTTCTTCTTCATGCAGATATCCAATTAGTCCAGCACCATGTGCTGAAGATGCTTTCTATTCACCATTGTATGAATTTGGTTTCTTTGTAAAAAATCAAGTGTCTTTTGAAATGCATATTTATTTTTGATTCTTGCATTTGATTTCATTGATAGACCTGTCACTCTTTATGATAATGCCATGTGGTTTTTGTTACTATTTCTCTGTAATACAGCTTGAAATCAGGGATGGTGATACTTCCAGGAGTTCTTGTATTGTTCAGGATTGTTTTTGCTGTCCTGTTTTTTTTTTTTTTTAGTTTTTCCATATAAAGTTGAGGGTTGCTCTTGCAAGGTTGGTGAAGAAATTTGTTGGAATTTTGGTGGGAATTGTATTGAATCTGTATATTGCTTTTGGTTAGGTGGCCATTTTTACTAATGTTCAATCTACTACAACGTGAACCTGGGAGTTCTTCTGTTATCTTCTTCAGTTTCTTTCAACAAAGTCTTGAAGTTATTGTCATACAAATTTTTCATTTGCTTGGTTGGAATTATACCAAGATATTTTATGTAAATTTTGGCTCTTGTGAAATGTGTTATTTTTCTAATTTCTTTATCAGTCTGTTTATTGCTTGTGTGAAGAAAGATTCCTGCTATATTTTAGTTAAATTTCTATCTAGCCAAGATGTCTGAAGGTGTTTATTAGCTGTAGAATTTCTCTGGTAGAGTTTCATGGGTCAATTATGTATACAATCTTATTCTCTGTGAATAGCCATAATTTGACTTTTTCTTTTCCAGCTTGTATCCACTTGATGTCCTTTAGCTTTTTTATTACTCTAGCTAGAATTTCAAGGACTATATTAAATATATACAGACAATGGGAAGACTTCTCTTGTCTGGGAAGCTTTCATGGTATTAGCCTGGTAGCCTGATGATGGACCTTCAAGTATCACTGTGGATTCTCCTCTCACCTGAGAAACACAAATGTCATGGTTTTGGGGTCCACAGTATAGCCTGCCAGTCACCCTGCTCCTCACTGCTGAACTGCTGTTTAGATATCCGGGTGGTTGGCAACACCATCTTGGATCTCCTTCACTTTAGGTTTCTGTTTTTTAATAGTAAATTTATTTTTACATTTTTTATATTAATTACAATTTATTTACTTTGCATCCCAGCTGTGGTCTCCTCTCTCATTCCCTCCCAATTCCTACCTCCTTACCTCATCTCCTCCCATGCCCCTCTCCAGGTCCTCTGATAGGGAAGGTCCTTTTCCCATTCTGTATGACCTTAGCCTATCCAGTCCAATGAGGATTGGCTGCATTGTCTTCCTCTTTGGCCTGGGAAGGCTACTCCCCATCGGGGGGGGGGGTGATCAAAGAGCCAGCCACTGAATTCATATCAGAGACAGCCCCTGTTCCCCTTACTTGGGACCCACTAGGACTCTGAGCTGCCATGGGCTTCATTTGTGCAGGGGTTTTAGGTTAACTCCATGCATGGTCCTTGGTTGGAGTATCAGTCTCAGAAAAGACCCCTAGGCCCAGATTTTTTGGTTCTGTTGCTCTCATTCTGGTGCTCTAGTCTCCTCCAGGTCTTTCTATCTGCCCTTATTTCATAAGATTACCTGTACTCTGCACAAACCTCAGTATGTGCTTTGACACCCTGCTGGGTAGTCTTTCAGTGGCTCTCTGTGGTCAGCTCCTATCTGTTCCCTATTTCCTCCCTCTTCCAATGTCCATCCCATTTGCCTTTCTGAATGAGGATTGAGCATCTTACTCAGAGACCTCCTTCTAGCTTAGCTTCTTTAGGTGTAGAGATTTTAGTATGTTTATCCTATATTATACATCTAATATACATGTGTAAGTATATATACTATGTTTGTCTTTCTGCTTCTAGGATACCTCACTCAGGATGATCTTTTCTAGTTCCCACCATTTGCCTGCAAATTTCATGATTTCCTTGTTTTTAATTGCTGAGTAGTATTCCATTGGGTAAATATATCACAATTTCTGTATCTATTCTTCAGTTGAGGGACATATGGGCTGTTTCCAGCTTCTGGCTATTACAAATGAAGCTGCTATGAACATGGTTGAGCAAATGTCCTTGTTGTGTCTTGTGGATATTTTGTATATATGTGTAGGAGTAGTATAGCTGGATTTTGAGGAAGGGCTATTTCTAATTGTCTCAGAAAGTTCCAGATTGATTTCCCAAGTGGTTGAACATGTTTACATTCCCACCAGCAGTGCAGGAGCGTTCCCCTTTTTCCACATCCTTTCTAGCATGTGCTGTCACTTGAGATTTTGGTCTTAGTTATTCTTATGGGTGTAAGTCTCAGGGTTGGTTTTCATTGGAAGTCTATTTTATTAGATATTAGAATGGCTACTCTAGCTTTCTTCTTGGATTCATTTGCTTGGAAATTATTTTTCCAGCCCTTTACTCTAAGGGAATGTCTATTTTTGTTTCTGAGGTATATTTCTCTTATACATCAGAAGGATGTATCCTGTTTTCGTATCCATTCTGTTAGCCTTTTTCTTTTTACTGGGAATTGAGTACTCTCATTCTTAGAAATATTAATGACAAATGATTGTTAATTCTTGTTATTTTGATGATTATGGCAGTGTGTGTGTGAGTGTTTGTGTGTATCTATCTGTCTATATTAATATGTGCTTTTCTTGTTTTGGTTTTGTTGATGTTTTATTTATTTCCCCTAGTTTTCTATGTGTAGTTAGCTTCCTTGGATTTGAGGTTTTCTTGTAATACCTTCTGGAAGACTAGATTTGTATGTATATATATGTGTGTGTGTGTGTGTGTGTGTGTGTGTGTGTGTATTTATAGTTCACATTTGTTTTGTTGTTGAATATCTGTTGTTATTAAGATTTTTTTTTCTGGTGAGATTATCTGGACAGATATGTGTTCATTCTTAGACCCTATATGACATATGCCAAGGGCCTTCTGGCTTTTAGAGTCTCTGTTCAGAAGTTGGGTATTACACATTGGGTATTACAAGTTGGCTGATAGGCCAGCCTTTATAAGTTACTTGGCTGCTTTCCCTTTCAGCTTTTAATATTCTTATTTGTTCTGCACTTTTACTGTTTTAATTGTGTATTGGGATAATTTTTTGGTTCAATTCATTTAGTGTTCTGTACATTTTCTGTATGTTTATAAGCAAGACTTTCTTTAGGTTGTGAAAATCTTCTATGATTTTGTTGAAAAAAGTCCCTTGGTGCTAGTAATTGTCTTCTTCTATTTCCATTAGCCTTATGTTTGTGCTTTTCATTGTGTTCCTGATTTATTGGATGATTTCTTCAGGAACTTCTCATGTTTATCATTTTCTTTGATCAATTTATATGTTTCTTCTATTTTTGTCTTGTAGTCTTAAGATTTTCTCTTCTACCTCTTTTATTGTGTTGGTGATACTTGCATCTGTAGTTCTAGGTTTCTTCCCTGGGTGTTCCATCTCCAGCATGCTTTCAGTTTTTGTTTTCTTTTTTCCTTTTAATTCCATTTTCAGGTCTTGATTTATTTTATTCATTTCCTTCACCTGTTGTATTGCAGTTTTTTGTAGCTCTTTAAGGAATTTATTCATTCCCTCTTTAAATACTTTATCATCATTATAAGATTGAATTTAAGGTCATCTTCTTGTGCTTGAGCTGTGTGAAGATATCTAGGGATTGTTGTAGTAGGATAGGTGAATATGAGGGTGCTATACTATCCTGACTCTTATTGGTTGTGCACTTACGCTGGCTTTTTGCCTTCTGGATGTCATTGGTGCTGGCTATATTTTCCTAGTGCTGGCAGGACTGAGCTTGAGGGCACATAGAGCTGTGGAACAACGGAACTCATAGACAATACACTGCTTGCTGCTGATTGGTATACACCAGCTAGAACTGACAGGCAAGGGGTTGTCAGAGAAGGGTCTAACCCAGATGTTCCAGGTTCACTGGAGGGCTCCTCTGAAATGCAGAGTTGTGGGCTGACAATGGAGCTCAGGGAAAAGAAGACAGTTGTTTGTTGGTGGCTCTGTACCCAGGAGAACCATGCAGACCCGGGATTTGTGGGGAGGATTCTAACCTGCATGTTTCTAGGTTCAGGCTGCCTCTGCTTCCTTATGGAAGTCAGGCAAAGCTGAAAATGGAGTTCAAGAGATAGAGCACAGCACACTGCTGGTGACTATGGTCCTAATGGGACCCTCTAGGCAAGAGATTAGTAAGGAGGGGTTTAATCTGAATGTTCCTTGGGCCCAGCAGTCCTCTATTGAAAAGGCAAGCAAAATCATTGGCTAGAATATGAAACTCAGGACAACGCTTACATCTCACCTATGCTGGTGATGCCACAGGTGGGCTTTTGAGGCATTTTTATTTTTTAATATAAATTGTTATTTATTACAATTTATTCACTTTGTATCCCAACTGTAGACCAACCCTCATCCCCTCCCTATCCTACCCTCCTTCCCTTCATCATCTCCTCCCATGCCCTTTTCTCAGTCCACCCTAGCCTATCAGGTCTCATTGGGATTGTGTTTCATAGTCTTCCTCTGTGGCCTGGTAAGGCTGCTTTCCTCTCAGGGAGAGTTGATCAAAGAGCCAGCCACTGAGTTCATGTCAGAGACAGTCCCTGTTCTCCTTACTAGGGAATCCAGTAGGAGACTGAACTTCCATGGGCTACCTCTGTGCAGGGGTTCTAGGTTATCTCAATGAATGGGCCTTGGTTGGAATATCAGTCTCAGAAAAGACACCTAGGCCTAGATTTTTAGGTTCTGTTTTTCTACTTGTGGAGCTCCAGAACCTTCTAAGTCTTTTTTATCTTCTCCTTCTTTTATAAGATTATCTGAACTCTGCCCAAAGTTTGGCTATGAGTCTCAGCATCTGCTTTAATACCCTACTAGACAGAGTCTTGCAGAGACTCTCTGTGGTAGGCTCCTGATTTTTCCCTTGTTTCCACCTTCTTCAGATGTCTATCCCATTTGCCTTTCTGAATGAAGATTGATAATCTCACCCAGGATCCTCCCTTTAGCGTAGCTCCTTTAGGTGTACAGATTTTAGTATGTTTACCCTGTATTATATGTCTAATATCCACTTATAAGTAAGTATGTACCATTTGTGTCTTTCTGCTTCTGGGATACTTCACTCAGGATGATCTTTTCTAGTTCCCCCCATTTACCTGCAAATTTCATGATTTCCTTGTGTTTAATTGCTGAGTAGTATTTCATTGTGTCAATGTACCAAAATATCCACAATATATGAAGAACTCAAGAAGTTAAAAAGCAGCAAATCAAGTAATCCAATTTAAAAGGGGGTACAGAGCTCTAAAGAGAATTCTCTGTGGAAGAATATATAATGGCAGAGAAACACTTAAAGAAATGCTCAATATCCTTAGTCATCAGGGAGATTTCACCTTACACCCATCAGAATATCTAAGATCAAAAACTCAAGTGATAACACATGTTGGAGAGGATGTGGAGAAAAGGAAACCCTCCTCCATGGCTGGTGGGAATGTAAACCTATACAATGACTTTGGAAATCAACCTGGCACTTTCTCAGACAATTAGGAATAGTGCTTCCTCAAGATCCAGCTATACCACTCATAGGCATATATCCAAAATATGCTCAAGTACACAACAAGGACATTTGCATTTTTAAGTTGGTAATTTATGTAAAAGTGACCATCCCAGAGCTTTTACTGAATATCTGACAGAGATGCTAAAAAAATATAGAGAGAGCCTAATTTTAAGGAAGAAATAAAATAAACATATGCAAATCATTAACGTTTTAATATAACATTATTTGAACATTTTCCCCCTCACAGGTCGTAAATTGCCAACATATGTAACCATATATTAACATTTTCGTGACCCATTTAGGTAGTCTATGGATTATATTTATTATTATATTATAATATAATATAGTATATTATATATTACATATTTTATTATGTGAGTATGGTTGTTTTGTATACATATATGTATGTGTAATCCCTGCATATGTGGTACATGTGGATGCCAGAAATGTGATTAGGATCTCTTGGAAATAGAGACACCTCAGTGGCAATTATGGAGTGTTGGAAATATAACTGTGTTGTCTCCATGAACAGAAATTATTATTGACAGCTGAGCCAACTCTCCAAACACAAATCAAACCCAGTAAGAGAAACTGCTCACGAAAAGAACTCCGCTTGGTTACTTAATTCTTGCAGAGTTTATTTATATAAGCAATGTGTGAATGGCTTTTCTTATCTCTATGCAAAAGAATATTAATGTTAAATCCCATACTATCTCAGCATCCTAGATTTTACTTCAGATCAAGGTGGAAAATGTTATGAACTTATCTTCTTTAAAATTCAACTAACTTGGTAGTTGGGAAGTTTGAACTGAATATGTTAAACCATCCACATCAGAAGTTATGTCTATATTATACCCAGGACCCATAAAGGAAGATAGCATTTTCAAATTTCCTTAAAGCCATTGTTTTAATGACCAATACTCCTCATAGAGAAAAGGAACCTAAACACACATTGCTTACATGAATAAACTCTGTAAGAATTAAGTAACCAAGCAAAGTTCTTTTCATGCCCAAAAGAAATTATTTCATGAGGAAAGGAAATTATGACTTGAAAAGGTACCTACCCAGCTATATATTTATTCAGCAGGAAGCAATAACATTTCATACCTTTTCTAACCACGTTTCCCTTGAGTATTCCTAATACATCCTCTGGAAGACTACAAAGGATTAAAATCTATGCGATCAGTGGTCTGCTCCAGATATGCAAATTCCGGCTCAGAAACAAAGAAATAAAACATGAAGTTAGTAAAGTAACTTTTATTCTCCTGATGCAATGTTTTCTTTAGAGGTTACTGACTCTCTCTGCTAATCTAGACCTACTTCTGGGAACATCTAGCCTACATAGAATTTAATCTAGACCTAAAATATTTTCACCCTCTGAGATTTACTTCTAAATAAGCTCATTCTTTGTGGTTCTTTCTGAACCCTGGCTGGCTAGATAAACTCAGCTATTCTAGCTTAAAATCCTCTCCACATTGACTGATTCAAACTGGCTTTGCTCAGCTTCTCACTAAATACCTGCGTGTGGCCTCAAATTAACTGTAGCAATTTTTTTCTTATCTTTTGTCTCCTCATTTTTTGGCTTATTCTTTCTTCACTTGTGCCTAGTTCATTGTCCCTTCAACCTCTCTTTCTAAAACTTTACAGTACAAACCTCCTCTGCTTTGTCTGTCTGTGCTGCTCTCTGGCTTCAACTGCTTCTGCTGCTCTGCACTCACCTCATGAATAAATTACAACTTCACTGCACTACACTCACTTACCTGTCCTCAGAAGGCAAGGATGTGCTTAGTCCTGCTGCAACTTGAGGTGCCAGGTTAGGTTAGGTTGGTAACCACTGGGGCCTCCTCTTCTCTCAGATGTAGGAGAAGGGAAATGGGGTAGTGCATCATGAGGGTGGAACTGGGGGCAGAGGAGGGAGGGGCCTTGGATCAGGCTGTAAAGTGATTAAAGAAATAAATAAATGAAACAAATATAGACCATAATGAAACACTGCTTACAAGCTTGCTCTGCAAAATTCCTCATACAACACTGCCTGAGACAGCACTGTCCATAGTGGCCTGGATAATCCTACATCAATTAGGAATTAATAAACTCTTCACTGATATGACAACAACCTGTCAGTTACAGAGAAATTTGTTGTTTCATGGTCCTTTACTGTAGTTGGTGCCAAGTTGATGAAAGTAACTAGAAAAGCCAGGTTATAAGTTCTGTAGTGCTTGCACAGAAAAAAACACCAGCACTTCTCCATAATTTCATGGAGTTTGGAGGCAACTCACATTTTCAGTAATCCACATCAATATACTCAAATAAGATCAATTTGTATATATGAAATAAGCTAATTGATATCTCAACATTTTGATATGTTATAGTTATGGAAGGAGTTTTTTTAACTCCTGATGTCATCAAGTGTCTATTTTTCCAGATGCCAGTCTCTGTGTGCAGTGCTGATTGTGGTCTTGGATTCAGAAAATTCTGGCAGCAGGGAATGTCAGCTTGCTGTTTTGATTGCAGCCCCTGCCCAGAAAATGAAATCTCTAATGATACAAGTGAGTGTTTGCTGCAGAGATTAAACTTTCACAGTGATCATACTTTTCCACAATACTGTAATTCTAAAAGTGTCTAAAGGGCAACTGCATATAAAATATATCACTGTCCTAACTTAGTCCTTTTAAGAATATGATCATAAAAATGCCCTTGTAAGTAACTCCTTAAGCCTTGCCACATATATTTGAAGTATTGTAGATTTATTTCACAGAGCATTTTATCAAAATGTTTTAATAATCACAATTGAGTGTTAAGAAATTCTATACATTATTACTCCTAGTGATTAAACTCCTCTCTTACCACAATCAAATTGAATTTCATCCGTGATTCTTTATAAATATATATTTATTCTTTCTGCATATATTTATATGTAAATGTGTATATGTGTGTGTGTATTTCATGAAGAAGCCCATGAAGTATGGAAGAGGGCATCAGATCTGCAAGACTCTGTCATGTTGGTGCTGAGAACCAAATCCAAGTCCTCTCTAAGATTAATGAAGAGGACAAATAGTTACTTGTAATTTAGCAGAAACTACTAAGAATAAAAAAGGAAGCTCCATTCAATTCTAGAGAGCTTCAGTTCAGAGGGTTAATTTGATTTGAGTTCTAGAAATATAAAAATAAATGTTGACAAAGAAAATATGAGGAGACCTCTAATCTTATCTACTTCAGCAAGCTAACAATGCCACAGTGTAATAGATTCAAATATGTTTGTACTCAAAGCAAGAAGCCACGACCACTGAAATGGTATTGTCACATACATACCCATATTAGGCAAAGGATTATTTATTTATGGCTGGTTATTGCAATGGCCCAGGTAGACTTTCACTTCTGTCACATGTCATCCTGTAGAAGGATACAAAGGGCATTTGTGGCCAGTGAGAATGCTCAACATTTCAAACCCTTTCTTCTAAAGCTGATGACCTGAGGTCATCACAAGGACCTATGTAATGGGAGGAAGTACCCAATTCCTTGTAATTTTCTTCTGATATCCATGTACTCCTACATACAACATATTAAAAAGTAATTAAACAAAGTGTAATGAAATTTTTAAATGTAAAAACAAATGAGCATACTTATATTTTTGCAGTTTTTTTACTAAGGATTTTTGTTAATTTATTATTATTTGTACAGCATTCTGCCTGCAGGCGTGACCGTAGGCCAGAAGCAAGCACCAGATCTCATAGATTGTTATGAGCCACCATGTGGTTGCTGGGAATTAAACTCAGGACCTCTAGAAGAACAGACAGTGGTCTTAACCTCTGAGCTATCTCTCCAGCCCTATTTTTGCAGTTTTCAGCATTATTATATATTGTTCCTATAACTTAATATGTATTATTGTATACTATTATATTTATATAACTTTCACCTCTCACTCTCAGCTTCTCATTTCCAATACAGATCCAATCACTCTCAAATTCATTAGCTCTTTTGTTGTTTTTACATGAAATCACATTAAAACACACAGACAACCTACTGATTCCATTTAGTGTTGCTTCTATATTAATGTGTTTGAGCTGGTGAAATTGAACTAGAAAATGTATCACAGGTCTTGTCTTAGTATAAGACAGTTTCCATTTCTCATGAAAATAGCATTCTTACAATAGACTTCAGGAGGCACTGAATCCATAGAATCTATTATTTTAAAATTTTACTGAATGATTTTAGCTTCTGTGAATTTACCTTTGTCAGTCATTTAATCATATTATCAAGAATGTAGGAAAACTTGTGCTTTTCCCTACAACATGATAAATTATCTCATCAACACACAATTAAACAGACAAAGATATGATTGTTTGATTTCATCCTCCAAAAAGATAATGAGAATTAGCAAATAGAAACCCTTCTGGGCAGCATTGTCTTTCAATTACATCCTCAGCAACAAAAGACAGATATTGCATGTCTTCTCCATCACACTTATTTAAAATGTCCTGTCAATACAATGTTGAAGGTGCACTAATCTCCATTCTCCATCAGATTTAGATCAGTGTGTGAAGTGTCCAGAGGATCAATATGCCAACACAGAGCAAAGCCAGTGCATTCAGAGAGCTGTAGTCTTTTTAGGCTATGAAGAACCCTTGGGTATGGCTCTGGCTGTAATGTCCTTGTGCTTCTCTGCATTCACTGTTGTTGTTCTTGGAGTCTTTGTGAAGCACCATTCTACTCCCATTGTAAAGGCCAATAACCGCACTCTCAGCTACATCTTGCTCATCTCCCTCATCTTTTGTTTCCTATGCTCCTTGCTCTTCATTGGCCATCCAAACTCAGTCACCTGCATCCTGCAGCAAATCACGTTCGGAGTTGTATTCACTGTGGCTGTTTCCAGCGTGTTGGCCAAAACTATTACTGTTGTTCTGGCTTTCAAACTCTCAGTACCTGAAAGATTGATGAAGTACATCCTGGTTTCAGGGGCACCCAACTACATCATTCCCATCTGTACTCTCATCCAAATGATTCTCTGTGCAATCTGGTTGGGAGTTTCTCCTCCCTCTATTGACATTGATGCACGCTCTGAGCATGGCCATATCATCATTGTGTGCAACAAGGGCTCAGTTATTGCATTCTACTGCGTCCTGGGATACCATGGCTCCCTTGCCTTAGGAACGTTCACTCTGGCTTTCTTGGCCAGGAAACTACCTGATACTTTCAATGAAGCCAAGTACTTGACATTCAGCATGCTGTTGTTCTGCAGTGTCTGGGTCACCTTTCTCCCTGTATATCACAGCACCAAGGGCAAGGTCATGGTGACTGTAGAGATCTTCTCCATTTTGGCTTCCAGTGCAGGCCTGCTGGGATGCATCTTCATCCCCAAGTGCTATGTAATTTTGTTAAGACCAGAGAGAAATTCTTTTCAAAATTTAAGGAAGAAAACGGCATCCTGAAATCACTTTTCATAATTATAACTGACAAATATAATGTTAATACAGAACCATCTGTTAATATACAATGGAAGATATATGCATTAGCTAGTGATTCTTTTTTCTAGTGAGGATGCCCAGCAGTGTCATGGATACTACTTTTCTGTACATTGTCTTCTACAATCGTCTATACAGCCACTTAATTTTCAAGAACCAGCTCTTAAGCATTACCAAATAGTGATAAAGTTCTTTATTTTGCTATTTAGTAAGAGATAAAAATGAAGTCAGAATTTTTTTTGTGTGTACAAATTTGTCAGCAGTTAAGTGCTGAGAGAAATCAGAATGTTTGCAGGAGAGTGAGTGAGCATTTGCAGATGAAGGTAAAGACAATGTTCCCTTTTTCAGGGGGAAGATTAGAGTATCCTGAAGAATCCTGGGAGGTAGAGGAATAAAACCTACTAAGTGGTGGGATGTTTGGATGAACAATTACAAACAATATTGCAAAAGATGGACAGATGTCTCAGCAATTAAGATCATGTGCTGCTTTTGCAGAGGACCTGTATTCAGTATCCATGCCCCACATCATGCAATTCAGATTGCATTGTAACAATAGCACCAAGGAAAGAGATGCCCTCTTCTGGTTTCCAAGGACACCTGCACTTAAATATGCATATACCAACACAACTCATGAAACACACATACATAGAACTGAATTTAAATGAATTCTTTACATTGAATTTTGCAAAGACCCTGCAGTGGTAAACTGGTTTTCTTTTCCTTTTTTCCATTCATTAAAAATAGGCTTTGATTTTTCTTACATAAAATTCACTGGCTATGATTCCTCATCTCTTTGACCCACATAGCTCCTTTGTACATGCCCTCCCACTTGAATTCACCCCATTTTTATCTCTTATTACATAACAATCAGACGTCAATGGGATAAAATGAAAGTAAATTATATTACAATATTATGTCCTAAGATAATACACATCAGAATTGGGCAAAACAAACAAATATAAAGAAGAGAGCCCAGGAGTTTGCATTAGAATCAGAAACCCATGTGTTTGCCCACTCAGGAATCCCATAGAAACTCAACCTGGAATCCATAGTATATATGGAAAGAACTTCAACATTAAAAACATTGAAACATGCACACAGACACACAAATATATATATATATATATATATATATATATATATATATATATATATATAAAACGATAAGGCTCTAATATGAGGGTTGGGAAAGAGAGAACCTTTACAAGACTTCATCAAACACTGGCCTAAATACATGATGTTGAGTTCATTTTCTGTTGATAATATATTGCTGGGGGTTCATTCTATCCTTAAAAGTAGTTTGTTTCCCTATTCTGAACAATTTGGAAGGAATTAAGTTCTCATTAGCAGGGGGTTATCGATCAGAGATTGTTTCAGGCTAGGGATGGGGCATGCATTAAATTCTGCTTAAAACTCTAGGACCCCAACTGGGGCATACACATGTAGACTCTGTTTCTGTTGTCTAAGTCTCTGTGATTTCTTTTGTGTCTCAATCCCATTGATTTAGAAGGCCTTCTTGTTTTTTCATACAAGTCTTTGTCTTGCTTGGTTAGAATCACACCAAGTTACTTTAGTGGCTTGTAATTATGTCCTTTGTGGCTATTGTGAAGGATGATGTTTTCCCTAATTTTTTTCTCAGCCCTTTGTTTTTTGTATACAGGAGGGCTGCTGAATTTTTTGAGTTAATTTTGTATCCAGCCACTTTGTTGAAGGTGTTTATCAGCTGTAGGAGTTCCCTGGTAGAATTTTTGGGGTCACTCAGGTATAATATCATATCATCTGCAAATAGTGATACTTTGACTTCTTCCTTTCCAATTTGTATCCCCTTGATCTTCTTTAATTGTCTTATTGCTCTAGCATGGATGTCAAAAACTAAGTTGAAGAGATATGGAGAGAGTGGGCAGGCTTGCCTTGTCCCTGATTTTGGTGGAAATTATTTAGGTGGGTATTAGATATATAATATAAAAAAGTCACACTAAAATATGTACTCCTGGATAAAACCTGGGGGATCCAAGATGGCTGCCACGAGAGAACACTGTGTCTGAGGAGTAGGAGAGCAGAAACAATGCAGCGACCAGGAGACTGAACTCTGGGACCTAAAACGCCAGCATTGTGAGTGCCAGGTGAGCGGAACTCCTACGGTGAGAAAATCAAGTGGGAAAACCCTAGGGACACCCAGTTATTACCTGGAGAAATTTCCCT
>CM053758.1:30196186-30228173 GCA_028658305.1 Pachyuromys duprasi
GAGGGGGCTACGCATGGGATGCAAAAAACCTAACCTGTGATTGATATAAAAATAAATAAATTTATTAAAGAAAAGAAAATTCAAATTAAAAACAACACAGATGATTAAAAGGCATAGGAGGTCTGGGCACTGTGATTAATATTAAGGTTTTCTGGGGTCCCATTGCCAAACTCTCTCTCTCTGCTTTGTCAAGGTTCCAGGGTTCAGGGTAGGATCTGGGACAGGAAGTAGAGTTCCCCTGTTCTGTTTATTTTTTGGGCTGCCCAACAGATGGCTCAGCCAACCAATCAGCAACCATCATGAAAGATGATTAAAAGGAAAAGAAATAAGGAAGGGATCCCAGGACTCCTTCTCTAGCCCTGGCAACTGGCAACGCTGCTTCTAAGGCAAACAAACAAACAAACAAACAAACAAACAAACAAAAACCTTTGACTGACCCGGATGCAGCCAAGGTTGTAAAAAGGCTCCTAGCCCAAACTGCAAGGGGTTGTAAAAGGGGGGAGGGGTGTCTTTGATCTGAGATTAGCTTTTGCATAGGCTCAGGCCACCACTGAGGCCACTGGCTAAAGTAAACTTTGTCTTGCTTATCTTAGGCTAATACTTAGATCCTGAATTACTGTTAACTTGAAAAAGAAAAGGGAGAAGGGTGAGAAAGTAAGCAAAGACCACTCACACACACATACTGCAGGGAAAAGGTGGATGAAGTTAAGAACTTTAACTTCAATGAATTTCCACAGCTTACATATGATTTCTGCTAGTGTCCCCTCTGCAGAAACTGCAGCAAGTGTAGGCTGCCAAATCCATGGCATCAGCCCATACATACACATAGACAAACAGTATAGACCTGTACATATTCATGCATACATTCAACGGACAATACAAAAAGAGCTCCTTACATACAGAAAGACAATTGACAAACACTCATGTAACATGAATAAAAGTAGGTGCACACATTAACATGTAAACATATATCTATGTACATATTACAACTCATGGATGAAGTGAATTCTAGCCAGCTTTTCTTCAATGGGCTTGCATCACTGGGTTTCTGCCAATGATGTGTGAGCATTGCCACCGTTTATTGTATAGCCTTTTTACCTCTGAGAGAAATCTCCCAGAAAAGGAATTACCTAGTAGTCAGATAGGCAGTTAATCACAAAAACAGATGAATTCTAAAAAACAACTGATTGCACATTTTAAAACTAGGCATTTCTTATCTATGTATCCATTACATAAGTTCATAGTGAGTTCAGAGTGACAAAAGTTGACAAGGCTTAAAGGTTAACATTGTCTAAAAATTACAAAAATTTATGTCTTTTCAGTTAGGACTGACTTGGCTACAGTTTTTTTTTCAGCTATCTCTGGAAACAATAATCTTATTTGGCTTTCATTCCAAGAAACAAAGTCAATTTAAAATGACAGTACATAATGCCATTAGGTCACAAGGTATAAGGAATTACAACAGAACAGTCTATATACAATGACATCACAGTTTGTACTTAATTAGACATTGCTTGATAGTCCCATTATAATTTGGGTTCATAGGAAGTTTAAACCACCTTGCATATATATATATATATATATATATATGGTGTATATCATGGTATGAACCATGTAAAGCACCAGATCCCCTTCCTGAAGGTGAACCATGCTTTACATGGTATGAACCATGTAAAGCACCAGATCCCCTTCCTGCCTAATGAGAGCTCCTTTAAATGAATGGCTCCTGATAGATTAAAAGGTCAAATTTGCAAACCATGGACACAAGAGGAGAAGGACACACTCAAGTCATTAACACGATATCCAGTAAAATATAGTTGTAAATTTTCAGTGAGGAATAGCCATCAAATATAATAGTCACTTAAATACAAAACACTCAACATCAGTAAAGGAACAACCCTTGACATATAAACCTTAAAATTATTTTGTAACAAAGAAATAAAATTGAAGGCTGCAGTAGAGAAAAACCCAGGAAAACTCAGAAAAACCCTTTTTGGAAAGATGAAAAAAAAAAACCAGGAAAAAACACAGACTTATACAACTATACCAACACACTAAGTAATATCCAGGACAATATATCTAAACCAGAGCCCACTATCCCTAGGTCTTGTGTACTCCATCATAAATGAAGCCACCCCCCCCCAAAAAAAAACCACTTCAAAACAAATGTCATGAAATGATTCAGGTCCTTAAAGAGAAAATGAATAAATCCCTTAAAGAAATCTGAAAAACATAAACAATTAGAATGCAGTCTTTGTGCAGCTTATGCCTGCTAATGATGGTAGAGAAGCTTATGATGAGGTGATGTGGCATCCAACAGACATGCTAGATTTAAAACATTTTAAAGAGTCTATTTTAAAGTTTCAGATGCATTCCCCATTTGTTAAACAAGGATAAATAATTAGATTATGCAAAACAGACTTATTACCCAAGATTAGAAGTTTGGTGTCAGCTGTTGTAGAAGATGATCAACAATTGCCATGAGTATTGTGGTGGAGGGGTGAAGCCATGAAAATGGAAGAATATAATAAGGGGGATAAATGCTGTTAAAACCAGGGTTATGTTGATTTGCAAGAGCAAATCTGGTCTGATGTCATACTTGAATAATGTCATTCTGTAGCTTTGAGAGCTTGGGATATTGATGAGGAGTCGGAGGAAAGAACTACCTCCTTTACTGAGATAATACAAGGCTCTGGAAAAGTCTTCTCTGAATTATTACAGAGATTGATTTCTGCTGTCAACAGAACCACATCAGATCCTGAAACCAGAAAGTCATTGATAGGGATTTTGACATTTGAAATTTGTAAGAGAGCAATCAGGCCACTAAAAGCATGAGGAGCCTCAAAAGATGGATGGATAAGACAGCTAGTTGATATTTCCTTTCAGGTGCACAATGCCAGTATCATTGGACAGAATATAGCAAGAAATCTCAGAAATAAAAATGTCCAGTGTTATAATTTCAGGGAATCTGGCCATTTCCAGTGAAATTGTAACATAGAAGCTTCAGAGTTCAAAATAGTAGGCACACTAATTCTGAAGAAAATGATGTTCTTAGAAGACAACAGGCAGTCTCTGGCTGCAACGGAATGCAAAAGCTTCCAGGATTTTGTAGCCATTGTGGCAAGGGAAAACATTGGTACAAAAGAGGTGAACAAGGTAACCTCTTGCCATTGGGAAATGAACAAAGGGGTTGTCAGCTTGGAGCCTAGAAAGAAACAATGCGAATAATCTCCCATTGGTCAGCCAGGGGGTAACAAGCAGGCATGAAAATCAATACTAAGTGTTGATGATCTAAACCATGCTACTGGAAGTAGTGGAGCTTTGGATTTGGCCACAGATACTGTTCTTACACTGTCCCCAAATGTTGAATATTACAAAATAACCAATGTTGTTTGTGGTTCTTTAACTTCAAGGACAGTAGGAATAATCCTGAGAAGTAGGTTAACTTCTTCAACATTTATTATACATCCAGGTATCATAAATGAAGATTGCAAGAAGAGAGTTAACATCATGGTGTATGCGAAAAGGAAGATGTGAATTAATGTAGGGAATAGAATTGCCAGCTGTTACTGTTTCCTTACATCAAGGGCAGAGCCACTCCAGGAGAAAGAATAGGAGATTTGGGGAGGACTGGAAAAGATGTGTTATGGCAAACAGTAGTTAATGATCAGAGACCCAAATTAATAGTACAAATGAATGGTGTTGAAGGTTTGGTGGATACAGGAAATGATATCAGTATACTCTCCCAAAAGTCTTGAAATCCAGATTTACCACTTCAGAAGATTAAGACCCAGTCTACAATAATTGGTAAATTTTCATAAATAAGACCATGTATCCAATGGATTAAATGTGTAGGAACAGAAGGACAAACAGGGAAGTTGAAACCCTATGTGGCTCACATACCCATAAATTTATTGGGAAGGGATCTTTTACTATTGCTAGAGCAATAAAATAATTAAAGGAGATCAAGGGGATTCCATTTGGAAAGGATGAAGTCAAGTATACATGTGACCCTCAAAATTCTACCATGGAACTCCTACAGCTGATAAACCCCTTTAGCCAAGTGGCTGGATACAAAATCAACTCAAAAAAAAAATCAGTAGCCCTCCTGTATACAAAAGACAAATGGGCTGAGAAGAAATTGGGAAAATAACACCCTTCACAATAGTCACAAAGGACATAAAGTACTTTGGTTTAACTCTAACCAAGCAAATCAAAGACTTGTATGAAAAAAAAAACTTTCAGTCTCTGAAGAAAGAAATAGAATATATCAGAAGATGGAAAGATCTCCCATGCTCATGGCTTGGCAGGATTAACATGGTAAAAATAGCCATCTTACGAAAAGCAATCTACAGATTCGATGCAAATCCCATTAAATTACCAACACAATTCTTTACAGACCTTGAAAGAAAAATCTGAGCTTCATATGGAATAGCAAGAAACTCAGAATTGCTAAAACAATCCTCTACAATAAAAGATCTTCTGGAGGTATCTCCATTCCTGATCGCAAGCTGTATTATAGAGTAACAGTAATAAAAACTGCATGGTACTGGCATAGAAACCGAATGCTGGGATCAACTCTCCAATAAAAAGATGCAGAAAGAATGAGTCTATAGAAGTGGCTGGACTCTGCCCAAATGGCACCTTTCTGCCGAATAGGCAAAACTATGCCAAAGCAGCATGAGCAGTTCTCTGTAATATTTCTTCCTGCAAAGACCAGCAAAACATGCGGACTATAGCAATATAAAAGCATGAAGATGCAGAAAGCAATCTCTCACTGTCTGTGGGCATCTATTTACCCCTTCTCAAAGTCCCTTCTCAAAGTGCGATGTTTTGCAGCTCACAAAAATATGTCCCTCACAGGAGGGAGACTTCAGATGACAGCATCACACACCCTCTCACAGGGGCTGGTTTCCAAAGGGGAGAAACATTCACACATCCCACACTTGGGACATAACAAACAAACAAACAAACAAAAATCATATTCACATGACACAACTGAGTTTCCAAAGAAACCAGAAACTTCCACCTGAGCTGGTCAATATCTTTTTTTATTTTGTAGGCTGCCATTTGGCCTATTGATTTATAGAAGCTTTTCAGTTTCATAAGGTCCAACTTATTAATTATTGATCTTGGAGCCTAAGCTGTTGATATTTTGTTTAGCAAGTTGTCTCCTGTGCCAATGAGTTCAAGGGTATTCCCCACTTACTCTTCTTTTGTATATAGAGAATCTGGTTTTATTTGGAAGTCTTTGAATCACTTGGACTTGAGTTTTCTACAAGGTGATAGCTATGGATCTATTTTCATTCTTCTACATGCAGCCATCCAATTAGACCAACACCATTGGTTGAAGCTGCTTGTCTTTTTTCCACTAAAAGATTTTGGCTTCTTTGTCAAAAAATAAGTGTCAGAATTTATGTGGATTTATTTCAGGGTCTTTGATGTGGTTCCATTGATCCATCTGTCTGATTTTATGCCAATACCATGTGGATTTTATTACTATTGCTCTGCAGAAAGATCTCCGAGCCTAGAGCTGCTCCATTGTTCCAGAGGCTTCCTTGAGATGGTGGAGAATGGGATTTGGGTCCCATTCCTGACTCAGCTCTGCTGGGTTCACTGGCTTTGCTGAGCTCGTTTTTCTGACCTGGGTGTTCTAGGCTGCTGGGGAGCAGGCAGAAGATCTCTGAGTCTAGAGCTCTTCCAGTGCCCCACAGGCCTCCTTGGGGAGGGGGGCAATGGAAATTGGGTCCAGTACCTAGCTCAGCTCTGCTGGGTTCTATGTCTGTGCTGGACTCCCTGTTTCTGTCCTAGGTGAGCCAATGCTGCTTGGATAATTGGGGAAAGATCTCTGTGCTTAAAAGCTGCCCCAGTGCCCCACTGGCTTCCTTGAGATGGCAGACAATGGGACTTGAGTCCCACACCTAGCTCAGCTCTGCTGTGTTCACTGTCTGTGCAATTCTGACTGATTTTGATCCAGGTGAGTCAGGCAGATGGGGAGCAGGCAGAATGGAGCCGAGCCTCCCGCACAGTACCAGTATGTATCCCCTCCACAGGGTGGTGAGGGTGAGCACCACTAGCCACCTCTGAGACCAGGAAGGTGTTGTTGAGTGTAGTCTCCCGGGTTCAGAACCAGGATCCATTAGTACCCAGAAGGTGTCCACAGGACTGTGAGAGTGGGCGCCCGGATTTGGAGCCTCACCCCCAGTACAGGAAAGTATTCACTCCCCAAGCAGGGAGAGTGAGCACCCAAGGTGGGAGCTGCCAGCTGCTGGTACCAGGAAGGTATTCACAGACGGTGAGCTTGGGCAGATGGTCCCAGAAAGGTGTCTGCAGATAGTGGGATTGGGCGGGTGGCCTAAGGCTGCAGCAGGATTTTGGGATCCACAGTAGAGCCTGCTGATCACCCTGCTCTCAGTGTTGAGCTGCTCTTCAGATACCCTGCATAGTCCATGCTGCCATCTTGGATCTCCCTTTTTTCTTTATTTTTATTATTTATTACAATTTATTCACTTTGTATCCTGGCTGTATCCTCCTGCCTTGGTTGTCTGCTCTTTGATCAACTCCCCTTGGCGAGGTGGCCTTACTAGGCTACAGAGAAAAAGGATCTAGACAAAGCTGTTGGGACCGGATAGGCTAGGATCAGTAGCAGAGGAAGACCACCCCTATCAGTGGATTTCCCAGCACTTTAATCACTGAGCCACCTCTTCAGCCCTCAGGCATTGTTTTCTTTTGTTTTTTTTTTTGTTTGTTTGTTTGTTTGCTTTTTGAGACAGGGCCTAACCAAATAGCCCTTAATATGTAATCTACGCTGGTCTTAACTCAAAGGGATGCATCTGCCTCTGTCTCCAGAGTGCTGGGATTAAAAACGTACCACCATTGGTATTTACAGACATGTTTAAATGTACAAAAAAGTGTGGGAAACAGAAACGAAATGTACTGCCTTTTCTGTAAGAGGGTTAAATATGACAAAGTTTCACTTAAAAGAGTGTAAAGAAGCCACCTGGTAGAAATTCAGATTTGTCCATGGTCAATTGTTTTTGTTTGGTTGGTTTAAAGGTTTCATTTTGATACTTAAAATTGTGTTCTGGTTTTCAATTGCATTGTTTTAATCTAGCCATTGTCTTATGTATGTGAGATGAGCTCTGACCATTCTAACATTAGCCACTCTTACTTTATGAATGAAGTCCTAGTAGAATCCTTGCTGGATTTGCTTGTATGCTGGACTTGGCACAGCTATACTTTCTCGCACAGAAGTAAAAATTTTGCCTTGCCATTTTCTTAAGATACTCAGACCCATTCATTTCTCACATTAAACAGCTTAATTTTCTAGTACTGTTTTAATGTCTTCCTTTGCTTGAGTGTTAATTTTATTAATTATTGCATTGACTGGTTAGCTATATGTTGTTTAATTAATGATTTGGAAGTGTTTATTTCCTTTTTAAATTTTTATTTTTTATATTAATTACAGTTTATTCACTTTGTATCCCAGCTGTAGCCCCTTCCCTCCTCCCCTCCAAATCCCACCCTCCTTCCCTCATCTCTTCCTATGCTCCTCTTCAAGTCTGCGGGTAGGGGAAGTCCTCCTCCCTTTCCATCTGACCCTAGCTTATCCGGTCTCATCTGAGCTGGCTGCATTGTCATCCTTTGTGGTTTGGCAAGGCTGCTCCCCAATCTAGGGGAGACAGTCAAAGAGCTAGCTACTGGGTTCAGGTCAGAGACTGTCCTTGCTCCCTTTACTAGGGAACCGACTTGGATACTGAGCTGCCATGGGTTACATCTGAGCAGGGGTTCTAGGTTATCTCCATGCATGGTCCTTGGATGGAGTATCAGTCTCCGAAAAGACCCCTTTGTCCAGATTTTTTGGTTCAGTTGTTCTCCTTGTGGAGCTCCTGTCTTCTCCAGGTCTTACTATGTCCCAATTCCCTGTACTCTTCCCAAAGTTTGTTTATGAGTCTCATTATCTGCTTTTATACACTGCTGGGTAGAGTCTTTCAGAAGCCCTCTGTGGTAGGCTCCTGTCCTTTTCCCTGTTTTCTCCTTCTTCCAATGTCTGTCCGTCCCATTTGCCCTTCTGAGTGAAGATTGATCATCTTACCCAGGGTCCTCTTTCTAGCTCACCTTCTTTAGGTGTACAGATTTTTGTAGGTTTATCCTATATTATATGTCTAGTATCTACTTATAAGTGAGTAGTGTGTCTTTCTGCTTCTGGGATACCTGACTCAGGATGATCTTTTCTAGTCCCCACCATTTGCCTGCAAATTTCATGATTTCCTTGTTTTTAATTGCTGAGTAGCATTCCATTGTGTAAATGTAGCACAATTTCTCTATCTATTCCTCCATTGAGGGACATCTCGGTTGTTTTCAGGTCTGGCTATTATGAATAAAGCTACTATGAACATGGTTGAAGTTTATTTACTTTTCATTGAGTTTTTGTTGGTTTACACCGTAACAATCGGGGATGTAATGAATAAGAACACTCAGTATTGTTTTAAAACACAGTTTTCTGTTGCATTTTGTAAATTCTATAGACATAACATGAGAAGGTGAAGCCATTCATGTCACTATTTAACATTTCACTAGCCAGACTTGGTTGTACACACCTGTAATGCCAGGACTCAGACATCACTGAAAAGAAATCGTTTACCAAAGCCTTGAGCTCATGAATTAATTGCTCCAAACAAATCCCACATAGAACTCATGCAAGTTCCTGGGTTCAATCCCTAGCACTTCAAAAAATGTATTTAAGGATATAAAAGAGTGTATTGCCTGATCCTCTGTTCTGAGTCCTGACAGGCAGCTGTATGCTTTGCTACTCTTTTTGAAAAAAATTTTTTTTCTTAAACTAAAAATGAAAATTTTCCAGGAGGGCTGGAGAGATGGCTCAGTGATTAAGAGCACTGGTTGCTCTTGCAGAGGATCTGGATTTGATTCCCAGTGCCTAGATACTTACTCATAACCATATGTATCTCCAGTTCCATGGGATTCAAACCCTTTTTTGGCTTCTGCAGAGACTGCCCTCACATGGTGTATAAACATATATGCAAGCAAAATATTCATTTAAAAATTTTTTGGAGTATTTCTCTCTCTCTCTCTCTCTCTCTCTCTCTCTCTCTCTCTCTCTCTCTCTCTCTCTCTCTCTTTCTCTCTCTCTCAGAGTGTGTGTGTGTGTATCACCAATAAGTGGCGAGCTAAGATTATTTTTACTTCTTTATCCTTTCAAGAGTTCATTGAAATTATACTTTTGAACATACTAAATTATTAATTCTTTGGGTGTGAGGAAATAGCTGAGTCAACAAATCCCTTGCTGTCCAAACGTGAGAACTGGAGTTCTGATCTGAACCCATGCGAAATCCCACTTGTAGTCACAGAACTACTGGGGTAAAACAGAGCTGCTTGAAGCAAGCTAGCCAGCTAGACTAGCTGGACTATTGAGCTTTGGTATGGCTGAGAGTCTATGCCTTGATAAATCAGAAAATGATTGATGAGGCATCTTAATTTCAGGCCTTTGCACTCATATGTAGCCATGAGTACATTCACCTGAACACACATATACAGTCCCACACATGTGAACATGCATGCACAAATACATACACATATAACAAAACTTGCCTGTAGTCATTTCTCTTTTTCTGTTTATATTTGTGTGTGTATGTGTGAGTGTGTGCATGTGTGCATCCATGTTTTTATATGTGTAGGAGTGTGCACGCACACTCCAGAGACCAGTTCAGTGGTGCTGGTGTACATGATGTCTCACCAACCAGAGTAACAGTCACAGGAGGATGCACTTTCCTTTCTTCCTTCCAAACCTTCCTATATGCCCCTTCTTGCTCTCTTTCAAACTATGGCCTCCTTTTTCATTAAATGTCACATAAGTATATGTATACACATACAGATTACATGTATCAGTGATTAGTTCCAAATCACCAATAATGGATCAGTGTCAAGAAAAAAATAAAATAAAAGCACTTCCCTGTGGAGTACGTTTAACCAAGAGGGAGTCCAGATTTTATTCTCTACTTCATGCTTCCTGTGTCTTCTGGCCTGTATGTCAGCGTCTCAATCTGGCTACCTGAAGGCTGTCTTATGAATCTTTGTGTGTCTGTCCCTGGTGTGTGTCTGCCTGTCCCTAATAGGACCCAGGAAGCATGAAGTAGAGAATTCAAATCCAGACTTGCTCTTAGTAAATGATTCCAAGGTAAAATGCTTTTGTTTCTTTCCTTGGCTCAACAGAGATGTATTATTGGTGACAGAGATTGTCACCATGCATGTATGTAGAATCCATTACCTGGTCACATATTTTTTTCCCATATACAGAGAAACAACACTTTTCTGACAATGTGAAACAAATGGACCTGTCATTTGAAAGGTGAACATGCTCAGAACCCTGAGCTTTAATGACAGACCACCTAGTTCTAGGTTTGTGAATACCTTTTAACCTGTCACAATCAGGACAGTCCAATTTGAACCTCAGAGGAACCTGGTGCTCATTATAACTATGATAAATCTATTTTTAGCTGGAATTTCTAAAGAAATGGGTAATTCTGGAGTCCACTTGCCTCAGCCTATGCAGATAGGCATTGGTATATGCAGAGAATTGTAGAGAATTGTCATCTATAGATAAATAACTAATCAGTGTAGTATATATGCTAGTTCTATCTATTTCTAGGTTTTTGAGAAAAACGTGGGCTGTTTTCCTAAGAGGCTGCTCTAGTTTACATTTCCACAGTGTCCCTTTCCTTCACGTCAGAATTTATTTATCCTGGTAATGGCTATTCTGACTGAGGTGAGACAGAATCTTAAAGGAGATTTGGTCTGTATCTCCCCAATACCTTTTTTACCCTGAATTTTTTATCAACATGACTTGAGAAGTACCCAGACTAACTAGCCTAATCAATAGACATGAGCGTAAAGCACATCGGATGCCTGCTGATTTTTAAAACCTCTAGGCAACTACATTGAACACTCTAAAAGGAATGGACCAGGAGGCTGTTATCCCAAGATGAAAACCTATTTTAAGGGTTCAGAACCCAGGGTGAGGGTCAGAGAGCGTGGTGCAGTGTCCTACTAGATCCAGTTCTGGTCTAGCTTGGCAGCAAGCTTGTGTGGAGGCTGTTCAGAGCCGGTCCACGGAAAAGATAGAAAACCTGGGTGGTCTGGTCAAACTAAGCAAGAAAATGTAAGCTCTCGACAAGGGCGGGCTTACAGAGGTCACGTTACCGGAACTCGTGTGTGGTGGGCGGGGCTAGGAAGGCTCGCTAAGGAGGCAGGCCAAAGTGACAGGAAAATCCACCATTCACGGTGGGACCTGGAGTAGCCGCGGGGTCTGGAATCCGGGGTGGACAACACAGGCTTCTCCAGGAGGACGAGAAAATTCCCGGTAGCCACAGGTGCCGCGCGGGGCGTCCTGGGAGAGTCATCAGTCAGCAGTACAGAGGCGGGAACCGCAGCCCGGCGGCCCTGGAACCTCCCAGGTCAGAGGAGCTGCGGGGCTGGGAAGCTTGCAAGCGGAGCAGGGATGGAGGCTGCCCCTAAAGACGCCAGTAACACTTCTGTCATGAATATCTTACCATGGATATCGTACCGTTGTCGTGAAGTTTGAGATCCTATGAATTGGGGCTTATTGTGATTTTAAAAAACTTTGTCGTATGGTTGCCAGAATATTTTCCTAAAATAAACCGGTGGAGCATTTGCATTATCTGTTGTCTGCAAACACGATTCTCTTTGCTTTGTCGCAGTTACAAAGCGGCTGGAATTTAAAGCCATGCATGCTTTCTGACTTCTCTGTCCTACGGCTTGCATATTTAAGAGAGTGTCCTTTTCCTCTGGGAGCAGGCACTGCAGAGAACTTTGTATATATTGTCACGTAATAAACCAATGTGAATTTGATTGTATCAAAATACAGTGTGACAGAGCAAAACTGTGTAGCAGTTCCTCCATCTTGGATTCTTGCTGAGACCATTTCCAGGGTTAACTAGAAGAAGATTTCCTTGATGGAGAATCCCATGAAATACCACCCAATGCTTCTCTAGAGACCAAAGGTCAGGATGTCCTCGCTTACCTATCTTGCTTAGTCGTTGTTAAAACTGCTTGTCTGCGGGAAGCTCCTTCAATGAACCTTTTATCCTAGCTGCCCTAGTGCAGGAAGCCCCCCTCAGGCTGGCTAACCTCCGGTCTTAGTTTCTGTTAAAATCTGCTTCAAACTGCTTACTCTGCAAAACTCCCCCTGCAGCTGCTAAGCAAGATGCCTGGACTAGGGCTCTGCCTTTAAAAACCCCATGTTCTGGATACTCACAGCCACACTTCGGTCCTTAAACACCTGGGCGTGGTCTCAGCTCTCTGGAATGAAGACCTCCAGTTGGCTATAAACTATTGAGTGGTCATCTTTGGTGGGCTACCCATAGCAATACTTTATCCAGGACTATAGTTATAACGTTTACTATGCAAAGTTTTACTCCCCACTAATTTTCCATCTGAGATGTATGTTTTAAATACAGAATTCAGAAATGTGTATTAATATGCTGAGTTCTTAGGTTCAGGGAAGTGCAATATGTGTGCTTTGAGAGCATATCAGGCCACACTGTTTTGTAGTTAGCAGATACACTTTAGAATAAGACAAAATTAGAAAGCATCTTTTGAATAATTATGTTCACTTACCTGTATGAGAGAAATGACTCCTTAGTTTAGGAAAAGCACTCAGCCCATGAATGTGTGGCTAAACTGTTTTTCTTTGTTTGGTTTGGTTTGTTTGTTTTATTTCAGGGTTTGTTGACATTCAGTGCTGTAAAGGTGGACTTCTTGCAGGACAAGAGTGAATACCTAGACCCTGCTGATGGCACTTTTTTGCAGAGATCTCCTTTTGGAGAAGTGCAGCAGTCTGGTTTCTGAGAGCAAGAATAGTTTCCTTGCAGTCTCCCTAGCTCCTCCTCAGTGTTCCTGGGAAAACTGCTCTGCATGTATGTGAAATGTTTAAAGTGAAATCTTCAGATAAAATTCGACATTTTTCCTGATACTTTCTCTTTCCTTTAAGTTTATCCTTTTGGCAGGTATTAGCAACTTTCATTTTTGTTTCATGAAAAGTTCCAAGTACTTTCTGAAGAATGTCTTTCTCATATTCAGGCCTCACAGTGCTCAGCCAGATCTGCTCACCTGTGAAGAGCATAGAGCCCTGGATGGTGAAGAGAAAGGAGACCATAGCAAAGAATCCAGGTATGTTAGAGGGATTTAGATGGACATGGCCTCAAGTGACAGTAGAAAGAGGGCAAGAAATCAGTTATGCCACATTCTATTTCATTAGAAATGATTCTAGAGAATTCCACTGAGCGCAATCTCAGGATTATACTATTGTAGGTGTTAGAAGAATCTCTAGAAGACTTAAAGGCAAATATAATTTTATTTGTCTTTGCACGTGAATGATGCTTTTCCCCTTTCATCACATTGTTGCATGTGTCTTTATACTAATATTAACAGGCTTTATTACCATGATTTTAATATAGTGTTTAGTTAGAAACATTGATGCCTCTTGGTTTTTTCTGCTCTCAGAGTTTTTGGAATATTTTGTAGTTCCTTCAGGTTTTATTTCCTAAAATAAGCCAGTAGGATTTTGATAAGATTTGCTTAATATCTGCGCAGAGCATCAAACTCTGTCTACATTGTCTTTTCATTGATATTCCCTGCCATCTGTATTTATGTTAACAGTCTACAATTTGTGTAGCTACAGTTCTTATATATTTTGAAATCACCTGTAGGTTTGATTCTTCTCTCATAATTTTTGAAGTCTTTGTGGTTTCTTACAATTTTGTAAATTTTAAGAAGATTTTATCTATTCATGTGAAAAATGCCTATACAATCTTGGTTCAAATAGAATCTTTACAGAACAGAAATATCCTTTTACATTTCTTTCTGTGCTTGAAGGAGAGCATGCTATCAGTGATTCAGTATTCACATGTCTTTTATGTATTCTGTTTTCTATCTATTGTTTGTATCGGCATTACTGGTTCTTGGATAAGACATTTTTTAAACATTAATCTTTATTAGGTTTGAGGACTTGTTCTGTTCCTAAGACCTGGCCAAGTGGAAAATGTTGGTTAAAGTTTGAGAAGACTGGGTATCTTCTGCTGCTGTGGTCATGATTCTTTAGAGACCTGCTAAACATTATGGGTTTTCTGTGCTGTTCATGGTTGTCTTTTACTAATGTTCTCTCTGATTTACAGCATCCCTGAATGGTAGATGTTGAAGTTTCTCTGCATCACTGTCTTTTTTTCTTATAATTTCATCATTGATTGCTTCATGCATTTGGAAACTATTTTGTGAAATACACTTATATTGATCATATAGCTTTCTGGCAAGTGGACCACTGATCATTTGTTAAAATTCTTTTCTTTTTTTTTTGTCAGTTGATATATTTGGCTTTTTCTCCTTCCTACACTATAACCAACAGTTTTCAAGCATATCTTTTTAAAATTTTCCTTGACTCTTAGCTTTTTCTATTCTTATACTTGAAGCAAATACTTTCATAGAATATATGTGTGTATATATGTGTATATATATTCATAGAATATATATATTCTATGAATTTTATATATACACACTTTTCTATACTATATATATTAGTGTGTTTGGGATTGTTTTGAACATTTCCATGTTTGGTTTGGTGAACAATATACACATACATTTCAAGAAATCACTGAAGTAAAATATAAACACAAACCAATTTTGCTAATTTTCCTCTATTTCTTATGTTTCTTTTCCTCTTTCTGAGTTCCTTTCTATACTGTTGATATTTTGCAAACTTTAGTGGCATCTTTTATAAACGTGAGTAGCATCTTCTCTAGCATTTCTCTTTCTATTTGCTTGGTTGTTCCAGAAGCTATACACTGACTTTCCTGGAGGCTTCAATGAGTTGTATTTCAATGGACACTGTTTGTTTCTTCTTCCTGCATTATCTCCAGCATTTGTTATTGTTTAGGACCTTAAGTGTGGACACTGACAAGGCAGAAAGGAGATCCCAGCATTTTCTTCATGACTAAACTTCTGGAGCATGTACTTTGTACATTTTGGGTATTTTAATTACTTTTGAACATGCTGGGTTTTTTTTTTTTAGTTTATTTAGTGACTACAGTATTATCTATTTGCTTTGTGTTTTTTAAATTCTTGACACCGATCTGTTTATTCTACTATAAAAATTTGCTAATAACGTCATTTTAATAACTTCTTCATTCTGTAGGTTGTTTCTCCATACTGTTAATTACTACCACTTCTGTGCAAGTTTTTAATTGCATGCATTTCTGTTTTTGCTTCTTGCTCTTATGTCTTGTCAGGTTGCAGTTCCATATAGAAAATAAGTATACCTAAGTCTATATATGGACTTATTTCCCCCCATGTTACTCTGCAGATTTTACAACTTGTTGAATTGGATCCCATTTCATTCTTTTATAATTGGTATTTGCTTTTTCCAATACCATTTGTTGATAAGGTTGTCTATTCTGTAGCATATGTTTTTGCCTTTTTAAACTTTTTATTTAATTTTATTTTAATATTGTTATTTGTGTGTGTGAAGTTCAACTGCTTTGCCAGGTTCTATGTATGTTCATTTTCTTACTTTGTGTGTCTATGCTTCTGCCACTCGAGTGGTATTGTTTTCCCATTGTGTCTGCAGTGTCATCTGAAATCACCGCTGAGATGAGTAAAGCTTTGCTCTATGTGTCTGGGGTGGTTATGCACTTTAGGGTCTTTGTGCTTCCATGTAGGTTTGTAGGAGTTTCTTTGCTGTATCTGTGCAGTGAATGATGGGGAGCTTGCTTGCCGTAGGTTTTGAGTTAACCCTGTAAATCTTTTAGCGTTGTTATTTTCACAGTAACCTGTCCTGGTCCGTGAGCACGCAGGGGTTTCTTGTCACTCTCAATTTCTTTACTGAATTCAGTTTTTCACTTAAAAGGTCTCTCGTGTGCTTTGTTTTTTCCTTTGTTTTATTACTTTAAAAAAAACTTTTGTTTACTGTTCAGTTTTAATCAAGAAAATAGAAGCAATAACAGTAAGTATAAAAGTTTTCTAACTGGTTGGTTAGATAGATGATAAAAAAAAATTTGCCTCTAATAGGCATTGATCTCTCCCTTAAATCCTATCAGTTTAAGTGTTATCTTTTGTAATTAATAAATATTGATATGTAATCATACATAGGTATAATCACTCACCACTATCCTTTTTCCACTCCCCACCCCACATACACACACCTACACATACGCACTTCATCCCTTCTCTCTCCCATCCCTGGTTAGCCATGTTTTTGTCTCATTAGTCACCTTCTTATTTCCTGTATGATTTTGGGCAGCTGTACCAGGTCATCGTGTGTTCATAATTCAACTTGCTATGCCATACATACCACAAGAGTTTTTCATACGTCACCTCCCCATCCTCCAGCTCTTATAATTCTTTTTGGCTCCTTTTCTATCATGTTCCCAATGGTTTATATGTGGGACTACAGATTCCCAATAATAGGCTGTGCAGTCAACTGTTTTCAGTTGACTGTTTTCAGTTGACTGTGTCCCAGAAATAACTGTTGCTCTTTGAAAACAGGGTTTCTTTGACCTATGCTAAAAGAAGCAGCAGGCTATGGGTATGAGCTGAGTCATTTAAAAGCAGATTAAATTTTTGTACATCTAGCAAAATGTAGTGGATTCTCTCGTCTGGCCTGTGACATTTCTCATCTTTGGTTTTCAGCCTGGTTTCCAGTATCATCCATATATTTCCTGCTGTGGACCTGGCCTCTGATGAAACCAGAAAACCTTATCTTACCCAGAAAATAGTCTTGTCGCTATGATATTAGTGGTCATGCCTTGCCTAGCAGGTTAGGATTATATCACAGAGGGTCTAAATCTGGGTATGCCCATTGATAACCCTGCTCCTGCCCAGCCTACATAGCAGTTTTTGATACCGTGACTGCTACCACCACCAGGGAGTCCAAGGTATTTTTAGATACTTTGGGTGGTCTGGCTGACTTCTCAGTATTTTCTTGTTGGTATGTTAAAAAAAAAGTGATGTTGTTATATTGATTATGTGGATTATACAGTTTATTAGAGAGCTATCAGATCTGAGCGTTCTCAAGGGTGTTGATAGTCTTTGGATGGCAGAGTTCTGTTTTCTTTGTAGGAGGTCGACCTACTTTCTTAACTCTCTTATAGTTTCCCCTTTAAATTTTTCTGTTTTTCTTGAACAGCTTATCCACTGATGCAGTGTGTTGAGTTATTGTGGAGGGGGTAGAACCCCTCTCTGTTCTTACTCCAGTGGAGTGATTCCAGTTGTCCTTCAATTTAGTTTATCCTCGTATGTTCATTTTCACATTCATCATAGCCTTTATACTGAGCAAATGTGGTATTTTGCCACAGGCCTTTCCTGGGTCTGTTGACATGGTCTTGTTTTTTTCTCTCACTGATTCTATATATTTGGTGTTGTACATTAAATAGTTTGTAGGTATTAAAACAGTCCTGCATTCTCGGCATGAAGTCAGCTTTTATTCTGTTTCATGTTCTTTTTCTCTGTGTTTTGTGCAGTATTCTCCTTTTGTCATTAGTATAAAGTTTGTCTAAAAGAAAGGAGAGTTTCGTGCTGGATCTCTACAGTCCTGACAGACTTGAAGAGGAAAATCTTCCTGCTTTAGTCTCAGCACTTGCACATGCTTGTTCTAGTTTTATGACACAAAGGTTGATATATTCACTTGTTTCTAGGAACTCATCCTTTCCTTCTTCCATTCTGATTCATTTGCATATGACTTATACCACTCCATAAGGTAACACTGGCATGATTAGCACACCTTACAGTGTCCCCCTTTCAGCTTAAGGGTTCACTCATTTTGGATTGTTGAAAAATGCTTCCTCAGTACTTTTATCTCTTCACAGAAACAAGTCTTGCCTTGACTCGTTGTATTATCTTTGAGTCTCTTTCTGTTTTTCTATGTTGTATTTCATATTGACTTCTTGTTTTTGGAAGCCCTCAGCCATGTAAGTCTTGACAAATGTCTTTCACAACCAGTGCCTCTTACTGCCAAGACTTCTGAGCATGTCTTTGTCACCCACCTCTGTGGACTGTCTTTTTTGACATGGTACTCACACTGAAACTCTAAGAAAAGTATCCTCAATGCTCCATGAATTATGTATCATTGTGCGGGATTTAAGTCTTCACAGTAGCTAATTACAGAAAGATGATCAGTGGGCTGCAGAGGTGGCTCAGCAGTAAGTGCAGTTGTTGCTCTTGCAGATTCTAGGGTCAGTTTCCTTTACCTGCGAGGATATTTAACACCCTTCTGTAACTCAGGTTCCAGAGGACCAATTGTTCTCTTCTGGCCCCTGCAGGCACTGCATGTAGAGGTGACATAGACTTATGTACAGGCAAATACACTCATATACATAAAAAAAAATGGAAAAGAAACTAGAAATGTTCTAGAGGAATTGCATAAGGATTCAAGTCAACAATATAGGAAAGAACTTGGAGGTGATTCCCTCCTAGTGTGAGAGTAAAAGTGGGGTCTGGATATGTGACAGGACAGCAGACAGCTCAGACCAACATTGGAGGAGTTAGAGATCATCCTTGTGGATGAGAATTAAAGTTATGCTCATGGGGCCCAGAGCCAGAGAACATTCTGTGCCGACTGGAATGTGTTAAAAGATGGTTTATCCTTATATAGACCTATAAGATAGATAAACATACTCAAATCTGTACATCTAAAGAAGATAAACAAGAAAGAGGACCCGGGGTAAGATGATCAATCCTCACTTAGATAGACAAATGGCATGGATATTGAATGCAGGAGAAAACAAGCAACAGGACAGGAGCCTACCACAGAGGACCTCTGAAAGACTCTAACTAATAATGAATCAAAGCAGATATTAAGACTCACAACCAAGCCTTGGGCAGAGTGCAGGGAATCATATGAAAGAAGAGGGAGTTAGTAAGACTTGGAGAGGACAAGAGCTCCACAAAGATCAAATAGATCAGGGCACAGAGGTCTTTTATGAGACTGTTTCTCCAATCAATGACCATGTATAGATATAACCTAGAACCTCTCCTCAGATATAGCCCACGGTAGCTCAGTATCCAACTGGGTATCCTAGTAAGGGGAACAGGGACTATTTCTGTCATGAACTCAATGGCTGGCTCTTCGCCTCCCCTCCCCCCACCCCCGAGGGAGGAGCAGCCTTGCTAGACCCCAGAAGAAGACATTGCAGCCAGCCTTGAAGAGACCTAATAAGCTGGGGTCAGATGGAAGGGGAGGAGGCCGTCCCCTATCAGTGGACTTGGAAAGGGGCAGGGAGGAGATGTGGGAGGGATGGGGAGAGTGGGAGGGAATGAAGGAGGAGCTACAGTTGGGATACAAAGTATATAATCTGTGGTTAATATAAAAATAAATAAATTTTAAAAAGATGGTTTATCATATTGATGATGTAGTCAGAAACACAGCAGAAACTTTTGAGAGGACCCTCCCTAATTGTGTAAGAATTTACAATGCAGGACAATGTTGTTATCCAGCATTCCACACAGAGAAATCTGCTGTGGAAGGAAAGTGAATTGTATTAAGTACCACAGATTTCTTACTTTGTAATATGACAGACCCCAGGTCTCAGAACCTCCTCACTGAGTATGGTATAGAAAGGACACATACGTAGTTCCTGATTGCCAAGACTTGGGATTAAGGGCTACAAGTTAAAGTTTCCTAACTCACACATGATGCTCATTTGTGAAACACATTGAGAAACCAAATACATTGACTGACATTTTCACTCTTACACATATTCTCTGAGGACAGTTGGCTACATGTGGTGCTATTCACAGGAACTTTAGCGTTTGCTGCAGTTCACCGTTATCTCTACACTGCCCTTGAATTCCGTGTTGCTGCTCTGAGTGCCGCTGATTGTCTCATAGAACCACCTTCTGTTGAGAGAGGACAGATCCTGTTTCTGTTGCCAGTCATTAGGCCCTTCCCCTTTTGTTGCTTTAAAGACAAGGAGTTCTCCATGACTGTGTCCTCTGGTTTCTGCTGGGTAGGATTAGTAGAGGGGTTGAGTGCTGTTCCTTTCCTTCCTCAAAGTTAAGAATTTCTCTGTTTCCTCATTTTGTTGCTTTCTGAGCTAAAGTCTGTTATCTTTGCATTGCTTTAGCTTTGTTTTTTGATATTGTACATTTCCTAACTAACCTCACTTATTCTTTTTGCTTAGCTCATTGAGTATCTTTTTAATTTCTCAAGGAATTCATAGATACCTGCAGTTTGTTTCTAAAAATTTGAGTTCTTTTATTTGCTTTGATCTTTAAACAGTCTCTTCACTGTTGTTTTTACATTTAATCATTTATAAATTTGAATGTATTATTCCAAAGTTATGCAAAACACTAGTGCAATTCCTCTGAAATCATGAGGAAAAAATAGAATGTGTCTGCCCCATACTAGATATGATAACTTGGGAATGAAGTTAGTGATGAGTAGCATCTGCTTTCCTGTACTTAACCTAAAATTCTTTAATAAAAATATCATGAAAATGTCCATTAACTATCAAGAAAATTATGGGGATGACATAATTTCAAGATAGATATGATATATCTCTGTGTTTGGGTGTGTGCATGCATGTGTGGCAGAATTATATAAACTAAAAAAGAACATTATCCAGATGTGCAGAATGAAGGCTTACTTTGTGACACAGGATTAACATAAGATATAATATATAGTTAAATAAGCTAGGTGTCTAGACATATGTCACACAAACCAAATTTCACATAGAACTATAAAGCTGATTTTCACAGAGAAAATTGGTAGCATCCGGGTACTGAAGGATCTCAGAATTGACATAGTAATTATTGATTGTCTTTTTTTCTTTTTTTTAATTAAAATTTTATTTTTTTAATATTAGTTGCAATTCATTAACTTTGTATCCCAGCTGTAGCTGGCTCCCTCATTACCTCTCAATCCCACCCTCCCTCCCTCATCTCCTCCCTGCCCCTTTCCAAGTCTACTCATAGGGGAGGTCCTCCTTCCCTTCCATCTGACTCTAGCTTCACACAATTAGAAATAGCGCTTCCTCAAGATCCAACTATATCACGCCTAGGCATATATCCAAAAGATGCTCAAGTACACAACAAGGACATTTGCTCAGCCATGTTTGTAGCAGCTTTATTCGAAATTATTGGTTTTCAACTTGAGTTATTAGAACTTCTTGAACACTGGAGACATGGCTCAGAGGTTAAGAGTGTGGGAATCCCTGTAAGCATCATGGCTGATAGAGAAACAAACTGCAAGAAGCAAAAAGGAAAACTTGGGTCAGGCTGACTTAGTTAGTGCTGGCTCAGAATCTGACACCTGACAGTTTATTGTAAGCCTTTCTAAACACAATACAGTTTAGAAATACATTTCCTGGTGTAATTCAAACCCCAGTGCGCATCAATTCAAAATACCTGATATTTCTTCCAAAAGAATGGATTCTAAAGATAGGCTCTATACATTAGTTTAAGGACCTGGGGAAAGATCTGGCATGGTCATCCAGGTCTCACATACAGCGTACAGCACAGCAAGCCATAAAATATATGTGGCATCTCTCCTAAAATTGGTTCTATTCCCTGAGAAACATAGCTAAAGCTATAGGTCTAGGGAAGGTGAGTCTGGGATGAACATTCTAGGATATTTGGGCAAGTTCTGGCTCTATAGATAACAAAGGTCAGCAGGTTATTAACAATATCCACTCCTAGCTGTCTGGGTGTGAAATGGGAATTCATTTCCTTTTTTGAGGAAATGTGGGTGCTGGATATTGAACCTGGGTCCTCTGGGAGAGCAGCTAGTACTCTTAATACTGAGCATCTCTCCAGCCCAGTTGATTTGTTTGTTTGTTTGTTTGTTTTTGGGTTTTAGGCAAAGGGTTCTCTATGTAGCCCTGACTGTTTTGTAGACAAGGTTGGCCTTGAACCCAGAGGTCACCTACTTCTGCCTCCTGAGAGCTGGGACTAAAGGCGAGTATCACCTCCACACATCTCCCACACTCAGTCCATTTATTAATTGTTGATCTCACTGCTTGTGCTACTGGTACTCTGTTCAGGAAGTCTTCTCTTATGCCAGTGAGTTCAAGGCATTTCCTCACTTTCTTTAGTATAAGGTTCAGTTTATCTGGTTTCATGTTGAGGTCTTTGATCCATTTGGACTTGAATTTTGTGCACAGTGATAGATATGAATGTATTTGCATTCTTCTACATGTGGACATCCAGTTTGATCAGCACCATTTCTTGAAGATGTTTTTTTTTCCAGTGTGTATTTTAGCTTCTTTATTAAAAACAAGATGGGTGGATTTATGTCTGGGTGTTCAATTCTGTTCCACTGATAAATGTGTCTGTTTTCATGCCAGTACCATGTGGTTTTCATTGCTGTAGCTCTGTAGTATAACTTGAAATTGGGAATGGTGAGACTGACATTGAGTCTTTTATTGTTCAGGACTGTTTTAGCTTTCCTGGGTTTTTTGTTTTTTGTTTCTCCATATGAAGTAGAGATTTGTCCTTTAAAGTTCTAGTTTAAAAAAATGAGAGTTTTGTCAGGGATTGCATTAAATTTGTAGATTGCTTTTGGCAGGATGGCCATTTTTACTATGTTAATCTTAGCCATCCATGAGCACAGGAGGTTTATCCATCTTCTGATATCTTCTTCAATTTCTTTCGTAAAAGAGTTGAAGTTTTTATCATAAAAGTCTTTCACTTGCTTGGTTATAGTTACCCCAAGATATTTTATATTTCTGAGGCTATTTTCCCTGATTTCATTGTCATTTGTACATAGGAGAGCTACTGATTTTTTTTAAGTTACTCTTGTATCCAGCTACTTTACTGATGGTCTATATTAGCTATAGAAGTTGAATATTTTTGTTCAGTTATATGTACTAACATATCATCTGCAAATAAAAATATTTTGACTTGTCTTTCAGTTTTTATCTCCCCGATCACCTTCAGTCGTATTATTGCTCTAGCTAAAACTTCAAGTACTATTTTGAATATATATGGAGAGAGTGGAAAACCTTGCCTTGTTCCTGATTTTACTGGAATTGCTTTGAGTTTCTCTGCATTAAAGTTGATTTAAGTTGATGTCTCTTATCTCTTATCTGTTTAGGTATGTCCCTTGTGTGCCTAACCTCTAGAGGACTTTTACTATGAAGGGGTGTTAGGTTTTTTCCCCACAGGCCTTTTCTGCTTCTAACAAAATGACCCATGAATTTTCTTTTCTTTCAGTTTATTTATATGGTGGATTACATTTATTGATTTTCATATATTAAACCATCCAAACATCTCTGAGATGAAACTAACTAATTCATGGCTGATGATTTTTTTGATGTGTTCTTAGATTTGGTTTGCAAGTATTTTATTGGTTATTTTTCTGTCTTTGTTCATAAGAGAAACTGGTCTGTATTCTCGTTCTCTTTTGCATCTATATGAAGTTTTGGTGTCAGAGTTACTGTGGCCTCATGATATGAATTGGGCCCTGTTCCTTCTCTTTTATTTTTGTGCAATAGTTCATGGAGTACTGGCATTGACTCTTAGAATTCTGCTCTAAAAACCATCTGGCCTTGGGCTACTTCTATTTTACTAGGTCTGTTTAAATTGCTTATCTAATCTGGTATGAATCAAGAAATTGCTCATTTCTTTAAGATTTTTCCAGTTTGTTGGAGTGGCGTTTTTTTCTTTTTTAAATATGTCCTTATAATCCTCCGGATTCCCTGGGTACCTGTTGTTATATTCTCTTTTCACTTCTGATTTTGACAATTTGGATATTCTTTCTGCCTTTTTGTAAATTTGGATAAGGTTTGTCTGTCTTGTTGATTTTTTTTCAAAGAACAGACCCTTTGATATTTTTTTGTTTTTGTTTTTGTAGTGTTCCACTTGCTTTTATTTTATTAATTTTAGCACTGAGCATGATTCTTTCTGTGTACTCCTCTTGGATAAGATCCCTTCTTTTTGTTCTAGAGATTTCAGGTGTGCTGTTATATTGGTAGAATGAAATCTCTCCAGGTTTTTTTTTTGTTTGTTCTTTTATTGGTACTATTATTATTTATTTTAATTGCAGGTCATTCACATGTATCCCAGCCATAGTCCCCTCCCTCTTTCCCTCCCTACCCCACCCTCCCTGCTACTCCCTGCTCCCTTCCAAGTCTACTGATAGGGGAGGACCTCCTCCTCTTCTATCTGACCTTGGCTAATCAGGTATCTTCAGGACTGGCTACAAGGTTCTCTTCTGTGCCCTAGCAAGGCTGCTCCTCCCTCGGGGGCGGGGGCAGGGGGAGAGCTCAATGAGCCAGCCATTGAGTTCATGTGAAAAATAACCCTTTTCCCCCTTACTAGGGAACCTACTTGGGTACCAAGCTACCATGGACTACATCCAAGCTGGGAATCTAGATTATATCCATGCATGGTCCTTGGTTGGAGATACAGTCTCATAAAAGACCCCTGTGCCCAGATATAATTTGTCCTTGTGGAGCTCCTGTCCCCTCTAGGTCATACTCCCCTTCTTTCATATGATTCCCTGTACTCTGCCGAAGGTTTGGTTATGAGTCTCAGCATCTGCTTTGATACACTACTGGGTAGAGTCTTTCAAATGCCCTCTGTGGTAGGCTCCTGTCCTGTTGCTTGTTTTTTCCTACTTCCAATGTCCTTTCCATTTGTCTTTATAAGTGAGGATTGATCATGTTACCTGGGGTCATCCTTCTTGTTTAGCTTCTTTAGGTGTACAGATGTTAGTATGTTTATCTTATCGTATAGTTCTAGTATGCACTTATAAGTGAGTATATACCATATGTGTCTTTCTGCTCCTGGGATACCTCTCTCAGGATAATCTTTTTTTAGATCCCACTATTTGCCTGGAAAATTCGTGATTTCTTCATTTTTAATTGCTGAGTAGTATTCCATTGTGTAAAAGTACCACGATTTCTGTATCCACTCCACTATTGATGGACATCTGGATTGTTTCCAGGTTTTGGCTATTACAAATAAAGCTGCTATAAATATGGATGAGCAAATGTCTTTGTTGTGTACTTGAGCATCTTTGGGATATATGCCTAGGAGTGGTATAGCTGAATCTTGAGTAAGCAGTATTCCTGATTGTCTGAGAAAGTGCCAGATTGGTTTTCAAAGTGGTTGTACAAGTTTACATTCCCACCAGTAATGGAGGAGGGTTCCCCTTTCTCCACAACCTCTCCAGCATGTGTTGTCACTTGAGTTTTTGATCTTAGCCATTCTGATGGATGTAAGGTGAAATTTCAGGGTTGTTTTGATTTGCATCCCTTTGATGGCTAAGGATGTTGAGCATCTTTTGAAGTGTTTCTCTACCATTCTATATTCTTCTACAGAGAATTCTCTGTTTAGCTCCATTTTTTAAATTGGATTGCTTGAATTATTGCCTTTTAACTTCTTTAGTTGTTTATATATTCCGGATATCAGCCCTCTTTCAGATGTAGGGTTGGTGAAGATCCTTTCCCAATCTGTAGGCTCTCGTTTAGTTCTGACATTGTCCTTTGCTTTACAGAAGGTTTTCAGTTTCATGAGGTTTCATTTATGGGTTGCTGCTCTTAGAGCCCGTGCTGATGGTGTACTATTCAAGAAGTTGTCCCCTCTGTCAATGAGTTCTAGGCTCTTCCCCACTTTTTCTTCTAACCGATTTAGTGTATCTGGTTTTATATTGAGGTCTTTGATCCACTTGGACTTTAGTTTGGTGTAGGGTGATAAATGTGAATCTATCTTCATTTTTCTGTGTGTAGATATCCAGTTGGATCAGCACCATTTGTTGAAGATGCTGTCTTTTTTCCATTGAATGGTTTTGGCTTCTTCTTCAAAAGTCAAATATTCGTAGGTGTGTGGGTTTGTTTCTGGGTCTTCTGTTCGGTTCCACTGATCTACATTTCTGTTTCTAAGCCATGCAGTTTTTATTACTATTGTTCTGTAGTCCAGCTTGAGATCAGGGATGGAGAAACCTCCAGATGATCTGTTGTTGAGGAGGATTGTTTTGGAGATTCTGGGTTTTTTTGTTTCTCCATATGAAGTTGAGAATTTTTCTTTCAAGGTCTGTAAAGAATTGTGTTGTTATTTTGATGGGAATTCCATTGAATCTGTAGATCACTTTTGTAAGAATGGCCATTTTCACTGTTAAACCTACCGATCTATGATCACAGGAAATCTTTCCATCTTCTGCTGTTTTCTTCGATTTCTTTCTTCAGAGACTTGAAGTTTTTTTCAAACACGTCTTTCAACTCCTTGGTTAGAGTCATCCCACACTATTTTATGTTATTAGTGGCTATTTTGAAGGGTGTTGCTTCCTTAATTTCTTTTTCAGCCTTTTTGTTTTGGGTATACAGGAGAGCTTCTGATTCTTTTGAGTTAATTTTGTATCCAGCCACTTTGTTGAAGGTGTTTATCAGCTGAAGGAGTTCTCTGGTTGACTTTTGGGGGTCACTTAGGTATACTATCATATCATCTGCAAATAGTGACACTTTGACCTCTTCCTTTCCGTTTTGTATCCTCTTGCTCTCCCTTACTTGTCTTATTGCTCTAGCTAGGATTTCAAGAACTATGTTGAAGAGATATGGAGACAGTGGGCAGCCTTGCCTTGTTCCTGATTTCAATGGGATTGATTTAAGTTTCTCTCCATTGAGTTTGATGTTGACTATAGGCTGGCTGTATATTGTCTTTACTATGTTTAGGTATGTGCCTTGTATTCCTGATCTCTCCCAGACTTTAAACATGAATGGGTGTTGGATTTTGTCAAAATGCTTTTTCGGCATCTAGGGAGATGATCATGTGGTATTTCTCCTTCAGTTTGTTTATATGGTGGATCACATTGATGGATTTCTGTATATTGAACCACCCTTGCATGCCTGGGATGAAGCCTACTTGGTCATGGTGTATGATATCTTTGATGTGTTCTTCGATTCGCTTTGTAAGTATTTTATTGAGTATTTTGGCATCAATGTTCATAAGAGAGATAGGTCTGAAGTTCTCCTTTTTTTGTTGGGTCTTTGTGTGGTTTAGGTATCAAGGTGACTGGGGCTTCCTAAAATGAATTTGGTAATGTTCCTTCCGTTTCTATTTTGTGGAATAGTTTAGAGAGAATTGGAATTAGCACTTCTTTGAAGGTCTGGTAGAATTCTGCACTGAATCCATCTGGTCCTGGGCTTTTCTTGGAAGAGAGACTGTTGATGACTGCTTCTCTTTCCTTGGGAGTTATAGGTCTATTCAATCCCTCTATCTGATCTTGACTGAATTTTGGTAGGTGGAATCTATCAGAAAAATTGTCCGTTTCTTTTAGATTTTCAACTTTGTGGCATATACTCATATACAAGAGCCTTCTTGTAGTACGACCTAAGGATTGTTTGGATTTCCTCAGTGTCTATAGTTATATCCCTTTTTCATTTCTGATTTTGCTGATTTGGACAGTTTCTTTCTGCCTTTTATATGGTTTGGCTAAAGGTTTTCTATCTTGTTGATTTTCTCAAAGAACCACCTCTTGATTTCATTGATTCTTTGAATTGTTTTATTTGTTTCTAATTGATTTATTTCAGCCCTGAGTTTGATTATTTCCAGCCATTTGCTCCTCTTGGGTGTGTTTGCTTCTTTTTTTTTCTAGGGCTTTCAGTTGGGCCATTAAGTTGCTTGTGTGAGATGTTACAAATTTCTTCTTGAAGGCACTTAGTGCTATGAATCTTACTCTTGAGCACTGCTTTCATTGTATCCCATAAATTTGGATATGTTGTACCTTCATTTTCATTGAATTCTAGGAAGTCTTTACTTTCCTTTTTTATTTCCTCCCTAACCGAGCTGTCATTGAATAGCAAGTTGTTCAGTTTCCATGTGTGGGTAAGATTTTTGCTATTTCCATTGTTGTTGAGGTCCAGCTTTAGTCCATGGTGGTCAGATAGACTACAGGGGATTATTTCAATCTTCTTGTATCTTTTGAGACTTGCTTTGTGACCAACTATATGGTCTAATGAAGATTTCATGAGGTGCTAAAAAGAAGGGATACTCTTTTGTGTTTGGGTGAAAAGTTCTGTAGACATCTATTAGTCCATTTGAATTAGGACCTTTGTAAGTGCCTTTATTTCCCTATTTGGATTCTGTCTAGATGATCTGTCCCTTGGTGAGAGTGGGGTGTTGAAGTCTCCCACTATTAAGGTGTTAGGATCGATGTGTGATTTAAGCTTTAATAATGTTTCATTTACGAATCTAGGTGTTCTTGTATTTGGGGCATAGATGTTCAGAATTGTGATGTCCTCTTGGTGGATTTTTTCTTTGATGAGAATGTAGTGCTCCTCCACATCTTTTTTGATTAATATTAGTTGAAAGTCTATTTTATTAGATGTTAGGATAGCTACTCCAGCTTTTTTTCTGGGTCCCTTTGCTTGAAATACATTTTTCCAGCCCTTTACTCTGAGGTAGTGTTTATCTTTGTTGCATAGCTGTGTTTCTTGGATGCTGCAGAATGTTGGATCCTGTTTCTGCACCCATTCTGTTAGTCAGTGTCTTTTTATTGGAGAGTTGAGTTCATTGATATTTGGTCTATAAAGTGACCAATGACTGTTCCTTTTATTGTGGAGTTGGTGGTCTTATTATGATTCATTGCTATTTTTTCTTTTTTGTTGGCAAATTATCTGTATCCCATAATTTCTTTGGTGTAGTTGGATTGAAGTTTCCCTTCTAATATCTTCTGTAGGGCTGTCATACTGTTCAAATATTGCTTAAATTTAGTTTTTTCATGGAATATTTTGTTTTCTCTATCTATGGTAATTGAAATCTTTATAGTAGTCTGGGTTGGTATCTTTGTTCCCTTAAAGTCTGTATGATATCTGCCCAGGTCCTTCTGGCTTTTATAGTTTCTGATGAGAAGTCCAATGGGATTCTGATTTGTCTACCTTTATATATTAGTTGATCTTTTTCCATTGCTGCTTATAATCTCTTTTCTTTGTGCTGTAGAGTTAGTGGTTTGACTATGATGTGACGTGATGTATTTCTTTTCTGGTGTAGTCTATTTGGTGTTCTATAGGCCTCTTGTATGTTTATGGACATCTCTTTCTTTAAGTTGGGAAATTTTTCTTCTATGATTTTCTTTAAAATATTTTCTGGCCCTTGGAGCCTGGAATCTTCCTTTTCATCAATTCCTATTATTCTTAGATTTTGCCTTTTCATGGCGTCCTTGATTTCTTGGATGTTTTGTGTTTGGGATTTTTCCAATTTTGGGTCGGGAGCTCTGGAGTGGCAGGCGCTCCGTGGGGCAGGAGCTCCACAGACATGTGCTCTCAGGGATGGTGTTCAGCAGGCAGAAACCTCCTGCCTTGGCTGAGGAGCTAGAGGCCCTGCCTCTGCTGTCTGGGTCCCCAGGCAGTGAATTTTGTGCTCAGCTCTCTGGTGCTGTGTGTGGGCTTTTCTGAGGTGGAGGGAGGCCGGGACAAGGGAAGGACAAGGGAAGTGCCCCTCTCCCTTCCCAGAGAAGTCCATACCTGATCTGACTCTATTAGTGTTCTTGGCTTCTGTGGTGTCCCCTCTCTTTCAGAAAGCCAAAACGTCTAAATTCTCACTTCGATTGCCCCTCCACTCACCGATTTCAGAGATTCAGATCCTCTGCCTCTCAAACAGGGTTCTCGCTGATGGCCGCCATCTTGGATCCTCCTTGTTCTTTGATTATTTTGTTTTGTTTTGTTTTGTAGGCGCTTAGTAATATGAACTTGCCCATAGAGCTGCTTTCCTTTGGTCCCATAAGTTTGGGTATGCTGTACATTCATTCCCATTGAATTCTAGAAAGTCTTTAATTTCTTTATTTCTGTCTTGATCCATTATTCATTTAGTAGAGAGTTGTTCAGGTTCCATATATTTGTAAGTGTTCTGTCACTTCTCTTGTTGTTGATATTCAGTGGTGGTCTGATAGAACACAGGGAGGTAGTTCAATTTTCTTTTCTTTTCTTTTCTTTTCTTTTCTTTTCTTTTCTTTTCTTTTTGAGATTTGCTCTGTGTTGAAGAATACACACAACCTTGGAGAAAGTTTCCATGAAGTGCAAAGAAGAAGGTATATTCTTTTGTGTTTGGCTGAAATGTTCTGTAACTGTTAGGAGCATTTGTAGCTTCTCTTTGTTTAGTTTTTGTGTGCATGACTTGTCTATTGGTTAGTGTAGAATATTGAAAATCTGCCACTAGTAGTGTTTGCTGCTCAATATGTTATTTAAGCTATAGTAGTATTTCGTTTACAAACTTCCGTGCTCTTTTATTTGACACATAGATGTCAAGAATTGAAATGTCATCTTGATGGATTTTTCCTTTAGTGAGTTTTAAAAATCCCTTTTTTATTAATTTTGGTTTGACATCTACTTAGTTACATATTAAACTGGCTATATCAGCTTGCTTCATAGGCCCATTTGCTTGGAATGTCTTTAAGTTTTTTTTCCTGAGCTAATGTCTATTCTTGATACTGAGGTGCCTTTCTTGGATACAAGGAGGGACTGATGAAGATTAGCCTCCCTGTTTCTCTGACCAGATTAGCCTCCCAGTAAGCCTTCCTGTTTGTCTGACGAGAACACTGCAGTTTTTCAGTGGGTGCCTGCTGGCGTGGGAGGTTTGACTGCTGGGATGAACTGGGGGAAGGTAAGGTAAGATCTTTATGATTCTTGGGGGTACTATCTAAAAGGAAAAGGAGAGTGCAGCAGGTTTTCAGCTACAGAGCTGACGATGAGATTGGGATATTGGATGAGGGGAGAAAAAGGAGAAGTGTGGATATACTGTCAGCCTACTTGTTTTCCTGACAGGAGTGGCCCTTGGGTTAGCAAACAGTGTCTTCTGGGATTGGGGACTAGAACAAAGCAGAGAGTGTAGGGAAGGAGGTTGGAAGAGGAAGTTCTGTGGGGCCCACAGGAAATGGGAGCAGGGAGGCTTCTACAGATGTTAAGTTGAAGAGCTGGGGTAAGACTGTGGTGTTGGATCTGGAAGAAAAAAGGATCGGCAGGCTGTCTAGCTCCATATCTGAGGTGTAGCCTGTGAGTTAACAGAGGGTTGAGATAAAATAAAGAATGGGAGAAGCAGGTTAAAAGGAGAAGATCTGTGAGATTCATGGAGATGGAAGGAGGGGTCATGTAAGGCTGCCACCAGTGTTCTTTATCATTTTTTAATTAAATTTTTTTCTTCACAATTTATTCATTATATATTCATTATATAAGCCCCCTCCCTCAATTCCCCCTGTCCCACCTTCCCTTCCTCTTCTCCTCATCCCCTTCCCCTAGTCCACTGAAAGGGGGAGTTCTCCACTATTGCCATCTGCCCATAGCTTGTCAAGACTTATCAGGACTGCCTGGATACTCTTCCTCCGTGGCCTGGCAAGGCTGCATCACCAGGGGTGAGTGATCAGGGGGAGGTAACCAAGTTCATGATAGAGGCAGCCCCAGTCCCCCTGACTCAGAAATCCACATGGAGACCACTGTGCCAATTGGCCACATCTGACCAGCGTCTCTAGGTCCTCTCCATGCATGATCCTCCATTGGTGCAGTCTTTGCAGGAACCTTTGAGCTCAGAACTTTTAGTTTTGTTGTTCTCCTTGTGGGGCCCCTGTCCCCTCTGGAAACTTAGTTGAATGAGGTCTCTCATTTATTTATTCATTTATTTATTTATTCATTTATTTATTTATAATTGGAAGGGATTTTATCTCTTTTTTTCATGAGCTCTCTTTACACTATTTCTGTGAATATAAAGTTATAAAGTTGTAAAGTTGTAGTTCTGAATATTTTATTTTGGGATCTTAGAAAATATTTTAATTTTTTTTGTTTTTTGTTTTGTTTTGTTTTGTTTTTTATTTACTTTTATATCAATCACAGGTTAGGTTTTTTGAATCCCAGGCGTAGCCCCCTCGCTCATTCCCTCCTACCCTCCCACTCCCTCCCTCATCTCCCTCCCCCCCCCGCCCACTCCAAGTCCACCAACAGGGGAGGACCTCCTCCCCTTCCATCCAAACCCAGCTTATCCT
>CM053758.1:30228673-30260295 GCA_028658305.1 Pachyuromys duprasi
GGGAGGACATTGCAGCCAGCCCTGAGGAGACAGGATAAGCTGGGTTTGGATGGAAGGGGAGGAGGTCCTCCCCTGTTGGTGGACTTGGAGGGGGCGGGGAGGAGGGAGATGAGGGAGGGAGTGGGAGTGTGGGAGGGAATGAGGAAGGAGGCTACGCCTGGGATTCAAAAAACCTAACCTGTGATTGATATAAAAATAAATAAATTAATAAAAAAATTAATGAAGATTTAGTATCTTTCTCACACAACTTAATACAATCACTTTGATCACAGAAAATTTTTCTACTTCATCTGAATGCCCTGTCACATAGGACATTCATTTACACATATTTTTCTAACTATGCTGTAGTGAACCACATATGGAATTTCTTGTTTCAGGGTAGACTGAGGCAGTTTGTGTAGAGTCAGTAACTGATCACTCAGCAGACTTTTTTCTTAGGATACAAAGCATGATTCTCTGGGCTAGAACTATTTGTAGCGAGTAAAGAACAAAAAGGAAAAGGGGGAAAGAATCGTATGCTAACACCCACATATTTAGTTGATGAAGCAATTCAAGCTCCAACGAGCAAGTTCCAACAAGCTTCAGCAGTTTCACACATACACATACATACATACATACATACATACATACATGCATACATACATTGCTACATACATACACATTCATACATTGGGTGGATGGAAGTAACTCCAAAAGTGAGTTCTAACCAACTTTATATAAATATACATATACACACATGCATATTGAGTAGATGGGAGCAGACTCCAACAATTTCCAACAATGTTGTGTTTTTCTTCCAGAGCTTATATATCACAGCAAAGTCTTCCAAGCAGCACAAAAATCACAGTGTGGTCACATACTATTTTTCTTTAAGTGAATGATTATAATGACTATATTAAGAAAAATATGTTCCCCAATACCCTCACATAATTAAGTGTTTTGTATATTTTCAATGAAAACAAAATTTTCCCAAGAACCCATATACATTCATAACTAAGCAACCTGTTATAGACTAACAAAGTGTAGGCAAGCAAGATAGTTTTTTTTTTAGCCAGTTTCTCTTTACTGGCAGGCTGCAATTTGAGGTTATAAAGAAAGAATCACTTATCTTAAAAAGTAATCTTATAAAAAATCTTAAGAATCACAAATCTAAACTTTTTATTAAAAAATCAGTCTTTTCTACTTTAAATCCTCAAGGTGTACATCCACTCATTAACAATTTTTATTAAATCGTAATCAGGAAGATGACGGCAAAATGGGTACAAGAAATCATTCATCACCTTAATCACCAGCTCAGCTTCAGTAAAAGAGTTACATCAGCCAGGGCTAATTAGGATATTGTCCTTGCTCCATAACCTCAAAAAATCCCTAGCTCAATTGCTAAGAGTGTACTTTTTGGAGCTTCAAATTGTTCCTGAAGATTTTCTACATCCAAGCCACTGACAAAATCAAGTTTACCTAACATTACCAAACAATCGGTTTTTCCAAATTCTTTCCAAGGGTGGTGGTTGAATCATTAATCTGATCCAGCAGCAATGCCTGGAAAACATCAAGCATTATTATTGACATGCCAGTGATACTGCCCAGTGAGACGCTGGAAGCCCCCTTAGAGTTTTCATACAACTCATGTATTATGAGGGATGTGGTGACCACAAGGGCAGTAAGCAGAGCTGTGCACCATAAAAATTCTCAGGATGCACTGTTCTTCTGGCTGTACCTCCCAAGGCTCACCCATCTTGATTGTGCTAATCAGTGGGCTGTATTCCACGTGTTCTAAAACTGCTCTGCTGTTCCTCCTGCGTGGCTGGCCCTCAGCAGTTTCTGAAATTGTTCATCTGTATGGGTTTTGTTGACTTGTAGAAAAATATAGATTATATTGATGGTGTTTAATGGTGATTCTTCTGTTTTCTTGATGATTTTGAAAATATTCTCATACAGTAACTTCACGAAGTATTTGATTCTATGTGTTGTTTGGAACGTTGGATTATGCAATGATGTTACTTACTGTTGATAAAGAAACCCAAACCCCTTGACTTTTTATTCATCCATGAATTCTACGTTCCATATTCTACCTCTTTGTTTTATAAATGATGTACAATTGTAACTATACCTTAGGATCTCAGCTGAGCATGTTAGAATTGATTCAGGTGAGGCCCAGCTGCAGGCAGTATTGATCCATTATCCATATTTGAGCAAAGTCAACAATGGAATCACAGTTTTACTCATAACTACATTGCAACAGCGTGATCCTGTTTGATTTCAACACAGCCTTCATAAACGTATATTCCTTCATCTGGACATCAAATGTATAGCTCATATGCCCTCAAAGTTTGCTGATTGTGAGTTTGTTATGTCATACAGTTTTGACAGAGATAGAAAGTATAATATAGAATATGAATATTCTGGAATGTCTTTTAATAAAATTAACTTTCACTTTTACTTAATAGATATATTTCCCTGAATGCGTACATGAGTAATATGTGTACATATTTCTTGTAAAGTTCAGAAGAGAGTTATTGAATCTAATGGAACTGAGTTATAATCTATTGTGTAGTGCCATGTGGGTACTGGGAACCAAACTTGGGTTTTCCAGAAGAGCCACCAGTGCGCTTAACATCTGAACCATCTCTGTAGTATTGTTAGAATTTTTTTGTGTTTGAATAATTGCCATACCTCATCTTTATCATAAAATTGTCTCTAATTTCTTTGGGTCTCTTTTACTTCGGAAGGCATTATGTCAGCAGCACATGGTAAATGGGTAATTTTCCATTACAGGATCTGTTGACGTTCAGGAATGTGGCTGTGGACTTTTCCCAGGAGGAGTGGGAATGTCTAGATTCTTCTCAAAGGGCTCTGTACATGGATGTAATGTGGGAGAATTACAGCAATCTAGTTTTTGTAGGTAAGAATCCTCCTCTTATAGAATTCCTCACTTATCCTTTGCATTTACCTACATTGTAGGTATGTATATAGACTCTAGACAGTCTTTTACCTATCTAGAGACTACTAGAAAAAAGAAAATTTCTGATAACAATGCCATAACTTTATATTTTTTTAGTGTTCTCTACAAGAACTCCCAATGTTGTATAGGGTACAGTCTCTCCAACCTTCTCATCTCATTTTTAATCCTAACTTCAAAGTTCAAAGAAAATTGAATATTCAAAGCAATAAAATGCATTGTATTGCAGCACTTGGTTGTTGGAATACTTTGATTTTACTCTTGTTTTAAGCTAATCACCTATTTCTGATTTTAAAAAATGGAGAGAAACCCTGTTTTGATAAACCAAAAACAAAAGGGGAGGGAGTTTAAAATATTGAAAGTGCTGTTGGTGTACATGTTGGAGTTTGTTTTGTTTTGTTCATAAAAAAAATTGAGATATATCCTCTTGTCCTGGCACAGCATGATTTTAATCCTGTCACTAGGAAGGCTGAAGCAAGTATATCTGGTGAATTCCAGGCCAGCCTGGGTTACATAGTGAGTTCCTAGCCAATGAAGGCTATATAGTGTGACTCTTTCCAAAACACAAACAACAAAAAGAGAAGCATGCTCCATATGATTGTTTGGATAGTTTCTTTCTCAAATGGCATTATTGTTTGATCACCTATTCATTCAGCCTTCAACATATTCAGATTAAAGAGAAAAGGCTATTATTTCATCTCAGTTTGCTAGAGATCAGAGTGGAGGTTCTTCTGAGCATCCATTTAATAATAGTGAAACAAAAAAAGTCCTCTGTTGAGAGTTCTGTACTTAGGATTTGCTAGTTTATTTTTCTTTAAGAACTTAGGAAGGCATCAGTTACTGAATTCTTTTAATCAAGCATTAATCCTTATTGTCCCAAATTGTGCTAATTTTCCAGAGAACCATTGCATATGTGGTAAATATGAGGAGGTCTTGGATCAAGGCTCAAAGCATATTGTCTATCAGCATGCAAGTATCCAAAAGAAGTCTTACAAATGTGACCTTGGCAAAATAATTCATGAAACCTACCAAGGCAAGCCTTATAATAAAAGTGATACTACAGAAAGCTGCAAGTACACAAGTAGTAACCACAGGGATGCCTCCATTGAATCATCAAGCCTAAAGCCATATGAAAGTGGGGACACTGGAAAAGAAGAATATGAAGGTAAAGATTTAAAGTGTTTAAATTTGTGTTCCATAATTAGCCAGTATCAACACATCCACACTGGAAAGAAAGAAGACAAAAATACAGAGTATGATACATTTTTTGTCTCTAATTATAAACTTAAGATGAAACAAATCTGTAATGGAGAAAAACCATACCAATGCAGGAAATGTGGAAAATGCTTCAGGACCTATTCAAGCCTCTATAGACATCAGAGGACTCATCTGGGAGAGAAGCCCTATAAATTTACTGAATTTGATAAGTCCTTTCTGTATTTGTCACACCATAAAGAACAGTACAACATCCATTATGGAGAAAAACCCTACAAATGTACAGAATGTGGTAAATGCTTTTATCATTCATCAGGCTTTAAAAGACATTATAGAATCCACACTGGGGAGGAGACTTACAAATATGATGGCAAAAAATCCTTTATCTACTGCTTAGGTCTTAGAACACATGAGAAAATTCATCAAGGAGAGAGACCTTATGAATGTAAACAATGTAATAAGTCCTTCTATACATTATCAAACCTTCAGTACCATTACAGAACCCACAGCAGAAAGAAACTTTATAGATGTAATGAATGTGGCAAGTTCCTTTCCACCTCTTCAGGCCTTCAAAGACATCAGAGAATTCATACAGGAGAGAAGTCCTATGTATGTGCTGAATGTGACAAATGCTTTATCCAGAAGTCCCAACTTCAAACACATCAAAGAATTCATACAGGAGAGAAAACTTACAAATGTAATGAATGTGAGAAATCCTTTACCGTTGGCTCATCTCTTCGAATACATCAAAGAATTCATACTGGAGAGAAACCCTACAAATGCAGTGAATGTCACAAGTGCTTTATTCAGCAAGCCCACCTTAGAAGACATCAGAAAATTCATACAGGAGAGAAACCTTACAAATGTAGTGAATGTGACAAATGCTTTACTGTTGGCTCAGATCTTCGAATGCATCAGAAAATTCATACAGGAGAGAAACCTTACAAATGTAGTGAATGTGACAAATGCTTTATCCAGAAAGCTAAGCTTAAAAAACATCAGAGACTTCATACAGGAGAGAAACCTTACAAATGTAGTGAATGTGACAAATGCTTTACCGTTAGTTCAGATCTTAGAACCCATCAGAAAATTCATACTGGAGAGAAACCTTACAAATGCAGTGAATGTGACAAATGTTTTATCCGGAAAGCTAACCTTAGAAGACATCACAGAATTCATACAGGAGAAAAACCTTACAGATGTAGTGAATGTGACAGATGCTTTATCCAGAAAGCCAATCTTAGAACTCATGAGAGAATTCATACAGGAGAGAAACCTTACAAATGTAATGAATGTGGGAAATCCTTTACGGTTGGCTCAGATCTTAGGAAGCATCAGAAATGTCATACTGGAGAAAAGCCTTACAAATGCAATGAATGTGACAAATGCTTTATCCGGAAAGCCCACCTTAGAAGACATCACAGAATTCATACAGGGGAGAAACCTTACAAGTGTAGTGACTGTGACAAATGCTTCATCCAGAAAGCCAATCTTAGAACACATCAGAAAATCCATACAGGAGAGAAACCTTACAAATGTAGTGACTGTGACAAATGCTTTATCCAGAAAGATCACCTTAGAACACATCAGAGACTTCATACAGGAGAGAAACCTTACAAATGTAGTGAATGTGAAAAATCTTTTACTGGTGGCTCCGTTCTTAGAAAACATCAGAAAATTCATACTGGAAGAAGTATGAATTTCACCAATGCAGTGAATTTAACTAATCCTTTATCCAAGAAGCCCAACTTAGATCTCATCAAAGAATTGATACAGGAGAGAAGCCTTATAAATGCAGTGTGTATGGCACAGTCTTTACCTGCTTCTCAGGTCTAAGAAAACATCATAAAATTAATACTGGAAAAAGAAAAAAAAACTGTTCAACAGTAAGTAATATGGCATATGCTTTATCCAAATTCTGTTCAAACTAACCTCTACAGGCTCCACACTAGAATCATTATGAACACAAGACACTTGTGAATGCTTTTAAGTAATGTTTAAATCTTTTGGAGGGGGGAATCAGTAATTTTTATTGTGGAAAAAAATCTGCAAATGTGACATTGTAGGAAAAGTTTTGTTAAAATGTTTTACCTTTTCAGCTTCAAATACTTCATAGTAAAAACAATATTGAGAATTCTGAAGAATGTTCTGTTTAGCAGTTTTTTGTTGTTATTGTTTGTTTTGGAGACAAAAATTATTTAGAGACTGAAACATTTCATCCTATAGGGAAGCTGATTAAGACAGGAAATAAATCACTCAAAATAGTATCAAAAGGTCCCTGAAACTGACAGGATTCACTAAGCTTAATTCCATTTGAAAAACCTCATACCAGTCTTTCTGCTTAGAAGAGGTTTGATGAACTGAGTCAGAAAGAGCTATTGCCCTTTAACCTGTAGACATGCCTACAGGTGTTTAGTGTGCTCTGGGTGTCCAAAGTTGGTTTGGAGTTTCATGATGGCAACTGTCTTTGAACCCATTTTACCCCTCTAAGCAACTCCATCTCTATATTTGTGTAAGTAACTCCAATAAAGCCCGTTGGTTCAATGAGATGGATGTAATTGGCAAGCATACTTGCTTCTGTTGTCAGTTCCCACTTAGCTGAGTGGGTACATAGGAATGTTATGGCTCCACAGGAAAAGTCTCTCATACAACATGTGCTGAACCCATTAACTATTCCTCCAAAATTTTACACCAGAAAATCAGTATCAAAGAGAAAAAAATGATTAAATAAAGTAGGGAAGTCTTTTGTGCAGGTTTACTAAGATATGCTGCCATTAAAAGGGCTCAACACAGGCAGCACGTAGACAGACGCTTAGGGAGCCTAAGGAAAAAGGCTACTTTCTTCGTGCATTCGTGGAGGAGAGTGACAAGTCTGAAGTGACACAAATGAAGATATGACTACAAACCCATTATTGACAGACAATATCCAAAGTTGGCTATGTTTGTTCATGGCTCTGAATTCATACTTAGACCCCATGATTCAGTCCAGTTCCAATGGTTCTCAGAGTACTGCTGTCCATGCGCAAATACTGAACACCATTGTACCATCCTCACGCTATGTTGTACCTTAGAAATTCCGCTCAAAAAGCCTCAGGAAATGAATTGAATTTTTTTGTGTTAAATCCTTTACAAAATGCTAATATTGTAGACAAGTCAGAAAATTCAGCATGAAACAGAACTCAAAAAATGCTGTAATAAAGACTTATATTCAGCTTAATTCCATGTGTGAGTCGATCTATACAAATATCAAGAAACTAAGAAGCTCTAAGTAGATAACCTATAAACAAGAGAAGATGCACATGTTCATATCCAGTTTAGAAATCCCCAAGAGAGTGCTGGAAGATCTCTTTGAAGTACTGACAAAAGATGGTAAAGTATTTAGTTCAATTCCAAAGTACTATATTAGAATATTGATACTAAAATCAGCAAGACTCAGAAATTTTAGACCTTAGATAAGGTAGTGTAGTACGGTGAACCAAACCATACCATTGTAGAGTGTTTCCTGGATTTCAGTACAAGAGGATAGTCATAGTCATCTAATGGGAAGATATTGTTTAAGAATATTTTGGTGTTTTCAGTATAGAAGGTAGTATTGAAGATGGTTAGTACAATCTTGAATAAATTCAGGTTCTTGTTGGGAAATGACCATGCAATAATTTGTATCAATTGCAACTATCAGGGGTGATTAATCTGAGAAAGCAGACAGTAAAAACTTAGGCTCCAGGACTGGCACTTAGCAATCTGGAGAATGCAACAAGCTGGACAGACTCCTAGGGTGCCAATATTAGGTGTTCATGGATTGAGACCCCTCTGTTTAATAATAGTAGATGATTGTCATACCTAATTCATTACAGATTTCCAGGAATCAATTTGTAAACTTGACACACAATAAAGCCATCTCATCTTATAGCCCCCCCCCAAATAATATTTTCTTCATTCTGACTCATTTATAAACATAGTTCTGCTGTGGAATGGCAACAAACATGTAGGGAGGCTGTGTAGAACAGGTCCAGGGCAGCCTGACAGGTCAGTTGTTTGGAAGGTAGCCTAGACAGAGTGAGACAGATGGGTATCTGTGGGCCTGGGGCAATTGTCTCATCTGAGAACTGATGCAGAGGTTGTGTGGGCTTGGAAAATTCAGCATTTGTGCAAGTGCATGGTGAAAGCTAGATTATAGGAGCCAGGTTACTTGAACCAGGGCATGATGGACTGGGAAAACCCAGCATGCCCAGAGGGAACTTTAGGAACTACAGTGTTCAGAATCAAATAGAGGACAGAAATGGTATCTTTATATCTCGTACAGACAGAAAAACTCCCCTCATTTGCAGGGCACCCTGTGTGGCAGCCTGAAGGAGTTATCAGTCAGTTGTGGAGTAGGCAGAAACTGAAGCCCAAGGGAGCAACAGGGCTTGGAGACAGTAGGAACCTAGCCAGGATTTTGACCAGGTTTTCAGCTGCTGTGCAGGAGGAGACCTACTCTCAAAATTGTGTTGTGGATATCTACCCATGTCCATAAACCTTAGATTATATGTCCTGGGACGCATTAGGATATTTTTCATTTATCTTATGATTGTCAGAGTTACGGAAGAATAGTATGGTAGAATGTTTGCATTATGTCTTATTTACAAACAGGGTTCTCATGTTATGGTAGCAGTTACAAAGCTCTTAGAATCTGAAGTCATCCATGCTTTCTAATCCTCATTCTAAAAGTAGAATTTGCTCCTATGACTAGTATCTCTTCTTTTTAAACTATTTTCATAGCAGCTTTATCTTCTTTTAAATTATTTATTTTTATATTAATCACATGTTATGTACTTTGTATCCCAGCCATAGCCCCCTCCTTCATTCCCTCCCACTCTCCCAATCCCTCCCTCATCTCATTTCTGACCCCCTCCAAGTCCACTTATAGGGGAGGATCTCCTCCCCTTCCATCTGACCTTAGCTCATCATGTCTCTTCAGGGCTGGCTGCAATGTCCTCTTCTGGGATCTAGCTAGGCTGGCCCACCCTCGGGGTGGGTGCGGGGGTCAAAGAGCCAGCCATTGAGTTCATGACAGAAATAGTCCCTGTTCCCCTTACTAGGGTACCCAGTTGGATACTGAACTACCATGGGCTACATCCGAGCAGGGGTTCTAGGTTATATCCATACCTGGTCCTTGGTTGGAAAAATAGTCTCATAAAAGACCCCTGTGCCTGATCTATTTGTTCTTTGTGGAGTTCTTGTCCTCTCCAAGTCTTACTAACTCCCCCTTTTTTCATATGATTCCCTGCTCTCTGCCGAACGATTGGTTGTGAGTCTTAATATCTGCTTTGATACATTGCTATGTAGAGTCTTTCAGAGGCCCTCTGTGGTAGGCTCCTGTCCTGTTGCTTGTTTTCTCCTACATTCAATGTCCATCCCATTTGTCCATTTAAGCAAGGATTGATCATCCCACCCTGGGTCCTCCTTCTTGCTTATCTTCCCTAGGTATATAGATTTCCATCCTATCCTGTAGGTCTATATAAGTGGGTATATACCATGTGTTTCTTTCTGCTTTTCAGATACCTCACTCAGTATGATCGTTTCCAGGTCCTACCATTTGCCTGCAAATTTCATGATTTTCTCGTTTTTAATTGCTGAGTAGTATTCCATTGTGTAAAAGTACCACAATTTCTATGTCCATTCCTCGACTAAGGGACATCTGGGTTGTTTCCAGGTTCTGGCTATTACAAATAAAGCTGCTACGAACATGCTTGAGCAAATGTCCTTGTGTACTTGAGCATCTTTTGGATATATGCCTAAGAGTGGTATAGCTGGGTCTTGAGGAATCACGATTCCTTATTGTCTGAGAAAGTGCCAAATTGATTTCCAGAGTGGTTGTACAAGTTTGCATCCCGTTCCCCTTTCTCCACATCCTCTCCAGCATGTGTTGTCACTTCAGTTTTTGATCTTAGCCATTCTGGAGGGTGTAAGGTGAAATCTCAGGGTTGTTTTGATTTGCATTTCCCTGATGGCTAAGGACGTTGAGCATTTCTTTAAATGTTTTTCTGCCATTCTACAATCCTCTACAGAGAGTTCTCTTTTTAGCTCCATACCCCATTTTTTAATTGGATTGCTTGATTTGTTGCTTTTTAACTTCTTGAATTCTCTATATATACTGGATATTAGCCCTGTGTCAGATGTAGGATTGATAAAGATCATTTCCCAGTCTGCAGGCTGTCGTTTTGTTTTGATGACAGTGTCTTTGGCTTTATAGAAGCTTTTCAGTTTCATGAGATCCCATTTATTGATTGTTGCTCTTAGAGCCTGTGCTGTTAGTGTTCCATTCAGGAAGTGGTCTCCTATGCCAATGAGTGGGTCTTCCCCACTTTTTCTTCTAACTGATTTAGTGCGTCTGGTTTCATGTTGAGGTCTTTGATCCACTTGGACTTTAGTTTTGTGCAGGATGATAAATATGGATCTATTTTCATTTTTCTGCATATAGACATCCAGTTGGACCGGCACCATTTGTTGAAGATGCTGTCTTTTTTCCATTGTATAGTTTTGGCTTCTTTGTAAAAAATCAAGTATTCATATCTGTGTGGGTTTATTTCTGGGTCTCCTATTCGGTTCCATTGATCCACTATTCTGTGTCTATGCCAATACCATGCAGTTTTTGTTAATATTGCTCTGTAGTATAGCTTGAGGTCGGGGATGGAGATACCTCCAGATGATCTGTTGTTAGAGAGGATTGTTTTGGAGATTCTGGATTTTTTGTTTCTCCATATGAAGTTGAGAATTTTTCTTCCAAGATCTGTGAAGAATTGTGTTGGTATTTTGATGGGAATTGCATTGAAGCAATAGATTGCTTTTGGCAGAATGGCCATTTTCACTATGTTAATCCTACCAATCCATGAGCGCGGGAGGTCTTTCCATCTTCTAATATCTTCTTCAATTTCTTTCTTCAGAGATTTGAAGTTTTTTTCAAACAGGTCTTTCACTTGTTTGGTTAGAGTCACCCCAAGGTACTTTATGTTATTAGTGGCTACCCAGGCATGCAAGGGTGGTTCAATATATGGAAATCCATCAATGTGATCCACCATATAAACAAACTGAAGAAGAAAAACCACATGATCATCTCCCTAGATGCCGAAAAAGCATTCGACAAAATCCAACATCCATTCATGTTTTAAGTCTTGGAGAGATCAGACATAGAAGTCACATACCTAAACATAGTAAAGGCAATATACAGCAAGCCTATAGCCAACATTAAACTCAATGGAGAGAAACTTAAATCAATCCCATTGAAATCAGGGACAAGGTAAGGCTGCCCATTGTCTCCATATCTCTTCAACATAGTACTTGAAGTCCTAACTAGAGCAATAAGACAACTAAAGGAGATCAAAGGGATACAAATAGGAAATGAAGAAGTGAAAGTATCACTATTTGCAGACGATATGATAATATACATGAGTGAACCCAAAAATTCAACAAGAGAACTCCTTCAACTGATAAACACCTTCATCAAAGTGGCTGGATACAAAATCAACTCAAAAAAATCAGAAGCCTTCCTGTACACCAAAGATAAAAGGGCCGAGAAAGAAATTAGGGACTAGTATCTCAGGAGCTGTTTAGAAATTAGTCCCAGAAGAAGCAGTATGGATTTGATTAAATGTAAAGATATAGTTTGCTGAGCTATACAGTAATGGTTGAAAACATTAACACACTAAGCAAATTTTTACTCATTATTATTCTCCATCTGAGATATGGTATGAACTACAGTGTGTAAATACAGGATTCAGAAATGTGTCTTCATTAATAACTCATATGGTGCATTCTTAATGTTATACCTTAGAATATGGAAAGTGCAATATATATATATATATATATATATATATATATACATACATACACACACATACATACTGTGGGTGAATTTCGGGCCACACTACTTTGTACAGTTATAAAATTCACTATAGATTAGGACAGAGTTGAAAAGCAGCTTTTAAATAATTCTGATCACTCAATTATATGAGAAAATAGACTCTAATCGTCTTTTAGTCTAACAGAGTAGCCCGATAAATGCATGGACAAAGTAGCTTTGTGTTTTTGTTTGGTTTTTGCTTTGTTTCATTGAATAAATATATCATTCTGTTGCACTATCTTGCTTAGAACTCACCCTGTAGTCATAGCCTGGCTTTATATGCGATCTACCTGCCTCTACCTTCTTTATGCTAGGAATGAATCAGTGAAAAAACACAGTTGGCTCAAACACTGCTAATTTTTGAATAAGATGGCTTTCACTTTTCTGGCTTTGTACTTCTCTCAGAGGGAATGGCAATGCCTAGACCTTGCTCAGCGAACTTTGTACTGAGATTAGATGTTTCACAATTGCAAAAATCTGATTTCTGTGGGCAGGAATAGTTTTCTTGCTGTCTTGCTTGTTCCTCCTCAGGAGAAACTGCAAGTGACAAACTTCTGTTTGAATGAGTCTCACATCTTACAGAGAAAAGCAACTCAGAGGGGGGAAAAAAAAACATTGCATGATATTTTATCTCTTCATGTGTGTTCTGTTGGTAGGTATAAGGCTTCCTTCATTTTTGTTCCTTGATAAATTCAGAAACTCAGTAGTAGAAAATATTGTCATGCCATTCACTCAGATCTATGCCAGCCCTTGCATTTTGAATGTGATTAGAAATGGTGGAACTCGGGTTGTACTAATTGAAAATGCTTCCTGTGAATTTTCCGTTATTTCTGACACTGTATGACAGTTTGTGACTCCTTTGTAGAAACTCCTATTTTGCTTTCTCTTCATCTACAGAATACACTACTATGCTAGAAATCCAGGTGCTTTTTAAAGAAACTCTTCCCCATAGTCTGGACTCACTGATAAGCCAAATATGCAAACCCGTGAAGTAGAACAAGGCCTGGATGGTAGAGAGAAATTTAAGATATATTTTGGAGGAATTAAGTCCAGCATGGTGAGGAGTTTAAGTGAAAGTGGTAAGGAAATAGGAAGGGCAGCTGAAGATATAGCTCAGTAGTTAATAGTACTTGCTACTCTTGAAGAGGACCAAGGTACAGTGCTCAGCACCTACATGCTGCCTGACAACCATATGTAAGTTGAGGTCTGGAGATTTGATGCCTTATTTCAACCTCAGTGGGCATCAGACACAAACACTGGGGACGTAGATACATACTTGCTGCAAGACATCTATACCCATAAGCTAAATTTAAAAAGAAAAATCTTACATTTAAAAAATGTGCATATGTGAAATGAGGTGGAGTTTTTTTGCCCTGCTGTTTTTCTAGGAGTGATTGTGGAATACTCTACTGGAAATAATCTCAAATTATCTTATTTTGTATGTTACTGGCTTCCGACTTTAGGAAAATATGACTTATTTGCTTGTGAACAATGTCATTCCTATTCCAGTTGTATCACTTGTGTATTCATATCACTATTACATGAATTTCATTACTCTGATTTTAACGTATTATAAAATGAAAAAGTCTTACCTTTAATTTTGTTTCCTAGTTTCCTGACTTTGGAGGTTTTGGTAATATTTTTAGATTCTATTTCCTTTGTGGTCAATTTTCTCGTTTCCTACCAGCGAGATTTTGATAACTGTTTAGTATATCCTAACAGTTTCAAGGTCTGGCTATATTATCTTCCCACTTACATCTCCCATTGTCTGTCTTTACAGCATTTACCAATAGTTTTTGTTGCAATACTTTTAATAGATTTTGAAATATTGGTTTAATCTTCTGAGGATTTATAAAGTCTTGGAACTTTCTCTATTTTATATCTTTTTAGCATTACTTCATTTGTTTTATAAAAATTGCCCATTCCTTTTGAAAAACTTACGTAGAATCTTTAGGGATGAGAAACCTTTTGCTTATTGTCTTAGCATGATTGAATGAGGACATGAGTATCTGTGGGCCAGTGTTCACATGTCATGTATTTATTTTTCTGTTCTCCATATTCTGTTGCTGTCCATTATGCATATTGATTAGTGATTAATTCCTTATTGTTATGCTATACTAAGAATGAACTATAATTAGTTATTTCACCCAAAACCAAATGTGTGATATGATTGAATCTTATATGAGCTTTTTCCTTGTCTGTTTGTTGAAGAAGTTACCTAATGATTACATTGTGGCTGTAGTAAGTTGGATTTCCAATGATAATATGTCTCTGTGTTCTTTTTGGATGCATTGTATGCAGAATTCATTGTTGAGGACCATGAGTATGGACACTGCTTAGGCAGAGAATGAATGTCAGCGCACATTAGCTGAGAATTTTGTTCATGAATAAATGCTCTGTAGCATGGAGATTCTAGATAGAAGATTGGTTTTTAGGATGCATCAGTGGCCCACTGACCACCTGAATGTCAGGCATCTCTCATTTCACTCTGTTTCTTGTGAAAAGGAAATCAAGAATGGTTATTCAGCGTAAATGGTAACATGCATTAAACGTGAAAGAATTTTCCATATGGTGTTGGGGAACGTGAATGTATAGAGCTTGCACTATATGGAACAGAATCAGGAAGGCCTGAATTGTGACCCTATAGTGCTACACTGAATCCTGACTCAACTAAGAGTCTCTATAGATATAATTTAAAAGGCAGTTGCAGAAATGAAAACATCAGGCCCTTTTTCATGTATTTTCTTTGAGCAGGATCCTATGAGTTTAACTAGAGTTATCTGTCTGAGCAGGGGTTGGAGGTTACTTACTGGATCCTGGGCAACTCATAAATGGTTCCAACAATGCAAAAGAAACACCCATCCCTTTTAGGAGCTGTCAGACATTCAGGGATGGTCAACCTCAGAGACTCCTCTTACAGCCATGATAAATTGTTGATGGCCCCAATCTCCTGAGGCATTGTGCCAATGACCAGAATGGTGTGATCACATCCAGAACTTTTTTCACTGCATTGTTCCCCATACTTTGGCTATGGCTCTGCCATTCTTTTATTTTTTTAATTAGACCTATAGGATAGGAAGGTCAAGCTGAAATCTACACACCTAGAGAGGATATACAGGAAGGAGGACCCAGGTTGGTATGATCAATGCTCGTTTGGATGAACAAATGGGATGGACATTGAGTGGAGGAGAAAACAAGCAACAGGACAGGAGCATACCAAGGAGGACCTCTGCGGGGGTCAATGTAGCGATGTATCAGAGCAGATATTAAGACTCGCGATCAAGCCTCTGACAGAGGGCGAGAGTAATGATAGATCTGGGGGAGGCTTTAATTAACATGGGCCTAAAACTTGAAAATATAAGCTATAAGGCAACTAAGAGAAATATAGGTTACAAAGTTAGTCTGATCCTTTCATGAGGAATGTGACACTGGCACTACTCACAGGTGCAGATTTCCTGTCTACCTCAGTGGCCTTCAGGCCACTGGTATGGCAGATCTGTCTGGGCTCCAGGAATTGTTTGTGTGGAATTCACTGGTAGACAAGCAGAGCACAGGCCTCAGTGTTAAGAATGCTGTCTCAAGAATCCCTATGTTGCCCACAATAGGCGTTTGGGTGGTAAGGTGGTAAGGTTTGGGTGTCTGGTTGCTTGTATAGAGGGGCCCTGGATCTGGGGCTCTGCAAACACTCCCTTGAAGGCACACTCACTCTCTTACAGGACCAGTTGGAAAGCACAGGGGTTCCTCTTGTTCTCTACTCTCTGATTTGATCCTGCTGGGGCAAATGCAGGTGTAGACTAACAGCTCAGTGGCACTGTAGCAGCAGGTCTTGGTTTCCTGGCGCTGTGCTCTGTGAAGGACTCTGCAGGCCACCTACCTATCCTTCACCTCCACCAGGGAAGGATTATGGTGACCAGTCTCGGGGGAGTGCTGGAGGGTGGGGGGTTGGGGGGAATGAGTAGCCTCTGTTCCAGATCCCGAGCCTGGGTTTCTTTGCTAGGAGCAGCCGCTGGGTCCCAGGTGCTAGGGTCTGTAGAGGAATCTGCTGGCCTCCTCTTCTGCCTCTGCCAAAGAGGGAGCAGGGAGGTGGATATGGGGAAGTGCCTGGCGATCTAGCCCCCAGGAAAAGTTCACAGAGGAGTCGGTAACCCGAATCTATTAGTCCCCTTTCTCCCTGGAAGCCTAGATGTTTATGTTCTGGGTTCAGCAGCCCCTTCACTCACCAATTTCGGAGTTTCAGATCCTTTGCGCCTTAGATACAGTGCATGCTGGTCCCTCTTCCATTCTTTAAACTACCTCTTCCAGGATGTTCCAGTGACCTGGGCAGGCTTGTGAGGAGGAAGGTACAAGGGATCAGAATAAGGAAGGTAAAAAATATTGGCTGAAGTTTCTTGTACAATCTATGTCTTATGCCAAGCATAAGTTTATTAAGAAGTATACATAGTTTTTCCTGAAAGTGAAAATGGGACAGTATCAGCAAAAGCCTGTGATACAGTAGAGTGAAGTATATGGGAATCTAGTCAGTGTTGTACAAGAGAAACACCAGATGTCTCAATGGCATCAAAGACCAAGCATACAAGAGCTGAGGCACAGAACACCCAAGCCCCTTATGCGGGGAAGAGTTGGGTTCTCAGAGTCAGAAGATGTAACTCCCCAGGTCCCTTGCCACAGATCATTCCTGGTTCTTCCAAGCATATTCCTGGTTTTAGAAGAGGAAGTGCATTCTTTCTCCATACACTGGGGCCTCAAGGAAAGCCTCAGATTGATCTAGCCATCACAATTTATTGAGTCTTAGAGAAGGTGAGATAACCATTCTACTTTGCATAGAGCACTCTGGCATCATGTACGTTCTCAGTTTGGCTCACTGTTGTTTTCGGTACTAAAGTCTGCCCTACGTTAAGATTGACTGATGAAAGCTGAATAGAGCACTTTACTTTCAATGTAAGCAAGTATTTTCAAAGAATTTTGCCATCAGGACTTTTTAGGGTGCACAACCCCACTTCCCATAGTGCCTTAAAAGAGTTTGCTTTGGCTAATGGTTCCAGATGGATAAGAGTCTACCCCAGCAGGAAGTCTCAATGGCAAGCAGCCATGTTGATAGAGTAGAAAGCTGAGAGATCACATCCTCTGAATGTGACTACATCCACAATCTAAAGGAGGAAGAGAGAACAAGGGTGGCTTGAGGAATTTTCCCCAACTGACATACTTATTTAGTAATGTTACAGCATTACAACTTCAACACACAATTTTGCAGTTGGACCCTTAAGATTGAATAACTTTAAATCACCTGCATAAGAAGTCATATATATAATAAACTCAAGATCTCATAAGTGCAACATTTCTTTTCTTACATTCCAGAAAGCCACATTTTTATTGCTCCTGCTTCCTCCCTACTCAGACACGGACAGTAAATACATCTTTGTTTGAATGAACTATGTAAGAATTAAGGGGACCAAGGAAGGTTTTCCTAGTGAGCAGTTCCTCTACATGTTATGATTCTGGGGTTGAAGAGATGGCTCTGTAGTCAGTAGCATTACTTTCTCTTACAGAGAACCCAGTTCCATTTCTAGACCCATAGTGTACCTCAAGGAGAATCTGAAATTTTCTTCCAGCATTCAGGAGTATTTGGCATGCCTGTGGTGTACAGAAATGCATGCAGGTAAACACCTGTACACATAAAGAAAAAACTACCAATGTTTTATTTATTGTCTAAGATGGGCCATGGAAATGTTAATGCATAGCAAGATATATAAATGATTTAGGACCTCTTGGTACAAAAAACTGAGCAATATTTTATAATATAAATAATTGACTTGTATACTTTACTACAACTCATGTCTTACAAGCAGCCTCGGTGTTTTCGTCATCTATATTAGGTTTAGCAGAAGAGAGAAAAATCACTGCAGTACTCAGGGTGACATCAATATAATATTGCTTAGCTGGACACGGTGGTGCACACCTTCAATCCCAGCACTAAGGAAGCCAGAAGCAGACAGACCTCTGTGTGTTCGTGGCCAGCTTGGTCTATAAAGTGAGTCCAAGGCTCCATACAGAAACCCTGTTCGGGGGAGCGGGGGGTATTATTTATTTTACTGGAAATAATACTAAATAGAGGTCATAACTAGTTTTGTATTTCTTTTTAAAAAAAACAGAGGTTCTGCTATAAAGGAACATTGTATGCATTTTCAACTTCTTAAAGAATTAATGAAAATGTCACATTTTAAGTTAAAAGAAGAAAGACCATATAGGACTCTTAAAGTACCCAACAGAGAGGGAGTTTCATCTTGATTTCTCTTTTGTATCAACTAGTTCTGATAGCAACCAAGAACAGTGTCATGAATTATATTATTTGGAGGAATTCTGGTTACAACTTGACAATTATTCATATAGAATATCCCACAGCTGATACTGCAATTTTTGTCTAATTCCCATATCTTTTAGTTAGCAGTAGCATCCTGTTAATCTGTCTCTATATGTTTGGGAACTCTTGTCTGTTTTAGTTTCAAACCTGAGATGTACCTCCATGCCTCTGTCTCAGATGTACTTTGCTTGTCATATTCTTTATGCCCCATTAACACTAAGTTCCAGCACCTGACTCCCATGTATCTGTCAAACTACCACTAATACACTGTGTATTTTTTATATGTAAGCCCAGAGTCTTCATTTTTGCTGACCTACAAAGAAAAGTATTAATGTTATATAATATAAGATAGCTTCTATCCTCAGTATTTCTTATGCAAATTCCTTCAGAAATTCACTAAAAGTATATAGTTACCTGCTGGAGGAATTTTCAAAGTTAGAATGTGTTTTTTTTCCATTATTTTGTTTTAAATTGTGTGAGATAATAAAACTTTATTCCTATATTTTGTCTATCAGATATCAGAAAACAAGAACCTCACACTAAACTAGTGAGTGCCATATTACTATGTATTACTATATATGTATGAATTAGGCATACACTGTTAGGGTCTTACACTTTTGTGTACATGTGCTTCACAAGAAATGGCGGGGGGAGAGACTTCATTAGTCTTTATACATGCTGAGCAATTATTGAGGATTTGGTTTTAAAAAGTTGAAAATTTTCAGTTCATGATTTGAATTTCAAGGTCACATGACCATTTAGCTAAAGGAGGTGAATTGTGAAGAACTGACTAGACTGAAGGTCATTTGAATGTTTAGAGTCAAAGGCAGATGTGAGTATAAAGTAGTTTTGACTGCTGTGGGAATTCAGATTTAAACAGCTGGTTGCCTGAAATTACCTGTACATAAACTGTTCTGATGGACATTGTCTTTAGGTAAATAAACCTAAGGAAGGCTAGCTACTACCTTAATATGCAAAATAGTATACAGTTCTGGTAGAGGGCAAAGAAGGCCTTCTGTACACAGAGAAACCAGGAAAGCTAAACACACAGTTTACCTCTTTAATGGAATGAGGTGTGCAAGCTGTTCTTCCTGGAATGTCAGGAATTATGTAGTTTTACAAGCTGGTGATCCATTGCTGAGGAGACGAATTGTATCTCTGTCTCCCCAAATTTACTTATCTCAGATCCTTTCCCCTTAAATCTTTAGCATTGCTTTTAGACCATGTGTGATATTGCTTGATCTTTACAACAGTCTAACTAATTTCAAGGTTATCTTAGAGCTAGGACAATCCTGATACCCACGGACATTATGTTTACCTCAGTCAGTCTTCCTAGACCCTAACCCTTCGGCATTATCTCTGAGTCAACAGTACCCATCCATTCTTGTAAAAGAAGACAGATACACTTTGTGAAGACTCTCAATGTAAACATGCCTTAAATTGTTGTATACTTGTTGTGCCTAAATATGGCTAAAGTAAAATGATCTGGGCCAGACTCTAGAAGTTTTAGTCCAGCACTGGATACAATAAAATTGAGCTGTGTCGAGTTTCTTTCTTACTTCACCTGATCATTGTTGCCCTGTCTGCTGTAAAGCCTGCAGGGAGATCATCACAGCTGGCACCGCAACTTGGAGCACATGACCCTCAAAAAATGTAAGAAAAGTTTTCTGGAAAGGATCGTCCTGAGTGAGCTATCCCAGAAGCAGAAAGACACACACGGTATACATTCACTCATATAGACATATAATATAGGATGAACCTACTAAAATCTGTACACCTAAAGAAACTAATCAAGAGGGAGGACTCTGGCTAAAATTCTCAATCCCCAACCAGAGAGGCAAAGCAGATGGACATCAGAAGAAGAAGAAAACAGGAAACAAGTTAGAAACCTGTCACAGAGGGCCTCTAAAAGGCTCTGCCCTGCAGATTATCAAAGCAGATGCTGAGACTTATGGCCAACTGTTTTGCAGAGTGCATGGAACCTCATGAAAGATGTGGGAAATAGTAAGATAGGGAGAGGACAGGAGCTCCACAAGGAGACCAACAGAGCCAAAAATCTGAGCACAGGGGTCTTTCCTGAGACTGATACTCCAACCAAGTACCATGCAAGGAGAAAACCTAGAACCCTTGCACAGATGTAGCCCATGACAGTTCAGTGTCCAAATGGGTTCCGTAGCAATGGGAACAGGGACTGCCTCTGATATGAACTGATTGGCCTGCTCTTTGATCACCTCACCCTGATGGGGGAACAGCCTTTCCAGGCCACAGAGGAAGACAATGCAGCCACTCCTGATGAGAGCTGATAAACTAGGATCAGAAAGAAGGAGAGGAAGACCTCCCCTATCAGTAGACTCGGGGAGGGGCATGCGTGGAGAAGGGGGAGGGAAGGCGGGACTGGGAGGGGAGGAGGGGGGCATTTATAGGGGGATACAAAGTGAATAAAGTGTAATTAATAAAAATAAATAATAAAAAAGAAAAGTTTTCTTTAAAAAGAAACTAGTTATTTAGGAGACTTAGTCTTCTCACCCAAGGGTAAGGGCCATAAGTGAGAGTGGAAATTAGCATTATTCTTCACCATCCTTTGAAACAAAGCATTTCACATTAATTGAGATATCTGTTATGCTCGAAAGGAACAAAATATTCAGAGCAACAATTCTGCAACTTTATAGCACATGAAAAAGGAGATAACATCATTAATTAGGTTTTTTTTGTTTTTTTTTGTTTTGTTTTTTTTGCTAATGGGATTACAGAGAGAATTTTTTTTCCTCTCTAACACATCTTGGGAGGTCTTGGCAGAGTGTGCCAAGGGAGTCCCTAGCAGTTCAGCCTTTCCACTGGTCACAGAACCATACTGGGGCTCTTGCTCTCCTGAGCCACCTGAGCCACCTGGCTGGAACTCAAACCCTGCAGCATTTTTGGCCACTGTGGTCTGGCAGAGCAGAGCAAGTTTCAAGAAATGACCAGTAGGCCTCTACCATTGCAACATGAGCTAGCTTGACTGCCTCAGAACTTAGAGGTTTTTGTTTGTTTACTTGATTTTTGTATAAATGTTTTTGTTCTCACCTCATAGCAGTAGTAACTCAATATTAAAGGTTCCTTCATGTAAACTATTTTGTTTTTGTTTTTCCTTAGTAGTGCAAATAACTCAATATCAATGGTGGGAGAAATCAATATCTTCGTGGGAGAAAAAATCAAAACAAGCCTAACTTCTAGGACAGGAACAATTACAACCAGGGCATAAAGCACTAAGCCAATGTTGTTTAAATTTCCAGAGATATTACTCATTTATTATATGGACCATATCTTCTCTTCCTGCTCATCTACTCTATGCTTAACTTTCATAGTAAAAGCAAAATTTAAAATTTTGGGCTCATATCATTGTGTGTGCACCTATCTATTTATCACTACTAGGATTTGGCTGTGTTCTTTATATCATCTAAAGCAGAGCAGGTTATAATGCTGCTGCTAAAGTGGTAGCTCATAAAAATAATTTCTTACTGATAAAGATCCTATAGAAATTATTGTGCTACTAATAAAATGCAGGTTGATTGTTCTATACTAATAACTGGCAGGTTACATTAGCACTTTACAGAGGATATATAGACAATCATAATCCAAAGGATCTTTTCTTAAGGTTTCTAAAGTTACTGTGTGGCTATTGTGTAAAATTACATCTAAAAACCCTATAGATTTGGGACCTTTAAATCTTATAGAGAGGAGATCCAAGATGGTGGCAACCAGTGGACACCATATCTGAGGAACATGGAATCCGAAACTCTGAGGGACAGCTGAAGGCAGAACATCGACATTGAGACTTCCTAGGCGAGGGAGGACAACCCGTGAGCTGAGACCATTTGGATGCAGGTCACCCCCTTAAATCTCCAGGAACTGAGAGTGGCAAATATTCAACACCCCTACAGTCCCCTTTGACCCAAGCATAGGCCTCCCTGTTCAGTACCTGAGAGAGCAGAGGTGGGCCTCCCTGGTCTGCAGTCAGCTGTACAGGCTTCCCAGGGCTCCCAGCAGGCAACTGTACCAGCCTCCCAGGTCTGTTGCAGTGGCAGGGTGGCAGCTAGCCCTATCAGGGGCCTCTGTGCTCCTTGACATCAGGAGTGGCTAGCCCAAGTAAGGGTCTCCCTGCCCAGCTGACAAACAATGGACACCACTGAGAAGATGGATCTCCTATACTCTCATTTGCCCTGGCAGGCCCAAATCTGAGAGTAGAGAACAGGGGAAAGCCCTGTGCTTTCTGATTAAGCCTACTAGCAAGTGAGTACACCTTCAAGTGAGTGCGTGCAGAACCCCAGATCCAGGGTCCCTGAATGCTAGCAGTCAGTCATCGGATCCCTCACACCTACACACCCCTGTGGGCAACACAGGGATTCTTGGGACATTGTTCTCAATGTTGAAGTCCCTGTCTGTGGGTCTGGCAGTAGAGTCCAGGAAAACAATTTCTGGAGACCAGACAGATATGAATACCAGGAAGACAAGACAACAGGCCTATAGGCCACTGATGTATTCAGGGCACCTGGGCATGCTGATTGCACCCTCGAACAGCACCAGCAAGTGCACCCACTCCCACAGTTGAGCTCCACCCTTCCAGGCATCCACACTCTCCAGCACCCTGTTGTTCAAGACATAATTCAACATGCACACCCATGTTGGCTCGCTCTCACTTGTGCACATGCACCCACGGCTACAACCTTCCTCCCTTAGCTACAGCTGAAACACCAAAGTCCACTCTAAAATCAGTGGACCTCTTTCATCTTCCTAAACAGTACTCCAGACACCAGAGGAAGATAGACCCAGACTGAAGTACAGACTCCAGGAACAAACAGCGAAGGTTACAAGTAAACAGATGGTTAGGGGTTGATGTAAGAGCACATCCACCAAAATTCAGGATATCATGGACTCACCAGCAACCCCAGAAATCAATGGACGTTCTAATTCATTGGAAACACAGGAAAATGATTTCAAATCTAGGCTTATCCAAATATTAGAGGCACATAAAGAGGAAACAAAGCTCTCAAGGAAATACAGGAAAATACAGTCAAACAAGGAGAGGCACAGGCAGGCATATAGAGAGGAAATGAACTAAGCTCTCAAAGAAATACAGGCAGCTACAGCCAAACAAATAGAAGCACAAGGAAAGGAACAATTAGTGGCATATGGAGAAGAAACAAACAAACAACAACAAAAATACAGGCCATCATGGAAAGACAATAATCCATATTCAAACAGATGAATGAAATGGTGCAAGACATGAAAATAGAAATAGAATCAATAAAGAAAACACAAACAGAGAAAACCCTGGATCTAGAGAACTTAGAGAAAATATCAGGAAATACAGAGGTAAGAATCACCAATAACCTACAAGAGACAGAAGAGAGAATTTCAGGCGCTGAAGATACACTTGCAGCAATTGATACAGTTCTCAAAGAAAAAATAAAATCAGGATAGTCCCAAAAACAAAACACCCCAAAAATCAAGGATGCCATGAAAAGACAAAATCAAAGAATAGGAGTAGACAAAAAAAAGAAGATTCCAGGCTCCAAGGTCCAGAAAATATTTTCAAGACAATCTTGGAAGGAAAATTTCCCAACTTAAAGAAAGAGATGTCCGTAATACACAAGAGGCCTACAGAACATCAAATAGCCTAGACCAGAAAAGAAACTCCTCACGTCACATCATAGTCAAAACACTAAATCTACAGAACAAAGAAAAATTATTAAAAGCAACAAGGGAAAAAGTCCAAGTAACATATAAAGGTAGACTTATAAGAATCACACCAGACTTCTCCTCAGAAACTATGAAACCCAGAAAGGCCAGGGCAGCTGGGACAACAGATGGCAACACAAACTACTATACCCAGCAAAGTGTTCAATCAACATAGATGGAGAAAACAAAATAATCCATGAGAAAACTAAACTTAAACAATATCTGCCCAGCAACCCAGCCCTACAAAAGATACTAGAAGAAAAACTCCAATTCAAAAAAACAACTATACCCAAGAAAACACAGAATATAGATAACTTCCTAACAAAAATTTAAAATGAGCATTGAAACACAGTAACACTACCAACTCCACAATGTAAGAAACTGATTTTTCACTATTATCTATCAATGTCAACAGACTCAACTCCAGTAAGAAGACACAGACTAAGAGAATGGTTGCAGAAACAGGATCCAACGTTCTGCTGCATTCAAGTAACACACCTCTGCAACAAACATAAACACTACCTCAGAGTAAAAACATCTCATACAAGCAACTTATCAGCATACTTAAAAGCCCTAGGGGAGAAAAAAAGCAGACCCACTCACAAGAAGAGTAGATGGCTAGAAATAATCAAACTCAGAGCCAAAATCAATTGATTAGAAATAAAGAAAACAATTCAAAAAATCAATGAGAACAAAAGCTGGTTCTTTGTCAAAACCAACAAGATAGACAAACACTTAACCAAACTAACCAAAAGGCAGAGAGAAAATATCCAAATCAACAAGATCAGAAATGGAAAGAGGGACATAGCAGACACTGAGGAAATCCAAAAAATCATTAGGTCTTACTACAAAAGCCTATATGCCACAAAATTTGAAAATCTAAATGAAATGGACAATTTCCTTCGTAGATTTCATTTACAAAAATTAAATCAAGATGAGGTAAATAGGTTGAATATTCCATATCCCCCAAGGAAATAGAAGCAGTCATCAAAAGTCTTCCTTAAAATAAAAGCCCAGTGCCAGATGGTTTCAGTGCAGAATTCTAGAAGACCTTCAAAGAATAGCTAACACCAATTCTCTTCAAACTATTCCATAAAATAGAAACAGAAGAAACATTACCAAAATCATTCAACGAAGCCACAGTCAACTTGATACCTAAACCACACAAAGACCCAACAAAAAAAGAGAACTTCAGACCTATCTTTTTTATGAACATTGATGCAAAAATTCTCAAAAAATACTTGTAAACTGAATCCAAAAAAAAAAAAAGATGAAAGATGTCATCCACCTTGACCAAGTAGGCTTCATTCCAAGCATGCACGGGCGGTTCAATATACTGAAATCAATGGAATCCACCATATAAACAAACTGAAGGAGAAAAACCACATGATCATCTCCTTAGATGCTGAAAAAGCATTTGACAAAATCCAGCACCCATTCATGTTTAAAGTCTTGGAAAGATCAGGGATACAAGGCACATACCTAAACATAGTAAAGGCAATATACAGCAAGCCTATAATCAACATCAAACTCAATGGAGAGAAACTTAAATCAATCTCACTAAAATCAGGGACAAGGCAAGGCTGCCCACTTTCTCCATATCTCTTCAACTTTGTACTTGAAGTCCTTGCTAGAGCAATAAGACAACTAAAGTAGATCAAGGGGATACAAATAGGAAAGGAAGAGCTCAAATATCACTATATGTAAATGATAGGATAGTATACATTAGTAACCCCCCAAATTCAACCAAAGAACTCCTTCAGCTGATAAACAACTTCAGCAAAATGGCTGAATACAAAATTAACTCAAAAAAATCAGTAGCCTTCTTGTATAAGAAAGATAAAAGTGCTGAGGAAGAAATTAAGGAAACTATACCCTTCACATTAGCCACAAATAACATAAAGTTCCTTGGTGTGATGCTAACCAAGCAAGTGAAAGTCCTGTTTGAAAAAAATTTTCAAGTCTCTGAAGAAAGAAATTGAAGAAGATACCAGGAGATGGAAATATCTCCTGTGCTCATGGATCGGTAAGATTAACATAGTGAAAATGGCCATCCTGCCAAAAGCAATCTACAGAATCAGTGCAATTCTCATCAAAATACCAACACAATTCTTTACAGACCTTGAAAGAACAATTTTTAATTTTATATTGAAAAATAAAATAAAATAAAAACCCAGAATTGCTAAAACGATCCTGTACAACAGCAGATCTTATGGAGGTATTTCCATCCCTGATCTTAAACTGTGCTACAGAGCAATAGTAACTGCATGGTATTGGCATAGAAACAGAATGGTGGATCAATGGAATCGAATAGAAGACCCAGAAAAAAACCCACACACTTACGAATACTTAATTTTTGTCAAAGAAGCCAAAACCATGTAATGAAAAAGAGACAGCATCTTCAACAAATGGCACTATTCTAACTGGATATCTACATGTAGAAAACTACAAGTAGCTCCGCAGTTATCACCCTGCATAAAAGTCCAAGAAGATCAAAGACTTCAAAGTAAAACCAGACACTCTAAATATATTAGAAGAAAAAGGGGGGGAAGAGCCTTGAACTAGTTGACACAGGAGACTTCTTAAATAGAACACCAATAGCACAGGTGCTGAGATTAACAATCAATAAATATGACCTCATAAAACTGAAAATCTTCTGTAAAGCAAAGGACACTGGTGTCAGAACAAAATGACAGCCTACAGAATGGGAAAAGATCTTCACCAACTATATATCTAAGAGAGGGCTAAAATCCAGCACATATAAAGAACACAAGAAGTTACAAGGCAACAAATCAAATAATCCCACCAAAAACTGGGGTACAGAGCTAAACAGAGTATTCTCCTTAGAGGAATATTGAATGGCAGAAAAATACTTAAATAAATGGTCAATGTCTTTTTTCATCAAGGAAATGCAAATTACAACAAATCTAAGGTTTCACCTTACATCCATCAGAATGGCTAAGATCAAAAACTTAAGTGATAATACATGAAGGAGAGGATGTGGAGAAAAGGGAACCCTGCTTCATAGCTGGAGGGAATGTAAACTTGTACAACCACTTTGGAAATCAATCTGGTGCTTTCTCAGACAAGTAGGAATGCTGTTTCCTCAAGATCCATTGCTCAAGTATACAAAGACATTTTGCTCAACCATGTTCATAGCAGCTTTATTTACAATAGCCAGAATCTGGAAACAACCCAGATGTCCCTCAACTAAAAAAAATGGGACATTCTAATATTTAGATTGTGTAAATGTGGTACATTTAGACAGTGGAATACTGCTCAACAATTAAATTCAAGGAAATTATGAAATTTGCAGGCAAATGTTAGGAACTGGAAAAGATTATCCTGAGTGAGGTATCCCAGAATCAGAATGACACACATAGTATATACTGACTTTTAAGTGGATATTAGACATTTAGGGTAAGCATACTAAAATCTGTACACCTAAAGAAGGTAAGCAGGAAGGAGGACCCTAGGTAAGATGCTCAATACTCATTCAGAAAGGCAAATGGGATGGACATTGGAAGAGGTAGAAAACAGGGAACAGGGTAGAGGTAGAAAACAGGGACAGGAGCCTATCACAGAGGGCCTCTCTGAAAGACTCTACCCAGAAGGGTATTGAAGCAGACTGCGAGTCTCAACCATACTTTGGGCAGAGTTCAGGGGATCTTATGAAAGAAGATGGAGCTGAAAGTCCTGGAGGGGACAGGAGCTGCACAAGAAGAGCAACAGAACCAAAAAATGTGGGTAAAGTGCTCTTTTCTGATACTAATACTCCAACTAAGGATCGTGCATGGAGATAACCTAGAACCCCTGTTCAGATGTAGCCCAAGGAAGCTCAGTGTTCAAGTGGGTTCCCTAGTAAGGGAACAAGGGCTGTCTCTGACATGAACTCCGTGACTGCTTCTTTGATCACATCCCCCTGCAGTGGGAGCAGCATTACCAGGCCACAGAGGAAGGCAATGCAGCCAGTATTGATGAGACCTGATAGGCTAGGGTCAGAAGGAAAGGAAGGAGGACCTTCCCTATCAGTGGACTGGGGCAGGGGCAAGTGAGGAGAAAACAGAGGGAGGGTAGGCTTGGGAGGGAATGAGAGAGGGGGCTACAGCTGGGATACAAAGTGAATAAACTGTAATTAATAAAAGACTGGAATTGAAATTTAACTAGTAAAATCTATGATGATCACCTGGTTCTGAAAAATCAACTGTCGTTAGGAACAGATAAGGATCAATAAGATAAAGGCTTCTTGGAGTATCTCCTCTGGATCAGTACAATAAAAGATCTTCTGGAGGTATCTCCATTCCTGATCTCAAGCTATACAACAGTGCAATAGTAATAAAAGCTGCATGGTACTGGCATAGAAATAGACTGCTTGATCAATGTAATCTAATTGAAGATTCAGAAATGAACCCCAGACACCTATGCATACCTGATTTTTTACAAAGGAGCCAAAACCATACATTGTAGGTGACTATATTTACTATTGATATACCTTTTATTAACCTGTGGTTAATCCTAAACAGCTGTATAACCAAATCACAATACAGAGATGGTGATTTATTTAGTTATCCTAGAACGCAATGCTGGGCAATAGTTACTCCACCCTAAACCTCCAAGCCCATGTGGTTTATACCATTCAGATTTCCTACATTATACTTGCTCTTTTAGTGATATATTAGGTCCAGTCCATCTCTCCACGTCATTCCAACACTTCTACTCCTGCCTCTCTCTCCCAGCCTCTGCCTCCTCCACCTCCCACTCTTTCGTGTCCTCTGGCTCCTCCTCTCTCCTGCCTACCCCTTCCTCTCTATTGCTCAATATTGTGGCTGGTTGTTTTATTTTGTCATGTTTACACAAAGTTGAGAGAGGTAATGCTTAGAAAAAGTATCACAATGCAATGTCTGGTTGGGGGGGGTAGAGAAATCAGCATTTGAATGAACAAGGGTAAGGTGTATACATTTCAAAAGAACATTATTCCAACAACCATACAATGGAAAATAGTATCTTCAACAGATGGTGCTGGTCTAACTGGATGTCTATATGTAGAAAAATGCAAATAGATCCATACTTATCACCCTGCACAAAACTAAAGTCCAAGTGGATCAAAAACCTCAACATAAAATCAGACACACTAAACCTGTTAGAAGAAAAAGTGGGGAAGAGCCTTGAACTCATTGACACCGGAGACAACTTCCTGAACAGAACATCAACAGCACAGGATCTAAGAGCAACAATCAATAAACGGGACCACATGAAACTGAAAAGCTTCTGTAAAGAAAGGAAACTGTCATCAGAAAAAAACAACAGCCTACAGACTGGGAAAGGATATTCACCAATCCTACATCTGAGAAAGGGCTAATATCTAGAATATATAATGTACTGAAGAAATTAAACACCAGTGAACCAAATGATCCAACTGAAAAACAAAGCGTATAATATATGTGATTCAGCATATAAGTATACATGTATTCTTGTAATGACCTTTTCTCCTCTGGGCTGATTGTGCTTCCTCCAAGAGACAAAGACCACCTAACAAAAACCCCAATGCCAAACAGGAGAAGCTCTCTTTGGAGTTGTTGACTAGGGATCACTGAGAGACTTCTCAAAGACATAGTCTGTATTTATTGCCCTTAGTTTTCCCTTCGAGGTTGTAGGTGAGTCCCTATTGTTGACAACACAGTACCCTTTATAAACAGGATGCAAGTACCCCTGTGAAGAATATGAACTGAATGAACCCTCCCTGAGGTCAAGATTTCATTGTTCCAGAAAATGCCATGCAAATTCTCAAAAGAGAGAACAGTCTACCCACCTATGATACATATGAAGCACATCAATATCGTTATTCTATGACAACTTTATAGGTAAAACAGTGGCAACATATCTTGGTGGAAAATGACTGTTCTCTGATTAGAACTAAGACCTCAGCAAGAGAAAAACCATGAATGGTACTGAAAACCTAGGTAAGTTCTCAATGCTAATGAACCCATGTTTATTAGTGGGGCATCTACAAACACTAATTTACTAAACCAGCATAATCTTCAATAAACATTTGTCCTTATATTCAAAGATAAATATAGTATTAACCTTTCATCAAGGGAACTTTTCTTTATTACAGATGGAGGACACTACAGAAAACCACAACCCATCAAAACACGGCTATGGAATTTAGTCCCAATGGATATATCCAGAAAGTACTCCCACATCTAAAGCTCAGGAGACTACTTTAAAGAGTGCAAATATCTAAGGTGTGACAAGAATTAATAATATTAATAATTCAAAATATTAAGCATCAAGAAAACAGGCCAGGCATGGTGGCCCACACCTATAATCCCAGAAACCTGGGAAGCAGAGGCAGGTGAATCTCTATGAGTTCAAGGTCTACAAAGTGAGTCTAGGACAGCCAAAACTGTACAGAAAAAAATCTGTCTCAAAAAAGAAATCAAAATCCAGAAAAACCCCATTTTAAATAGAAATAAACAGATTTCTCAAAAGATGAAATACACATACAAACATTTTTAAACTATTCAACACCCTTAGCTGTCAGGAAAATACGAATTAAAACTATTCTGAAATTTATCTTATCCCAGTCAGAATGATGAAATATAAAAAATATAATAATGAAACCTCCTCTGTCTGAGGGGAATAGGGAACAGTTATTCACTTCTGATAGGGATTAAAACAGGTTCCATCACTATAAAACTTAGTCTTCTAGTAAAAAGTTGTACCACAGGATACCATCACATTACTCTTAAGAACATATATGTAGGGCTTGAGAAGTAGCTCAAAGGTTAAGAACACTGGCTGCTCTTTCAGAGGTCCTAAGTTCAATTCCCAGCAAACACGTGATGGCTCACAACCATCTATAATGAGATCTGGTGCCTTCTTCTGGTGTGCAGGTACATGTGTAGACAGAGCACTGTGTACATAATAAATAAATTTTTAAAAAGAACATATATGTATACATGTGTATATTCTAATGAAGAGATACTTGATCATTCATATCCATGTTTGTTGGTTTTCTATTTATAATAGCCAAAACTGGAAACAAAAGAGGTGCTCATCAATTATTGAAAAAAGAAAAGAAAAGAAAATGTAGAATATATACACAATAGCATATTAATCAGCTATTAAGAAGAATTAAATTATGAAATTTGTATGTGCATGCACAGAACTGAAATTAAGCATAATGAATATGGTAAGGAAAACCCATAAAGTCAAACAGCACATATTTCCCCTCATTTGTGAGTGTTAGCTGGGAATCTATTGATATATCATTTTATCTGGAATACTCACAGAAGCAAAGAAGTTAAAATACAGTTATAAAAAGGAGTTTTTAAAGGAGGATAGAATCAATAAGTGGGACCTCATGAAGCTGAAAAGCTTCTGTAAAGCAAAGGACACTGTCATCCGAACGAAACGACAGCCAACAGATTGGAAAGGATCATTACCAATCCCACTTCTGACAGAGGGCTAATATCCAGTATATATAA
>CM053758.1:30260795-30290016 GCA_028658305.1 Pachyuromys duprasi
CTAGAGTCTGAGTGTCCAGTTTTGAGATGTCAGCTGCGGACTGTGGACTCTGCCCTGGGCTTGCTGCTAAGGGCTCTCCCCTGGAATGGAGATTTGGCGCCTCCTTCTGTGCCAGGGGCTGTGCACCATGGTCTTAGATGATATTTGGGGCACACACAGTGTGTTTGGGTTGGTGTGCATCCGCTGTATGCAGGCCTGTCTGAAATGGTGCCGGAGGCCTTCTCTGTCTGGCCTGTGGACAGACACCCGAACTGGGGTTTTTGCTGGTGGATGTGTGCAGCTTTCGCCCTCAGTGTGCGGTCTGGTCAAGATGGTCCCAGGATCCTCTCAGCTGTGGGTTGAGACAGAACTTGGGTTCCTCCCAGATCCGCTGGCAGACTCACACACTGACTGAGTTTTTGCTGGCAGAAGCGTTCGGCTAGCGCCCCTGCAGTGTGCGGACTGGTCAAAAAGGTCCCCCAATCCACTCAGTCTGTGGTAGTTCCGGCAATCGGCGATCGGTTCGAGCCCGCCGCACATCCGTGGGTTGAGGCAGAACTCGGGTTCCTCACAGATCCGCTGGCGGACTCACACACTGACTGAGTTTTTGCTGGGGGAAGCATTCAGCTCGCGCCCCCGCAGTGTGCGGACTGGTCAAAAAGTTCCCCCAATCCACTCAGTGTGGGGTGGTTCCGAGATGATCGGTCCGAGCCCGCAGCACACCCGTGGGTTGAAGCAGAACCCGGGTGCAGTGTGAGCTCGCAGTGTGCAGTTCAGTGAAAACGGCACCCGGTTCCTCCTGAGACTGCCCGCGAGACTGTGTGATTCAGTCTATAATGGCAGGTGCGGGCACCCAGCGCGGCTGCTCGTCCAGATCAGAGCTGTGTGCAGCTGGTCACCGGGAAATTTCTCCAGGTAATAACTGGGTGTCCCTAGGGTTTTCCCACTTGATTTTCTCACCGTAGGAGTTCCGCTCACCTGGCACTCACAATGCTGGCGTTTTAGGTCCCAGAGTTCAGTCTCCTTGTCGCTGCGTTGTTTCTGCTCTCCTACTCGTCAGACACAGTGTTCTCTCGTGGCAGCCATCTTGGATCCTGTTCAATTGTTTTTGTTTGTTTGTTTTTTGGTCTTTGAATATCTTGTTTTCTCTATGAGAACTGGGAGTTTTGCTGGGTATAGTAGCCTGGACTGACTTCTGTGTTCTATTAGGGTCTGTATGATATCCATCCAGGCCCTTCTGGCTTTCATAGTCTCTGTTGAGAAGTCAGGTGTGATTCTGATGGGCTTGTTATTATATGTTATGTGGCCTTTTTCTCTTGCAGCTTTTAGTATTTTTTCTTTGTTCTGTATACTTACTGTTTTGATTATCATGTGGCAGGAGGATTTTCTTTTCTGCTCCAATTTATTAGGTGTCTGCAGGCCTCTTGTATGGTTATAGGCCTCTCTAAGTTGGGGAAATTTTTTTCTATGATTTTGTTGAAAATATTTTCTGGGCCTTGGAGGAGAGAATGTTCTTTTTCCTCTATTCCTATTATTCTTAGGTTTTGACTTTTCATTTTGTCTTGGATTTCGTGTGTCAGGTATTTTGTAGATTTATTATTTTCTTTGATGGATACATCTGGTTCTTCCATTGTATCTTCCACACCTGAGATTCTTTCTTCCATCTCCTGTGGTCTGTTGGTCATGCTTACCTTTGTAGTTCCTGTTTTCTTTCCTAAATTCTCCCTCTCCATGATTCCTCCAATTGTGTTTTCTTTAATTTTTCCAATTCTATCTTCATATTTTGAACCATTTTTTTATTTCCTTCACCTGTCTGACTGTAGTTTCCTGTTTTTCCTTCAATTCTTTCACCTGATTGTTTGAACATTCCTCTGTTTCTTTTATTTCTTTCAGTGATTTAATCATTTCTTCTCTGGAAGCCACAAACTGCTTGGCTGCTTCTTCCTGTATTTCTTTACAGATGGGCATGATCTGTTTGATTTTATGTTCCTCTAATTCTTTATGTATTTTATTTTTTCCTCCATTAACCTCTTCATAAGCATAGATGTAAGGTCACCTTCTTTAATTTTATTTATGTTTTGTGTCCAGGGCTACTTGCCCTTGGATACCTGGGTTCTGGTGATGCCATACTGCTTTGCCTTTTGTTGGCTGTGCTTTTACGCTGGCCTCTACTCATCTGTCCATCTCAGGTGTTGCCTGTTATTTTCTGTTGCCTTCTGACATCCTGGGGTGGGAGACTCCCTTGGCAGGGTTCTGTAGGAGATCTCCTCAGCTTTCTGAGTATGATCAACTGAACGGTGGTCCTTCTCAGGAATTGTCACAGTTCACCTACTGCATATGGAACTCTGTGGTAACTGTCATGTTCAGGAAGGCTCTCCTATCATCAGATGTCCTGGAGATGGCTGCCCTGCTGCTGGGTTTCTTGCTCTGAATTTAGTGAGATGCTGTTGCTGCTATTAAGCTGTATTTGCTGGGCACAGCCTTCACGAAGAACCACAGAGTCCTGTGGTTTTGTCAGTTTAGCTAAAGATGACTGGTCGCACCTTGCAGCGGTATCTGAGGGCTGCTCCAGTGGCTCTCAGGCTTTTGTAGGTCTGAGATTGGAGCGGTGTGCCCCAGTACCCTAGCTGTAATCAGTGGCAGGGGAGCACATCACTCATGTGTATAGTAGAAGGCCAGAGCTTAGAGCTTGTGGGAACCCAGAAACTTTTCTGGAGCTGGGTGTCCTGAGGGTTGGACCTGATATTTTTCTCTGAGTCTGTGGTATTTTGGGGTCTGCAGGTCTGTCTGGTATGGCAAGTAGAGCAGGCAGGCATAGGTGCGTGGCTCCGCCTTGCTGGTGACTGGGTGCCTGGGCGCTTGCTGGAACCCACAGATTTTTCTTGAGAAGTTCTTTTGGGGGGTGGCGGGTTGTAGGCTGAGTGCTCTGAGGTTAGACCTGCTCTTCCCCTCACTGTGGCCTTCCACCCGACAGAGAAACTCAGTCTCTGGTGCCCTGGGACCCTCAGTTCTGTCTGGGATGCTGAGTTGGGAATGCAGGCAGTACTCTGTGCTGGTGGATAAGCACCCCACTTTGGGCTGAAAAGAAGGTATTTTGAGTTTGGATGAAAAGTTCTGTAGACTTCTCTTAGGTCCATTTGACTTAGGACCTCTGTACCTGTTATTATTTCCCCATTTAGCTTCTCCATGGATGATCTGTCCCTTGGTGAGAGTGGAGTGTTGAAGTCTCCCACTATTAAGGTATTGGGATCTATGTGTGATTTCAGCTTAAATAATGTTTCATTTACAAATGCAGGTGCTCTTGTATTTGGGGCATAAATATTCAGGATTGGGATGTCCTCCTGGTGGATTTTTCCTTTGATGAGAATGAAGTGCTACTCATCATCTTTTATGATTATTTTTGGTTGAGTGTCTATTTTATTAGACATTAGGGTACCTACCCCAGCTTGTTTTCTGAGTCCATTTGCTTGAAAAACATTTTTCATGCCCTTTACTCTTAGGCAGTGTTTATCTTTGTTGCAGGAGTGTTTCTTGGATTCAACAGTTTGTTGTATCCTGTTTCTGCAACCATTCTGTTAGTCTGTGTCTTTTTATTGGAGAGTTAAGTCTGTTGTGGAGTTGGTGGTGTTACTGTGCTTCAATGCTTGTTTTATTTTAATTTTTTTGTTGTGAAGTTATCTATATCCTGTATTTTCTTGGGTGTAGTTGTTTTGGTTGGACTGGAGTTTTCCTTCTAGTATCTTCTGTAGGGTTGGGTTGCTGAGCAGATATTGTTTAAGTTTATTTTCCTAATGGAATATTTTTCCATCTGTGTTGATTGAACACTTTACTGGGTATAGTAGTCTGGGTTGGCATCTATGGTCTCTTAGAATCTGCATGACTTCCGCTCAGGCTCTTCTGGCTTTCATAGTTTCTGTTGAGAAGTCTGGTGTGATTCTCATAGGTCTACGTTAATTTGTTACTTGGCCTTTTTTCCATTGATGCTTTTAATTCTTTCTTCTGTAGATTTAGTGTTTTGACTTTTATGTGATGTGTGGAGTTTCTTTTCTGGTCTAGTTTATTCGGTGTTCTGTAGACCTCTTCTATGTTTATGGACATTTCATTCTTTAAGTTGGGGACGTTTTCTTCCATGATTTTCTTGAAAATATTTTCTGGACCTTGGAGCCTGGAATCTTTTATGTCTATTCCTATTATTCTTAGATCTTGTTTTTGTTGTTGTTGTTTGTTTTGTTTTTGTATGGCAGCCTTGATTTCTTGGGTATTTTTTGTTTGACTTTCCCGATTTTACTTTTTCTTTGAGAGATGTATCAATTTTTGCAATTGTATCTTCATCACCTGAGATTCTTTCTTCCATCTCTTGTATTCTGTTGGTGATGCTTACCTTTGTGGTTTCTGATATTTTCTCTAAGTTCTCCAGCTCCAGGGATTTCTCTGTGTTTTCTTTAGTGATTCTAATTCTGTTTTAGTGTCTTGCACCATTTCCTTCATCTGTTTGAATGTGTATTCCTGCCTTTCCATCATGGCCTCTATTTTTTTGCTCATTTCCTCTCTATATGCCACTACTAGTGCCTCTATTTGTTTGGCTGTAGTTGCTTTGTTCCTTTCCTCTTTATGTTTATACTTGTGCCTCTCCCCATGCCTCTATTTGTTTGGCTGAATTTGCCTATCTTTCTTTGAGAGCTTTGTTCATTTCCTCTTATGTGCCTCTAATAACTGGATAAGCCTAGACATGAAATCATTTTCCTGGATTTCCAATGAATTAGCATATCCATTGATTTTGGGGGTTGATGGTGAAGCCATGATGTCCTGATTTTTGTTCTATGTACTATTATGTCAATCTCTAGTGACCTTCTTATCTGTAACCTTTGCTGTTTGTTCCTGGAGTCTGTAGTTCAAACTGGGTCCATCTGCCTCTGGTGCCTGGAGTTATCTTCAGGAAGCTGAGAGAGGTTCTTCGGTTTGAGAGAGGATGTTGGTGTTTTACCAGTAGCTAAGGGAGGAAGGTCGCAGGTATATGTGCACAAACACGGGCGTTTGTGTGGAAGTGTGCATGTAGCAACAGGGTGCTGGAGAGTGTAGATGCCTAGAATGGTGGAGCTCAAGTGTGGGAGGGGATGTGGGTGTTGATGCTGTTTGTGTACACAACTGCGCATGAGCAGGTGCCCTCAATACCTCAGTGGCCTACAGTCCTATCGTATTGTCCTTCTGGTGTTCTGATCTATCTGGGCTCCAGGAATTGTTTGCCTGGACTCTACTGGTAGACCCACAGAACAGGGGCTTCAACGTTAAGAATGCTGTCCCAAGAATCCCTATGTTGTCCACACTGGGGGTGTGAGTAGGAGGGATACATTATCTGGCTGCCAGTATAGAGGGACCCTAGGTCTGAGGTTCTGCATGCACTCACTTCAGGATGCATTCACTTGCTAGGAAGCCTAATTGGAAAGCATAGGGGTTCCCTCTGTTCCCTATTTTCAGATTTGGGCCCACAGTGGCAAATGAGAATGTAGAGAATCTGTTTGCTCAGTGGGCAGAGAAGCCTGTACTTGGGGTAGTTGACTCTGCAGTCTCTCCCAGCTTGGAGGCTCCTGCTTGTGCTAGCCACATCCCCACTGCAGCCTCACTGCAGCCCCGCAGCAGCTGCAGCCCGGGGAGGCCCGCCTGTACCGTTTAGTCACTGAGTGCAGAAGTTCGTGTGTGGGGCAATCACTGCCTTGGCCAAGCAGGGAGGCCTGGGCTTAGGGCAGAGGCCACTGCTGGCCGCCTCCACCAAGTAGGGAGACCCTTGCTTGAGGCAAGGGGGTATGCAGGGATGTTGAATATTCACCACTCAGTCCCCAGAGATGTCCACGGGTAACGTGGATCCAAACTGTCCTAGCTCACGGGTTGTCCCTTTTCCCCTCTTGCCCAGGAAGCCTCAGTGTGGATGTTCTGGCTTCAGCTGCCCCTCCACTCACCAATTTCAGAGATTTGGATTCTGGGGCCTCAGATATGATGTGCACTGCTCGCAGCTGTCTTCAATTCCTTCTTAGTGTGTTTTAAAAGGAATAATTTTTTATCAAGCAGTTTTATTTTTTCAATTTATCATACAAATATGTATTGTTTTATAGTCTTTCCCCCTTTATGAAAAGTATTTCTCTTACAATATATCTTGAATACAGTTTTCCTTTCCTCTGCCCCTGCTAATTGCTCCCTCCTCTCCTCCCTCCTCTCCTGATCCACTTTCTGAAGTGGAAGTTTCTGGACTCAGTTTGATCATGTGGTGTTTTGCTCCAAGGTGGGCACAAGATGTTTTGCTGTGGGTTGGCTTGTGAGAGGGCGCATGGTGTTTTGCTGTGAGCTCTCTCATTCGAGGGGTATGACTTTGGCTAGCTCAGAACATCCATGGGTAGACTCTGAAGAGAGGACATATATAGAGGCCCATGCATAATGAGACACCACTTTTTGGACTGACATCACTGTATTGATCTTTGTGCTTAGACACTTAGCTTTACAAAGAAATGTTCCAGAAAGCTTCTATGGGCATAGACTCCAACTGAGTCTTGTGGCTTTTGCTGACTTTGTGTTGCTGCTTGGTGTTGGCCTTTGGACTGGACTGCTGGTATCCTGATGACTGAGTCTGGTAATCCCCTAAAGACCCATTGACTCTAATCAGCAAGAAGTATATAAAAGAGGTCTACAACTGTTTCTCTACTGATCTCCTACCTAAGGTAACGGGGTGGGGGTTGATGATGGAAGGGAGGTAAAGGTGCTTAAGAACCCTAAATAAAGTAGGTTTGGTGAAAAATCTAAGCCTCCAGGTGGCACCCAATTTGGCTTAGGCATGAGGGGTAACTTAACTTCTAATGTATTGGAGGAATGTTTTGATGGGTTGGCAATGTTGTTTTAAGGAGGTTCTCAAAATACCGGCTTTTGCCGCTCGATGGTCTCTTCTCTTGCTCCCTCCTGGAGGGGGTTTTCTGGTTTTGCTTTCTGGTCTTCATACATATCATTTTTGAAAGTTTGAGAAGTGCTGAAAACTCAGAAGATTCACTCAATCCTCTGGTGCTGAAAAGGATTGCAGAGTTGGCTGTGCACCTGGGGTGTTTGTGAAGAGAGGGTGAGGTGCTTGGAAAGCAAAAGGAGCCAGTGGGAGAACAACAGGGTTCAGGTTCAACCTCTGGCACAGGGAATTTCCAGCACAATGGAAGAGGGAAGTAAACTAGGCTGGAAGGCAGGCTGCCATCCTGCCCTGCTCTATGCACTTGCACTCAAAGGTGCAGGAAGCACCTCAATGAGGCAAGGGATCAGGAAGAGCAGAAGGCTGTACAGGGTAATCAGGTTCCTGTCGTGCCACATGTACCAGAGGAGTTGTCTAGGCCTATACAGGCACCATCAGCCTTCCCAGTATTTGTGTAGCATATGCCTGCTAATGATGGTAGTGAAGCTTATGATGAGTTGACGTGGCATCCAATAGACATGCTAGATTTAAAACAGTTTAAAGAGTCTATTTTAAGGTATAGGATGCATTCACCATTCATTAAACAAGCATTAAATAATTGGGCTATGCAAAACAGACTTATTCCCCAAGACTGAAAGAGTTTGGTGTCAGCTAGTCTAGAAGCTTGTCAGCAATTGCAATGGTTATTGTGGTGGAGGGACAAAGCCATGAAAATGGAACAATGTAATAAAGCAAGGAGGATAAATGTTAAGGACCAGCTGCTTGGTGAAGGGTGTTATGCTGATTTGCAAGAGCAAATCTGGTCTGATAATGTCATACTTCAAAAACGTCGTGCTGTAGCTTTAAGAGCATGAGACATGGTTGAGGAGCCAGGGTCAAAAAACAAACAAACAAACAAACAAACAAACAAACAAACAAACAAACTACTTCCTACACTAAGGTAATACAAAGCTCTGGAGAAGCCTTTACTGAATATTACAAAGACTGACTTCCACTGTAAATAGCTGTATAAGGAAATTAGAAAGACATTGATAGAGATTTTGGCATTTGAAAATTCAAATATGGAATGTAAGAGATCACTTAGACTATTAAAAGCTTGAGGAGCCCCAATAGATGAATGGATAAGAGAGATAACTGACATTACCTCTCAGGAGCATAATATCAATATCATTGGAGAAGCTATAGCTAGAAATCTTAGAAGTAAAAATACCTTGAGTTATAATTGTGGTGAATTTGGCCATTTCCAAAGAAACTGTAACAGTAGAAGCTTCAGAAATCAAAATAGTAGGCACACTGTTTCTGAAGAAAATGATATTTGTAGAAGAGAAAAGGCAGTTTCTGGCTGCAATGGAATGCAAAAGTTTCCAAGTTTTTGTAACCATGTGGCAAACATTGGTCTAGGGATTGTAAGTCCAAAAGAGACATACAGGTAACCTCTTGCCACCAGGAAGTGAACAAAGGGGCTGTCAACTTGAGGCCCTGAAACAAACAATGCAGGCCATCTTCCCTCAGCCAGCCAGAAGGTACCAAGCAGGCATGAAAATCAATACTAAGTGTTGATGATCTAATGCATGCTACTTGAGGTAGTGGAGCTTTGGCTCTGGCTGCAGATAATTCTCTTACACTATCCCCAAAGGTTGAATGTTACAAGATAACCACTGGTATTTATGGTCCTTTACCTTCAGGGAAAGTAGGAATAATCCAAGGAAGAAGTGGATTAACTTTTCAAGGATTTATTGTACATCCAGGTATCCGAGATGGGGGTTGCAAGGAAAAAAAATTAAAATAATGGTGTATGGTAAAAACGTAGATGCAAAATAATTCAGAGAAGAGAACTGCTCAGCAGTTACTATTTCCTTACATCAAGAACAAGGCCTCTCCAGTAGAAAAGACAGTGGCTTTTGGGAGTACTGGAAAACATGTGTGCTGGCAAACGGTGGTTAAAAATCAGAGACCCAAATAAATGGTAGAAATAAATGGTGTTGAAAGAGAAGCTTTGGTGGATACAGGAGCTGATGTCAGTATACTTTCCCCAAAGTCTTGGATTGGCCACTTCAGAAGGTTTATATATAGTTTATAGGAATACAGTTTATAGAAATATATTGAAGATTTCTGAATTAGTTGTAAAAGGTAGAATAAAACTACAATCAATTGTCAGGAACAGGCCCAGCCAAAATTATGGTTCCTCTTACTACTACTGATATGACATTGTGGGCTATCAGTGAAGACTGGCAAATAGCTTGTAACTACTTGGAAGAAATTAATAATAAATATCCTAAAAGCAAATGTATCCAGTTTATAAAAAAGAATTAATTGGATTCTTCCATGTATTGTAAAGAGAACAGCAATTCCAGAGGCACCACGTTCTATACTGATACAAACAATAATGGAATGGCAAATTATAAGTCAGAGCGAGGTGATCAAAAGTCCTTATACCTCAGTTCAAAAATCAGAACTGTATGCAATACTTATGGTATTATTATACTTTCCTGAATCTCTTAATATCATTACTGATTCTTTATATGCAGAAAGTTGTTTTGCGTATACAGACTGCTGTATTTTTTCTTGTGATTACAATGTGATGTCAGAAATAGAAACTATCCATTATATATTACTCATATTTGGTCTCATACAGGTTTGTTATGTTCATTGGCACAAGAAAATAAGGGAATTGACCAAATTTCATAAGAAACACCATGTTAATGGGAAAGGTTTAAAGAAAATATTTTCTATCACTTGGCAACAATCCAAAGAAATAATAAAAAATATCCTACATGTTCTACCAAATTCTGTTACCTGCTGGTAGTAACCCTAGGGGTACCAAGCACATTAAAATCCGGCAGATGGATTTTTTTAAATATTTGGAAAACAAAGATATATGCACCATATCATTGACACATCAGGGTTTCAATAGGCAACTGCTTTAAGTTCTGAGAAGGCTGATTGTGTAATTACATGGTTATTAGAAATAATGGCAATAATAGGGATACCTACACCAATTAACACTGATAATGTTCCCTCATATGTATCCAATAAGATGAAAGAATTCTTTCATATTACAATATAAAGCACATTACAGGTATCCCACACTACCCTACAGGACAAGCACTTGTAGAAAGAGCCAATTGAAACTTGAAAGAGATGTTTATTAAACAAAAAGGAAGAGTAAAAAACCTTAGGGACAGACTAAATAATGCTTTGTTAACTCTATATTTTCTTAATGTTGGTGAACAAAGGGAAAAAAAGCAGTTGAGAGACACTGGGTTATAGAAAAAAACTAAAGAACTCAGACAGCCAATATACTATAAGTATGTGGTAACATTAGAATGGAAACATGCAATAGTTTTGAGATGTGATGTGGTTATGCTTATGCAAATACAGGGAATGACAAAATATGGTTACCAACAAAACTTACAAAGATTAGATCTTACCAGGGAAAACTTCTTATCACTGGAGGTATGAATGTCTTCACAAAGCAAATAGCCCAGGTAATTCACTCTCACAAACGGCCTCAATTACTGATTTTTCCAAAATTTGCATGCAAATCCTCTTCAAAAGGGCTAGCCCAAACAACAGACAACACAGAGACTAGACAGACCACACAGAGACTGGACAGACAACACAAGAACAGATACAGCTAGCTTTCCCAGGGACTTGGCTAATATCACAAGTTTTCATAGGGCATCCAGACTTCCCAATTTTCAAAAGCTGGGGAGGATGTTTCTGGTCCCTTTGATGTGTTATTTTACCTTGCTATGGATTAATGTATATTGATAGAAATTTAAGGATATTTTGTGTAAATTTAAGTTATTTTGTATTGTATATTGATAGAAATATAAGGTTATTTTGTGTAACTGGAAATTTAAAAGCTATTTTGTTTAAATATATTGATTGAAATTTAATTTTATTTTGGTTGACTATAGTTTGATGTAAAGTTCTGATTTTATGGTTTCCACAATTATTATTGTTTGTGGACTACTAATGTTAAAGATAAATACTTTTTTTTTTCTAAACAAAAAGGGGGATATGAAGCACAAGTTTCTGGACTCAGTTTGGTCATGTGGTATTTTGCTTCAAGCTGGGCAAGTGATGTTCTTCTGCTGGTTGGCTTGTTAGAAGACACATTATGTTTTACTATGAGCTCTCATGTGTTGGGGGCGTGACTTTGGCCAGCTGAGAACATCCCTGGGTGGACTCTGAAGAGAGGACATATATAGAGGCCCACACACAATGAGACACCACTTTTTGGATTGCCATCACTGTGCTGATCTTTGTGCTTACAAACTTGACTTTGCAGAGAAACATTCCAGAGAGCTTCTCCGGGCAATCCAACTGAGTCTCGCAGCTTTTGCTGACTTTGCGTTGTTTCTTTGTGTTGGCCTTTGGACTGGAGTGCTGGTATCCTAATGACTAAGTCTGGTAATCCCCTAAAGGCACATGGACTCAAATCAGCAGGAAGTATATAAAAGAGGTCTACAGCCTTTCCCCTACTAATCTCCTACCTATGGTTACAGGGGGGTAGGAAAGTTTGTTAGAAGGGAGGTAAAGGTGCTTAAGAAGCCTAAATAAAGTAACTTTGGTGAAAAATCTAAGCCTACATCTTCCTTTCTATTTTTCATTAGAAAAAAACCAGTCTTTTAAGAAATAATAACAAAACCTTGTTGTGGGATATCCACCAGTGAAGATTGTTCAGATATGGGTTTAGCCAAAAGAAAGTCTTTTTTTAAAATTTTTTTAAGCCAGCCAGTGACTACACTGGTTGTTCATAATCCCACTGTAGCACTGAGTCATTCTTAGGGTGAAATTTTAAGGAAAAAAAAATACATTCTGTGTTTGCATCCTTCATCTAAGAACATTTAGCAGAAATGGAACTTAAGAAACCAAAAATCAAGTTTAATACATTTATAGATATTTAACTATGGACTTTGATTTTCTGTTTTGGCAGGCCTATTTGATGTGTTTTATGGCCTAAATGGTACTTCCATCATGGATTCAGTTGTGCTAATGTCTGGAGGCCTACTAAGGTCTGGCGCCCTATTACATTCTGCATTGGTCTTACCTCGATCAAATAAGGTGCAATTGATAAGTAACTGTTTGTTACAGAATTTTAGCAGAACTCTTGCTTCAGGAGTCCAGCTTTGAAGTATTTTGCACACCAGAGTGAAAAGCCAGCAGCATTTGACACTTAAGTCAGAGTTCAGAAGACCAACCTTTTGCCAATTTTCCATACTTTTATAGGCTAAAACTGAAAGATGGAGAACTTTAAAGCAAGGGCGGTTACAAAAGTAAAACCTGGCAGTTAGGATTTTACAGTGGTACTAAATTAATCTAAAATGTTTGTAGATATTTTCCCATTAATTGAATATAATTATCCTCTACTGAAATCACTGAAACATTTATATTATATGGTTTTATTCATTTTAACAAACTACTTGTCTAAAATCTAAATTTTCTAAGTTTCATTATTACTTTATTATTATTTACATTTTATTCACTTTGTAGCCCCCTCCCTTATCTCCTCTTAGTCCCACCCTCCATCCCTTTCTCTTCTCTCTCTTTCCTAGTCCACTGAAAGGGAAGTCCTCCTCCACTACTGTCTGACCCTAGCCTGTCCCATCAGGTCTGTCTGGATTCTCTTCCTCTGTGGGCTGGCTATGGAGTTTCATTATTTTTAGTATCAGTACTCGAATACAGTGCTTTGGAGTTGGAATATATTCATCTTTATTTTGGTACTTTAAAATGATAGTCAAGCTATTCTTGAGGATTTCTAAGTTATACATGAGCATATCTACACACTGTCTTGTCCATAGGTTATCTCTTTTAAGATTTCATAGTTTCTTGATATTTGTATGGATGGACTCACAAATGAAAATGAAACTGAAGCTTCAAAGTATTGTATTTTCCTGACTTTTATTTATGATGAGTTTTCTGTTCAAAGGATTTAACAAAAATTTGAAATTCAGTCATTTTTGGGGAGCCTGTAGAATTTCTAAGGTAGAACAGGACACAATGGTGTTCAGTATTTGTCCATGGGCAGCAGTGTTATGAGGTTCAATGAAGCATGACTGAATCAGTCTAAGCATTATTAAGAGGAATGCACAGACACAACCCAGTTTGGACTATGTCTCTCATTGATAGTTTGTAGACATATGTTCATTTATATACCTTTCTCTCTCCTTCCTAAATACAACAAATAATCTCAGCAGCTATGAGTCAGAGAAAACATTTGAGATCTCTGAGTTCAGTCGAGCAGTTCGGTTAAGTGAGTTCAGCGGTAGTGCAACGGAGTTGTGGTTGTGGTAGCTCAGCTCATGGAATTCAGAGGAAGTTTTGGCCGGGAGAGTTTTACAGAGAGAGACTGAAGACAGAACATGCTAGACATGGGTGAAGACAGATTAAGCCAGAAAATGAGAAAGAACCAGCAGATCAGCACAAATTGCTAATGTTAATTTGAGGTCAGGCAGAGCAATTCAGAGGCCAAGAGAGAAGCCAGAATAAAAGGAGTTTGAGCCGCAACAGCTGAGTTAAACTAGTCAGCAATAGTTCAGAGAGAGCTAGAAAGGGTGAGCTCAGCAATAAGTCTAAGAGGCTAAAACATTCTAGACCTAGATTAGATCGTACGGAAGGTAGACGCTTCCAGGACTAGGCCTAGTTTAGCAAGAGGCAATACGTACCAGAGGCAGTAAGCACGCAAGACAATTAAATCAGGTGAATAAAAGTTACACTCACACATTCTGTCTGTGTTGAGCCCTTTTAATAAGACCAGGTACTTCTATGGCAGCAAGCTTGGAGAAATAAGCACAATCTTCCTTAATTTAGTTAACTCAACCGTTTTCTCTAATATCAATTTTCTGGTGTACAGCAGTTTGGAAAAACAAAGAACAGGGTTAGCACATATTGCATGACAGTTGTTTCCTGTGGAGATGCAAAATACATAGGCATCTACTCACAGAAAATGAAAATAGAACTGAAGTTCATCTTGTTGAACCAATGAGCTTTATTAGGTTACTTGACAGATTATGGGGAAGGAGCTGATTATAGGGAAAAAAAAAAGAAACTCAAAGATAATTGCTATCAAAAAACTATAACACAGCATGGGAGACAGCATATGTATACTAGACTACTGGAACACACTGCACACCTGAAGGCACACCAAAATATTAAAAGGTGTATTACCTTTGTGGCTCAGTTTGCTAAAACCTCATCTAAACAGCATGGTTGATGTGTGTTTCTTCATGAGAGTTTTTTCTTTTTCTTTGATTTTTCAAGACAGGGTTTTTCTGTGTAGTTTGCTGTCCTGGACTCACTTTGTAGACCAGCCTGGCCTCAAAGTCAGAGATCCACCTTCTTCTTGAGAGTTAAATGCAGTGAATTCTGTCAGATTCCGGGACTTTCTTGAAGCTATTTTGAGTGGTTTATTTCCTGTCTTAAACACCTGCCATTCAGGATGGAATGTACCAGTCTCCAGGAAACGCAACACATTCACAGGACTTGTCCATTTTATATTCATTATAAAATACTTGAGGTTGAAAAACTATTAACATTTTAATAAATGTTTCCACATTGTTGCATTTTCAGAATTTTCCACAGCTTTTAGTATTTTCTAAGAGTTGAATATTACTTAAAAGGGTTTCACAAATCTCTCGTGTTCACACTGATTTTCTAGTATGTAGTCTGCAGTGTTCCCTAAGGACATAGCTTGGATAATGCTGGGGGTTGGTCTCCTGTGCTGTATATTCAGATGCTGATTTTTGTGCCAAGATCTGGTTACAGTCTGAACATGGGCTTTGTAATGATTATTGAACCACCTCCTGTATCAATGTGTTGTAAACAATGCTCCCCAATTATCTGATTGGTTAACAAAATGCTGAACAGCCAATGACTGAGAAGAGTAATGAGCCGGGGGTAAGAGAGGAGCTGGCCATGAGAAAGGAGGGGGTGCAAGAATAGTCACCATGGTAGTTTCTCCATAACAGACAGCTACAGCAGAGCCAAGATGAGACTGAGAATGGCAAGTAACTTGGGGCATGTGGCTAGGAAGTAGTTAAAGTATCATAGAGGGTTAGAAAGATGAGTGCCTTAGTCGTTATGCTTAAAGCTTGTTGAATAAATCTCACTTATTTGGCAGCTAGCTGGGTTGGAAAAACCAGACACTTTTAAATTTATTACAACACGATAAAACATATGCCACATTACATACTAAGGACACTTTTCTCCACAGCATGAATTTTCTGATGTTTTCTTAGACAAGAGCTGTAAGAAAACACTTCACCACATGCAACACATTTGTATGGTTTCTCACCTCTATGAATTTTCTGATGCAATCTAAGATATGAACCACTAGTAAAGGATTTCTTGCACTCACTACATTTATAAGGCTTCTCGCCTGTATGAACTGTCTCATGTCTCCTAAGATGATGTTTCTCGAGAAAGGATTTGTCACATACAGTACATTTATGAGGTTTCTCACCTCTATGAATTTTCTGATGCAGTCTAAGATAAGAGCCAGTGACAAAGGATTTGTCACATTCACTGCATTTGTAAGGTTTCTCTCCGGTATGACATTTCTGATGCAATCTAAGGTATGAACGACTGGTAAAGGATTTCTTACACTCAATGCATTTGTAAGGTTTTTCTCCTGTATGAGTTTTTTGATGTTTTCTTAGACAAGAGCTGTAAGAAAACACTTCACCACACACAACACATTTGTAAGGTTTCTCACCTCTATGAATTTTCTGATGCAATCTAAGATATGAGCCACTGGTAAAGGACTTCTCACATTCACTACAATTATAAGGCTTCTCTCCTGTATGAACTATCTGATGTCTCCTGAGATGATGTTTCTCGAGAAAGGATTTGTCACATACAGTACATTTATGAGGTTTCTCACCTCTATGGCTTTTCTGATGCAGTCTAAGATAAGAGCCAGTGACAAAGGATTTACCACAATCACTACATTTATAAGGTTTCTCTCCTTTATGAAAGTTTTGATGCAATCTAAGGTATGAGCCACTGGTAAAGGATTTCTCACATTCGCTGCATTTGTAAGGTTTCTCTCCTGTATGGATTTTCTGATGTATTCTAAAATATGAGCCACTGGTAAAGGATTTGTCACATTCATTGCATTTGTAAGGTTTCTCACCTGTTTGTATTTTCTGATGGCTTCTACGATCTGAACCAACTAAAAAGGATTTCTCATATTCACTACATTTATAAGGCTTCTGTTCTGTACGACTTGTCTGACGTCTCCTAAGATGATGTTTCTCAAGAAAGGATTTGTCACGTGCAGTACATTTATAAGATTTTTCACTTCTACAAATTTCCTGATGTAATCTAAGATATGAGTCAGTGATAAAGGACTTTTCACATTGACTACATTTGTAAGGTTTCTCTCCTGTGTGAATTCTCTGATATGATATAATACCCAAGGCAGTGGAAAAGGAATTGCCACAATCATTACATCTGTAAAGTTTTTCTCCACTTTGGGTTCTATAATGGTATTCAAGGTGTGACAATGGATATAACTTACTGCATTGCTTACATTCATAAGATGTCTCTCCTCTATACATTTTCTGATGTTTTCTGATACCTGAGCAGCCAGTGAAGGATTTGCCATAATCAGTAAATCTGTAAGTTTTCCCTGCAATGTGTATTCTGTAATGTCTTTTAAAGTCTGACGTATCATAAAAGCATTTACTACGTTCTGTATATTTGTTGGGTTTATCTCCATATTGGCTCTTGCTATGTATATTGAGTTTTGACAAATGCAGAAAGCACTTACTATATTCTGTATATTTATCAGGTTTCTCTTGTGTTTGAACTCCTTTATGTCTTCTGAGGTGTGAGTATATCTTGAAGCATTTTTCACATTTCCAGCATTGCTGTGGTTTCTTTCCAGTGTGGATTTCTTTCAATGTGAGTTTGTGTTGAGAGTCAAAATATTTATTATTCTCTCTATTTTTGCATTCTTCCTTTTCAGTGCGGATTTGTAGATTTTGACTAATGATAGAACAGAAATTTAAACTGTTCTCACAGTGTTTATATTTGAAAGGCTCTTCTCCAGTGTTTGTACTTTTATAGATGGTTAGGTCCGATGACTCAACAGAGGCATCTTTGTGGTTTCCAAATTTGCAGTTGTTGCAGGTTTCTACAATATCACATGCATCATGAAGTATATCCTGGGAGGATTCTTGAATCATTTTGCCAAGCTCATTATATTTGTAAGATTTCTCACAGATATTCACATGATGACGGACAATATTCTTTGAGTTGTTTTGCAGGACTGTCTTCTGTTTAACACACGTGTAATAGTTCTCTGGAAAAATAGCACAATTAAAGGCAGTAGGGATTGATGTGAGTAACATATTCAATAACTGATGCTTCCCTAAGGGGAAAAAAGATAAAGAAAGAATGAATAAAAGAAACGTAAACTAACAATTCTTCAGAATAGGCCTTCCATGTTTCATGAAACGGAAGCTCAGAAGAACCTCCACTCCAACTGCAAGAAATGATAATAACCTTTTCATTCATATCTAAACTGCATACCTTGTAGAATGTCAGACAAATAAATGATCAAGCAATAATGAACTCTGAATAAGGAGTTCTTAAGGATCAGAGGAAGGAAGTGTCTGTTTTCTTGTTTATGTTCATAAGCCAGGAACTCATTGTAAAACCTAGGTTGGCATGAAACTCACAGATTCTCTTTTGTCAGCCTCCCTAGTGTTATGATTAAAACTACATTGTGCCAAGATTAATATAGAGACTACATCTCAAAAAATAAATAAACAAAAACATTATGTTCAAGATCAACAGCTTTCTCTAACTTAAAACATCTCCTTTGAGGAAAAATATCCGAAACAGAAGAGCTTACGCCAAGAGTAAAAGCAAAACATTCCAACTGCTTAGTATACTGCAAAGCACTTCCTTACCTTGACTACTCGACTTTCTTTTATTTTGAAGTTTTCATTAAAAACTAGTTAAGAAGGCTGGAGAGATAAGCCTTCTTATTTACCATTGCAGAGAAAAAAGAAAATGTAAAGAAAGTAAAATTTAAAAGTTATGTTTGTTTTCAGAATTCCCATTATCTGGAATTCTCTAGAGAGTTCATACACACACACACATACACACACACACACACACACACACACACAAAGCAGGTAAACACAAAGGATAAGACAGAACTTCAAGAGCATTTTTACTTTCTACCATACAACAAGGGCATTTGTTCAACTATGTTTGCTCAACTATTTATTCTTAATAGCCAGAAACTGGAAACAACCTAGATGTCCCTCAACTGAAGAATGGATAAAAAAATGGTGGTATAGCTATTAGAAACAAGGACATCATGAAATTTCCAGGCAAATGGATTTTCTGATTAAGGTAACCCAGACCCAGAAAGACTCACATGGTATATAATCACTTATAAGCAGATATTAGCCATCTAATATAGGATAACCATACTAAAATCTACAGACCTAAAGATGCTAAAACAAGGTGGATCCTAGGGAGAAGATTTAATTCTCATTCAGAAGGACAAGCAGATAGACACTGGAAGCTCTTGAAGAAAGGGAACAGGAAGGGAGCCTACCACAGATATACTCTGAAAGACTCCACCCAGCAGGGGATCAAAGCAGATTTTGAGACTCACAGGCAAACTTTGAGCAGAGCACTGGGAGTTTTACAGAAGAGTGGTGGTGGTTGGGGATGGATAGAAAGACAAAAGCTCCACAAGAAGACCAAAAAGCCAACAAATCCTGGGCCCAAGGGGTCCTGAGGAGACTGATGCACCAACCAAACACCATACATAGTGATGATCTAGGCACTCTGCTCAGGTAAGTCCATAGGCAGCTCAGTCTTCATGTGGGGTCCCTAGTAAGATGAGCAAGGACTGTCTCTGACATGAACTCTGTTGCCTACTCTTCCATCACTTCTTCCTGGCAAAGTAGCCTTACCAGGCCAAAGAGGAAGAGGATGCAGGCAGTCCTGAATATACCTGATAGTTTGGGATTAGCTGGTAAGGAAAGAGGGCTCCCCCTTTATGAGTACTATGGGAATAGAATTTGGGGGGGAAAGAGAGGGCAGGTGGGATAAGGAGGAGACAAGAGAGAGGGCTACGAATGGGATATAAAATAAATAAATTAATAAAGAGTACATTACAAAGTATGCAAAGTAAACTATAAATATCATTTTTTTTCTTTAAGAGGGCATTCTTACCTACAAAGACTAGGTTACTGTAATTCTCCAACATCACATCTATGTACAAAGTCCTCTGAGCAGAGTCCAGACATTCCCACTCCTCATGGGAGAAGTCCAAAGCCACATCCTGGAATGTCAACAGACCCTGTAATGGAAAATTACCAATTTACCATGAGCTGCTGAATAAAATGCTTCCCTAGGTCAAAAGACTTAAGAAATTAGAGACAATTTTATGATAATAGGTGAGGTATGGATACTATTCAAAAGCAAGTTTTTGTTTTGTTTTTATATGTAGTGTTTGAGACAGGATTTCTCTGTGTAGTCCTGACTGTCCTGGAACTCATTCTATAGACCAGTCTTTCTTTGAACTCAGAGATCCACCTGTTGCTGCCTCCCAAGTGCTGGAATTAGAGGTGTGCACCATCACTGCCCTGTGAACACCAGGTGAAGACACATTTTCTAAAGGTGCTAAAGCAGTTAAGAGTACTGACTACCCTTCCAAATGACCATAGTTTGGTTCCCAGCACCACAGATGGCTCCACTCCAGTTCCATTGACTCTAATGCTCTCTTCTAAACTCTACAACCAGGAGACCCAGAGAGCACTCACGTATACATTCAGCCAAATATAGCTACACACATAAAATAAAAATGAAAGTTAATTTTAATAAGGGATACTTTCTAGAATAATCATACTCTATATTATATTTCCTATTTGTGAAAACAAGATGACACAATAGTCTCACAATTAGCAAAGCTGTAGAAATATAAAATGTACATTTGACATCTAGATGCAGGAATGTACATTTACGAAAGCTGTCTTGAAATCAAACAGAATTAGAGAATCGTATCGCAGAGAGAAAAGTCATGATGAACAGAAATGTGCTTCCAATTTCCAAATTCTGTCAATCTTGCTCAAATATGGACACTGTATCAATCCTGTTTGCAGATGGGCCTTACCTGACTCTATTCTAACATTCTCAGTTGAGATGCCAAGCCTTAGGTACAATTCTGCAACTTTCTAGAACAAAGAGTTAGAATATAGACAACAGAACTCATGGATGAATTAAAAATCAAAACAGGGAGCTACATGGGAGATACAAAGTGAATAAACTGTAATTAACAAAAATTAAAAAATCAAAACAGGTTTTTATTCTTGTATGTAACAGTAAGGAGTGTAACTTCAGTGCATACAACCCATGTTCCAAAGAAATAGAAATATTTAGTGAAGCTATTTTATGAGAATATTTTGCCAACTATAAAGTAAAGAGAAAAGTCAGCATTAGACAGCATTAATATTATCTACATTTTTCTAAAAATATAATCAACCAACACAGATTAAAAAATGTTCAGAAATTCAAAATGGGATTTCACAATAGCATGATCAGAAAATACTTACAAATATAGGCCCTACATGACAATAAATTCAGATGAAGTAGAAAGATTTTCTGTGTTCAAAATGAATATTAAGTATGTAAGAATTATACTATTAATTTTGAATTTATTGTGGCTTATGAGATTGGCTCAATTAAAATTCTGAATCAATATTCAACTCTATTCTTTTCTTCAGTATTTGAGCTCAATTGTCTAACAGGATGTTGGGTTGCATGGATAAGAAACATGATTTTTTATGATTCATTTATGACTCATTTTTTTAAAAACAGAAAGAATAAAGTTATATACTGATTCCATTATGAATGTGTACCACAAATGTAAACCTGGGGCTACAAAAGTTGCTCAGAAGTAAAGGGCATTTGTTTAAAACAAGGAAAACCCCAACTGTTCTATTTTACCAATAGTGAGGGGCCAGATGCTGAGATGAAAACCTGTCAGCTCAGAGTGGCAGAGAAAGTAACCAGCTAACCTTCCTTCTCAGCTCAGGTGTGGATGGAAAAAAACGCCAAAGCTCACTAGCTCAACGGACAGCCTTGGAGCAAAAGGCCAAAAACAAACAAACAAACAAACAAACAAACACACACACACCCAAGGCCAAAGGCTTGCTATCTCAAAGACCAAAAAGCCAGGGAGCTGAGGAGCTGAAGCCTAGACTAAAGCCAGAGCTTGAGCTAATCCTCTTTCTTCTCCAGATGTCTTAAATACCCCTCAACTCAAAGTCCCTCCTATTTTTTAATCCCTATCAACTGGTTTCCTGCTTTTGACCTAGGGTTAAATTTATTAAACCCTTTATTAAATCCGGTATACAGAAAGCTCTCAGATATGCTAGGGCTGAGAGAACTACACCATAATCAGGGGTTTATAATAAACAAAGTTCTTGGATTAAAAGTGTGTGACAGGGCTCAACCACAGTAAAGAAACGGGGATTTACAGTTCACCATTTTGGGGTTCACAATGTGATCAAATATCCTGCAACAAGCATTTGCTGTTCCTACAGAGAAAAACAGCCTCATTCTCTCTACACACAAGGCAGCTCAATACAGTACCTGACTCCAGCACTAAAGGTTTGGTACACAAAGACTTTAGGACTCTACGTGCATCACGTAGTCATACAGTGCTCAGAAAACACACAAATGAACACTTCCTTAAATGAAATTATTTTCTACAGGAAGAAATGGAAATCTGACCATTGCAACAATTCTTCAAAGTCTCTACATACATAATTTTTAGCTTCAGGGGGAAAATAAAACAGAGTCAGGGGAAGTCCTCCTCCAAAAGAAAACAGAGCAAAGTCATTAGAAAGGACATTTGCTTATGGTTGAAAATTGATGGTGTATGCACAGCACCAAGTCAATGCTCTCTAGAAAAATCTTACTGCTATATTCCACATGACCCAATATAGAGGAGGAGCCAGTAGTGCTTACACCCTCTCTGAAAAATAAAAGACAAAGAAAAAATACTTCTTTGTATTGAGAACTTCACACCAGGTGTTGTTATCAAGGAATGTTATGAGCAAGACCTCTCGAGACAAATAGATTTCAGGTGTAAACACATCCTTCATCATTGTGTTATGTCAAATGCAAAAGAGAATCCAATATATAGAAATTTGCATCTCCTCACAGAAACATCAGTTTTATGGCAAGAGAATCCCATCTATTCTTCCCATTATCTGAACTCTATGGTGCTGAATATCTAGTACCAGGACTCAAGACAGTGAGTCTATTCTAATTCTACATTTTCATAAAGTGTCCAGTCATGTCAGACAATGTGTACTGTGTTTGCACGCTCTCTTTCATAAGCCTGGTTCTGGAAAACTGGTCATCCCTGTAATGTAACCCATATGGAACATCAGACCAACCTTCCAGGACACAAGTCTATCCTGTGTAGAAACAGGGCATCAATATATTTTATTGATCATCACTTACAATGTAATCTCTTGCAGAATTGTAGGTCTTAACTCCATGAAAAATATCTGGACTTACAGAAATAATCTTGGGAGGCTACAAAGGGACAAGGCTGTGCTACACACTTAAAAGACCCAATCTTGACAATCAGAGAAAAAAAAAGTCATAGGAAATAAGCAGATTAGATAAACAATGATAAATCTGATTTATAGGCTCACAGATTTGAATGTTTGGTCATCAGAGAGTGGTGCTATTAGGAGGTATGGCCTTGTTGGAGAAAGTGTATTGATGGGTAGAGGTGGGCTATGAGGGTTTCAGGAGCTCAATCCAGGTCCAGTGTCTCTTTCTGCCAGTCCAGATATAGAACTCTTAACTCCTTCTCTAGCATTATGTCTGCTGGCACAACAGCATGTTTCCTGCTATAATGACAATGGACTAAACCTCTGAACCTGTTTTCCCTTATAAGAGTTAACATGGCCATAGTGTTCTTCACAGCAACAGAAACTGTAACTAGGAAAGATGACATCACCAGAGGAAGGGAAATAAAGATTTACATGGTTTTAATAATAAAAACGATTTTCAAAGAAATGTGGACATAACACTGACCTGGAGAACATTTACAGTAGAAACATCCATTCTTCCTTTTGCTCTTCTCTGAATTTCTGTTTCAGGGCCAAAGACCAAGAGCCTTCTTGGCATTTCACATCAAGGTATCAAAACTACAAAGCTAAAATTAATACAATTTTGTTACAGACATTGCCAAACCATATAAAAAGACCCCAACCCCAAAATTACACTAAAGCTCTTGTCAACATTCCTACAGATAGGAGAGCATGGAAGAATACATTTTGAGTGATAAAAGAAAATAACTGAACATTATCATTGTACCCCAAAACATGGGCTCTTAAAATTCTTGGAGGAGATAGGGCACATTAAGGTTACAAAACAAAGGTCATCCACTCAAGCAGCACTGCAGATCATAATTAGAGGCAAATAATACATCAAAATTCAGAGAGAAGCTATCAATAAGAACACAGAAAATAAGACATTTTACATAAAAAATAGCTAAAGGAGAGCTGAGGAGTAGCAGACCATGTCCAACACATAAAAACAGCAAACCACTATTTTAATTTGGAGGGGAAAAATGCTACCAGTAATTAATCTCCCAGAATATTAAAACAAACAAAATATATATAACAACAACAAAAAGTCCTGCAATACAAAAATCTCAGAAGACATGGAAATGAAGGAACTAGGAAGAAATTAAACATGGCTGAACACAGTGACGGGCATTTGTCACACATAGGCCAACAGTACAGGACAGAGAAAAAATGAACAGCATTAGTAAAAACAGTGTATGGAGGTCATGCTCATGCTTTCCAGGTTTATCGAATCCAGAGCCCTGAGAAGTGAATAAAATGTAATTAATGTAAAAAAATAAAAATTTAATTTAAAAAAGTGGGCTAGAGAAATCTGAGTAAGACAAAGGATAAAAAAAAAAGAGAAGCAGTAGAAAAGCAAGATTTCAAACGTTTTTAATGATGATGAGGTCATACACAAACCACCACACAGAAACTATGGGACAATCTTAGACTTCATAAGTGCTTTAAGTATTACTGAAAAACACAAAACTAGATTCCGGTTCCAGTGCCAGGTCCCTTGAGGCCCTCAGGGGAAACCTGAGGAAAGACAGCATACCTAGCTGAGGAGAGATCTGTGCTGTCCCCTGTGCATCCCATTCTGGGTCCAGTGCCATATCCCCTGGAGGCCCTCGTCAGCCACCCAGGAAAGAGGGGTGAGATCCTGCACCAGGCCACTGGGCAAACAAAGTGGCAGTGAGCTACAGTTGCCTCCCCGTACCCTCCATCTAATAGGCCTCACCCCTACCTGCATTTCCACAACCCAGCAGGCCCCAGGGACCACCAGGTGAGACCCCAAGAACCACAATTCCCAGACTGTCCTATTTTCCCAGCAAACCCAGCAGCAGAGAGGCCTGTCTCACCCCCAGCGCACTCCATTCGTGGTTCAGTGCCCTGATCTCTGGATGCCCACTGTTGCCACCTGGGGAAAACAGGCTGCAGGGCAAGCATAGCAGAGGTGAGCTATGCCTGGGTCCCTCCATCCTCCATCTACAGGACCCCACACCTACGTGCATTCCAGGAAGTCTGTAGTGCCCAGGGACCACCAATGTGCATTCCAGGAAGTCTGTAGCCTCCAGGGACCACCAGCTAATACCAGAGACAACCAGATGGCTAAAGGCCAGTGCAAGAACACAAATAACAAGTGTCTGGGCAATATGTCAACACCAGAATCTAAATATTATTCTACCAGCAAGCCCAGGACATCTTAACACAGTTGAGGAACAAGAAAATGACCTTAAATCCTGTCTCATGAAGATGATGCAGGCCTTTAAAGAAATGAATAAATCCCTTAAAGAAATACAGGAAAGTACAATTAAACAGGTAAAAGAAATGAATAAAACTGTTCAAGAGCTGAAAATGAAAGTAAAAGCAATAAAGAAAGTACAATCTTCAGGAATCTGGATATAGAAAACCTAGGGAAGAAAACAGGAATAACAGATGCAAGAATTTCAAACAGAATCCATTGTGGTCATGTCAAAACACATCAGCCTGGCCTAGCGGTGCAAGCCTTTTATCCCAGCACTGGAGAGGCTAGGGCAGGTGGATCTCTGAGAGCAAGGCAAGCCTGGTCTACACAGAGAGTTCTAGAGCAGTCAGGACTACACAGAGAAAGCATCTCAAAAGAAACAAACAAAGCCCACACCTTTAATCCTAGTAAAGATCAATGTTTAAAAAGTGTCTTCTCCAAGAACCTGGAATTCTGACATCAACAGCAGACAAAAAAACAAAAGAATACATAAAAATCATGTGAATACTGACTCACTGCTAGCATGTTCTTCTTCAAAATGTGAAAGAATATACAAAGATGTTTGTAAGACTGTAAATATCAAAATCCTATAAGCATTGTTTTCATAGAAAAAAATCTCCCTAAGATTTATAAAATTATGAGAAATCACAAAGAGTTCAAAAATTGTGAGATAAGACCAAACCCAGGGAGATTTCAAAATACATTAAAATTACAGGTATACAAAACGTTGAGAGTTGACATGGAGATAGACAACAGGGGATATCAATAGAAAGACAACGTAGATGGAGGTTAAAACAGCACATCTTATCAGAATCTTCCTGGCATTATTTTAGGAAACGAAGAAATTAACCCTAAAAGAGAGGGAACGTGAAGGAACTAAAACAATGCCCCAAAATATGAGAGCAGCAAAACCAAAGGCTTCAGTGGTTCTAACTAAACACTACAGTAAACTTACAGTAACGAAACCACTTCACATTTGTATAAAAGCACCAGTGATGTGACTTAGAAGGACCAGCATCACTCACATGCAAAAGCAAATTAAATTAATTTTCCTCTGAGCATTAATATTTACACACAGATTTTCAAACACCTACAATAGGATAGCCCTAATTTTATTTTCAGTGGAATTCTCTACGAACATTTTAAATGAAATAGAATCCAGCAAAAGCAGTTTTTACTGTCACTTGAGCCCTTTCCTATCCCTTCCTCAATCCTTCTAACACTCCTGGATCCTTTACTACTCTCCTCACTCTTCACCATCCAAGGCTCTTTGTTTTGCTTCACAGGTGAGCAGATCTGGGTTAGCAGTGTAAGACCTGCATAGGTGAAAAACTGTCTGCAGAAAGCACCCGGAACTTTTCATGGAGTGCAAATATAAGACGATAACACCCACCATAATAACAAACATGAAGAGATACAACATCACAAAAAGGTCTTGTCTCCTCTAAGGATTTCACTTTACTCTGTAAGATCTGAGGCTCATTCACACACAGCATAGTAGTAGTCCCTGGAACCCTGAGGAGGAGCTAGGTGACTGCTGCAATTCTGCAACAGGAGACGCCTGAACAAAGGATCTCGGCATTCCCACTCCTGTAAGAAGCCCACGGACACAGCACTCAACGTCAACAATCCTTGAAATAAAAAACAACAGTTAGGCGCATCCATGGGCAAACAGCTTTTCTTGAACCAAGGAGACATTTTTCTGACATAGATGAGTGATCATAACTATTTAAAAGATGCTTTCTAATTTTATTTAATCTACGGTAGATTTTTTAATATAAAAATACTGTGGCCTGATACACTCTCACAACACTGGGCTTGCCTGGACCTAAGGTGTAACATTAGAATTCATCCTCTAAATATGTAAATATTAAGCTGTATTTACATCCTAAACTGCATACATCTCAGATCGAAAATTGACAGTAAACAGTTTGCTTAGTGACAGGTAACGTGTACAGCCATATCTGTGGCGCTCAAAAGGTTTATTTTCTGACTTAACCAAATCTACACTGGTTCCTCCTGTGATTTTTATCTATAAAGCGCTCAGAAAATGTCTAGTCCCCTAGGGTATAGGCCTCTTGAAAAAACAAGTGGTAAAACAGCAGTTAGAAAACATGAATAAATCTAAATCACAGGAGCTCTGCAACTGACACAATACCAAAGAGAACCATGTTTGCAAACAACAGAAAATACAAACGTTCTGCCAGATTTTGTATTATTTAATGCCTGAATATTCTAGCAACTGTAAGATGAAAAAAAAAAATCACGGTAAGACTCGGTTCATAGCATCTCACATTTACCGAGAAGACAGATATGCACAACAGAAATTTGAAAGCTGTGTCCTTCTAAGCACCTCGGAGAGCACACTCTACTCAGCTCCCGCCCGTTTCCCATCCCGCAGCTGCTCTGACCTGGAGGTTCCCGGGCCGCTGGGCTGAGGTTTCCAGCGCAGCACTATTGACTGGTGACTCATGACTCTCCCAGGCCGCCCCGCGCGGTGCCTGCGTCCCCGGAAATACACGGCCTCGGTCTCCCACCCTCCATTTCCGGAACAAGGGGCTCCCAGTACCCACAGAGAAAGGTGGGATTTCCTGTCTCTTTGGCCCGGTTCCCCTAAGCCACACCTCCTGGACCCGCCAATATACAGGGTAACACATTTCCTCTCAACCGGCCTACTACAGGCTCTTTTACTTAATTAGCTTCCCAACTGCTGCTTTTTGTCATGAGATCAAGTAGCGGTGCCTTCTCTCCTCCTCATCATTCGCCCCTCCCTTTCCGTCTCAGCTGAGTCTCCTTCCACATAATCTACCTGTCAGGCGCCCTGGACCCGCTCTGCACAGCCTCCCCACATGCTTACAGCCAGCCTAGACCAGAACTGGATCTAGCAGGACTCTGCACAGAGGGATCTGACCCCCACCCTGGTTTCTGAACGCTTCGGATACACGTTATCCTCCCTAACTTCTCACTGTGGGATACCAGGTAAAAACACAGCTAGAGACAACCAACACCCTAAAATCTGATGCTCAGATCCCATTCTCAAAACAAATTAAAGCTAAGACAAAAACGTCCTTAGCAAAAACGTCTCAAAATATAAACCGTATCTGTACCCCCTAAAGAGATGATATCCAATATATAGAAAAAAAAAAAGAGTCGTATTTAAGATGGTCAAAATATCTAAATATGTGAGTCAACTCAAAACAGATAGGAACAAAATGATTCCTGGGAAAGAAAATACTAGTAAAACGAGGACAATGTCTTAGTGATAACAAAAGCGCCCACCTGACCTTCCTACTCCACTGACTTTCCCAGAAGGAAAAAAGCCCATTCTCTTTCTCCAGACCATCTTTAAAACTCTTCAAACTTACTGTTGTCCTTTTTACTTCCTATGGGTCTCTTTCTGTCTTCAGAACTTCCTCTATGGATTTGTTTTCCTTGTTCAGAACCAGCATCCTGGCTCACACCCTGACTTCTACATGCCTGTAACATGCTTATGGTCCTCTTGTCCTTCAATCAGTTTGACCTTGTCCTCTTTGAGTTGAGATGTTTTTTTCCTCTTTATGTCCTTTGACCGCATTAAGTACACTTGAAATTGTATTTTGAGTTCTGTCTCTTGAATTCATTTTTGTAGGGAACACTGGTATTGCATTTGTGATTTGGGATATCAATGTTTGTCATATTGCCTTGGTTACAGCTTGTCTTTTACTGTGTGGTTTTAGGTCAGGAACCTAGAATTTTTTTTTTTTAACCATCTCATGTACCCCATTGCTTTCTTTGAAATTCATGTTTTCTTTTTATTTAATTATACACACACACCTGTGCACGCACACATGCGCTGACATGTGTATTTCTAGACACATAAATACAACCTGCTCAGTCTGCACAATGCATTTGTATGTATACATAGATTTTTAAAATGCTTCATAGACATTTTAAATGAATTTTCCTAAAAACTTTGCATGTACTGTTTTAATATTAAAGCTAGAGAAACACTATAATCTTCAGAATAAAGTGACCCTAGGGGAAGAGACAAAAATAAAGGTACCAACTAATTTTCCCTAATTATATCTGCTTTGGGAGGATGCTTAGTATAACATGGGCAACCATCTAGGAGGTTATGGCTATAATGGCTCTCTAAGGGTCACAAGTTGCAAGGCATGCATGTTTTATGCCTTAAAAGATAGGATCTGAGTAAAAGTCTGTTAACTAATTTTTAAAAGCAAGAACACAAACTCCGGGTACTGCCTCTGCTGTTTTGCTGAGGAGACTGGGGTACACAGTCCTCCGAGATTCACTCCCCAGTCTGGTTGTCAGAGCCATGTAGAATGCTTGACACAAGTCACACAATGAACAACTCCAGCAAGATGCAGCACAAATCCATGAGAGCCATTTTCCTCCGGCTCCCTCAGTAGCTCCCCAACTCTTCCA
>CM053758.1:30290516-30323151 GCA_028658305.1 Pachyuromys duprasi
GGGTACTGCCTCTGCTGTTTTGCTGAGGAGACTGGGGTACACAGTCCTCCGAGATTCACTCCCCAGTCTGGTTGTCAGAGCCATGTAGAATGCTTGACACAAGTCACACAATGAACAACTCCAGCAAGATGCAGCACAAATCCATGAGAGCCATTTTCCTCCGGCTCCCTCAGTAGCTCCCCAACTCTTCCATAACACTTCCCGAGCTCTGTCTAATGTTTGTCTGTGAGTCTCTGCATCAGTTTTTATCAGCTGCTAGGTAAAGCCTCTCGTAGGAGTTATGCTAGGCTCCTGTCTGCAAGCATAGCACAGTAACATTAATCGTGTCAGGGACTGATTCTTTCTTAAGGGCTAGGTCTCAGTAAGGCCAGTCGTCAGTTGACCATTCTCTCAATCTTTGCTCCATCTTTGTCCCTGCACACTTTATCGGCAGGACAAATTTCTGGCCTAAGGTTCTGTAGGTGTGTTGGTATCCTTAGGCCTCCACTAGAAGTCCTGCCAGGCTACAGGAGGTGACCATTTCAGGCTCCATATCCACAGCTGCTAGGGATCTCAGCTAGGGTGACTCCCACAGACTTCTTGGGGCCTACCCTAACTCAGGCTTCTGGCAAGTCCCAGAGATGAGGAACCTAGAATTTTAATGTGAAATATTATGCTTAAGGTTTGAGAATCTCAGATTTGGGGCCAGCTACTAGGGTAAGCATCCTACTAGATCCAGCTCTTCTCTAGGCTGGTAGCAAACACGTGAGGTAGCTGTGGCCATATAGAGAAGGCCCAGGGCAGCCTGACATCTGTGTGCATGAGACAAAGTGGGAGAGACAGGCCTGGGGTCACAGGAGGGAAATTGGTTAGAGTTAGAGAAAGTGCCAAGTTAGAACTGAAATATATCTTTAAACACGGGCATTGTGGGTTGTGTTTGAGGAGGCCCAAGGACTCAAAACCCTGAGACACTAAAAAAAGACCTCTCTTGAGGTATGTACAGTATACTTGTGGTTTGGGGTTAGGAGCTGCGCAAACAAACTTGGGTCTTCAAAGACTTGTAAGCACCTTCAGAAAGAAATTCAAGACACCTCATAAAAGCAGCTGAACAGCTCACCTGAGAGCAGTAGGAAAAAAAGAAGCAGCAGCAGACACACCCAATAGTAGACAGCTGAAAATAATCAAACTCAGGGCTGAAGTCAATAAATTAGAAAAAAAGAGAACAATTCTCAAAAAATCAATGACACCAACAGCTGGTACTTTGAAAAAATCAACTAGACAAACCCTTAGCCAAATTACTAACAGGGAGAGGGACCCCAAATCAAAATCAGAAATGAAAAGGGGGTCATAACAACGGACACTAAGGAAATCCAAACAATCATTAAGTCCTACTTAAAAAGGCTATATGCAACAAAATTTGAAAATCTAAATGAAATGGACAATTTTCTTGATAGAGTCCATTTACCAAAGATAAATCAAGATCAGGTAAATAAACTAAATAGTCTGATGCCCTAAGGAAATAGAAGCTGGCATCAAAAGTCTACCATCCCAAAAAGCCCAGGGCCAGACTGTTTCAGGGCAGAATTCTATTAGACTTTTGTTGAAAATCAAGTGTTTGTATGTGTGTGGATTTATTTCTGGGCCTTCAATTCAATTCTATTGATCAATATGTATTTTTCTATACCAATACCACACAGTTTTTATTGCTATTGCTCTGTAGTACAGCTTGAAATCAGGGATGAGGATACCTTCAAAAGTTCTTTTTTGTACAGAGTTGTTTTAGCTATCCTGGGTCTTTTATTTTTCCATATGAAGCTGATGGTTGCTTTTTAATGGTAAAGAATTGTGTTGGAATTTTGATGGGAATTGCATTGAATCTGTAGATGACTTTTGGTAAGATACTCAATTTTACTATGTCAATCCTACTGATTCATGAGCATAGAAGATCTTTCCATCTTCTAAAATCTTTTTTCAATATCTTTCTTCAGAGACTTAAAGTTCCTGGCGTACAGGTTATACACTTGCTTAGTTAGAGTTACAGCAAGATATTTTATATTATTTGTGGCTATTATGAAGGGTATTGTTTCTCTAATTTTTTCTCTGCCCATTTGTCATTTTTATACAGGAGAGGTACTGTTTTTTTTTTTTTTTTTTTAGTTAATTTTGTGTTCAGCCACTTTGCTGAAAGTGTTTATCAGCTGTAGGAGTTCTCTGGTAGAATTTTGAGGGTCATATCATATCATCTGTGATATACTTCAACTTCTTCCTTTCCAATTTCCATCACCTTAAGTTAGTTCCACCTAACTCCTTTAGTTGTCTTATTGCTCTAGTTAGAACTTCAAGCAGTACATTGAATAGATATGGAGAGAGAGGGCAATCTTGTCTTGTCCTTTATTTTACTGGGATTGATTTAAGTTTCTCTCCACTTAACTTGATGTTGACTGTCAGCTTGCTGTATATTACCTTAATTATGCTTAGGTATGCACCTTGTATCCCTGACCTCTCTTAAGACTTTAAACATGAAGGGATTTTAGATTTTTTTTCTAAGTCCTTTTCAGCAAATAATGAGATGATCATGTGTTTTTACTTTCTTTCAGTTTGTATGGCAGATAGCGTTGATGGGTTTTGTATGTTAAACCATTTCTGCATGCCTTGAATGAAGTCAACTTGGTCGTAGTAGATGATATTATGAGTTCCTGGATTCAGTTTGTGAGTATTTTAATGAGTATATATCTGTCAGTTGAGGAATGGATACAGAAATTGTGGTACTTTTACACAATGGAGTACTACTCAGCAATTAAAAAGAAGGAAACATGAAATTTGCAGGCAAATGGTGGGACCTGGAAATGATCATCCTGAGTGAGGTTTCCCAAAAGCAGAAACACACAAGTTGTATATACTCACTTATATAGACCTATAAGATAGGATAAACATACTGAAATCTATACACCTAAAGAAGCTAAACAAGAAAGAGGACCTGGGGTAAGATGATCAATCCTCACTTAGAAAGACAAATGGGATGGACATTGGATGTAGGAGAAAACAAGTAGCAGGGCAAGAGCCAGCCACAGAGGGCCTAGAAAAGACTCTACCTAGCAGTGTATCAAAGCAGATATTAAGACTCACAACCAAACCTTCGGCAGACTGCAGGGAATCATATGAAAGAAGCGGGAGTTAGTAAGACTTGGCGAGGACAAGAGCTCCACAAAGACCCAATAACAGGGCACAGGGGTCTTTTCTTGACCCGACCCTCGGGACCTAGTTATTCGTGGGCTCCGAGGAGAACCAAGGCCTGAAAGATAAAACGGGCGGGGAAAAAGGAATGAGACCAAGCAGATTTTTGTCAAGGTCTGATTTAATTGGAGAAGGTGTCCCTATAAAAGCAGAGGAAGGAGGAGTAGGGGGGGAGCACATTCTTGAGCGGGCGCCTTGCTATCTGGACTGCCATACCACTTGGGGAGTTCCCTATCTTTGAATTACATGGCTGTTAACCTCTAGAGGTCAGCAGCTCTCAGCAAGGGGAAGAATTGCAGGCTGTTAACTTCAGGGGTCTTTCCTAAGAGTCAGCAGTTTTCCCAACGGAGGAGGGGAACTTTTCGCTTAAGCTTTGCCCGCTTCCAACATTTTTTGAGACTCTTTCTCCAACCAAGGACCATGTATGGTTATAACCTAGAACCCCTGCTCAGATGTGGCCCATGGTAGCTCAGTATCCAACTTGGTACCCTAGTAAGAGGAACAGGGACTATTTCTGTCATGAACTCAATGGCTGGCTCTTTGATTCCCCACCCCCCTACCCGAGGGAGGAGCAGCCTAGCTAGATCCCAGAGGAGGACATTGCAGCCAGCCCTGAAGAGATCTGATAAGCTAGGGTCAGATGGAAGTGGGGGCGGTCCTCCCCTGTTAGTGGACTTCGAGGGGTCAGGGAGAAGATGAGGGAGGGATGGGGAGAGTGGGAGGGAATGACAGAGGGGGCTTTGGCTGGGATACAAAGTACATAACCTGTGATTAATATAAAAATAAATTAGTTACTTAAAAAAGTTTATGTTATTTATTCAGGAACAACAACATGTACTATAAAAATGCTTTTTTATATTTTGAGTTAGCAGATAGTTTCGGTATATCTATTTTTCATGATTCTGCAGATTGTTACCTTTCATTTAATCAGCCTAAAGCTCTCCAATGCTCTAAAATAGTATACAAATAATCTTAATGGTAAACTTTTGTTTGTTGTTGCCGTTTCAAGAGAGTTTCTCTGTGTAACCTTGGCTGTCCTGGTGGTGCTTTGTAGACCAAGTTGGCCTCAAATATACAGAGATATGCCTGCCTCTGCCATTGGGAGTGAATGCTGAACCTTTTAAAACTATTACTGGAATAAAATAATGTAATGGCAAAAAAGGAGTACTTCTAGTCTTTTGTTACAATGTGGGTGGACTTACACCCAGTTAGGCATTAATGTTTGCAAAATATCTCAAAATAGAATCACCGGCTGGATAATAAGATTTTAAAGCAAAAGTCTCTGAAGAATTTTGATATTCAGACCATAACATTCTGCCCTTTATCCCAAAGTTTCATGCACATTTCATAATGTAAAACTCATGTAGTCTATATTCAACAGTCACAGAGTACTTACATTTCAACTTATTTCAAAGCCCAAGTTCATTAGAAGAACAGGGTAGAAGATGTAATTCAGGTAAAGACATGTTTATGAAAAAAGGCCTATAACAATATAGGCCTTTTGAAAAGCTTTCCAAATACCTACTACTTCCTAAAACAGATACATATATACTTTAACTCAATTGGAAGTAAGATCAGTGTAAAGAAAATAATACTCCGTAACCTCATTTACATATGGAGTATATTTTAAAGCATCAATATGCACAGAAAGACTACCCAATATCTCATTTACATATAGAATGTATTTTAAAGAGTCAGTATGTACAGTCAGACTACCTGATATGATGGTAACTAAGTCGTTGTGGTAAAAGAAAATGGGAAAACATGTCAAAAATAAAAAAATAACAAATATGTAAGATGAGATAAAAATAATATACATCAGAAGCTTCCTATGTGGTAAAAGTGCACTACATTCAGAAGTTTCCCCTGGAGAAGTATGTATTGGTATATGGAGAAAAAAATGATAGTTTACACTCTCAATTTTACATTAAGACACAAATATGAATATTTCTGACCTCCAAGGCAGAGACATGAGTGAAGGAACTGTGAGAACTCATAGAGGCAAGGGAGTGATTTACATGTTGATTGGGTTTGGAGTCAAATAGTTACAATTATTCAAGCAAATTTGTTGAACTCTGAATTTGTTTAATCTGTGAATATTGTTTTCTATTAATTACACTTTTCTTTAAATTATGAAATGTAGAAGCATTTAAGATTGAAATATTTTATGGGAAATGTTACCTCATTTAAGACATTTCTAGGTTGTTTTTATCTGCAAAGTTCATGATTTCATTTTTCTTTGCAGCTGAATGTTATCCTGTTGTATACATGTATTACAGTTTCATTATCCAGTCATCAGTTGAAGACATTAGAATTATTTCCATTTCCCAGCTGTTGTGAATAACGAGGCAATGAGCACTGGTGCACAAGAATCTGTGGAAGAGAGTGTTCTTTTCTCTGGTCATATGCCATCAATCAGTATCACTGAGTCATATGGTAGATGCAGTTTCAGTCTTTTGAAGAATCTCCATCTTGTTTTTCAGAGTGTCTATCTATCAAGAGTCAGTGGTAGGGCCTGTTTTCTCCATAATCTTGACAAAATTTGCTGTCAGCTCATTTGTTGCTTTTAGGCATACTTCCAGATGTATAACAGGCAAAGGTTATCTCACATTGTGTGGGCTCCGTCTTTACATGGCTGATTCTTTCTTTACCATATAGAAACTTTTTAGTTTCATAAGTGCCACTTATCAATTATTTGTCTCAATTCCTTAGCAAATTGCCCAGAAACAGAAATGTCACATGGTTTCTCTTATCTGTAGTTTCCAGTTCCATGTCTTCAGATGTACACATACAATTTGTAATAACCACAACCAGAACAGTGTAAGGAACCATATGTTGGAGGCTTGGGAGAGAATAACAGTATTATAGATTATATGAAGTAAGAAATGGAATAAAGGGGACCTGTCTTGGGAGGAGGATAAGGCCACAAGAAACTATTATTTTCTATTTCCCCCAAATTATATATACTACATGGTATATATGCATGTACATATATGTTATACATGTATATACACATGTATGTGTGTTCATACACACATAGTTAAAGAAGTTAAACCCTTGGACTGAAAATAATCCCAATAAGAACCAGTTCCAGGCATAAGAAACTTCTTTTGAATGGTTGTTCAGAGTATCCCTGTGACTCCTGAAGCAATCTGGATTGTAGGTGTTACCTTCAGTTGTCTCTAAGTGGTTGAGGGTGGCTACCATTGCTGAAGACATTTCACATTTAGGACAAAGAACTCAGTTGGTTTGAGCTTGATGTAACCTCTTTCCTACAGTCTGGCTTCCATGGTTCTAGAAAATACTGTGCAGACTGCCAAGGGATTGAAGCAATGAAACAACCCTACAATACCCATGAATCCCAATTACCAGAATGGCAACATATGCATAAAGGTACAAAGAGTGTCACATGTCAGTGGCAACAAACAGCTGCCTAATTGGACTCAAAGTTCAGTTAAAAAGAGGGATGTTTAGAACTAGAAATATAGCCAGTTTCCAGGGAAACACTGGGTTCATGAACATTAGGAAAAAAAATGTACTACTCTCACTTTGTTAGACTGGTATAATTTCTTACTACATTCTAAATCTTATTCTCATACTCACAGATATGTGTAGCTAGCACACTTCATCAAAGAACCTTCTCTTTACAGCTAATGGAGACCATAACACAAAATCACAGCTGTAAACAATATAAAGATCAAGAGATTATGGGTAGCCCAGGCCAATGGCTTCATTTTGTCACAGCTCCTTTTTCTATAACTCAAGGAACATCATGTGGCATAGATTGTAAGAGCCAGAATTACAGGAAGTCTGCTGTGAAACTGTCTGTCCTAGAAATTACTGTGTAAACAAGATAGGGACAATGGCCATATCAAGTGACATATTAATGTGGAAGGAGGACATTTTTATAAGGTCCCACTCCTAGTCAAAGAACTATAAGCAACCCATGACTACTAAGAAAAGGAGAATTAACCTCTCCTAGTGTTGACCTTCCTTAATGGTTGTCAAATGCAGAAAGGTCAACCTAGAAATACACAGAAACAACAAAAACGGACTCAGCATATATATATATATATATATATATATATATATATGTATATGTATGTGTGTGTTTGTGTATGTATGTTTATATGTGTGTCTATGATTGTGTGTCTGTGTGTAACACTAACAATCAAAAACAAACAAGTTATTTCTTTAGGAGTGGAAACATGGAAAGGGCTTAAAGGAGGATAGCTGGGAAGGACTAGAGGGAGGAAAGGAAAAGAAAACAGTGCTGTCGTTCTATTTCAATTGAAACATTGAAAAAAAGAATGTATTTAAACATGCAGAATTCAAGTTAAGGAATCTTTGCACTTCTGGGAATAATGTAAATCGGACAGAGATTCAATTTCAAGTGGTAAATTCAATGACACTCATTAGGAATTGTTTTCATGAGAGGTTACACAGTCATAGAGAAAGAGAATCAGGGCAAAGACAAGGGAGGAGGAGAAAAGACATGATAATGGAATGTTAACCAAGGCATTAAAGAGTGAAACTGGAGCCAGTCTCCCACCTGTGAGTATGCCTGGATGTTGGTACATAAAACCTATCCTTACTCTTTCAGTGCTGAAGATGGGAGATACTTGAAGACTCCAGTGGGTGGATTGAGAGTTAGAATAGGCAATCTTAAAGATGCATATTTGTTTGCTAAGCAATTTATATAATAACATTTTAAAATTATACATACATTGTACATTGTGTGTATATTGCAGGAAACTAGAGTTGTGGGAGTTTCAATTAATTTTTCTTAATATTTAGAAAATACCTGTAAAAACAGGGACATTTCTATAATATGTAGTATTCATTTAATAGTTTTCAAGTTCAATGACCAAAGAAATTCAGAGCTTTCCAGCACTGAGTTGAGCTTTGTCTGAAGGTGTTTGTTCACAGTGGGAGCTGTCCTGGCACCAAGTGGTCACAAGGGTTACATCATAAGGAGATGCAGTGAGGACCACATAAGGAGGCCTTAAGGTGCTGCAGTCATTTTCTGTTTAACGAGTCCCATTTCACCCAATTTCTCTAAAATGTCTATTTTCTCTACCAATTGAACAACTTTGTGGAAATGGCCCATATAGGTAAAGGCAAATTTGACTCTGAAAACAACTTTGTCTGATCATGTACTCACTCAGCTGCTGCATTAGACCATTTCCAAGTCCCCAGATTTTCCTGAAGAACCCCTCCCTCCACTTTCTTCCTCCTCAGGAGTGTCCTGTATGGCTCTTTGCAGAATCTGCTTCAGAGTCTTCCTCTGGAATCTGTGGTGCCTAATGGAGCCAATGAGGAAGTAAATGATGGGGTTGGCACAGCTGTTAACACAGGACAGGAATGTTGTCATTTCATAAGTATTGCAAGGGAAAGTACTATAGGACTGCAGAATCCATTGTAAGAAGAACCAGTAAATACCAAAGGGCAGACCAAAAAGTACGAAGACCAGTGCTGTGGGTGTAATGGTCACATAGAGCCTGGTCACAGGAATCCTCTGTGAGCTACTGAAGATTCTGACACACAAGATCAGGCTGGACCCAGAAAGCATCACCACTGATAATGCTACTACAAATACACCAGTGACAATGCCAGAAGTTCTACAGAAAGAATAATCAAAATCATTAAGCAGTAAGCCACAAGCCTCCCCTACCAGAAGGCTCAACAGTAGAGACAAAGCCCAGAGTAGGGCACACATGACAGCTGACATGTGTCTTGGTCGTTGGCAGTGATACCAGATAGGCCGCACAACAGACAGGCAGCGCTCAGCACTGATGGCTGCGATCATACACATACCTGCAAAGTAAGCAAAGATTAATACATTCCAAAGAAAGATGGGAATGTGGAAGTAGATTTTATGGAGGTGATAATAGATACGCTCCAGGGAGTGCACAGTCTTAAAACAAAGGTAGAGGAAATCAGCACCAGCCAGGTTGAGAACATAGACAGAGAAGGCATTCCTGTGCATGCGGAAGCCTAGAAGCCACAGCACTATAGCATTTCCTGCCAGCCCAACCAGGGCGATGATGGCAGTAAGAATATACAGGGTATTGGACATGGTGTCACAGGACAAATTTTCCATGTAGTCATTTCCATTCACTACTATGTTGTCAGTTTTCCAGGCTGGGATGCTTTGGAATTTTCCACTGGTGTTCCTGCAAATGAAACAGAGAGATGAGCACACAATACTCTCTGTCAGGACCATGTGACTGTGTGTGAATATCTGAAACAAGTTCATAAAGAGGGCTAGGGTCTCTTCTCTGGTATAGAAATATGACACAAGCCATATATTCCCTCAGTCACTGGAAGGAGTCTATCAAATGGGCAGAATGGAATTAGACTGGAATCATGAAGGGAATGACACTTACATTGAGGACTTATATGTGACCACTAACAATTCTCATGCTAGAAAGGCTGGGTCTTTATTTTAAATTTTGAAAACCAGAAAGCAAAGAATCCTTGAGGAACAGCAAGCCTTTTCCTGTTTTCTATTATGTCACCAGTGTCCTGTTCTCTGCAGTGTTACAGTGGAGAGTTAAGAACTGTAACAAATGAGTAAATGACCCTTATATTCAAGGGTAGTCGATAATCTGGAGTAGATGTTCTGATTGTGACTTTTATCACTATGCAAATGCACATGTCTTTGGCATGAGAATTACGGGCTGTGCTGCAGAGGAAAACATAGAGCACTCCATTTGGGAATAATGTGCCAATCCCTTAGAAGAACTGTGAGATCTATAAGGGAATAAAGCAGTCTGGAGAAATGTTAGCTGGGGAGGTAGCATCATTTAGAGCTTTCTCTCCACTCCCCTATACAAACATCCTTGATAGGTGTCTCTCACCCATAAAGCCATGAAAACTTTTGAAGAAAAGACAACTACCCCGGTATTCCCTCTTTGTTACTGCACTGGCCACAGGTGAGGAATGAAGAAGTTCCAGGAACACAGAATGTTCCTGTGTTTGCAGTAGCGTTACCTATATATAGAGCTTTGCCTCACAGGATCCTTCTGGATAACTTTTTAACCAAGACTGAGGCCTTCATGAAAGAGAAATCATCTGAGGATGCTCAGACAGAGCTCAAGGAAAGCACCTACACAGAACACCTTACAAACTGATTTCACACGAGAGCTTTGAAAGCCATCAACCAATAAACTCAATTGTGTTCATTGAGATCACACCATTCATTCTTGGAGCCATGATCATCCCCACAGAAGTACACGATCTGGAGCATCAATAGCTTAAAATATGTAGAGTGGTACAGGGTAAGCAGCTGAACAACAAAATTGAGGTTGATGATGATGGTAAGCACCTCAGTTACCTTCACAATCATTCATCAGTAGGCTGTTCAGTTTCAGGAAACAGAAGCAGAAAGTTAAAATAGGATCAATTCAGCCACTGCTCCTTGTAAAACTAATTGTTATTGTTGTTGCTGTTCTGTTTGTTGGTTGGTTGGTTGTTCTGCCTGCTCACTAACAGCCCTGTACCTGTTGACCATTGCAACCCTGAGATAGGGATTTGGACAAAAAGCCCATTTCAGGAGGTTGGTCTCCTCCATGTCCAGACTCCTTATTTTACAACCAGCTAAAATGTTTTATTTGAATTTTCTGACCTCTGTTCACACTGTTAACATCTCAATAAATTAAAGATGCCAAAAAAGCTGAGAGCTCAACTTCAAAGAAAAGAAAAAGAAAATGCAATTTTGCACAGTGGAGAGGAAGAAAGAGATTCAAAGTCATGGGACCTTAGGAAAGAATGAATTCACAAGCGTACTAGAAAAACCTGTTTTAAAATGAATAAAACAATTTTAAAATCAGTGAATATAAACCCCTAAGATGAATAAAGAAAAAAGTGCAGATTCAATGCTCAAATCAACCAAAACCTCCCCAAATCACAGGGATTAGCACATGTATATCAACAGTAATCTTAAATGTAAATGGCCTAGTCATCACTGCAAAGAGAAGAATGCTCAATTAGGTGGGAAAAAAAACCCAATACAGCTTTGTTTATCTGTAAAAGACAAAAAGAAAAACAAAACCGGTTTCGCCAGTAAAGACATGCACATAATGAAAATGAAGTGTTGGAAAGTAAAAATCCAAATTAATGGAATATAAAAGGAAGATACATAGAGTATCTATGCTCATATTTAACACAACAGATTTCAAGAAAAATTAAGAAGCAAATAGGATACAGAAATGTAACTATTCTTTTTAAATTAATATGTACATGTGTGTGTTTGTATGTGTTGGCAGTCATTTTCATAAAATCAACACTACTAAAAACTAGGAGCCTATAAATCTAGATACATAACTGTGTATTATTTCTCATCTCCCATTAATATGTTATTTAGAAAAAAACTTGACACAAATTTCAGAGATAAATTGTACTGCAGACAAAAGAGATTTAATATACTAGTCCATAATATGGGATATATAGCATGTAAGAAACTCACAGAGAATTTTTTTACAATATGTAACATTTTGGATCATAAAGCAGTCTTAATAAGCATATAAGCATAAAGAAAATTGTAATGTTTATTATAATATCAGTTCACAATAGAATAACATTAGAAGTGACCAGCAAGAGAAGAGTAGAAAACATACAATGACACGAAGATTGAACAGTCAGTGGATTATTAAAAATTGACATGAAGGTAGAAAAGAGACTGTTTCAGAGGAAGAATGTCACCAAGATAGGGTCAGGGCTGAAAGAGGGAAATAGTGGGTGAATATGATCACAGTGAGTTGTTTAAATGGATGAAACTGAAAAAAAAATGACCATAACATATATAAATAGTATTCCCAATGATGTAGTCAATCTTATTCCAAAAAGCAAGGACAGTTCATTATGGATAAATGAATAAATAAATAAATAAATAAATAAACTATAAGTATCAAGGAAAATTTGATCATTTCAAACACTGCAGTAATGAAGTCAGAAGACTGAATGTCATCCAGGAGGAAAATCTGTGAAAAAAAAACTGTAAAAGAAATAATATAGCCTAACATGGTAAAAGCAATAAGTTACAAATAGGTAGACAACAGCTTTCTGAATTGGGACAACAGGGAATTGTTTAACAAATATATCCCCTTGACCTATTATAGTCAACGTAGTGCTTAAAATATTTATAAAATCAGTAAGCCAAGAGAAGGAAAAGGATCCAAACTTAAAATTTAAAGAATAAAATTTCACTTTATTCTTTAGTTAAAAACCATGTAGCCTGGAAATGTCTCAGTAGGTCAGACAGTGAAGATGGAACTTTTTATATCCCCATGCTCAGATTGTATGAGACCTTGACATCGTTTATTCATGAATTGATGCATGTATGCAAATCTTTATAGTATTAGATGGTGGGTCATGTGTAAATTAAAAAGGCAAATGCAACAGAAGTCATTGAGTAGCACAGAAAAGCTATAAAGAAATTCTCAATATTCTTAACATTCTTTGTGGACAGTGCTGAGAATTTTCAGAATTATTCATGCATGAACAACTCACTGATGTTGATCATGGGCAGAACATTTTCATAGGACCCAAATCAGCTTTGTTGAACAGCAGGACACACTTAGATGCACAGCCTGTGGGTGCTTGTGTTCCTGAGATGATTGCCAGCAGAGGGGTAAGAGGAAGGAAGGCAAGAGGGTGCAGCATTTGAAACAGCCTCCCATTCTCTGAGAAGAAGGGGCAGTGGGGGAGGGGCGTGGCAGTGTGACTGGGAGGAGGGGAGGAAGGGGGCTGGGATCAGGCTATAAAGTGATTAAATAAAAATTAAAAATCAAATCCTTGATTTTTCGTCTTCTGATGTTGGTTCTCTGTTCTGCACCGTTGTCTACTGTTTTTGGGAATGTACAAAAAATCTTCACATGATACAATGCTTGAGAGATCTTCTAGACCTTTATAGATTGCCAGAGAGCTCAAGGCCCTTAATTTATTCTTAATAAAATTATCTGAGTTTTAACCAAAAATGGATCCCAAATTGCATTCTCTCTCAATCTAATGACAAAAAACATTACTAGAAACTGAAGATTCAGAGATGAGTGGAGAAATGCAATAAGGCTGTGGCAAGAGTTTACAGGAACATCCCCCAACCCCATTCCTTGTGTATCTTCCCTACAATGACACTCTAATGTGGCTGAGGGTACTTTACCTCAGCGTGCTGCTGCACTTTATGCCTGAGGAACAGCAATGCTGCATGCAGTTCTTGGGTTTGACGTGGTGTAGCTGCCATTCCATGCATGACAAGTTTCTTGGTAAGATACTATTCCATAATCCTGCATTTAAGAAACAAATCTTCTACTAAAGCCAATAAGAGGTATGTTTACCTTCATATGTTTCAGTCTAATATCAAGTTATTAGACTGAGTAATACCTTCATAAAAGCAGCATTAGAAGAGTAAAATGCAAACAAGACAAAAATAACTCTGAAGGAGATGAGAGAAAAAATGACCTGATGACAGTTGAATCTAGAACCAATGGTGGAAGAAGACTTGCAAGTGAGAAAGTGTCTCCATCCATCCTTCTCTCTGCCACCTGACATCTTACAGAAGTGCCTTATCTGACCCCTTACAGTGTTCCTTTTCTCTAAGTTTCTTTTTGCTTGAGGGAGTTGATGACATTGCAAGCACCCTGGAGAGCAGGAGGAAAGAGGTTAGGAATTTTTACTTCTTATCTCTCTGCTGGTCAGCAGTGTGTTGAGAAGAGCATTGCTGCCCTATGTTTATGTTTGTATACTCTCACTACTGAGCTGTGACTATGCCCCCTTCTCTCTTACTCCACTACCAGTTACATCTGCTCTTTATTGGAACCAAGGATTGGGCAACTTCTTCCATTGTCTTGCTTTCTCATGATTCTCTAGGCATTTCCACTGTCCTGATGACCTTTGGTCTTTGTAAGTAAATACTTCCTATGATATCCTCAGTTATTCAAATTCTAACTCTGTTTCTTCTTGAATGTAATACACACATAGCAGATTGCTTTTGTAACTTTTTATAGGGTTTCTGCCCTGGGAAACAAAATATGCACATCACCTTTTCTTGTAAAGGAATGGCAGGCATGATTATGAATGATTAAAAAGAAAGTAAAAAGAGTTTAATCCCGACCATCTCTACTTCAAAAGGAAGCTTTTGTCTCCTGCCTTCCTAGACCCTGTGTGTTGCATTTTGTGGCAGCAACACAGGGATGTGAACTCAGAGAAGCAACAGGACAGTAACTGTGAACATTCTTGGGATACATCCTTACCTTTCTTCCATTTTCTGGTTGGGAGGTGGAGAGACGACCAAGGTAGAAGAAGACCCTTCCACAGATTGATTCTAGACTCTGCTTCCTCGTTCTGGATTGGGATTTGCATTTAGGAGCTAAGTAAATGTTTCTGACCCAAGTGAGCCTTATAAAAATGTTGAGCACACCTTGTGACTTCCAGTATATACACAGGGAACACGTCACACACCAGAGACATTTGAGTCCATAGGTTCACTAAGATGTTCCTTGGCATCTTCCCTATTTCCACTCACATATTGGCTCTCCCTTTCCATCCTTTTAGCTCTACCTATCTCCAAATAACTACTATTTCCTCTTTTAATGACCAACTCCAATCATAGGTAGCAACACTGAGCAATGTCAGCTTGGGTAGTGTGACTGTATAACAGGCATACACATATCATGCCTCATGTATCCCCCTCTCTCATCCCATCCTGCTGGTCCCACCCTATAAGTAATTGTTCCCTCCATTAAGGGGCAGTCTCTATCATTGCATCTTAGAACAGTTTCAGCTTGGGGTGTGGGATGATATAACTGAAGCACATGCATATCTGGCAACCCGGCAGCGCTCTGCAGAATGAAGATGTCGCCACTGTTGATGCTTTCACAGAAGTGCTGCACTCAGCGTGGCTTTCTTCCAAATGACATTCAAAGCAATAGTGCCCTTGAATCTCTGCAAGTGTTCTAAGTTCCAACTCTTACCTATCTTCATTCTCCTTCCTAGTGAAGAACCAGCATGCCTCAGCCATAAGTTTAAAAGCCAACTCATGGTAAAGATAAACTAGATTCATTTCTGTTTTTCAAAGTTGGGGCTATATACTACCTGTAACTTTAACTACAAAGGGTTCTGTACTTCCTGTTCCAGGAATGGTAATCATGCCTGTAGGAGACACTGCCATTGGCTGAAGACACTCCAAGACCATGTTCTCAGCACAAAGATTTATTTCTTCCAGAAGGACAGAGGGCAGTGATTAAGGACAAAGACAGGAGATACAGGAAGAGTAAGGAGGGGAAGGGAACAAAGGAAATGGGAGGAAAGAGGCAAGGGAGAAGGGTTATGAGTACTTGTCCCAGGGATCAAAGGACTATCTCTGGATAAAGAAGAGACAGAGATGACACATAGGCAAATGGCAATTCACAAAGGTAACGGGCAAAAGCCCAGGTTTGGATGAGGTGTTTAATTTTAATTGAGCATGTTAATTAGGCAAACCAAAGGAAGCTTTTCATTACTGCACTTCAATACTTTGATAGTGGGACCTTGGTAGTCAGCTTCAGGGGGAGGAAGTGACCAAATAAGGTAATAGACCATGGTGGCTAGCATTAGGAATTCAATCAAATGGTTTCAATAAGGCAGAGGAATTGTGGAGAAGAACAATGTCTGCCAGAGCCACAGGCAAAAATGTGCTAGTTTCCCTTTAATGTCTTTGTTTCAAAAGTTGTTCATAACCATCTTATAACCTACCTTTATTCCATAAGGCTCTCTGACCACATTTGATGATCTAGTTATGACTACCTGTTGTGATTACCTTGTTTTGAACACCTGCTATGTTCTGCTTCTGTAACCTCTTCCACTGAACCCATTTGGAAGCCTTCTACACCAGAACTCTGTACAACCCTTCTCTTTCTTACATCTAATGTTGACCCCTTAACTACCTCCTTAGCCTGGGGCAGCCTGGTACACAGGTAAAAAGGCTTGCTTTAGATTTGGTCATAAGCTGGGTAAGTGGGCTTTCTCCTACTAACACTGTGATTAGCACTAGCTAATAGAATAGAAACGAATAGCTAAATGAATAGAAATGTTAATTTGTTTAATTTCATCAGTGTGAAAGGTGTGTTGGCCCACCCACCTCATGAAATGCAGAGTTCAGCATGGGTATTCATCTTATTCTACCCCACTTCATAAATATGTTAATCTTTACATTCTTAGAGCAAAAATGTTTAGTTTTAAAGTCTTTTCTTCTATAATTTATCTTCATGTTCTTTAAATCACAGGTACATTATGTTCCTTTCCAGTTTTTAAAAATGTGATTTTATTCAGAATACATGAGGGACATGGCCTTGCAAAGCTGTGGGAAGAATGCTGTGCTTTGGATGTGGATTAACTGTGTCCTGCCCAGCACATGGTGGGCACTTGTTCACCCAGAATGACAGCTTTGAGAGGTTCTGTGGGGCTTTTAAGAGAAGAAGGCTAATGGCAAGTCCTTGGGGAATTGTAGGTAAGCTCTGAGGTAGTTATCTCATGTGACCTCTAGGAGTTTGTGAGCATTGTTGTGAAAGGAACAAACTTGGGTGAACTCAGATCTCATTGCTTTCTGTATGGAGGCAGGATCCTCCCTCTGCCCATGTTTCAACAGCCAGCCCAGAACTCTGAAATACATGGAATGTTCAAATTGATGTAATTCCTGTTCTTTAGTGTCAGTAATTTTGTTTCACCAACATCAAGTACCCTCTCTGTTAATCTACTATGTCCATGGGGTGGGTCATATTACTACAATTTTGTTTTACTCTAATATTAATTGAGATTAAAATACTAAAAAATAACTGAAAAGTCAGTGTGAGGGATTGAGTACCTACATGAATGGCAACATCATTATATGTAACAACATTTGAATGGTACAGGAGGTCTATTAGGCCCATCACCAAAACCAAAATATAAGCATTTATAAACTTGACTGCAGTTAGGCAAAAATTTTTAAATTTGTCATATTTTTTCTAATAGTTCTTCAAAAATGATACCTAAAATTTATAAATGTCATACCTGCATTTCTTTTTAAGTAGCGCACTCCAGAATTTATAAGCTGGAGAGAAATTATTCTCTTTCTTGTGCAGCAAGATGCTAAAAGTGTTCCTTATGAACTCTGGTATAATGTACACCTGGTGTCTTTCCCTAGTATAAAATTTTCTAGAATGTGAAAAACATGCACCACAAACTCACAAAAATATATACCAATGTTAAATGATAACTAGGTATAGGTAGCACACAGAATTAAAACCTGAGATATCTCTTAACCTGTTACCTTAATCGATTTTCTATATCACACATATTAAATGTTTGTAGTTAATAATTACAGAAAAAGTAAAACCATAAAATTGGCAAAGAATCTCTCATTCTACCACTCTAATCTCCATTGTATTCCACTCATGTCATAGTACCAATGAACCATAGATCAAGCTTTCCTGTAATAAGATAATTTGCCTTCTCTTTATAATGTATGGTAATCAAAACATACTGACTTGGAATGCATTTTACTGAGAACTAAATTATATTGCTGTTGGATGCTCACTTTGAAGCAAATACATACAAAAGTAGAAAAACAAAATTAACAAAAATCTGTCATCCTATCACTACAGATGTAAACTTTGAAAAAAGATACACGAGATAAAAATAAAATAGTAGACAGAGGTCACACATTCTAACTCTAATAAAAACACATTTTTCTTGTTTAACAAAGCATCATTTACAACATTTAAGGCATGAGAGCAACCTAGTCATGCACCAGTGAAGGTTGGGATGACGGAACTATGGCAGTCACACACAGGACATGATTCCTTAACAGTTAAGGAGAGCTTGCCATCCTACCACAAAGATACTTGCTTAGCCATGTTCATAGCAGCTTCATTCACAGTAACCAGCCCTTCAGCACACTCCATATATACTCTGTTAGTTTGACCATGAGCTGAAGTGCTTCGGCGAATCTTATCTTTCTAACATATGTTTGTATCATTCAGATGCCAGTGGGAAAAAAAGATGCTACCAAGTATGTGTGAAAAAGAAATTTGAAATGATGAGGCTTTAGGAAAGACTAAATCTAATGAGAAGAATGGAGAAATGGGATTAAGAAAAACTGAAACATTTCCAACTCAATGACCCAGTCAGTACACTTTTAGGTGAATAAAGAGGAAAGGCAGAGTCTGTACTCAAATCAACTAGGAAAACCCCAAATTATAAGATTAGTGCATATCTTTCAATAGTAATCTTAAATATAAACTGTCTTAATTCCACTTGATGGAGTGACAAAGCATCCTCCAACTGTTGGACGTGTGCAAGAAACACATTTTCACTGACAGAGTCATGCACAGAATTAAATCAAAGGGATGAAAATTATATTCTAAATGAATGAAGTATGAAAGAAAGGTAGAGTATTTGAACTCCTACTTAACACAACAGACTTCAAAATACAGGAGTAATAATGATGCATACTGCTAAATGGGTAATTCATCAAAAAAGTACCATGTGTGTTTATACATGTGTCAATAAATTAAGTTACACACAATGGCTTAATATACAACTCATTTTTCTTTTTTTGTCTTGTTTTGCTTTGTTTTATTGAGGCAAGGTTTCACTGTGTAGCCCTTACTGGTCTGAAACTCACTATGTAGGCCACACTGGCCTTGAACTCATAGAGATCTACCTCTCTCTGCCTCTAAACTTCTTGGCAAGTTTAGATGATTCCATCTCTTATCAATGCATGTCATTCAGAACATAAACTGGCAAGGAACTTTAGCTAAAAGAGACATAATATAAAATTCCTAGTACTTCATCCAACAAGTCTGGAGCTTATATCCTGCTTAGCATCGCAGAAGTTTCTTTAAAATATTTTAGCTCACAAGATGGTCTTTTTGCATTTAAAGCTTCCTGTCTTATAATAGTAAATAAAATTAGAAACAAACAACAAAGCAAAAAACAGAAAACATGCAAAGATAGAAAAAATTGTATGACCAGTGAACTATAAAAATAACACACACAGGGGCCTGCCTGCTTCCACGTAAGGTGGGCAAGGGCCACTGCTATGAGCAAGCATGTAGTGTAGTGTTGGGAGATGAAGAGGAATATATTGTGCACAATGAAGAAATGAGGAACTGGAGATTGGAGAGTGGTGAGGAACAGTCTGATGTGAGTAATCCTGTGCCTCCACCTGGTGCCATGTTGATGCCCAAGGGCTGTGCAGAGCTCAGCACATCACTCAAAACCTTCAGCGCTAGGGAGAGCAGGACCCTCACCTAGCCTGGGTAGCATGGCTTAAGTGGCCCTGGTGGCATGGGTTCAGTAAAGGTGATCCCTGAGATATGAGATCTGGAGAGCTGGCCCTGTCCTTTTCCAGTCCAGTGTTGGAGAGCTGGCCCTGGTGGTGTGAGAACAGGAGACCTGGTGAGCTGACCAACTCAGCTACTGCCCAGGCCCAGATCCAAGGCTTTCAGTTGGCCTACCCAAACATCTATCTCACCTATGAACTGCTGGAGCACATAAAGGGTCAGGTCCTGCAGAACAAAAGCTGAAGGATCTCCATGATACAAGGCAACAAAAGGATACCTAAAAAGAGTCCAGGTGATGACACAGTATTGATAATGTAGCAGAAGCCAGAGGCCTACAATCATACCAATGACTCATTGCAATGAACATTTTCAAGTAAAGCTGTTTGGACAAAAGTGTATACTGTGGAATACACCATGATACATTGCAGCTTTCATGATAGAATGATTTTTGTAATCATTATTATTTTTTATTTTGCTATTTTTTATTTTTTGAGGAGGTTGCAAGGGCAAAGAGCTGATATGGAGGAATGGGAAGATGAGTTGGATTGGGGTGCATGATGTGAAATTCACTATGAATAAAAAATTTTTAAAAAGACTCCAATGTACGTGAGAGACTGGGCTGGAGAGATGGCTGAGAGGTTAAGAGGACTGTGTGCTCCTGCAGAGGTCCTGAGTTCAATTCCCAGCAACCACTTGGTGACTCAGAAGCATCTATAATGAGATCTGGTGCCCTCTTCTGACGTGCAGGCAGAACATTGTATGCGTAATAAAATAAATAAATCTTTAAAAAGAAAATAAAAAGAGATTGACTGAAGAAAGAGATCAACAGGAGTAGGGGAAGGGGAATGACAGAGAGTAGTAGAGGGTGAATATAATCACAATGAATTACTTATACATTTGAAATTAAAACATAAATAACTGCAGCAATGATAATTTATAAATAGATAAACGTATATACAGAAGATAAATTGTTTTTTCCAAAATTGCAATGATTTTTCAACATTCAAAAAGTTAATAAATATAACATAACATGTAAATAAAATGAAGAAACTTTTTTATAATTTCAAAAAATGACATTGACAAAATTTATGAAAACTCTGAAGAAACTTGGAATGGAAATATGATACCCTAATATGGCAAAAGCCATATATGACAAATAGCCAGAATCTTACGAATGTGGAACAATAACATCACCTTGTAAAATCAAGAATGAGACAAGCATGTCAACTCACCCCTTTATTCACCATTGTGCTTGAAATCTTTTTGAAAGTAGTAAATGAAGAGAAAGAAAAAGAACTATCCACATTTTCTGTTTTATACTTTTACATCCTGCATAGCCCTCTCCCTTCTTTCCTCACAGTCCTACCCATCCTTTCCTGTTCCACCTCCCTTACTCCACAGAGAAGAGAAGTCTCTGCTACCCACCCACCCCAGCATATCAAGTCACAATAAGGTTGACCTAATCCTCTTTCCCTGTGGCCTGGCAAGGTAGAATCACCAGGGGAAAGTAATTTAAAAGCAGGAAGCACTAAGAACCATAAATGAGAGAAAATGCAATATTTGTCTTTCTAAACTAGTTCTTAATATGGTGTGCTCCAATTGCATCCATTTCCTTTCAAATGCAGTGCCTTAATTGTTTTTTTATGGCTATGAAATTTCTATTGTGCGTACAAACCACATTTTCTTTATTTGTACACTGGTTCACATAATCATGTGAGGAGTGTGATTAGTAGCACTAATTAATTCTGATTCAACATTTTTGGACAAGAATTTTGTACTGATTAGGAAATATTTTCTGGGTCTGGGAGTTGGCTCAGTGTGCAAAGGCCCTTGTCCCAAATTCTGACTGAGTTTAAAGTATAAAAATAATGGGATGGACATTGGATATAGGAGAAAACAAGCCACAGGACAGGAGCCTACCACAAAGGGCCTCTGAAAGACTCTACCCAGCAGTGTATCAAAGTAGATACTAAGACTCATAACCAAACCTTCAGTAGAGTGTAGGGAATCACAAAAAAGAAGGGGGAGTTAGTATGACCTGGAGAGGACAGGAGCTCCACAAGGACCAATATATATCTGGGCACAGGGGTCTTTTATGAGACTGTTTCTCCAACCAAGCACCGTGGATATAACCTAGAACCTCTGCTCAGATATAGCCCATCAAAGCTCAGTATCCAAGTGGGTACCCTATTAAGGGGATCAGGGACTATTTCTGACATGAACTCAATGGGGGGCTCTTTGACCTCCCCCAAGGGAGGAGCAGCCCTTCCAGGCCACAGAGGAGGACTTTGCAGCCAGTCCTGAACATACCTGATAAACCAGGGTCAGATGAAAGGGAAGGAGGTTTTCACCTCAGTGGACTTGGAAACGGGCAGGGAGGAGATGAGGGAGGATGGGATTGGGAGGGAATGAGGAAGCGGGATACAGCTGGGATACAAAGTTAATAAATTGTAACTAATATTTAAAAAAGAAAAATAAATAAAAAATTTTTTAAAGGAGGAAACAGAGTACATGTTGGAGCTGGCCTCCATTCCCCTTATTAGTGCACCCATATGAGGACTGACCTTCCCATCAGCTATATAGGGGTCATCAGTCCAGTTTAGATATGGTCATTGGTTGGTCCTGTCTCCTCAGCCCACCTCACCTGGGCCCTGGTTAGTTGGCTCTGTTGGTCTTCTTGTGGAGCTCCTGTCCCCCTGAGTCCTTCTATCCTTCCCTCAACTCTTCCACAAAACTCCCTGTGTTCACTCAATGTTTGGCCGTGGGTCTACATTTTCTCTTTTTGAAGTTAGTAGACTTCTGTACTTAAAAGAAACAAAAAGCATAGAATCATCCCACAGAGCTTCAGAAATTGAGGTTAGCAACAATTTTACCACTTCATCCTGAGTTCGTGTTAGGTCCTCGGGACTTTCTTTTAAAGGAATGAATGCATGCATATTATAGACTTGGGTTATTTGTGTGATGTAGAAAATTAAAATGCAAACACAACAAAAGGCATTAGAACAGGCACAGACAAGTGATGGAGAAATTCTCAATATTTCTAAATCTCTTTGGTGGAGAGCCCTGAGTATATTCAGAATTATTCATGAATGCAGCAGGAAACACTTAGCTGCAGAGCGTAAGGGTGGAGGTGCATCAGAGAAGATTGCTCAGCAGAGGACGGAGGAAGAAGAGAAGGTGAGCTCTGAGTGCTGCTCTGGAGAGGGAAGTGGAACATGGGTATGTCTAATGGAGGAGTGCTAAGTGGACTGCAGTAAATGAAAGAGCCAAACCTAACATAAAATGTGCCTTCTCTTTGTTTCCTCTAGAAGACGGGGCATTTTCTCTGAGGATGAAAGCTTTCTATGCAGAGTGTCTGGAGAGACAGTGAGAAGGTCCAAGACGTGAAGTATGAATAGTAATTGCCACCAGAGGAATAGGACAATGACATTTTTATGATGAATACATCTTTAATTGAAAATTGTTTTTTCTTAGAAATATCCTGACTATGGTTTCCTCTACCCCAATTCCTCCTACACACTCTCTGACTCCTGACCTATCCAAATCTCTGCTTTTTTCTTCCTTTCATTAGAAAACAAACAGACATCTACCAAAAAAAAAATAAAAAAAAAGAAGTAAAAATAGGACAAGAAAAATAAGAAAAAAATTGAGCTAATGAAAAACAATATGAGACAAAAATAGACAATAGAGACTGAGAAACACACCTTCTTTCTCATAAATCTGCTATTAAACTCTAAACCTGACATTGTAATATGTAAGCAAAAGACCTGTAAGATAAAGAAGAAAATGAAGACAAAGAACAAGAATAAGCGCAAGAAGAACAAGAACAAGAACTCAAAGGACAAGATGAAGGAGGAGGAGGAGCATCCCAGAAACAACATACATCATGAGACAAAACAACCTGCAAATACCATTGAGTTTGTTTTTGTTGGCCATATACTGCTCGGCATGTGGTCTACACTTAGGTATGGTTTTGTTTACGCAGTGATACTTCATTGGAGAAAAGTAATTTTTCATTTGCTAGAGTTGATCAATTGGAGATAGCGTCTGGGTTAAGGATGATGGTTTTTGTCTACTTTTGACAGTTCTAGGACCTCCTCTGTTGCAGACTTATGTAAGCTCTGTTCAGGCTGCCACAGTATCTGTGAGTTCATATGTACATCAATCCTGTTGTATCTAGAAAGCCAAGTCAGTGTCCTCTATTACCTATGAATCTTACAATCATTCTGCCTCCTCTTCTGCAGAATCCCCTGAGGAGAGGGATTTGTTGGAGACACCCTACTTAGGACTGGTTGTTCCAAGTTCTCTCACTCTCTGCATATTGTCCCATGCGTATCTCTGTATTTGTTCTCATCTACTGCAGAAGGAAGCTTCACTGATGGTCCCTGAGCAGGGCACCAATCTAGTAGTTTGTTGGAATACCATTAGCATTCTTTTTTTTTTTTTTACTACATTCTTTTACAGAACAGCAGTATTTGGCTTTTCCCTAGGTCCATGGCCTATCTCATCTCAAGGTCTTGGCCATCTGAGAAGTGATGGGCCTGGGCTTTCTCTCATGGGTGAGGCATTCTCCACTACTCATAAAAGATCACAGACAGTTTCTTACCTCCTTTTCAGAGAAATTATCCCCGGTTTTCGAGTTCCAAGCTCCCTTCAATCAGACAATAGCCCTTCAAATCTCCCAAGTCTTAGCCAAAGCCCTTTACATTCCATTGCATTTCCATATCCCTTATCATTCCCCATCCTCAGGCAAGGTTGAACAAGCTGATAGCTCTCTCAAGAAAATTCTTATCAAACTCTTCCAAGATCTTTATGCCAACTAGATAAAACTTCTGCTGTTGGCTGTCTTGAGACTGAGAGCCCTCCCAAAGAAACCTCTCTCTATCTCTTCTTTTGAGCTCATGAATGGGCATCTAGTCCTGCAGCCTGGCCTCATGTCTCAAACATCACCTCTCCTTGATCACCTCTTTATTCCTATGTTAAGCTTGGCCTAGTGTTCTACTGTGGATCTCTGCATATGTTTCCATCAGCTGTTAAGTCTCTCAAAACACAGCTATGTTAGGCTCCTGTATGCAAGCATGGCAGAGTATCATTCATAGTGTCAGGGGTTGGCTTTCTCCCTTGGGGTGGGCATCAAACTGGGACACTAGGTAGAATGCCATCACTTGGATGTGGTTAAAGTGTCTTCACCTCCATGGTTCCTGTGATTGGTGCTTGCTCTTCAGAATGGTAGATTTGGAAATTTTGTGTCAGTTTTAACAGGAAAAGGTCCTCAAGAGATTGGTGCTATGGTCTCAGATGTCAAGTTGGAGAGGTGGCTCATTGTTTAAAGTGCATACTGTTCTGGCAAAGGATCTCAGTGCAATTCCAGGTATGTGAAGCAACTCACAACAACTTGTAACTCCATCTTGAAGAGATCTAATGTCCTATTTTCTTTTCTCAGGCACCTGCAATCATTTTCTCATATGCCTACACGCACAAAGATACACATAATTTTTAATTATTCTTTTAATAAAGAAGGCATACAAATATAAAATATGTATAGGAAAATAGTCATGATATCCATTAAAAGTGAAAATTAAAAAGGAGCACAATGAGATGGTAGAATATGTCCCCTGGAATACCAAAACACAGATGGCACAAATTTTTGCTGAGAAAGGTTGCTCACACACTGTGAATGGGATTTAAAAAAGTACTTAGGTACATACAAAACCAAGTGATAGTTTATGAAAGTATAGGACAAAGGCTTATAAACCACAGTACCTACGTTATTTAAAATTCATAAAATTAGTAAAAAGTCCACACGTCATATATAACTTAACAAAAGCTTCTTAGCTGAAGCTCACTCGCAGAACACTTACCTAGCATGTGCAAGGCCTTGGGATCCATCATTAACACTTCAGGAGCATTAGAAACAATAGCTCACAACACTGGCTCTCGTCACATCTAGAAATGCACAAATGTTCTGTATAGGTAAGTGAAAGAAGAGTGAAATAGCCATATAAAGTGAATCATCAATATCAATGATGATTAATAATAAATGGGCCCACTATGAGAAGACATGGAAGAAGCCTAATGAGACTAAATGCAGTTAGTCTAATAGACCCATGTGCTAGATCAAAGCAATAAAATGAAGTACTGTCAGGCATAAATCTATAGTGATTACCATGAGCAGTTGCAGGAAGTGAGATGTAAGATGATTTTTGAGCATCAAAGCTCTTCTACATGGGATTATAGAACAAGAGAGATTATAAAGAATGCCATTTTGCTTTAGTCAAAATCTACTAGAGTGCATTCCAGATAGCCAGACTCTGTGTCTGCTTGCCAGGAACTGCCACCTGCTCAATCCCACTCTCTCATTGTGAGATGTCAGAGATCCTAACAATCTCCCTACCAGAGACCACAAGTGATTAGGCAGGAGGCCTAGACCCCTTGTTCCTTGTGGGACTCACCAGAGCAATGCCAGTACTATGACAGGAACTTCCAGTTGTGCAATCAAGCCTTGAGAAGCAAAAGAGGTCCAAAGTCCAGGAGAAATATATTCCAAACTTCTTGACATAGGCATTGCAGCTACCAGTTTGTAGCCAACAAACAGAATACTTAGGATATAGGTTAGAGCACTAAATACCAACAAAAAGAGGACATCACATTTTAACTTAACCATGCCATGGATTAGTTCCTATATTAATGTTGCAGACATCTCTGCTGAAAGAAGAAACGTGGCTATAAAAAAGAGAGAGAGAGAAAGAACAACACTCAAATAAATCAGTTGCTGGTATGCAAATAACAAATTCAGAAAAAAAACTTTTTGAAAAATAACAGGCCTTGAATGCACAGAGATCCAATTGCTTCTGGCTCTTGAGTTATGGAACCCACATGGAGACTGAGCTGTCTATGGGCTACATCTTTTGAGGACTTCCTTGGTTGGAGTAACAGCCTCAAAAAAGACCCCTTTGCCCAGATTTTTTGGTTCTGTTACTCTCTTTGTGGATCTCCTGCCCCCTCTAGGTCCTTCTATCTCCCCCTTCTTTTATATAATTCCCTGTACTCTGCCCAAAGTTTGGCTATGAGTTTCAGCATCTGCTTTGATACTTCACTGGGTAGAGTCTTTCAGAGGCCCTCTGTGATATGCTCCTGTCCTGTTCCCTGTTTTCTCCCTCTTCCAATGGCTGTCCTGTTTGCCATTCTGAATAAAGATTGAGTATCTTGCGCAGGGTCCTCCTTCTTGATTAGCTTCTTTAGGTGTACAGATTTTAGTATGTTTACCCTATATTATATGTCTAATATCCACTTATACGTGAGTAAATATCATGAGTGTCATTCTACTTCTGGGATATCTCACTCAGGATGATCTTTTCGGATCCCACCATTTGCCTACAAATTTCATGATTTCCTCCTTTTTAATTGCTGAGTAGTATTCATTGTGTAAAAGTACCACAATTTCTGTATGAATTCCTCAGTTGAGGGACATCTGGGTTGTTTCCAGATTCTGGCTGCTGTAAACATGGTTGAGCAAATGTCCTTGTTGTGTACTTGAGCATATTTTGGATACCTGCCTAGGAGTGCTATAGCTGGATTTTGAGGCAGCACTATTCCTAATGTTATGAGAAAGTGCCAGATTGATTTTCAAAGTGGTTGTACAAGTTTACATGCCCATCAGCAATTGAGGAGGGTTCCCCTTTCTCTAGATTCTCTCCAGCATGTCTTGTAACTTGAGGTTTTTTTTTTTTATCTTAGCCATTCTGATGGGTGTAAGGTGAAATCTCAGGGTTTTTTTGATTTGTGTTTCCCTGATAACTAAAGACATTGAGTATTTCCTTGAGTGCTTTCCACCATTTGATATTCCTCTATAGAAAATTCTGTTTAGCTCTATACCCCATTTTTAATTGGATTACTTGATTTGTTGCTATTTAACTTCTTGAGTTCTTCATATATTCTGGATATTAGCCCTCTGTCAGATATAGGATTGGTGAAGATCCTTTCCCAATCTGTAGGCTGTGATTTTGTTTTGATGAGAGTGTCCTTTGCTTTACAAAAGCTTTTCAGTTTCATGAAGTCCCATTTATTGATTGTTAATCTTAAGCCTGTTCATTGTTAAGCCTGTACTGTTGGTGTTTTGTTCAGTCTCCTATGCCAATGAGTTCAGTACTCTTCCCTACTCTTTCTTCTTTGGTCTGTTTGGGGTTTTTCAAATATTAAATACAGTTTATTCACTTTCTATCCCAGCTTTAGCCCTCTTCCTCATTCTTTCCCAATCCCATTCTACCATCCCTCATTTCTTCCCATGCCCGTCTCCAAGTCTACTGATAGGTGAGGTCTTCCTCCCCTTCTATCTGACCCTTGTCTATAAGGTCTTAACAGGACTGATTTCATTATCTTCCTCTGTGGCCTGGTAAGTCTGCTCTACCCTTAGGGGGAAGTGATCAAAGGGCCAGCCACTAAGCTTATGTCATGTGTTTGGTTTTATGTAGAGGTCTTTGATCCTCTTGGACTTTAGTTTTGTACAGGGTGATAACTATAGATCTCTTTGCATTTTTCTACATGGAGACAGCCAGTTAGACCATCACCATTTATTGAAGATGATATCTTTTTTCAATTTTATGTTTATGGCATCTTTTTCACACAATTCTTTTGATCCACCATTCTTTTGCTATGCCAATACCATACAGTTTTTATTACTATTGTTCTGTAGTACAGCTTGAGATCAGAGATGGAGATACCTACAGACAATCTGTTGTTCTATAAGATTTTTTTTTTTGTTTAGCAATTCTGGGGTTTTTGTTTTTCTGTATGAAATTGAGAATTGTTCTTTCAAGGTCTGTAAAGAATTGTGTTGGTAACTTAATGGGAATTGCACTGAACCTATATATTGCTTTTGGCAGGGTGGCCATTTTCACTATGTTAATCCTACCCATCTGTGAGCATGGGAGATCGTTCCATCTTCTGATATTTTCTTCAATTTCTTTCTTCAGACACTAGAAATTTTTTTCACACGGGTCTTTCATTTGCTTTGTTAGAGTCACACCAACGTACTTTATGTTATTTGTGGCTATTGTAAAGGGTATAGTTTCCATAATTTTTTCCCCAGCACTTTTGTCTTTCTTATACATGTGGGCTACTGATTTTTTTTTGAGTTAATTTTGTTTCTAGACACTTCTCTGAAGGTGTTTATCAGTTGAATGATATCTCTGGTTGAATTTTGGGGGTCACTCATTTATACTATCGTATCATCTGCAAATAGTGATACTTTGACTTCTTCCTTTCCTATTCATATCCCCTTGGTCTCCTGTAGTTCTGTTATTGCTCTATCTAGGACTTCAAGTACTATGTTGAAGAGAAATGGAGAGACTGGGCAGCCTTGCCTTCTTCCTAATTTCAGTGGGATTGACTTAAGTTTCTCTCCATGTAGTTTGATGTTGGCTATAGCTTTGCTGTATGTTGTCTTTACTATGTTTAGCTTTCTGTCTTTTATCCCTGCTCTCTCCCATACTTTAAACATGAATAGGTGATGGATTTTACTTTTACACAATGGAATACTACTCAGCAATTAAAAAGGAGGAAATCATGAAATTTTCAGGCAAATACCGGGACCTAGAAACTATCATCCTGAGTGAGGTATCCCAAAAGCAGAAAGACACACATGGCATATACTCATTTATATAGACCTGTAAGATAGGATAAACATGCTGAAATCTATACACCTAAAGAAGATAAACAAGAAAGAGGACCCTGGGTAAGATGAGAAATTCTCATTTAGAAAGACAAATGGGAATGACATTAGATGTAGGAGAAAACAAGTAACAGGACAGGAGCCTACTACAGAGGGCCTCTGAAAGACTCTACCTAGCAGTGTATCAAAGCAGATATTAAGACTCATAACCAAACCTTGGGCAGAGTGCAAGGAATCATATGAAAGAAGGGGCAATTAGTAAGATCTGGAGAGGACAGGAGCTCCACAAGGACCAAATATATCAGAGCACAGGGGTCTTTTATGAGACTGTTTCTTCAACCAAGGACCATGTATGGATATAACCTAGAGCGCCTACTCGGATATAACCCATGGTAGCTTAGTATCCATCTCGGTACCCTAGTAAGGAGAACAGGAATTACTTCTGACATGAACTCAATGGCTGGCTCTTTAACCCTCCCCCTCCCCCAAGGGAGATGAGGGAGGGATGGTGGGATTGGGAAGTATGAGGGAGGGGGGTATGGTTGGGGTAGAAAGTACATAACCTGTGATTAATATAAATTTTTTTTACAGGTTTTTCAACATCTAAGGAGAGGATTATGTGGTTTTTCTCCTTCAGTTTGTTTATACTGTGGATTACATTGATGGATTTCATATAATGAACCACCCCTGCATCCCTGGGATGGCGCCTACTAGATCATGGTGGATGATTCTTTTTTGAGTTATTGGGTTCTGTTTGCAAGTATTTTAACGAGTATTTTTGCATCAATGATCATAAGAGAGATAGGTATGAAGTTCTCTTTTTTTGTTGGGTCTTTGTGTGGTTTAAGTATCAAGGTGACTGGGGCTTTGTAGTATGAGTTTGGTAATGTTCCTTCTGTTTCTATTTTGTGGAATAGTTTGAAGAGAATTGAGGTTAGCTCTTCAGTGAGGTCGGGTAGAATTCTGCACTGAAACCATCTGGCACTGGGCTTTTTCTGGAAGGGAGACTTTTGATGACTGCTTCTATTTCTTTGGGAAATTAGCATATCCATTTATTTTTGGGTTGCTACTGAAGCTATGATGTCCTGAGTTTTGTTGGATGTGTTCTCATGTTGACCTCTAGCCAACTGCTTATCTGTAACCTGGGCTGTTCCTGGCGTCTGTATTTCAGACTGGGTCTATCTGTATTTGGTGTCTGGAGTATTATTCAGGAAGATGAGAGAAGTCCACCCATTCCAGGTGGATGTTGGTGTTTTAGCTGTAGCTAAAAGAGGAAGCAAGCATGTGCACATGTGCTAGTGCAGATGTGTGTACGGAAGTGTGCCTGAGGGACAAGGTGCTAGAATGTGTAGATGCCTAGAAGGGAGCTTATGTGCAAGAGGGAGTGCTGGCACCGTTCCAGGGAGCAATGCGCATGCGTAGGAGCCCTGAATACCTCAGTGGCCTACAGGCCTGTCCTACCATCCTCCTGGAATTCAGATCTGTCTGGGCTCCAGGAATTGTTTGTCTGGACTCCACTGATAGACCCACAGAACAGGGGCTTCAGTGTGCAGAACACTGTCCCAAGGATCCCTATGTTGGCCCAGAGTAGGGGGTGTGAGTGGGAGGGATCTGATGTGTGGCTGCTAGCATAGACTGACCCTGGATCTGGGGCTCTGCAGACACTCACTTGAAGGCACCTTCACTCATTTGCAGGCCTAATCAGAAATTACAAGGTTTCACCCTGTTCTTTACTCTCAGATTTGGGCCCACAGTGGCAAATGAGAGTGTAGGAGATCTGTCAGCTCAGTGGTTCCCACTGTTTGCCTGCCAGGCAGGGAGACTTGTACTTGGGGCAGCAGCCTCTGCAATCTCAGTCATAGAGCATGGAGGCTCCTTATTGGGGCAGCAGCCTCTGCAGTCTCAGTCACTGAGCATGGAGGCTCCTGCTGGGGCTAGCTGCAGCCACAAATCTGGAAAGCCCATACAGCTGCCTACCACAGCCACCAACCTGGGAGGCCCATACTGCGGCCTTCTGCTCTCTCAGTCACTGAGCATGGAGGCTTGTGCTTGGGGCAAGGGAAAGTATAGGTGGGCTGAATGTTCGCTACTCTCATTCCCTGGAGATGGCCATGGGTGACCTGAATCCAAACTGTTCCCACTCATTGTTTGTCTCCTCTCACCCAGGAAACCTCAGTGTCGATATTCTGGCTTCAGCTGCCCCTCTCCTCACCAATTTTGGAGTTTTGCACCCTGTGCTCCTCAGAAATGGCACGTACTGGTCACAGCCATTTTGGACTTCCCCAGAATGTACAGGTTTTTAATTCAGTTAAATATAAGGTTGTGTCAGGAGTTTTTTGTTTCGTTTGTCTGTTTTGGGTATTTTTGTTTGTTTTTTTTTGTTTTTTGTTTTTTTTTTATTTCAATCAACTAATCATAAATCAGTCCACTCATTCACAGACTCATTCAAGTACTTACAGAATCATGAATGTATCACTCTTCTTTACCTTTAAAGGGAAGGACAACAGTTTTGAACATGAACATAAACTGAAATACTTCCTTGTTCCTCCTGGCTTTCTGCACTCCTTCCAAGCAAAATTATGGTGTTCTTTTCCTCTGTCTCTCCTTTATTCATTCTTTCAAATTACTTAGGAAGATTTCTTCCTTTTTCTTTTTTCTTTTGAATCCTTGCTCATCGTGAAAGGGTTTGCTGCTTCATGTTCCTGAGGAACTTAGGAAAGGCCATATTTCTTTTAGATCTCACATTTGCTTTTAGTGTAGTTTCTTCTTGCTTTTCTTTTTTGTCTTGACTTATTTTTTTATAAATTTATTAATTTTTATATCAATCACAGGTTAGGTACTTTGCATCCCAGGCATAGCCCCCTCCTTCATTCCCTCCCACCCTCCCCCTCCTTCCCATATCTCCCTCCTCCCCGCCCCCTCCAAGTCCACCAACGGGGGAGGACCTCCTCCCCTTCCATCCAATCCCAGCTCATTCTGTCTACTCAGGGCTGGCTACAATGTCCTCCCCTGGGATCTAGCCAGTCTGTCACTCCCCAGCATGTATGGGGGAGGGTCAAAGAGTCAGCCATCAAGTTCATGACTGAAACAGTCCCTGTTTCCCTCACTAGGGTCTTCAGTCCGACAACGAGCTATCACGGGCCCCATCTGAGCGGGGGTTCCAGGCCATATCCACACAAGGTCCTTGGTTGTAGAAACTGTCTCATATAAGACCCCTGTGCCCTGCTCAGTTTGGTCTTTGTGGTGCTCTTGTTCTCCGCAAGTCTCACCAACCTCCCCCATTTCTATCATCACTTCTCGCCCTCTGCCAAAGGCTTGATCGCGAGTCTTATTATCTGCTCTGATACATCGCTACATTGACCCTCCCTAGAGGTCCTCCTTGGCATGCTCCTGTCCTGTTGCTTGTTTTCTCCCCCACTCAATGTCCATCCCATTTGTTCATCCAAAT
>CM053758.1:30323651-30344582 GCA_028658305.1 Pachyuromys duprasi
AGTGTGCGCTCGTAGGGCGCAGTTCAGTGAAAACGGCTCCCGGTTCCTCCCGAGACTGCCCGGGAGTCTGTGCGATCCAGTCTATAATGGCGGGTGTGGGCGCCCAGCACAGCCACTGGTCCAGATCAGAGCTGTGCGCCGCTGGTCACAGGGAAATTTCCCCAGGTAATAACTGGGTGTCCCTAGGGTTTTCCCACTTGATTTTCTCACCGTAGGAGTTCCGCTCACCTGGCACTCACAATGCTGGCGTTTTAGGTCCCAGAGTTCAGTCTCCTGGTCGCTGTGTTGTTTCTGCTCTCCTACTCCTCAGACACAGTGTTCTCTCGTGGCAGCCATCTTGGATCCCTCCATAAATTCTTTAAAACCTACAGAAATTAATAAGGGCTGAGATTATAAAACCCATTTACTTAAACTTTCAAATATTGAGAAACATGTAATTTGTAAAAATAATTGTTTTTGCAAAATATAACATGAATTTAAAAACTATCAAGTGAACAAAAAAAAATTGCATCTCTTCCCTGCACTTCCTTGAGCCCTCCTCTGAGGGAGAGATTTGTCAATAGTGTTCAGCATCTCTCCTGGACCTCAGAGGTTTTACAAGGAGTCCCATCAAAAGTAGATAGTGAAGTCCTGAGCAAGACAGTCCCAGAAATACTGAAGTAAGTGTAACAGGTCTGATATTAAGCAACCTCTGCAAGAATGATTATTTTCCAAACTGCATAAATGCTGGGTCACCAACTAAACAGGATTATGAAAATGCCACAAACTGATAAGGACAAAGCTATTCCTCAAAGCTATCTGTGCCTCATCAAGGAGCCCTCAGTCCCTGCCAGACTGATGTCATTTCTGTAGATCTTCCTGAAGGACCCCTCCCTCCACCTTCTTCCTCCTCAGGAGTGTCCTGCATGGCCCTCTGCAGAAGCAACTTGAGGGTCCTGCGCTGGTGCATTCGGTACCTAATATAGCCAACAAGGAAGTAAATGATGGGGTTGGCACAGCTGCTAACACAGGACAAAAATATTGTCACTGCAAAAAAATTACAAGGCCCACCATTATTACATGTCTCAAGCCATGCAAAAAGGAGCCAGTAGATCCCATAGGGCAGCCCAAAGAGTAGGAAGACCAGCACTGTGGACATAATGGCCACATACAGCCTAGTCACAGGAATCCTGTGTGAGCTCCCAAATACAGTAAACACTAAGGTCAGACTAGACTCCAAGAAAACCACGAGTAAAGCAATTAACCATGCAGTAGTGATGAAATCAATTATCTGACACCAACCAGAGCTAACAATATCAAATAGGAAGCCACACTCCTTTCCTTCTAGGAGGCTCAACAGCAGAGACAACACCCAAAGCAGGGTACAGATGACAGCTGATGTGTGCCTTGGACGTTGGCAGCGATACCAGATGGGTGATAGGACAGACAGGCAGCATTCAATGCTAATGGCACCGGGAATGCTCAGGCTACAAAGATAAGCAAAGTTTTACCCTACAAAAAAAATTGATTAGGCTCAGGTAGAAGAATTTCAAAATAATCTGAAGGCAACATACAATTTGAAAACACATGAAGAGAAGGTCAGCACCAGCAAGATTGAGGATGTAGACAGAAAAGACATTCTTGTGCGTGTGGAAACCCAGGAGCCATAGCACTATGGCATTTCCAACCAGCCCAAATAGGGAAAAGAAGAGGGAAAGAAAAATCATGGTACAATATATGATCTCAGAAAATGAAATGCCAGTGTGGTTGCTTCCATTCACTGCTGTGATGTTAGTCTCCCAGTCTGAGATATTTGAATCCATTCTTAGGACCTCTCCACTAGTGTCCCTGGAAAGAAAAACAAGACATGAATGAGCACTAGCTAAACTGTCTGATCCTTGCTGTGTGTGAATGACTGACCTGGTTCATAGGAGAAGTGGGATTATAAGGTCAGAGTAAAATTTTGAAAACAGTATCTATGAAGCCTTAATTTAAACCCAGTTTGTATTTATTTGGGCTACCTAAAACCCATGTCCTGTGGTGATATAACAGTACTTGAAGGTACAGACACTCAGTGTCTCAGACTGTGTCAGAAAGAAAAGAGCTCTAAACCCAACTTTAATTCTGTCCTAACATTGCTTCTTCTCTGATGCAGGAACTTGGAAGGCAGAAGCATGACCAACAGTGGCTCTCAGTCCTGACAGGGGCAGGATGCTAACAAATGGAAAACTGTGAAAATCACGAATGGCATTGATGAAGGGAATGTCAAGTCATATCTAAGATATACTGTATACTGGAAGTTTACATTGATTCATAACAGTAGCAAAATTACATTCATGACAAAGCAATGAAAATAATTTTATACTTGGGTGTCACAACATGAGGAAATGTGTTAAATGGAAACAGTTTAGGGACTGTTTAGGTAGGTTGGGGACCACTAAGATTGAAGAATCTGCCTAGGATTATGAGATGAATTGAATTTCTAATGCTCTTCAGGAGTTAAAAATTTACCTTTTGGAAAAAGAGAAAGGAAAAAAAGAAGAGGCAATAAGGCTAGAGGGTATTGTGACACAGAAACACCTACAGGGCTTGAAGAAAGAGATGCTATCTAACAAGAGGGTAATAGAAACTGTTCTGCCAGCCATGTTAAATTACCTGTGGAATAACAGAAGAATAGAAGAATAGAAAAGAGTTCCATGAGTTCAATGACAGTCTGAGCTACACAGTGAGTTCCAGAAAAGCCAGCACTATGCGTGAAAACATGCAGACAAAACAAGGAGAAAAATATAAGAAGTCTGAGACTCAATTTAGACAGTAAAACGGTGAATCGTCTGTACAAAGGACTGGTCTGCTATGCAAACTAAGACAAGGCAACCAATTCCATGAAACAGAACATGGATTTTCCTTGATCTACAGGAGGACATGGACATCCCAACAGAAGCGGTGTTCCAAATGGACATGACAAGAAAAGAACCCATACACATAAAACTTTAGTGACAAGTGTCAGGTGTGGATGCCACATAAATAATATAAATGTTAAAGGAGGCAGCAGCATGTGCCACTGTGCTTGCAAAACAAATCTTGTAAGAAAAACAGCAAATTTCAATGCAAACATTTAAAGCTGGGAGACCATAGAAAAATATGTTTTACCTCCTGAGAACAAACAACTGCCAGTCAAGCTGTACACCCTTCCTGGTATGAAACATTAAGCACTTTTCTCTTGACTGTTGTTATATCACCGACAAAACCAAAAATAATGAATCTGGGAAAGGGTCTAGAATGGATGGAAGAGGAATCCTAAAGGGATGAGATGTTAGTAAGAGAGGGGAGAATAATCAGAGCATATTGTATACTGATATCAAATTATCAAATAACAGAATTAATCAATTAATCAATTAATCAATTAAAGTGTTTGTATGCCTGGGGCAGCACAAACACACCTACATCCACAGGAACACCCAGCTCTTTGTTCAGATGACTGCTGCTTCATTACTGTCCGCAAAACTCCACGCTCCATGTACTTTTCTTGGTTGGAGTTGTTTTTAACATGCTGTGTAACTTTCTTTAAATATGTACATTACTAACAAATTATACTTAACTATGTTCTTCTCAGTCACTCATTTTACACCATCTGTTTCCTTCTGAGAAAGAAATACAGTGGAATGGAAACCTTCCACGATAGGAGAGACAGGTGACTAAATTGTTGGTAGATCTGTGCTTTTTTTAGAGGCTTCCTGTACCCATATGCTTGCCAAGTCAAGGGAAGGGGCAGAATTCTCACACTAGTGGAAAATTTAATACTTGAGCTGAAAGCAAAATGGGGAGAAATTACAGAAAGTGGCCAGTGCCTTGATTAAAAAGATTCTAATCTTCCATAGTCAGGTCTGCCTTCCCACACAGCTGAAGAATGACATTTGCTTCTCCTGTGTCTTCCAGATTATGCAAGATTTATTGGAATTTCTACATCAAGGTGTAATTATATGGCCACAGACTAAAAAAAGGAGATAACAACTTTGGGAAAGGGGTCTCAAAAGCATCTTACCTTTCCTCCATTTTTCTTATGGGAGGCTGGTCTGTGGCAAAATGAAGAATCCCCTGAATCAGCTGTCCGTATGAAACACATCTGTAGTGTGTAGAGTGAAATGTTACTGGTGCTTGATGAAGACTAATCAAGATGGCATAAAGACCCGTGGTTTCCTGTACTTGGATCTGCTGGCATGAGTGTCACCACTTTGAGTCATGCTCTTCACCAGACTATCCTTGACAGCTGGCTTGTATTTTCTCTCTCACCCTCTGGCTATGATAACTACTCTGCCTTTCCTTCTCTTTTAGTTGCAGTTGAAACAAGATACTACTTAATAAGCTAGTCTGGGTAACCATCAGGCAAGCCAGAAACCAACATCAATGTGAGTAATAGGAATTTGAACCCAGATCCTCACAATTGCAGGACAAACGCTTTAACTACTGAGCCTTCTCTCAGGACTATTGAGGGACATTTTATACAGGAGAAATCACACTTGACATTCCCAATTCTTTTTTTTAATATAAATTATTTTTTCTTTTCTTTTCTTTTCTTTTCTTTTCTTTTCATTTCTTTTCTTTTCTTTTCTTTTCCTTCCTTCCTTCCTTCCTTCCTTCCTTCCTTCCTTCCTTCCTTCCTTCCTTCCTTTCTTTCTTCCTTTCTTTCTTTCTTTCTTTCTTTCTTTCTTTCTTTCTTTCTTTCTTTCTTTCTTTCTTTCTTTCTTTCTTTCGTTTTTCTTTAGTTCAATTTATTCACTTTGTATCCCAGCAGTAACATCCTCCTTTATTCCCTCCCAATCATACCCTCCCTCTCTCTTCTCCTCCCATGCCCCTCCCCCAGTCCACTGATAGTGGAGCTCCTCCTTCCCTTCCATCTGACCCTAGCCTATCAGGTCTCATCAGGACTGGCTGCATTTTCTTCCTCTGTGGCATGGTAAGGCTGCTCTCCCCTCAGGGGGAGATGATCAAAGAGCCAGCCACTGAGTTCATGTCAGACACAGTCCCTGGTTTTAAGCAATGGGATTATTCACTGGGTTTGCTGTTTTGTATGTTGCGTTGATTGGTTGGTTATTTGGTTCTTTTCTTGATATCCAGGAAACAGAGTATTAATTACAGTAGCATATGGTTGTCTCTGGCTTACCCACTTCATAGGGTAGAGGGGTTAACTCTCATTCTACAATTCAATGCATACTAAGTGACAACTTAGTAACTTCAAGTACTGCATTTACTATGCTGAAATATTTTAAATTACTTTTATCCCTGTGGACATTTATTAGATTTGTTTCCTAAGTACAGCTGGTATTTGATCTTTGCACTGACAAAACTATTTGAACTTTGTAATGCCTTTGGTTTATATTGCATTGACCTAATTTTTGTTAAGGGGATATAAAAGAAAATATGAATATATATCATATATGATATAAACTGTGGGTTTGGAACTACCTATCATAGCCTGATAGGCTCAAAAAAGCTAAAAAAAAAATTGATACACTGATTTTTATTCTTCCAGAATCAGATATCTGCCTATAGTTCAGTAGCAAATGGCAGGCCCATGTGAGTCCCTTCTCTGTCCAAAGCTGGCTGCCTGGTGGGCCCAAACTTTGTAGGTCTAGTGCCAGTAGACAGAATCGCTCTGAGTTTGTATTTATACCACCATGCTTATAGGGTGGTATTTCACAGCCCTTCTCCCTATATTAAGCTCTTATATCAATTTAGCCTCCTCTCTGGCAACATTCCCTGAGCTGCTGGGAAGTGGTACAAGAGCCTTGTTTTTGAGTGAACCTTGTGCTGTTCTTTATTATGAACACGTTGTGCAGCCAGGGGTCACTGAATTCCCCTCCATTCACTTCACAGACTAAGTCTGGGACTGGCCTTTGTCTCAGTTTGTAACCATCAATATTTGAAGGTATTTTGGTATTACGTCAAAAGAGATAAGAAACAGTGTTATGTTTTTTACGTACAGCCTGAGAGCTCCTCAATTGTGGATTCTTGACCTGATTATGAGGACTCTAGAAAATTCTCAAATCTAACCAGGGAGCAGTTGGTTACTCACATTAACAGCTGTGTCACCATTGCACCATCAGGCACATCTTGTCTGAAAGTTTGGTATATATTTTATAAGATTCATTGCTGGGTAAAAAAATCACTCCTTGTGATTCTGTCAGTGCAAAGGTCTGATTGTGTGTGAATAAGTTCCTGTGCTTGCAGATATGGCTAATGTTCATCATGAACATGTTGCCTAAGCCAGGAGATGCATTACATAGTGCTACAGAGAGTCTAAGGCCATATTTTATAAATAAGTTCAGCAACAAACTGAGTAGCTTAAAGCAAATGGGGGAAAGCAATGTAGCTGATCTATGAAGGTGAGACAGGGCAATGTCAGGGACAACAATTAAGTGATTTTTCCATCAAGTTTGGTTATAAACCAGTTCATTACTTTCCCCAAAGGAACTGAATTGAGTTTTTATTCAAATTTAAACAGTCGGAAGGAGAATTCATTGAGAAAATTAGTGAAAATGGAAAATGGGCCTATTAGTATGTTCAGCAAGATTGTTAGTGACAAGATAAACATTCCTGTGAGTTTCTGCATGGTAAGTGTAGTGAACCATTTAAATGTGCTTATAAGAAGGTAAAGGAGTTGTTCCAAGAGCTTTTCCATGAGGGGACTACTGATTTTATTTTCTTTTACTGATAAGGAAAAAATGGTTGAAGACATGTTTGAAGGACATAAACTTGTGTCCATGGGATTGTGTCAATTCATGCAGTACCAAAGAACCAATATTTAGGTATCTTAGCCAACTACATATGAAGGGAGACTCATCACTGAGAAATGAGCAAGTGAAATCTAAAATGTGAGGCCCTTTATGCAAATTTCTGAATTCCATGAAAATGATGAATTCAGATGGGTGGAGGATGTGTAAAATGAGCCAACTGATGTAGGCAGCAGAATGCATGAATTCTTGCATTAGAAATGACAACTGCCATTTTCATCCACAGCTTCGTACTTGCCAGGCCGGCAAAATCTAAGTCAAAAGAAGTTGTTCTCGCTATTAGAGATGAGTGTCAGCACTGGGATGAAGCATCTGTCACATGCTCATGGATGGTTAATAATTTGTAGGAAAACAACAAGGTCTCTTAATGTTCTCTCTTTTTTCTTTGTTGATTGCAGTGAACACAGTTTCCAGCTCTATTTATGAAGGTCTATAAAGTCTAGACTTGTCTGGCGTTTGTGACTGTACGTGCAGCCTCCAGCACATGTGCATCACATAGTCTGAGGCTCAGCACACAGTGATGTTGCTGAGATTATAAGGTCCAGTGTGTGTTCAGTAACTGCTTCAGTCACCTGGATTCATGTTCTAGTTTTACCCATTACACAGCTATGATATAGGAAATGATACCTGTGTCCTGTTCCTGAGAAAAACCTTCATATGCATGTAAAATGTGACTGTCAACCAGAAGCTTATAGATGCTTCCCATTTCCCCTCATATCTGTCTTCCTCTCAACATAGTATTAGAATTTGAGCTCAGAAAAATATATCCCAATTGCCAGGCTCTTGTTTTTAAACTACTGGGTTTCTCTGTGTGACCCTGGATGTCTTAGAATTTACTCTAGATCAGTCTGGCCTCAACTTCACATAGCCTGCCTCTGCTTCCCAAGTGATGGATTAAAGGAATGCACCACCTGTGTATCACAAATTCTTGATACTGGATGACGGTGTATGACTTGATACTGAGAAATAGAGGTGTATAGAGGTTTTTGAATCTTCCCTGGGTTCCTGGTGACTGTAGAAGGAGCACAAATTTCTCTATCTTAAACCAGAATGCTTATGCATTTTAGAGTTAGGTGGGACTAATACAATGAGAAAAGTTTTCCTCAGGGGTGTCAAGGACTAAGAAAACTTTCTCTATTGCTTACATCATTCTCCATATGTACAGAAACATCATTTAATTAATTTAAATTTAATTTGAAACACAAATAGTGGCATATTCCCTTTTTATTCAGTGGCTTTCATTCTATGGCAGCTGTGGGGACAGTCATGCCACACGAGTGACACTACATGAGAAGACACAATCAAACGAGTAGAAGTAATAGGAAAGAGAATTTGTCACACTGAGATAGAGAAAGTTTTTAGAAATAAAAACTGGGTGGAGGCTCCAACAAGACACACAATACTTGCAGGATTTTTTAGGAACATATATTTTCTCTAGACACTCTTCTTCACCTGGGAAAAGACATCTCTGTGTCTCACCAGCGGATTCTCAGCCAGGTTGATTCCTAGTTTACATAGGTAAACACTGGCAATAGTCAGGAGGAGAGCAAGTTAGTGGTGCATTTATTGTCTACTTTGCTTTATTTATAATTCTCTATCTTTTCCTCCCTCTATCTCACTGTCTCTGTATGTGTTTCTGTCTTTGCCTCTGTGTCTTTGTCTCTCTGTCTGTGTTTGTCTGTGGCTCCCTGTCTCTCTCTGTGTCTGTCTATCTGTTTGTCTTTCTCTGTCTCTCTATGTCTTTGTCTCTGACTGTCTGTCTGTCTATCTGTATCTCTCTCTCTCTGTGTATGTATCTGTGTGTGTGTGTGTGTGCGAGAGAGAGAGAGAGAGAGAGAGAGAGAGAGAGAGAGAGAGAGAGAGAGAGAGAGAGAGAGAGAGAGAGAGAGAGAGAGAGAGAGAGAGGCTGTAAATTAACAGTGCAATAGAAATTCGACCTTCTCTCTGGCCCATGATGCAACCAAAGAGAAAAGCCAATTCTGAATTCTTATAAATTCTTTCCATCACTTCACTTCTGATAATAGGATTGTTTCTCCACCGAAATATGTTGCATGCTTTATTTCCCCTCTACATTTTTTTAAATAAAATTTACACAGTCTATAGTCTATACTGCATTCCATTAGCTAACTAATTAATAGAGTTTTAAATTATTTTTAATTTATATATTCACTTTTCATGTTTCTGTCAGCCCTTTCTAATCTTTTGTTTTGTTTTGTTTTATTTTTTATTTTTATTTTTATATCAATCAGAGGTTAGGTACTTTGCATCCCTGGCGTAGCCCCCCCACTCTCCCCATCCCTCCCTCATCTCCTCCCCGCCCACTCCAAGTCCACCTACAGGGGAGGATCTCCTCCCCTTCCATCTGACCCCAGTTCACCTTGTCTCCTCAGGGCTGGCTACAATGTCCTCCCCTGGGATCTAGCCAGGCTGTTACTCCCTGGCGTGTATGCAGCCCTTTCTAATCTTAATAAAGTGTCCATATTCAAGATAGCTCATTTACCATTTTATTTTCTGCCTTCTGTTTCAAAGCGGGAATAACAGATACTAAGAATGTTGTGGAAAAAAGCTGTGCAAACGAGAAAATCAATGAAGCCTGAGGTAATTACAATGGTTCAGATATTTGACTTCAATAACTATATCTTTGCCAAAAACCAGGAACAGAAAATTGATCATCTTTGGATTAAAACTGTACAGTCACATGTTCAGCTGAAGGAAATGGAGCAACTCATTTAAGTTTGCAAAGTGAGAGTGAAGAACAGCCACAGCCTTCACATAGAAAGAAAAGAGGCAAATATGAAGACTAGAGGAGGTGAGGAGATAAACATGAAATCATGTCATGAGCACACAGACTCCAAGAGCACTGAATGAAGAGACCCATGATATCACATGGACATCAGATTCTTACTGACTGTTGAGACATTTCCTACCACAGGACATCACATGGGCTTAGTGGGGGCTGAGGAAACCAGATAAAAGAGCCTCCTTTCTAGGGTTGTCCCCAGTCTGAAGACCTGAAGTCTACTTTGCATTCAAGTAATTACCTCCTGGTTCCAGGCAGCATGGAGCTGCTCCTTTGAAGAAGTCCCTTCTAACTGAAACATTCTCTTCTGGAGGAAGGAAGGAAGGATGATCCTGCAGTTCTCTGAGCAGCTGAGGATGCCCTGAGAAGACTCTTGTAATTAATGTGCCCTACTGCATTCAGGTCCTGCAGGGATCTCCAAAGTTGCAGCTTTCCTAAGATGTCATCCATGCTCAGGTGGCCTTTTTAGGTGCAGTTGTCTCTGAGACATCTTTGTTCCTGTAAGTAACCCCTTATCCACACTCCACTAGGAATCCCTCACTCTTAGTCCTGTAAGACACTTCAAAGTAGTTCACCAAGTGGAACTCTGGTAGAGTTCATAGGTTTCCTGGGTAAGTAGATGTTTATTCACATCTCCCCTGAAAAGTCACAACACCACGTGGTGTCCAAACATAGACAACAAAATAAAAGAAGAGTTTGAGAGGAGGGTGAGTGGGCCCTGAAATGAAAATAACTAAATGCATCTGGTGTTCTAAAATGCATGTGACCCTATAAGGTCAAGAGCAGAATGCTATGGTTTGAGTGTGGAAAACAGTTTGTAGGTTTAAATACCTTAAATGCTTCCTCACCAGATGCTGAAGCTGCTTGGAGAGATTGTAGAAACTTCAGAACCCAGAATACACAGAAGTAAGCCAGTGAGAGGGAGTCTTCCTGTCACCCTGTGTCCTGTCCTCTACAGTGAGATCTTCCATGTTCTCTGGCTTCCATTGTATTCTGCTCAGGTGCATGTACCAAACAAGCATGGGCAAACCTCAAAATCATATGTAAGTGACCTGTTCCTGCCTCATTATTCTGTAAAATATTTTATCACAGTGTTCAAGAACCTAATCCAGCATATTTACTGTTCATTGTATAGTGAAAGACCTTTGCACTACAATCAGCTGTAGTTATTGTGGTGAATAATCTCTCTATGGCAGTGTTAGATTGCTTTACTGTTATTTTTTCATTGTTTTTGCAAGTGGTTTTTCTTTTTTAAGATATTAGTCTAAATTCTTGGGACTTGTGTCTGGCCCTCCAGAACAATTAGTTGTAGCTCTCACAGTGAGCTGTGTAGTTCAGAGTTTTTCTTACACTGAATTTTTTACTGTGGAACCAGAATCACTGTTTTTTCTTTTTTAAGATTTTATTTCATGTATATTTGTGTGTGTGTATTTGTGCCTCCTCTGCTTCTGTGTGTATCTCTGTCTCTATGTTAGTAGAACATGTACTTATGGAGGCCTAAAGCGTTATATCCCTCTAGCTGTAGTTACAGGTGGCTGTGAGGTACTTGGTGTGTTGGAATAATGTTCTTTTGAAATGTATATACCTTACTATGTTCATTGAAATGATGATTTCTCTTCCCTACTCTGGTTTCAATCTGGACATTGCATTGTGATACTTATTCTAAGCATTACCTGTCTCAACTTTGTGTAAACATGACAAAAGTAAACAACCAGCACAATGTAGAGCAATAGCGAGGAAGGAGTAGGCAGGAGAGGGGAAGAGCCAGAGGACAGGAAGGAGTGGGAGAAAGAGGAGGGGCAGCGAAGCTGGGAGAACAGAAGCAGGAGGAGAGGTCTGGAATGTGTAGAAATGGACTGGACCTAATATATCACTAAAAGCAAGTATAATGTGGGAAATCTAAATGGTAGAAACTATCTGGGCTTGGAGGTTTAGGATGGAACAACTATTGCCCAGCACTGTGATCTAGGTTAATTAAATAAATCCCAATCTTTGTGTGGTGATTTGGGTATACAGCAGTTAGGACTAACCGCAACTTTACCAAAAGATATATCAATAGTAAACACTAAAAGCCACTTACAACAGTGTGAATGCTGGAACCAACCTCAGTCCTCTGCAAAAGCAGTGTGTGCTTTTACCTGCTGAATCATAACTCCATACCAAATATTTTTTGTGTTTTTGAGAATGTGAGGAGTAATCTATAAGTCTACAAATATATCCAGTTTTAGTAAGCTACCAACTTTTGTGCATCTATACTCTCATAAAAATTTCTAATGATCATTTTTCATTCCCATGACATCAGTGCTAAAGTCCTTTATACCAAAATATTGTTTATGTGAGTCCTATATCTCTTTTTCTGAGTTAGTCTGAATGGAGGGTTTTCAACTTAGTTCCTCCTTTCTATGAAACAGTTCTTTGTTTTGTTCATTGTCATGTTTGAATCTTTACTTTATTTATGTTTTCTCTGATCTTTATCACTTACACTTTTATAACAATTTTTATTTTGGTTTTCATCTTGTTCTCTAGCTTCTTGAGTTGACCAGATACTTTTCCTATTTTTTTTTTTTTACATATTTGTGTAGGTGAAGGCATGCTGTACACAGCAATGGTGCACCTGTGGAAGTCAGAGAACAAATTTGGGGAGTGGACTCTGTCCTTATACTGTGTGAGTCTCAGAAATGGAAATCACATGTTCTGGATCATGAGCAAGAGCCTCCCACTGAGGCTCATTGAAGCTGCTGACATGTTCTCAGGTTTTGAGTTATTTTGGGTATATAGACAGCTTACCTACAGGTACCGACACTCTAAGCGAAAAGCGTATTTCCCTCCCCAGCAACCATCTACTACCAAAAGTACCTTGAGTAGAGTCAGGTCCTTGGGCACCCCTCTTAACTTCATGATAGAATGCTTTTATTTTTTTTTAAGTTTCAAATATAAGTATTGTACTTACATATGTTCACCCCTTCTCTAGTGTAGTGTGTCCCCTACTTCTTTTCAAATTTAAGAACTTTTCTTCTTTATTATTATTTTATATGCACACACAAACACATACACGTGCATGCATACACGCTCAAACACACATACAAATACACCTGGATATGTGTATCTATGTGTGTGTATAATGTCCACTGGTCTATTTTCTGTTTAGGCCTCTTTCTAAATATATGTGTTTAAGGCTGACCACTTTGTATTGAGAAATATGTCAGGGGATTTGTCCCTGAAAAAAAACTGATTCTCCCTTGCTTGTAGCACTTCATCTAGGTATGTGTCTGTGTAATTTCTTATCCTCATTGGCATGTCTACTGGTATTATCATTATGCAGGTCTTGAAGGCAACCGTTTTGTTTTCATAGTATTATTTAATTATTAAATGTTCCTGACATGTATAGAAGATACTGGCTAACCACAATTACAGTGGTTGTGTGGGTCTTACAATCTTCCTTCCCTATTTTACATAATACTCCCTGAGTCTTATTGTAGAGTTATGTTATAGATATAATTCATGTGCTTGAGCATCTTTATGGGCACTATTTGTTATACCTTGACAAGTTGTATATTTTAATATTAGGCCCAGTCTTCTCAAAAATTAAATTTCTTTAAGAAGTGAGATACTGCAATCGAATAGACATTTAGATTTGGGAGGTGCATTTTGGGAACAAGGTAGAAATCTTGTGCAATGGAAACTCCATGGAATCTATGAGGGTGACACTAGCAAAGACTCCTAGTAATGAGGAGCACAGAGCCTGAACCTGGCACGCTCTGTAACCAGTCAAGGCCTCGGATTGGGACACCAATCCAGCCGCAAATCTTCTGACCCACAGTTTGTCATGCTTACAGTATGTGCTGGGACCAGAGCCTAGCATATTCATTATCAGAGAGACTTAATCCAGCAACTCATGGGAGCAGATACAGAGTGCCACAGCGTAAGATTGGGTGTATCTTGAGAAATCCTGTGTAGGAGGAAAGGAATGGTTGGAGGGCATGGTAGGATTAAGTACATCACAAGAATATGGTCCACACCATCAACTGACTGGGACTCAAGTGGGCTCACAGAGATCATGGAGCTTGTATGGGTCTGACCAAGGTCCTCTGCATTATGTTATGATTGTGTGGCTCAGGTTTGTTCTTAGATTACTAACAGTGGGAGTGGGGGTTGTTTTTGGCTCTTTTGCCAGTCTTAGGGACCCGTTTCTTTTTACTGGGTAGCCTTGCCTAACCTGATGTGAGAATGTGTGTCTGGTCTTATTGTAGCTTGTTATCCTATATTTGCTTGATGTCCCTGGAAGTCCTGTTCTTTTCTGAGGGGAGGTAAAGTGGGATGCATAAGGGGAAAAAGTGAGGTGAGGAAGAGATACTGGGAGGTGGGGAGGGAAAGGAAACAGCAGTAAGCATGTAATATATTAGATAAGAATAAATAAAAAGAAGAAAATGACAAGATTAAAAAAAGAGGACAATAAATACATACTGCAGATTATTTACAAAAAAAAGGAATATTCATTTAGAATGAAGGCATGAGTTCCTCCTATCAGGCATTGTTGTATCCAATTGGACAGCTGCTGGTTACCACAAGATAAATGTGCTATTCTAGTACCAGGAGGACATCTTGCCAGTGTGTATCTTCTTTGTTTTATTGGGCTTTACAGCTGGGTAGGATTATTGATTTTTCTTTTTTTATAAGTTTTCATACCAATGACTGAGCCTATGAGACCTATTCATTAGGGAGGATCTTCCAAATCAGGTCCAGCTTGATTCTTACACATCATTTGTCTGAAATATGTGAAGTTTGACCAGACTGTCTTACCTTCATGCTTCAAGGAGTATCCAAAGAGAATGTCAATAGCCTGTATTGCTTTGTTGGACTCCTTTGCCCAATAAATGCCTGGAACTTGAAATTTTGATAGATGGCCTATGATTCTTGACAGGAACCATATCATCCTATAGAGTGGAACATCATTTAAATTACACTGTTTTTAAAAGCTTATAAAGGCCAGGTAGTGGTGCTGCATGCCTTTAATCCCAACACTCAAGATGCAGAGGCAGGTGGATCTCTGAGTTCAAGGCCAGTCAGGTCTATTGATCCTGGTACTGCTTCCCCATCCATAAAGATGTGAAATCCCATGATCACAACTAGTGGATCCTGGGAAAGGAAGCAAGACAGGGACAGGGGGATGAAACTTCAGCCTTCTGTGAGCACTCAAGAACAGACTTTCAGGGAGGCAGGCATCATGGAGATAGCTCATTTAGATGTGGGAAATAATGGCTGTTTAAATCTTTGGGTAGTAGGTAGAGGTGAGTGTACATCATTGGCTGGGATCAAACTACTGGGAATACCTAATTTTAATGAACAGCAATTCCAGGTGCTTTATGGGCAAGACCTCATGTGGTGACATGTTTAACTTATAACCTGGCCACTAGGCTATATGGCCACCTCAAGAGTTAGAGAGGTCGGGGCTCTAAGGCTACACGTGCACGGATTTGCAGGCTCAGAGCAGGAATGGATCAGTCATCCTCCTGGCTGTTTCAAGATGAGATTTGGGTTGGACACATCTTGGCCTAACTCTTGCTCTAGACCTGTTCCACACCTCATCAGCCCCACACTCCCCCTTTTTGTTTCATAAGGGGGAGGGATCATCATAGTCATCAGGTTGGGAATGTTTGATATTGAATCAGAACCTGACTGGTAATGACTCTGGTATGTTGTTTATTTGTTGTTTTAGAAACTGCATGAAACAGGTGGAAGAGAATAAGGAGCAGTACAGATTAGGATTCTCAAAGGTTCCTGAAACTCTTTTGGAGGGAAATCTTCCACAACCTATAAATTTGTTGTATTTGTAATAGGTTTCTGTAAGAAAAAAAATCCAGTGCTGGATATTGGGAAGATTGGGGTTGAGAGCTGGATGGTAGCAGAATTAAAACAGAGAATAATAGAGAGCCATTAGAATGGAGAAACAGAGAGCCTCGTGCAGGCACAAGGCCTGGACAGCAACCACCAGGTCATGGATATTCTTTCAGGAGATTCCTCTTGGGAAAATATGGGTCTATTCCATATTCCATCTAAGGTATCATGCCAGTGTGTCAGGATGGGAGGAATTACTATGATGTGTGCCAGTGGAAGGAGATTGGAGGATTTTTGATATATTAAATATATTCAGGGTGGCTATGACCATTGCTGATTTATATGTTGGGATAGTCTAGTGGATTTTTTGTTTGTTTGCTTGTTATATAGTTGGGCTGTTAGAGTTTGATGTGTTCTTTCTATAATTCCTTCACTCTGGAGATTGTAAGGAATACCCAAGTAGTGGGCAATTTCCCATTGTGAGCAAAATAGTCTGAATTGCGAGCTAGTAAGCACAGGGCTATTATCAGTTTTTGTTTGTTGGAATGTCTGTGATGGCAAAGGTAGAGAGCATATGGTAAATTAATTTCTTTTTTGTGTGAGTTTTATCTTATTTGAGCTGTAACCCAAATGAATTGAGAGTATGTGTCAACAGTGACAGACATATTTTTGGCGGCCTAATTGGGAAATGTGGGTGACATCAATTTTTCAGAGTGCATTTGATTTGAGCCCCTGGGGGTTAGTGTTCATAGTTTGTAAAGCTGACTTAGTCATAAGGAATGCACACTCGGAGCATGCTTTTTTTTTATCCTCAGAGCTGAGCTGAACATGGAGGAGATGGGCATGAAGCACTCTCAGTAGTAAGGTGATGGTGCACATGCTACAAAGGGTTGACTCTGATTTAATCTAAAAGCAAAATATAGTTACCATCATTTCTGTTTCACCTTTCTTTTTATACTTTAAGAAGACAGAAGGAATTTGTTAATTATTACAAATTAGCTTGAACTGAATCACCAAATTTTGAGAGAGTACTTGATATACCATTTTTATGTCATGGAATAGGTTTAAAAACAGTAGAACTAATTTTCAATTTCATACAAAATATATCTTTGCTATCCCAATTCTGAGTGAGAATAATTTCCTCCAGGGAAGCCATAAGAGCTGCAATCAATGATGTCTTCATGAAAGATTTTTAACAAGTATTCAAGGGTTATTTACTTCTACACTGTTGACAATATATCCAGTCAGATCTTTGCAACCATTCTCTTACAATGTAACAGATCAAAGGACCTAGTACCATTAACTTTCTGTCCCTTGAAACCGGGTGCATGAAGCATATAAATTTTATTATGAAAATTTTGTGTCGTATTAATTATAGATGACAACATTTGAAAAGTTATATTTAGATATTGATTTTTTTAATTTCCAAAGTACAGTTTATAATTTCCTCTCCCTTCCCCATAGGCTTAGCAGTTCCTGGGTGATGATAAGGACTGAGTATCCAAAAAATTCATTAAGCATCATAAGAATATTTTTATCTCCGCAGCTTACTCCTATGTCAATGGTAAGATTGGGAGTATATGCTCCATATGTATCACTGATCCCTGTTACCTCTACAGTTAGCTCAGACAGCACAGCAAGGAACAAGTTTGTAGCATTCTTGATGGTATCAATAACTTTTGGTCTCCAGTAGAAACATAAACATAACCTCCTCGGCCCCATTTTAACACCTTTTCTGGTTCACACTCTGGTGTAAGAACATCCTTGTTCTGTGCAGGCTGACTAAACTTAGCTGTTTCCTACAATCCGATACCTTTAGCAGAGGTTGTCCCTGCTTCATTAGCATTAAAAGTTTTAAAGTTAGTAAAGCATTATACAATCTAAGCCTGGGAATCCTCACAGCTTTCTGTTATTTAAAAATCCTCTTTTTAAAAGTGCAATCAGACCTTTTTAACAATTGTTTATTGTAGTTACATGATTGTGGGAAGCTGCTTCTGACATGGCTGTTTTGGCTTGATTTTAGCTCAGCTGTTTTAGAGGCCTTGCCATTTTCTCTACTAACCAAGCTTAAAGTGTCTATTTCTCTGCTAGCTAGAACTTTCCCATAAATCAGATGACAGGCTCTTGATGTGGGAAACTTAAGGAGTCTGATGCTTGGAATTCTACTTCCTGGCCTTGGTAGATTCGAATCTAATCTAGAGTTCTGCTTCTCAGGAGCTCTCCTTGGCAGTCCTTGGAAGTGGGGTGTTCTGTTCCTGAGAACAAGATAAAAGAGCTCCGTGCAACCCTGGGAACCAGATAGTGGGTTCTGTGCACTCTTGAGTGAATTCTTGGATACCTTGCAAATTGACACAAATATTGATATTGTATGACGATTTGTTTGTGATTCTTTGCTATATAAGTGTATCTTTGCCTTCAATGAATGAGAGTTGATCAGACTCCTGGCTTGTCTCCATTCTTCGCATTTCTTGTCTCACACTATTCTAGCCCACTCGCTTATGTTCTCATTCTACTGATCTGTGGGACAGGTCACATGATTAGCAAGGTTAATTCTGAATTATCAAAAGTACATTCAGCAGTTTTTGGATGCAATATATCTTCTGCATATTGACAACCAGTAGTTATACTGATATTTATTAAATTTTAACAAAACCATTAGAATGACACATAACTCTGATGTTTGAATTGAAGTATATGGACTTTGAACTACTTATATTTCATGATTTATAACCGCCATTCCTCTAAAGGAACTTGATGAGCTTTCAGGGGCTCTTTTTTTTCTATTCAATCTCAAAATCTGAAGACCCAATTAACCCTTGCTTAGCCCACATTATTTAAGAAGGTAATAATTCTGATTTTAAGTTCTGATTTTAAGTGTTCTATTTTATAGAATTTAACTGAGAGTTTACCGAAAACAACTTAAAGAACAAAGCCCAAAACAGAGAAGAGTGTACCTAATGGTTTAGTTTAATATTGTGATTTTGTTTTGCTTTTGTTTATTTATCATGAAAATTGAACATTTAAACATTAATTTAATGATAAAGATAAAATCATCTATATAATGCATGACTAGCACCTCTGAAATTTTAAATAGCATTGGCTTAGTGCTTTATGTCTTAGTTCTGATTGCTTTTGTTTTAGAAGTTTAGCTCATCTTAGATTTTTTTACTCTTGTGAAAGGATCATTTACAATGAGTTGTTCCCAGTGTTGGGGGAAAAATATTTCCTATGGAGGTACCTTGAATATTGAGTTATTCTCGTTATCCTAGTATGAGTGAAAAACATAAAATATTCAAACAAAAATAAAGCAACCAAAAATTATTTTTTTCTTTCTTAATTTTATTTTTTCACAATTTATTCATTATATATACCCCATTTGAAGCCCAGTCCTACTGCTCCCAGTCGTACTCTCCCTCCCTCTTTCCCCCCATCCCCTTCCCCTAGTCCACTGAGAGGGGGAGTTCTCCTCTTCTTCCATCTGCCCTTAGCTTACCCAGTCTCATCAGATCTGCTTGAATTCTCTTCCTTTGTGGCCTGGAAAGACAGCATCACCAAGGGCAATTGATCAAAGAGCAGGCAATTGAGTTCATGACAGAGGCAGCCCCTGCTCCCCTTACTCTGGCACCCACATGGAGACTGAGCTGCCAGTCCTTAGTCATCAGAGAAATGCAAATCAAAATGACTCCGAGATTCCATCTTACACCCATCAGAATGGCTAAGATCAAAAACTCAAGTGACAAAACATGTTAGAGAGAATGTGGAGAAAGGGGAATCCTCCTCCATTGATGGTGGCCGTGCAAACTTGGACAGCCACTTTGGAAATCAATCTGACATTTTCTCTAAAAAAAATGGGAATAGCAGTACCTCAAGATCCAGCTATAACTCTCTCTTTTTATACCCAAAAGATGTGTCACCATTCAGCAAGGACATTTTCTCACCCATGTTCATAGCAGCTTTATTTATAATAGCCAGAATCTGGAAACAACCTAGAAGTCCCTCAACAGAGGAATGGATGCAGAAACTGTGCCACATTTACACAATGGAATACTCAGCTATTAAAAACTAGGAAATCATGAAATTTGCAGGCAAATGGATGAAACTAGAAAAGATCACCCTGAGTGAGGTAACCCAGAAGAAAGACAGGCATGGTATACACTCACTTGTCAGTGGATATTAGCTGTATAATGTAGGATAGCCATACTAAAGTCTACAAACCTAAAGAAGCTAAACACTAAGACCCTAGAGAGGATGCTTAAAACCATTCAGAATGGCAAACAGGATAGACACCAGAAGTGATGAAAGGGAGAAACAGAATGGGAGCCTACTATAGAGGGTCCTCTGAAAGGCTCCACCCAACAGGGGATGGAAGCAGATGCTGAGACTCACAGCCAAACTTTGGGCATAGTGCAGGGAATCTTATGGGAAAGGGGGGGAGGAGGCTTATAAAAGGACAGGGAGGAGACCTGAGCCCCACAAGGAGACCAAAAAATCTGAGCCTAGGGTTTCCTGCAAAGACTGATGCACCAACCAAGATCCATGCATAGAGAAGATCTAGATCCCCTGCTCAGGTGTAGCCGATTAACAATAAAATTCTAAATTCTGGGCTAGCTGTGTTAACTCAGGCTGCAGACTCAGAGCCCTGCCTGCCATTCTTTGGAATTTAGGCCTGCATTGGCAGGCCCTTAGCAGAAAGAGCTGGAGGAGGTGAGCACCCCTCTAGTGTAGCACTTTTCTTAGTTGCTAAGACCCACTGCTGCCCTGGCATACAGCTTGCTAAGGCTTGCCAGAGGCTTGAGTAGGGCCAGGGGTGTGGTCATGGAGGACTGACTCCCTATTTGGCAACTGGCTGCCAGTGGGTCCATCTTCATAATGGGTGAGATCAGAGAGTGCTGATAGCACCCCTTCCTGAATCCTCTGTCATCAGAGGATTAGGATATGCTCAGTCCTGGTGTGAGTTGAAGTGCTGGGAAGAGTTGATACAGCAGGGTGGAGGCTTCACTCTTCTGGCTGGAAATGGAGAGGGGAAGGGGGATAGAGAGAAAAGAGGTACTGGAGGAACAGGAGGGAAAGTGAACCCTTGGGATGTAAAGTAAATAAATGTTAGAAAAGAAAAATTGAATAATTGATACAGAAAAATTACCATTTCTAAAATAAAAAGAAAACGTTCAAATTAAACTTAAACTTCTTAATTTAGTATCAGATCAAAGATGTGATGTCAGTTAAAGGGACGTGTTTGGGAAAGTTTACTCATGTTTTCAGATGACAGTAAAGCAGTATTCCATCCTTGCAAGTGGATGATAAGAGAATCTTGATGTTAATCTAGGAGTTAGCAGATGAGAACTTAGAAAGGAGAAGGATGGTTTAATGAACAGAAAGAATACTAAAGAAGATGGCTTGCTGTCTCAGCAGTTAATATCATGCCCTGTCCTTGAAAGATACCAGATTCAATACCGTGCCCTGAAAAAAATTGGTGTTAATAACCACCTGTAACAATAGCTTTAAATCATGAGATGCCCTCTTCTAGGC
>CM053758.1:30345082-30364097 GCA_028658305.1 Pachyuromys duprasi
GGATTAGATATGAGAAGGGATAACTGGGCCTTTCTTTATGCATACTGCAAAATAACCTTCAGTTTTAAATGTACCATAAGAGATACAATAAAATAGTTGATAATAGAAGAAAACATTATTAAAATTGTCTCTTCTTAGTATGTTTGAATTTTAGATGACTGTCACAATCAAACCTCTTTGCAGTTGTCACATTTCTGTTAAAGGAAATCATGGGTCTTAGTGCAGTAGTATTTTACTAGGAACTACCAAATATGGTTTTTGCTTCTTTGTTTTTCTGTTCATTTTAGAAGGAACCCTGGGCTGAATCTGAAAGGATTAGGTTTCTTTTTCTAAATAAATATTTTGTTTTCATATCCTGTTTCATATTATGCTTGCAGTAACCACAGAGACTAGAAAACACTTTTCAATCACAAGATCTTCCATTAAGATGAATGGAAGCTTCCATTTTGGTGCTGCATAATGAATAATTTCATAATACTTTCTGTATGTTTTTATTTTTGTCGTATGTTTTACATTGAAGCGCATGAATATAAGAACTGTTTACCTTTTCCAAGTCGTCACGTAAAAGTTGGATCCTGGGGCAGAAAGGCCATCAGCCTTATTAGGAAGATACCAAAAAGTGGGGACTGAGGCTTATGCAACTACAGTTATAATGATTCCAATCCCTGATGTGTAGATATCAGTGTAAAAACACACTAGGGAATATCCAGGACAATGCAGGTATCGTACATGAGGATTAAAAGGAAGAGATTAACATCATGTCATCTGTGAAAAGGAAGATGCAAATTAATATAGGGGATAGAATTGCCAGCTGTTATTGTTTCCTACATCAAGGGCAAGGCCATTCCAGTAGAAAGAACAGGGGATTTGGGGAGTACTGGAAAGCATGTATACTGGCAAAGAGTAGTTAACAATGAGAGACCAATATTAATGCTACAAATAAATGGTGTTGAATTAGAAGTTTTGGTGTATACAGGAGTTAATGTCTGTATGCTTTCCAGAAAGTCTTGAAATCCAGATTGGCCTCTACAGAAGATTTATACCCAGTTCATAAGAATTGGTAAATTTTCACAAAGAAGACAAAGTATCCAGTGGATTGTATGTGTAGGAACAGAAGGACAAACAGGGAAGTTGAAACCCTATGTGGCTGACATACCCATAAATTTATGGGGAAGGGATCTTTAACAACAATGGCGTACCCCAATTAATATTTGGATAATTGAGAAAAAGCACAAGTTGTGCCCATTGTACAAACACAGGACAATAGAGGAAATGATTTTCCAAATATATAATAGGGGCCATTGCTGAGATACCAATACTCTTGACCCTGAAATGGATTTCAAACAGACCCGTGTGGCAAGAGCAGTGATTCATAACAAAAGAAAAATCACAGGCAGTTGAACAACTGGTAAAAGAGCAGCTGGAGGCTCAGCATGTAGAACAGTCTACCAGCCCATGGGATTGCCCTGTGTTTGTTGTAAAAAAGAAATCAGAAAATTAGAGGATGATAATAGATTTAAGAGTAGTCGGTAGAGTAATTCAAGCAAAGATTTCTTTACTTCCTGGACTTCCTTGACCTACATAATTGACTTGAAAGATTGCTTCCTCTCAATATCCTTGCATGGGCAGGATAGGGAAAAGTTTCCTTTCTCATTATCTACTCTGAACAATAGTAATCCAATAAAGAGATACCACTGGAAGGTGTTGCCACAGGGATTGTTACATAGTCCAACGTCATATCAATATTCTGAGTGACAACCATTAGAAATAATTTCTAAACATTTTTCTCAATTTATCATATATCATTACATTACATTATATGGATGACATTTCGTTGACTGATTCTAACACATATACTTTACAATAAATGCTTAAGGAAACATAAGTTGGGTGTTACAGATTTCTTCAGTAAAAATACAAAGAGGAGATTCTCTTAGGTATTTGGTTTATAAAATCAGTCAACAAAAAACTTGGCCAGACTACAAAAGCTACAAACCTGTAGCAGCCAATTGCACACTCTTAAAATATTTCAAAATTGATGGGCAGTATTAACTGGCTGATGCCTAAATCGGATGAGTACCTATGAGATAAATTAATTGATTTTTAACATTTCATGGAGATTCAAACTTAAACAGTCCAAGATATCTAACAGCTGAAGCAGAAAAAGAGTTAACTCTTGTAGAAAAGAGGCTGAAAGATAAATACATGGATTGAACTGAACCTGAAATGGATTGTATTTTGGTCATTTTGCCTCATCTCATTCTCCTACTGGCCTCATTATGCAAATGAAAGATAGTGTTATGAGATCGATTTTCTTAACACATAAACAAAGAAAAATTGAAGATATATATATACATATATATACATATATATATGTATATATATATATATATATTTCTGAATTAAGTAGAAAAGGTAGAATAACACTACATCAATTGTCAGGAAAGACCATGCCGAAATTGTAGATCCTCTTATTAATACTGATATCATGTCATTGTAGGTGATCAATGAAGGTTGGCAAAGAGCTTATAATACTTACTTGTGAGAAATTAATAATAAATATATTAAAAGTAAACGCATTTCATTTATAAAAAGAATGAACTGGATACTTTCATGTAATGTAAAGAGAACGCCAATTCCAGAGGCACCACATTCTATACTGATACAAACAATAACAGGATGGCAGCTTATAAGTCAGACAAAATAAGCGAGGTGATCAAATGTCCATACATCTCAGTTCAAAAATCAGAACTGTATGCAATCCTTACAGTATTATTAGATGTTTCTGAATCTCTTAATATTATTACTGAATCTTTCTATGCATAAAGAGTTGTTTCCCTATAAAGTCTGCTGAATTTGTACCTGATAATTCAGAAATAACCTCCTTATTTATATGATTACAACAGACCATCAGAAGTAGAAACCATTCATTATATATTACTCTATATATTACTCATATTTGGTCTCATACAGGCATGCCAGGTCTCCTGGCACAAGGAAATGAGGAAATCGACCAATTACTAGTAGGGAATGTCTTAGAAGCCTCCCAATTTCATGAAAACCATCATTTTAATGGTAAAAGTTTAAGCAAAAAAATTTTCTCACTTGGCAACAAGCCAAAGAAATAATAAAAAATGTCCTACATGTTCTCTATAGAACCAAATTCTGTTACAAGCTGGTAGTAACCTTACAAATAGCAATCAAAATGAAATCTGGCAGATGAATGTTTTTCATTTTACAGAATTTGAAAAAATATATATACCATATTATTGACACATACTCAGGGTTTCAATAGGCAACTGCTTTAAGTTCTGAAAAGGCTGATTGGATAGTTACAAACTTATTAGAAATAATAAAAATTACCTGCACAAATTAAGGCTGGTAATGTTCCCACACAAGTATTCACACAGATGAAACAATTCTTAGCATATTACAATATAAAGCACATTATGGGTATCCCACATATCCTACAGGACAAGCACTTGTAGAAAGAGCCCCAGGTGGACTTTGAGGAGAGGAAATATGGAGAGGACCACTCACACTGAGTGATGGCTTTTGGATCACATTGCTGCACTCATCTTCGTGCTTCAACCTTGACTTTGCAGAGAGAACATTCCAGAGAACTTCTCAGGGCAATCCAACTGAGACTTGAGGCTTTCACTGACTTTTACTGATCATCTGAATCATGTTTCTGCTTGGTGTTGGCCTTTGGACTGGACTGCTGGTATCTGATGACTGATTTTGGTAAGCCTCTAAATACCCATTGATCCAAATCAGCAGGAAGTAGATAAAAGAGGTCTACAAACCCTTTCCCTAGTAATCTTGTATCTAAGGTCAGAGTGCAGGGAATCTTATAAAAGAAGGGGTAGATAGAAAGACCTGGAGGACATAGGAACTCCACAAGGAAAGCAACAGAACCAAAAAAAAAAAAAAAGTCGGGTCCCAGGGGTCTTGTCTGAGACTGATACAGCAAGCAAGGACCATACATGGAGTTAACCTAGAACCCCTGCACAGATGAAGCCAATGGCAGCTCAGTCTCCAAGTGAGTTCCTTAGCAAGGGGAACAGGGGCTGTCTTTGACATGAACTCAGTGCCTGGCTATTTGATTACCTCCCCCTGGTGGGGAGCAGTCTTACCAGGCCACAGAGGAAGACAATGCTGCCAGTCTTGATGAGACCTGAAAGGCTAGAGTCAGATGGAAGGGGAAAAGGACCTCCCTTATCAGTGGACTTGGAGAGGGGCATGGGAAGAGTTGAGGGAAGTAGCTACAACTTGGATAAAAAGTGAATAAACTATAATTAACAAAAAGTGAAAATGAAAAAAAGAAAAGAAAACGGAGGTGTAACCATAAACAAAGGGAGTTTAGTGAAAAATCTAAGCCTACAAGGAAGGAACACATCAAAAATACACTCCAACATTATCAAGTAGGCTTCATCCCAGGAATGCAGGGGTGGTTCAACATATGAAAGTCCATAAAGGTAATCCACATAAAAACCAAGTGAAAGAATAAAACACATGGTGATGTAATTGGATGCTGAAAAGGCCTTTGGCAAAATCCAACACTCTTTCATGAGCCAGGGAAGCATGGCTCATACCTAAACACAATACTGGCAATATACAGCAGGCCAATAGCCAATATCAAGTTAAATGGAGAGAAATCTAAAGCATTTTTCCTAAACTCAGGCACACTACAAGGCTGCTGATTCTCACCATATCTCTTTAATATAGTACTTGACGTTCTAGATAGAGCAATAAAACAAGTAAAGATGACCAAGGGGATACAAATTACAAAGAAGAAGTCAAAGTATTGCTATTCATAGATGATATTATAGTATATGTAAGTGACCCCTAACATTACAACACAGAAGTCCTAAGGCAGAGGGCATTGGGGTTGAGATGAGGTATCAAGGATTATAGTGTTGTTGCATTCTAAGGAACTTAGCATACCTAAAGAGTGTTTCCCGGACACCTTGAAACAGCTTGCCACGCCAAAGAGGGTGATATGAGAAAGGTAGGGGGCTGTGGCAACATCAGAATCAGGGCAGTTAGCAAATGGTGAAGTGAGGTTACTTGACAGAGTCACTTCAGAATCTGTCAGTTGAACTTCTGAGTTGGTCCCTTGTGGTACCAACTTAAAAATGGCCTGGTTGGGTCACATTAAGGAGCTTGTAGACCGAGGTCAGAGTCTGAAGTAAGAGATGAAATGGCAGCTTTGTGTTATTTAGGAGAGGGGATGTTAGAGAGGTAATGACCTTAGTGGAGCGTTTAATTATCTTTTCTACTTCTCTCATTGCCAGGGATTGGGTAATTGGGACATATTTTCTGTAGATAAGGATAGTAGTTATCAGTAGATCGGTGAGTAGCAGCAGTAGAGTTTTCCAACACGCCTACTTCCCATCTGGGATCCCACAGGTCTTGGATGTATAAGTAGAGAGTATTTTTGTACAGGTGAAGGAGCTTCTGTGCTGGTGCATGGATTTGGCAAGAAAGGTATGGACAGCCTCCATACCTGTCTGGCCACTTTTTATAATGATACTTTGTTTGATCAAAGAGGAAGCAAAAAAAATCTATCAAATAAGAGAGGAGGGATAGATACTGGGGTGATCGCTATTTCAATTGGCTCCTGGCAGCCTCCCATAGAACAATTTCCTGACTCTATTTGGAGAAATTGTTTATTATCAATGATGGTTTCTTGAACCTCAACTCTCCATATGTAGGGATTACCTTGGACAGAAATAGGCAAGAGGAAGAGGAGGAAAAATACATATCCAATCCAGTGTGGTCATCCATAGCTCCTGTAGTGAAGCCTTATTTCTCTGGAACCTGAGACAAGGTGGTTGATCTTGGTATCTTTTGAAGCTTGAGGGAGCAAGGTCTTGTTGGAGTTGATATGTAGGAAGGAGCATTATCTTGAAAAGAGGGGATAAAAGGCTTAAGGTGGGATAAATGAATCCAGTGAGGGAAGCCCTCAAACTTAGCAGCTATGAATGTCACAAGAATCAACTTGAGAGGGCCCTGCCATTTAGGAGAAAGGGTTGGGGGACTTTGGTTTGGAGGAGAGAGAAGGACCTGATCCCCAATGTTAATAGGAGCTGGACAGGGGTTAGCATATGGTCATGGTATACAGTGGTCAGTAAAGACTCATAGAAGAGAACAGAGATGAGAGAGTAAGGGAGTAAGTAGGTGGTCAGCGAGAGGTGAGGATTTTGCTGCAAAGCCAAGAGTTAGGACCAGTCTCCCCTACATGAGCTCAAAAGTTGAGATAGATGTTTCTTGGGGAGAGCTCATAGCCTGAAGAAAGCCAGGGGGAGGAGACTTACCCAATCAAGTTTAACAAGAGTGTTCTTTAGGTATCCATTAGTTCATTCTATCTTTCCTGGAGACTGGGGATGGTATGGGATATGAAAATACCAAGGAATGTTAAGGGCTTTAGATAAGGTCTGGGAAACCTGAGACGTGAACTCAGGGCTATTTTCTGACTGGAGGGAGGTAGGAATTCCAAAACATGGGATAATCTCAAGAAGGAGATCAGAAACTGTCTGAGCTCTTTTGTTAGTAGTGGGGAAAGCCTCCATCCATCCCGAGAATGTGTCCACCAAGACCAGGGGGTACCGGACATGTTTGACTGCTGGCATGTGGGTAAAATCAAGTTGCCAGTCATTCCCAGGAAGAGAGCCTCTAGCCTGGTGGGTAGGGAAGGGGGGGTACAATATCCTGAGTTAGGATCTGAGGCCTAGCAGATATTACAAGGAGCAGTAATGGTCTTTAGGAAGCACAAGTCTTCAGAGGTAGGCTGCAGGTGAGCCTTGATGAACTTAGACAAGCCTTTACTGTTAGGATGAAAGAGCTGGTGTAGATAGGACAGAATCTGACGAGTGTCAGGAGAGGATGGGGGAGATGTGGGTTGTAGTGTAAGGAGGTTTTGTGGTGAGTGAGATGAGTCTAGGCCTTTAAGGGCCACAGCCTTAGCTACCTCCTCAGCTCAGTTCTTCCCATTGGAAACTATGGAATCATCTGTCTTGTGGGATAGGCAGTGGGCTATTCCGATGGCTGAGGGAAGGGGGGAGGCTTCTAGCATGGCTATAATTTGGCCTGCATTGGTTACAGATCCTCCCTTTGTTGTAAGTAACCCATGCTCTCTCCAGATGGCAGCTTGGGAGAGAAGAATACAAAAAATATATTTAGAGTCTGTATAGATATTAAGGGATTGTCCTTGGGTTAATTGGGTTAGTGCTATTAGTTTGGCCTATTGATTAGTGGTGTGAGCAGGGAGGGTTTGTGCCTCAACCACCTCAGTATCCGACACTATGACATAACCCACTTTTCGAGCTCCCTCATGTACAAAGGAGCTGCCGTCTGTATACTAGGTATAGTCTAGTATACTAGGTAATGTGACCTCCTGTATGTGTGAGGGGTGGGGCAATAGTTCCTCTAAAGTTTCAGGGCAAGAGTGAGATGGGGAATAGTCAAGAGTTAGGTGGAGGAAGAAGGCTTGAAATATTAAGAGGTTGGCATTGTTGAAAAGTAAGGGTAGAGTCTTCTATTAGTGCCACTGGAGGGAAAGGATTTTGGAAGGAGGTAAAGTTTGTAAGCCTTTATATGTTAAAAGGTGAGACAGTTTTCATTTTCAAGACATCAAATTTCGTTCTCATTTTTTACTATTCTTTTTTTTACTATTTTTTTATTAATTACAGTATTTACTTTGTATGCCCCCATACACCCCCCTCCTCTCCTCCCAATAAACGAAAACTTAGGTAAAGATCATTGTGTCTATATTCTTTAGGACTATAGATTTTAGTATGTTGATGCTATATTACATGGCTAATATCCACTTATAAGTGAGTATATATCATATGTGTCTTTCTGCTTCTGGTTACCTCACTCAGGATGAATTTTTCTAGTTGCTACCATTTGCCAGCAAGTTTCATGATTTCCTTGTTTTTAATTGCTGGATAGTATTCCATTGTGTAAATGTACCACAATTTCTCTATCCATTCCTCTGTTTAAGGACATCTTGGTTGTTTCCAGATTCTGGCTATTGCAAATGGAACCGCTTTGAACATGAAAAAAACAAAACAAAACAAAAAACCTGTGAGACAGATTGTGAGAAGAGAAAACAGTAATAGGTGACCCAGGAGTTAGTTTTTTTGAGTCTCAAATAAGGAGCTCCACAGCCACTAGTACACAAATACAGAGAGCCTATCCCTGAATTGTCAGGTCTAATTTTTTTTTGATAGGTATGTTACAGGTGCAAAGGGGGGTTCCAATTTGTGTTTTGGACATCCCAGACTTGGGGATCCACTTGAGAGTGTGGTAAAGGAAGTGACATGTCAGAACTGGTAGGTAAGGTAGCTAGGAGGAGGAGAGAGGATACTGGTGAGCTTGGGGTCAAGCAAATGGGTGGAGTAAAGGAAATAGAGACTCCAACTTTGGCTATAAAGTCCCTTCCCATTAGGGGAACTGGACAGCCTGGCATTACTCAAAAGGAATGAGTCAAGGGAACTCCCCTAAAAATACAATTAAGTGGTGGAGTCTGGCAAGGCTGGCATGGTTGTCCCCCTACCCCGACAATAGAGGAACTACAAGGAGAGGTTGGTCCCCAGTACTCTGTTAGGACTGAGTAAGTGGCTCCAGTGTCCACAAGGAAGGAGATGGCCTGCCCTGATACCATGATGATTACCCATGGCTTGCTGCTAGTGATGGCAGTAATCAGGTCAAGGGAACCTGGGCACCTTCAGTCATCTGTAGCTAGGCCTAGGATATTGGCTGGAGGGTGATCTGGGACTGATGCCCTCATCTCATGGGAGAAACGGTGGCAGTCAACATCCCATTGTCCCTCTTGGTGGCATTTGGGACATTGCCCTGATGGCTTGCAAAGGTTAGGACAAGCCTGGGCCCAATGACATGTCTGACTACATCTGATACAGGGATCTGGTGGTCCTCATGCCATAGAAGGCAAGGAAGCTTGGGTAGTGGGCAAGGCTGGATGGATGGCTTCAGCTAGCATTCGGTATTTTTGTTTGTAGGCTTTTTCATCTCTCCCGTGGTATACCTTAAAAGCCAGCACTAAAACTTCTGCCTTTGGAGTCAGAGGTCCCTTCTCCAAGGATTTAAGCTTAATCCTGATGTCAGGATAACTTTGGGAGAAAAAATAGGAGTTGTCTGCCCTCTGTACTTTTGGGGTCTAGATTAGTGTGTTGTAAGAGAGCCTTTGTAAGGCACTCTGGGAATTGAGATAGGTTTTCTTTTCTGTCCTGAATGACCTCCTGGAGCTTTTCATAATTAACTGGCTTAAGGGTCACCTTGCAGAGACCAGCTAGGAGGCAGGTAGTGAATGATCTCTGGCTAAGAAGCTTCCTGGAGTATTGTAATTCCATTGCGGAATCTGATCAAGTACCACCTCAGTCCCTACTGCATGTGAAGCATTTGTTTGGTGAACCTTATCTACATGTGTTCTATCCTTTTCCCAAACTCGCCTGCGTTCCTTAGGTAATAGGTTATTGGTAAGACTCACATATGTGTGTGTGTGTGCGTACGCGTGTGTGTATCATGGAAGGTGAGACTATAAGATTGAGTAAGATATTGGAATTCTTTAATGAAAGTAGAATGATTAAAGGTATAGTATCCCAATCTCCTTTCTGCTTGAGAAAGTTCAGTTAATGAGAAGGGAACATGCAGCCTAATTAAGCTGTCTACAAGCTACCTCCCACAAGGGAACAACTGGGGCTGGCTTTTCCTGAGTTGAGGTAGCAGACTTTGCTATAGAGCAAGAACGGGTAGCCACGGGGATAATAGTTGCTGGTGAGGTGAAAGTGGGTGCCAGAGTGAGGCAACTAAGACAGTCTGTTGACCCGGAAGGGAGTGAGGATTTTGGAGAAACCAAAGGAGAAGAAGAGGGGATAGAAGGGGAGGGGGAAGGTGGCAGAGGTTGTGAAGATTCTGGAGGATGAACTGGAAGGGAAGAGGCTGGAGTAGGAGAGAAGGGAGAAGTCACCAGAAGTTGTGAGGATTTTGCAGAAGATGGAGGTTGAGCTAGGTGGGGTGGTGCTTCATCTGCAGGGTCAAAGGTAGAGAACTCCTGGGGTTGAGACTTCATAGCTAGAAGAAGTTGGGTAGGAGGACAGGAAGAGCAGAGAGGAGATGGAAACTGCCCCCCTTGAAAGATGCCAAGAGCTCATCTCCCTTATGGGAAGATGCACTCTCATAAAATTATACGACTTGTGGAAGCTTACAGTTTTATATGCCATCCCAACCTCAAAACACAAGGCTGTTTTTTTTTCAGTCTTTTTGGTGGGAGGCAATAACATCCAGTACAGAACAGACCTTGTATTTAATACAAATAATAATCTGTACATGTCAGTCCCTAGTAAACACTGTACCCTTTTACAGAACACCAACTAAAAACTACCAGTTTGTCCTAGCCTTGGCATTTTCTATGAATGAAGTCAACAGGAATGGTGATCTTTTACCAAATATGTCTCTAGTATTTGACTTTTTTGAAGTCGGTTGTATGCCATGGCTAAAAAGACTCTATCATTGGGCTAAATCAAAACTTCCTAGGATTTACCCTAATCATGTCTGTAATGATGAGATCACCTGTCTAGTGCTGTTAACAGTCCCAAAGTGGGACACATCTTTGAGCATTCACACATTCATGGAGCTCTACATATCTCAGCAGGCGAGTCTTTGTGGGCTGGGAGTTCATGAAATTGTGTCTCCATCTTAGCTCAAATGCTAAGATGAATGTAAACAGGAGACTAACTTTCTGCTCATGCAGTCTGTGGAGTTCAAGGATATTGTTCAAAGATTTGATAGGACTATACACGGTGTGTTTCTGTCTATCTGCTTATTTTTCTTTCTGTCTGGAGATATCAGCATATATTTGTGTGTGTCAGTGTCTGTATGGGTGTTTTTGTCTATGTGTATCTTTTGTAGTATTTGTCAGTGCGGGTTTCTGAGTATGCCTGTGTGCATTTTCTGTATTTCTATATATGTGCCTGAAGGTATGTACATCTGTGATGATGATGATGGATGGTTGGATGGATGTCTCTCTGTCTCTTTCTGTCTTTGGGCATGAGCAATATTTGTCAGTATGTCAATGTCTATCTGTGTGGGTGTTTGTATGTTTGTATGCCTCTGTGAGTGTGTGTGTTTCTATGTGTGTGTGTGTCTGCACACACGAGAGAGAGCGCATGTGCCTATCTGTCGGTATTTGTTTCTGTTTGTGTATCTGTGTATGTTTTCTGTGTGTTTCTGTGTCTGTTTGTATCTTTGGGTAAATATGTCAATTTCTCTGTTATCCCTGTGTGTATGTATGTGTAGAGGGCATATATTAGTATGTGAATAGGTCTGTATCTGCCTTGTGTGTATATATCTTTTTAAATCAGTTTTTTAAAAATATTTTTTAACTTATTGCACTTTATTCATTTTGTACACCAGCTGTAGCCCAATTCCTTTATCCCTCCTAATCCCACCCTCCCTCTCTCTTCTCCTCCTCCAGTCCCCCTTCCCTAGTCCACTGATATGGGAGATCCTCCTCCAATTCATTCTGAAGCTAGCCTCAGGGCTCACCAGGACTGGCTATGTTGTATTCATCTGTGGCCTGGTAAAGCTGTTACCCCAACAGGAGAAGAGCCTGCCCCTGAGTTTATGTCAGAGACAACCTCTGTTCCCATTTCTAGGGAACCCATTTGGACACTGAGCTGTAATGAGCTACGTTTGTGCAGGGGTTCGAGGTTATCTCCATTAATCTTGGTTGGAGTAGCAGTCTCAGAAAAGACACCAAGCCCAGATTTTTTGGTTCTGTTATTCTCATTGTGGAGCTCCAGTCTTCTCCATGTCTTTCTATCTACCCATTCATTCATAAGATTACCTGCACTCTGCCCAAGTTTGGCTATGAGTCTCAGCATCTGCTTTGATACCCTGCATGACAGAGTCTTTCAAAGGCCCTCTGTGGTACACACCTGTCCTGTTCCCTGTTTTCTTCCCTCTTCTAATGTCCATCCCATTTGCCTTTCTGAATGAGGATTGAGCATCTTACCCAGGGTCCTTCTTCTTGCTTAACTTCTTTAGGTACACAGATTTTAATATGATTATCCTATATTATATATCTAATATCCGCTTAAAAGTGAGTATATACCATACCATGTGTATTTTTCTAGGATACCTAACTCAGGAACATCTTTTCTAGTTTCTACTATTTGCCTGCAAATTTCTATTTTGTATGCATGATTTCTATTTTGTAAATGTACCACAATTTCTGTATCCATTCTTCAATTGAAGGATATCTGGGTTTCCTGATTCTGGCTATTATGAATAAACCTGCTAGAAACATGGTTGAGCAAATGTCCTTGTTGTATACTTGAGCATATTTTGAATATATGCCTATGAGTGGTATGGTTGGATGGTGAGGTATCACTATTCTTTTATTTTGTTTTTATTAGTTTCAGTTTATTCACTTTGTATCCTCCCTTCTCTGATGTCTGTCCTATTTACATTTCTGAATGAGGATTGATCATCTTACCCAGGGTCCTCCTTCTTGCTTAGCTCCTTTAGGTATGCAGATTTTAGTATGTTTATCCTATATTATATGCCTACAGACTGGGAAAGGATCTTCACCATCCCTATATTTGACAGAGGGCTAATATATAAAGAATATATAAAGAACTCAAGAAGTTAAAAAGGAAAAAAATCAAGCAATGCAATTAAAAAAAATGGGCTGCAGAGCTAAACAGAGAGTTCTCAATAGATGAATATCGGATGGCAGGGAAACAAAGAAATGCTCAACATCCTTACTCATCAGGGAGACACAAATCAAAATGATCCGGAGATTTCACCTTACACCCATGAGAATGGCTAAGATCAAAAACTCACAGAGAAACTCTGAAAGACTCTACCCTGCTCTGTATCAAAGCACAGTCTGAGACTCAGAGCCAAACTTTAGGCAGTTTGCAGGGAATCATACAAAAGAAGGAGGAAATAGAAAGACCTGGACGGGATTGGAACTCCCCAGGGAGAGAAAAACAATTAGGGTACATGGATCTTTTCTGTGACTGATACACCAACCAAGGACCATTCATGGAAATAACCTAGAACCCCAGCACAGATGTAGCTCATGGCAGCTCAAATTCCAGTGGGATTCATAATAATGGGAACAGGAACTATCTCTGACATGAATTCAGTGGCCTGCTCTTTGATCACCTCCCAATGAGGAGGGTACATTCTTACCACACCACAGAGGAAGACAATACAGGCACTCCTGCTGAGACTTGATAGACTAGGATCAGATGGAAGGGGAGGGAGAGCTTCCCTACCAGTAGACTGGGGAATGGGCAAGGGTCAATAAGAGGGAGGGAGGGTGAGATTGGGCGGGAATGAGACAGGGCTACAGTTGTGATACAAAGTGAATTAACTGTAATTAATAAAAAATAGATATTTCATTATATATATGTATGTATAAATCAAGTAATCCAGTTTTAAAAAATGGGTATAGAACTAGACAGAGAATTCTCTATAGAGGAATATCAAATGGCAAAGAAACAAAGAAAGAGAGCAGGGCGACACAAAGAAGGACATCAAATCTAGGTGCTGATCAAGGTGTTGTTTACCGACTATCAAGTTAACACTAAAAAAGCAGGAAAGTATAAGCAGTTTCTCACACAGCAGCTCTACTTGACCAAAATATACAAGGGCTCACTCAAGGTTACACAGAACCTGCTGTCTCGTTACCATGGTTGCATGGAATTTATTATCTAGTTCTCAGGATCAGAGCCCTCTGCTGTAGAACTGCCAGGTCAGTCTCTGAGACACTGAGCTTTAGATTAGAGCCAGCGCCAACAGACACAATTCCACTGCTCAGAAACAGCAATACACACTCCAATTTGGCCATTAACTCCAAATAGGCTGCCACATCATCTGCAGAAGGGTTCCTGATATTTTTTAGATAAATTTGTATCTAGCCACTTTGTTGAAGGTGTTTATCAGCTGTAGAATTTCTCTGGTAGAACTTCATGGGCAATTTACGGATAGCATCATATTCTCTGCAAATAATCATAATTTGACTTCTTCTTTTCCATTTTGTATCTACCTCATCTTTAGTTTTCTTATTGCTCTAACTAGGACTTCAAGTACTATATTAAATATATACAGGCAATGGGAAGCTGTCTCTTATCTAGGAATTTTACCTGCCGTTAGCTGAGTGGCCTGATGGTGGATCTTCAATTATCCCCATGGATTCTCCTCTCACCTGAGAAACAAAGATGTCAGGGCTTGGGGGTTCATAGTATGGACTGGACTGTGGGCTGCTCCTCACTGCTGAGCTGCTGTTTAGATACCCAGGGTGGTCAGTGCCACCATCTCAGATCTCCTTAGCTTTAAGTTTCTTTACATTCAATTTGATGTTGGCTATTGGCTTGCTGTTTTTGCCTTTATTATCTTTAGGTTTGCACCTGTATCCATGATCTCAAGTCAATTGGCATGTTGGATTTTGTCAGAGGCTTTTCATAACCTAATAAGGTGATCAAGTGGGTCTTTTTCTTTAGGTTTTTTTAATATGGTGGATTACATTGATGGATTTTCATATGTTGAACTGTCTCTGCATGCCTGGGATGAAGCTTACTTAATCAGAGTTGATGTTTTTATTATGTTATTGGTTCCACTTGCAATTATTATACAGAATGTTTTTTTGCATCAATGTTCACAAGGGATATTGTTCTGAAATTCTTTTTCGTTGTTGGGACTTTGTGGGGGTTAGGTATGAGGGTGCCTCTACCCCATAGAACAAGTTTGACAATCTTGCTTCTGTTTCTGTTTTGTAGAATAGCGTGAGAAGTTTTGTTATCACCTCTTCTTTCAAAGGCTGGTAGAATTCTGATGTAAAACCATCTGATCCCAGGGTTATATGGTTGGGAAATATTTAATGTTTCCTTTTATTTCCTTGGTGATTTTAGATTTATTTAATTTGTTTACCTGATCTTGATTTAACATTGGTAATTGGAATCCATAGAAAATAGTCCATTTCATTTAACATTTACAATGTTTTTTGAAGTACAAGCTTTGGAAGTAAGGCCTAAAGATCATTGGATCACCTCAGTGTCTGTGTTATGTACTCTTTTCTTTCATTTTTATTTTATATTAATCACAGGTTTTGTAATTTGTATCCCAGCTGTAGCCCCCTCCTACATTCACGCCCTCCCCCTTCCCTCCCTCATCTCCTAGCTGCACCTTTCCAAGTCCACTGATAGGGGAGGACCTCCTCCCCTTCCATCTAACTCTAGCTTATCAGGTCTCTTCGGAAATGGCTACAATGTCCTCTTCTGTGGCCTAGCAAGGCTGCTCCTCCCTTGGGGGACAGGGAGGTCGAAGAGCCACCTATTGAGTTCATGTCCAAAATAGTTTCTGTTCCCCTTATTAGTATACCCACTTGGGAATTGAACAACCATTTGCTACATACAAGCAGGGGTTCTAGGTTATAACCATACATGGTCCTTGGTTGGAGAGACAGCCTCATAAAAGACTCCTGTGTCCTGATATATTTGGTTCTTGCATAGCTCCTGACCTCTCCAGGTCATACTAACCCCCCTTCTTTCATATGATTCCCTGCACACTGCCAAAGGGTTGGTTATGTTTCTTAATATTTGCTTTGATACCCTGCTGGAAAAGTTTTTACGAGGCCCTCTGTGGCCGGCTCTTGTCCTAAAACATGTTTACTCGTACATCCAATGTCCATCCCATTTGACTTTCTAAGTGAGTATTAATCCTCTTACTCCAGGTCATCTTTCTTGTTCATCTTCTTTAGGTGTATAGATTTCAGTATGTTTATCCTATCCTATAGCTCTATATAAGTGAGTATATACCATGTGCATCTTTCTGTTTTTGGGATATCTCACTCAGGATGATTGTTTCCAGGTCCCACCGTTTGCCTGCAAATTTCACGATTTCCTCATTTTTAATTGTTGAGTAGTATTCCATTGTGTAAAAGTACCACAATTTCTGTATCCATTCCTCAACTGAGGGACATCTGGGTTGTTTCCAGGGTCTGGCTATTATGAATAAGGCAAGCTATGAACATAGTTGAGCAAATGTCCTTGTTACTTGAACATCTTTTGGATATATGCCTAGGAGTGGTATAACTGGATCTTGAGGAATCACTATTCTTAATTGTCTAAGAAAATGCCAAATTGATTTCGAGAGTGGCTGTACAATTTTAAATTCCCACCAGCAATGGAGGAGAGTTTCTCTTTCTCCACATCCTCTCCAGCATGTGTTGCCACTTGAGTTTTTGATCTTAGCCATTCTGACAGGTGTAAGGTGAAATCTCAGGGTCGTTTTGATTTGCATCTCCCTGATGGCTAAGGACGTTGAGCATTTCTTTAAGTGTTTTTCTGCCATTCTACAGTTCTCTACAGAGAGTTCTCTGTTTAGCTCCATACCCCGTTTTTTAATTGGATTACTTGATTTGTTGCTTTTTAACTTCTTGAGTTCTTTATATATACTGGATATTAGCCCACTGTCAGATATAGGGTTGGTCTGTCATTTGGTTTTGATGACAGTGTCTTTCACTTTACAGAAGCTTTTCAGTTTCCTGAGATCCCATTTATTGATTGTTGATCTTAGAGCCTGTGCTGTTGGTGTTCTGTTCAGGAAGTAGTCTCCTGTGCCAATGAGATCTATGGTCTTTCCCACTTTTTCTTCTAACCAATTTAATGTATATGGTGTTATGTTGAGGTCTTTGATCCACTTGGATTTTAGTTTTGTGCAGGGTGATAAATATGGATGTATATTCATTTTTTGTGCATATACACATCCAGTTGGTCCAGCACCATTTGTTGAAGATGCTGTCTTTTTTTCCATTGGATGGATTTGGCTCCTTTATAAAAAATCAAGTTTCCATTTCTGGGTCTTTTATTTGGTTCCATTGATTCACTATTCTGTTTCTATGCCAATATCATGCAGTTTTTATAACTATTGCTCTGTAGTACAGCTTGAGATCCGGGATAGAGATACCTCCAGATGATCTGTTGTTGTACAGGATCATTTTGGAAATTCTGGGTTTTTTTTGTTTCTCCATATGAAGTTGAGAACTTTTCTTTCAAGGCCTGTGAAGAATTGTGAAGGTATTTTGATGGGAATTGCATTGAATCTGTAGATTGCTTTTGGCAGAATAGCCATTTTCAGTATGTTAACCCTAGTAATCCATGAGCACGGGAGATCTTTCCATCTTCTGATATCTTCTTCAATTTCTTTTTTCAGAGAGTTGAAGTTTTTCTCAAACAGATTTTTGACTTCCTTGGTTAGAGACACCCCAATGTACTTTATGTTATTAGTGGCTGTTGTGAAGGGTGTTGTTTCCCTAGTTTCTTTCTCGGCCCTTTCATCTTTAGTGTATAGGAGGGCTTCTGATTTTTTTTGAGTTGATTTTGTATCCTGCCACTTTGCTGAAGGTGTTTATCAGTTGAAGGACTTCTATGGTTGAATTTTTGGGGTCACTCATGTATACTAACATATCATCTGCAAATAGTGATACTTGGACCTCTTCCTTTGCAATTTGTATCCCCTAGATCTCCTTTCGTTGTCTTATTGCTCTAGCTAGGATTTCAAGTAGTACGTTGAAGAGATATGGAGACAGTGGGCAGCCTTGCCTTGTCCCTAATTTTAGTGGGATTGATTTAACTTTCACTCCATTGAGTTTGATGTTGGCTATAGGCTTGCTGTATATTGCTTTTACTATGTTTAGGTATGTGCCTTTTATCCCTGATCTCACCAGGACTTTAAACATGAATGGATGTTGGACTTTGTCAAAAGATTTTTCAGCATCTAAGGAGATGATCATGTTGTTTTCTCCTTCAGTTTGTTTATATGGTGGATCACATTGATGGATTTGCATATATTGAACCACCCTTGCATGCCTGGGATGAAGCCTACTTGGTCATGGTGGATGATATCTTTTATGTGTTCCTGGATTCGGTTTGCAAGTATTTTATTGAGTATTTTTTGCGTCAATGTTCATAAGAGAGATAGGTCTGAAGTTTACTTTTTTTGTTGTATCTTTGTGTGGTTTAGATACCAAGGTGATTGTGGCTTCATAGAATGAGTTTGGTAATGTTCCTACTCTTTCTATTTCATGGAATAGTTTAGAGAGAATTGGAGTTAGCACTTCGTTGAAGGTCTTGTAGAATTCTGCACTGAATCCATCTGGCCCAGGGCTGTTTTTGGAAGGGAGACTGTTGAGGACTGCTTCTATTTCCTTGGGGGATATAGGTCTATTCAATTTTTCAACCTGATCTTGACTTAATTTAGGTAGATGGAATCTATCAAGAAAATTGTCTATTTCATTTAGACTTTCAAATTTTGTGGCATATAGGTTTTTGTAGTAAGACCTAATGATTGTTTGGATTTCCTCAGTGTCTGTAGTTATGTCCCCCTTTTCGTTTCTGATTTTGTTGATTTGGATTGTTTCTCTCTGCCTTTTTGTTAGTTGGGTTAAGGTTTCATCTATCTTGTTGATTTTCTCAAAGAACCAGCTCTTGGTTTCATTGATTCTTTGAATAGTTTTATTTGTTTTGAATTGATTGATTTCAGCCCTGAGTTTAATCATTTCCAGCCGTCTGCTCCTCTTGCGCTTATCTGCTTCTTTTTTTCTAGAGCTTTCAGTTGGGACATTAAGCTGCTTTTATGAGATGTTTCAAATTTCTTCCTGAAGGCACTTAGTGCTATGCACTTTCCTCTTAGCACTGCCTTCATTGTGTCCCATAAGTTTGGGTATGTTGTGCTTTCATTTTCATTGTATTCTAGGAAGTCTTTAATTTCTTTCTTAATATCTTCCCTTAACAAGCTGTCCTTGAGTAGCAAGTTGTTCATTTTCCATGTATGTGCAGGCCGTTTGCTATTTCTGTTGTTGTTGAGGTCCAGCTTTAGACTGTGTTGGTCAGATAGGATACAAGGGATTATTTCAATCTTCCTGTATCTGCTGAGGCTTGCTTTGTGACCAACTATATGGTCTATTTTGGAGAAGATT
>CM053758.1:30364597-30381681 GCA_028658305.1 Pachyuromys duprasi
AATCTCCACTGCTTGTGGGTGTTTCTGGTGGGGCCATGGTGTCCTGATTTTTGTTGGGTGAGTTCTTTTGTCGATTTCTGGGCATTTGTTTATATATAATCAAGGAGCTGTTTGTGCTTTAAGGTTAACTTCAGGCTGAAACTGTCAATCTCTTGTGTCAGGAGTGTTCTTCAAGAAGATCAGGGAGTTCCGGTGGTTTGTTAGTGTGTGTGTTGTCTCAGTTGAACTCTGTTGTGGGCTCTGTGTGCCCGGCTTTGTGCTCTGTGCTAGAAGCTGTGAGCCAGCAGGCTGGTCACCTGTCTGGTCTGGAGGTTTTGCTCCTCTCTCTGTGCTAGATGCTGAGTGTCCTGTTTTGAGATGTCAGCTGGGGGCTCTGCGCTCTGCCCTGGGCTTGCTACTAAGGCCCTTCCCTGGCCTGGAGACCTGGCGTCCCCTTCTGTGCCAGGGGCTGTGCACCACTGTCTGAGATGATATTTGGGGCCCACACAGTGGTTCTGGATTGGTTGCAGGCATTGTGGAGCAGTGTGCTTCTGCTGTATGCAGGCCTGTCTGAAATGGTGCCCAAGGCCTTCTCAGATCGGCCCGTGGACACAAAGACGGATTTGGGGTAGTCTCTGGTGGACCTGCATGCGCAGGCCAGTTAAAACTGTCTCCTAGGCCCTCCTAGTCTGAGGTGTTTCCAGCGGACGTGATTGGTGTGCGCCTGCTGAATGCCTCCTGGTAGAAGCAGAACCCTGGTCTTTCCCAGACTGTCCTGTGGACACATACACACACACACACCCATGGACTGAGGTGTTCACTGGTGGGCCTGAGTAGTGTAAGTGTGCAGGCCAGTCAAAACGGTCTCCTAGGCCCTCTCAATCTGGTTCGTGTACCCAAATGCACACACACGGACTCTACATGCACACACATGGACTACTGATTTTCTTATTATTTTACCATATGGACACATCTTTGAGGGATCTTTTTAATTATTAATTGATGTAGCAGGCATCATATTACTGTTACCACTGCCATTTTCTGGGCAATTATTCTGCGTTTTATAAGTAAGTTATCTAAACAGTGCCTCCTGAGAGGCAAATGAGAAAGCAAACAAAACGTGTCTCTTTATAGTTTTTAGTTCCCATCTTGACTTCTCTCAGTGATGGATCTGAGAAAGTGTCCTTCAATATATATTTCTGGCCTTTTCCTGTTACATTCGGTTTTCTGTTTTCTATGATATGAAACACCTCTTCCATATACTTCCATCTTCATTACATTCTATGCATGTGCATAGGACCAATCATGAATCTCAAACTATAAGGCAAAATAATTTTTCTTCTGTTTATATCCTATGATAATTGAAACACAGTGACTTGTAGTGTATTTCAGAAAAAAAACATTAAATTCATATTGTTACCAGAATTGCACTGTGAAACAAAGACATATCAGATTAAAATAAAATAATAAAAAAACTTTCTACCGCTAATAAAAAGGAAAATGTTGTATGTTTATTGGAGCATTATTTACACAACCAGTACATGGGAGACCTAGTCATGCAGCAATGAAGAAATGGATTGTGAATTTCTGACAGTCACACAGAGTGTGGTAATTCTTAACCATTAAAAGGGAGTAGTTCTTGTCTCTTGTTACAATATGGGTGGACTTAGAAACACTAGGTAGGCTTTAATGTTTGTAAAATATCTCAAAATAAAATCACCAGATTTTAAAGCAAAAGTATATGAAGAATTTTGATACTCAGTCCTTAACAATCTACTCTTTCTCCCAAAGTGTCATGAACATTTCATAATGCAAAACTCATGTAATCTATATTCAACAGTCAAAGAATACTTACACTTCAACTTGTTTCAAAGGCCAAGTTCAATAGGAGAGCAGGGTAGAATATGTATTCAGGGAAGGACATCTATAGGAAAAAAAGTCTTTAACAATATAGGCCTTTTGAAAAGCTTTCCAAAAACCTACTACTTCCTAAAACAGATACTTATATTCTTTAAATGGAGTCACCATTTAACTCAATTGGAAGTAAGATCAGTGTAAAGAGAGTAATATTCCATAACCGCATTTTAATATGGACTGTATTTTAATGCATCAATGTGTACAGAAAGGCTACCCAAAATCTCATTTACATATAGAAAGTATTGTAAGAGTCAATATGTACAGACAGACTACCTGATGTGATGGTTACTAAATCTTTGTGGTAAAAGAAAACAGGAAAACATGTTAAAAACAAAAAAATAACAAAATGGAGAAACTGTGGGAACTCATAGAGGCAAGGGACTGTTTTACATGTTAATTGGGTTTGGAGTCAGAGTCTTACAATTATTCAAGCAAATGTGTTGAACTCTGGATTGGTTTAATCTGTGAATATTGTTTTCTCTTAATTAAACTTTAAATTATCAAATGCAGAAGCATTTAAGATTGAAATAATTTATGGGAAATGTTAACTTACTTAAGACATTTCTAGGTTGTTTTTATCTACAAATCTCATGATTTCATGTTTCTTTGCAGCTGATTGGTATCCCATTATATACCTGTATCACAGTTTCATTATCCAGTCATCAGTTGAAGACATTAGAATTGTTTCCATTTCTCAGCTATTGTGAATCAAGTGGCAATGAGCACAGGTGAACAAGCATTTATGGAAGAGAGTGTTCTTTTTCTGTTCATATGCCATCAATCAGTATCACTGAGTCATATGGTAGATGCAGTTTCAGACTTTTGAAGAATCTCCATCTTCTTTTTCAGAGTGTCTATTGATCAAGAGTCAGTGGTAGGGCCTGTTTTCTCCATAATCTCGACAAAATTTGCTGTCAGCTCTTTTGTTCATTTTAGGCATATTGTCAGATGTATAACAGGCAAAGGTTATCTTACATTCTGTGGGTATCATCTTTACCTTGCCGATTCTTTCTTTAGCTGTACAGAAACTTTTTAATTTCATAAGCGCCACTTATCAATTATTTGTCTCAATTCCTTAGCAAATTGCCCAGAAACACAAATGCCACATGGTTTCTCTTATCTGTAGTTTCCAGTTTCATTACCTCAGTTGTACACATACAATTTGTAATAACCTCCAGAAAGACAGTGTAAGGAACCATAGGTTGGAGGCTTGGGAGAGAATATCACGATTATGGATTATTTGAATTAAGAAATGGAATAAAGGGGACCTGTCCTGGGAGGAGGATTATAAGCCAATATAGATGGAAAAGGAGGGGCAAAGTACAAATAATAGGAAGTTTGTTTGATCAGGCCATAAGAAATTGTATTATTTTCTATTTCCCCCAACTATATATACTGCATGATATATATATATATATATATTTATATATATATATATATACATGTACACATATGTTATACATGCATATACACACATTTATGTATGTTCATACACACATAATTAAAGAAGTTAAGCCACTTGGACTGAAAGTAATCCCAAGAAGAACCACTTCCAGGCATGAGAAACTTCAGAGTATCCCTGTGACTCCTAAAGCCATCTGGATTGTAGGTGTAACTCTCAGTTGTCTCTAAGTGGTTGAAGGTGGATACCATTGCTGAAGACATTTCACATTTAGGACAAAGAACTCAGTTGGTTTGAGCTTGATGTGACCTCTTTCCTACAGTCTGGCTTCCATGGTTCTAGAAAATACTGTGTAGACTACCAAGGGATTGAAGCAATGAAACAACCCTACAATACCCATGAATCACAATTACCAAAATGGCCAGATATGCATAAAGGTGCAAAGAGTGTCACATGTCAGTGGCAACCAACAACTGTGTAATTGTACTCAATGTTCAGTCAAAAGAGGGATGTTTAGAACTAGAAATCTAGCTAGTTTCCAGGGAAAACATTGGGTTCATGAACATTAGAAAAAAAATCTACTACTCTCACTTTGTTAGACCGGTATAATTTCTTACTACATTCTAAATCTTATTCTCATACTCACAGATATGTGTAGCTACCACCCTTCATTAAAGAGCCTTCCATTTTATAGCTAATGGAGACCATAACACAAAATCACAGCTGGACACAATGCAAAGATCAACAGATTATGGGTAGTCCAGGCCAATGGCTTCTTTTTGTCACAGCTCCTGTTTCTTTGACTCAAGGAACATCATGTTGCAAAAAGATTGTAAGAGCCGGAATAGCAGGAAATCTGCTGTGAAACTGTCTGTCCAAGAAATTAATGTGTAAACAAGATAGGGAAAATGGCCATATCAAGCGACATATTAATGTGGAAGGAGGACATTTTTACAGGGTCCCACTCCTAGTCAAAGAACTACAAGCAACTCATGACTACTAAGAAAAGGAGAATTAACATCTCCTAGTGGCGAACTTCCTTAATGGTTGTCAAATGCAGAATGGTCAACCTAGAAATACACAGAAACAACAAAAATGGACTCAGCATTTATATATATGTGTGCGTGTGTGTGTGTATGTATGTTTGTATGTGTGTCTGTGTGTAACACTAATAATCAAAAACAAAGAAGTTATTTCTTTAGGAGTGAAAACATGGAAAGGGCTTAAAGGAGGATAGCTGGGAAGGGCTAGAGGGAGGAAAAGAAAAGGAAACAGTGAAGTCATTTTATTTCAATTGAAACATTGAAAAAATAGAATGTATTTAAACATGCAGAATTCAAGTTAAGGAAGCTTTGCACTTCTGGGAATAATGTAAATCTGACAGAGATTCGGTTTCAAGAGGTAATGAAGTCAATGACACTGGTTGGAAATTGTTTTTATGAGGGATTACACAGTCATAGAGAAAGCGAATCAGGGCAAAGACAAGGGAGGAAGACAAAAGCCATGATGGAATGTTAACCAAGGCATTAAAGAGTGAAACTGGAGACAGTCTCCCACCTTTGAGTATGCCTGGATGTTGGTACATAAAACCTGTCCTTACTCTTTCAATGCTGAAGATGGCAGATACTTGAAGACTGCAGTGGGTGGTTCGAGACTTAGAATAGGCAATCTTAAAGATGCATATTTGTTTGCTAAGCAATTTATATAAGAAACATTTTAAAATTATACATACATTGTACGTTGTGTGTATATTGCAAGAAACTAGAGTTGTGGGAGTTTCAATTAATTTTTCTTAATATTTAGAAAATACCTTGTAAAAATAGGAACACTTTATAATATATAGTATTCATTTAATATTTTTCAAGTTCAATGATCAAAGAAGTACAGAGCTTCCCTGAACTGCCTTGAGCTTTGTCTGAAGGTGTTTGTTCACAGGGGGAGCTGTCCTGGCACCAAGTGGTCACAAGGGTTACATCATGAGGAGATGCAGTAAGGACCACATAAGGAGGCCTTAAGGTGCTGCAGTAAGTTTCTGTTTAACAAGCCCCATTTCACCCAATTTCTATAAAATGTCTGTTTTCTCTACCAATTGAACAAGGTTGTGAAAATGGCCCATATAGGTAAAGGCAAAGTTGACTCTGAAAGCCACTGTGTGTGATCAACTACTCATTCAGCTGCTGCACTAGACCACTTTGAAGTCCCCAGACTTTCCTGAAGAACCCCTCCCTCCACCCTCTTCCTCCTCAGGGGTGTCTTGTATGGCTCTCTGCAGAAGCTGCTTCAGAGTCTTCCTCTGGAACCTGCGGTGCCTAATGGAGCCAACGAGGAAGTAAACGATGGGATTGGCACAGCTGTTAACACAGGACAGGAATGCTGTCATTTGATAAATATTGCAAGGGAAAATACTATACAATTCCTTAATCCAATCTAAAAGGAACGAGTAAATACCAAAGGGCAGACCAAAAAGTATGAAGATCAGCACTGTGAGTGTAATGGTCACATAGAGCCTGGTCACAGGAATCCTCTGTGAGCCACAGAAGATCCTGACAAACAAGATCAGGCTGGACCCAGAAAGAACCACAAATAATGCTATTACAAATACAGCAATGACGAAACTAGAAGTTTTACAGAAAGAATAATCAAAATCACCAAGCAGTAAGCCACAACCCTCCCCTAACAGAAGGCTCAACAGTAGAGACAAAGCCCACAGTAGGGTGCACATGACAGCTGACATGTGTCTTGGTCGTTGGCAGCGATACCAAATAGGCCACATAACAGACAGGCAGCGCTCAGCACTGATGGCTGCGATCATACCCATACCTGCAAGGCAAGCAAAGATTAATACATTATAGAGAAAGTTGGGAATGTCGAAGGAGCTTTGATAGAAGTAAGAATAGATACGTGCCAGGGAATACATAGTCTGAAAACAAAGGTAGAGGAAATCAGCACCAGCCAGGTTAAGGACATAGACAGAGAAGGCATTCCTGTGCATGCAGAAGCCTAGAAGCCACAGCACTATGGCATTTCCTGCCAGCCCAACCAGGGAAATGATGGCAATAAGAATATACAGGGTATTGGACATGGTGCCACAGGACAAGTTTCCCATGTAGTCACTTCCAGTCACTGATGTGTTGTCAGTGTTCCAGGCTGGAGTGGTTGTACCCATGCTTTGGAATTTTCCACTGGTGTTCCTGCAAATGAAATAGAGAGATGAGCACACAATACTCTCTTTCAGGACCATGTGACTATGTGTGACTATTTGGCATAAGTTCATAAGGAGGACTGGGGTTTCTTCTCTGGTATAGAAATATGACACTAGCTACATATTCCCTCAATCACTGGAAGGGGTCTATCAAATGGGCAGAATGGAATTAGACTGAGAACCATGAAGGAAATGACTCTTTCTATGAGGACTTATGTGTGACCAGTAACAATTCTCCTGCTAGAAGGACTGGGTCTTCTCCCCCATACAAGCCAGGGAGTGACAGACTGGCTAGATCCCAGGGGAGGACATTGCAGCCAGCCCTGAGGAGACAGGATGAGCTGGGGTTGGATGGAAGGGGAGGAGGTTCTCCCCTGTTGGTGGACTTGGAGGGGGCGGGGAGGAGGGAGATTAGGGAGGGAGTGGGAGGGTAGGAGGGAATGAGGGAGGGGGCTACGCCTGGGATGCAAAGTACTTAACCTGTGATTGATATAAAAATAAAAATAAATTAATTAAAAAAAAGAAGGGCTGGGTCTTCATTTAAATTTGTTTAAACCAGAAAGCAAAGAATCCTGGAGGAACAGCAAGCCTTTTTCTGTTTCCTATTATGTCACCAGTGTCCTGTTCTCTGCAGTGTTACAGTGGAGAGTTAAAAATGTAACAAATGAGTAAATGATCCATATATTCAAGTGTAGTTGACAATTTGGAATAGATGTTCTGATTGTGACTTGTATCTCCATGCAAAGGCACATTTCTTTGACATGAGAATTATGGGCTGTGCTGCAGAGGAAAACATAGAGCACTCCATTTGAGAATAATGTCGCAGTTCCTGAGAAGAACTGTGAGATCTATACGTGAATCAAGCACTCTGGAGAAGAGTTAGCTTGGCAGGTAGCATCATTTAGAGCTTTCTCTCTACTCCTTTATACAAAAATCCTTGATAGGTGTCTCTTACTACTAAAGCCATGAAAACATTTGAAGAAAAGACAATTGCCCTCATATTCCCTCTTCATTCCTGCACTGGCCACAGGTGAAGAATAAAGATGTTCCAGGAGCACAGAATGTTCCTGTGTTTGCAGTAGCATACCCCCACACATAGAGCTTTGCCTCACAGGATCCTTCTGGATAACTTCTTAGCCAAGACGGAGTCCTTCATGAAGGAGACGTCATCTGAGGATGCTCAGACAGATCTCAAGGAAAGCATCTACACAGAACACCTTGCAAACTGATCTCACACAAGAGCTTTGAAAGCCATCAACCAATAAACACGATTGTGTTCACTGAGATCACACCATTCATTCTTGGAGCCTTGATCACCCCCACAGAAGCATAAGATCTGGAGCATCAATAGCTTAAAATAGGTTGAGTGGTACAGGGTAAGCAGCTGAACAACAAAATTGAGCTTGATGATGATGCTAAGCACCTCAGTCACCAACACAATCATTCACTAGTAGGCTGTTCAGTTTTAGGAAACAGAGCAGAAAGCTAAAATAGGATCAACTCAGCCACTGCTCCCCTGTATAACAGTTTTTTTTTTATTGTTGCTGTTTTGTTTGTTTGTTTGTTTGTTTGTTTGTTGTGCCTGCTCACCAATCTGCACTAACAGTCCTGAACCTGTTGACCATTGGGATTTGGACAAGAAGCCCATTTGAGGCGGTTGGTCTCCTACTCTATGTCCAGACTCCTTATTTTACAAACAGCTAAACTTTCTGACCTCTGTTCACACTGTTAACATTTCAATCAATTAAAGATGCTAAAAAAGCTGAGAGCTCAGCTTCAAAGAAAAGAAAATGCAATTTTGCACAGTAGAGAGGAGGAAGAAAGAGATTCAAAGTCATGGGACCTTAGGAAAGAATAAATTCACAAGAGTACTAGAAAAACCTGTTTTAAAATGAATAAAATAATTTTAAAACCAATGAAAATAAAGCCCTAAGATGAAAAAGAAGAAAGTTGCAGATTCAATACTCAAATCCCCCCCACCCCAAGTCACAGGGATTAGCACATGCATATCAACAGTAATCTTAAATGTAAATGGCTTAGTCATCACTGCAAAGAGAAGAATGCTTGATGGGTGGCAAAAAATACAATTCAGCTTTGTTTATCTGTAAAAACCAAAACAAAACAAAAACAGATTTCATCAGCAAAGACATGCACATTATGAAATGAAGGGTTGGAAAGTAAAAACCAAATTAATGGAATATGAAAGAAAGATACATAGAGTATCTGTGCTCATATTTAACACAGCAGATTTCAAGAAAAATTAAGAAGCAAATAGGATACAGAAATGTAACTATTCTTTTTAAATTAATATGTGTATGTGTGGGTTTGGATGTGTTTGTACCCATTTTCAAAAAATCAACAGTACTAAATACTAGGAGACAATAAATCTAGATACATAGTTGTGTATTAATTCTCATCTCCCATTGATATGTTATTTAGAAAATAACTTGACACAGGAAATTCAGAGATAAATTGTAGTACAGATAAAGGAGATTTAACATACTAGTCCATATTATGGGATATATAACAAGTAAGAAACCCACAGGAAATTTTTTTACAATATGTAACATTTTAGATCATAAAGCAGTCTTAATAAGCATAAAGACAATTGTAATGTTTATTATAATATCAGTTCAAAATAGAATAACATTAGAAGTGGCCAACAAAAGAAACAGTAGAAAACATATAATGACATGAAGATTGAACAGTCAGTGGATCATTAAAAATTGACATGAATGTAGAAAAGAGACTGTTTGAGAGGAAGAATGTCACCAGGATAGGGTCAGCGCAGAGAGAGGGTGAATATGATCACAGTGAGTTGTTTACATGGATGAAACTGGGGAAAAATTGACAGTAACATAGACAAATAGTATTCCCAATGATGTAGTCAATCTTATTCCCAAAAGCAAGGATAGTTCATTATGGATAAATAAATAAATAAGTATACTATAAGTATCAAGAAAAAGTTAATCATTTCCAACAATGCAGCAAATGAAGTCAGAAGGTTGAATGTCATCCAGGAGGATAATCTGTGAAAAAAAAACTGTAAAAGAAATAATTTAACCTAACATGGTAAAACACTATGTTACAAATACGTAAACAACAGCTCTCTGAATTGGGACAACAGGTAATTGTTTAACAAACATAACCCCTTGACTGGTTATATTCAACTCAGTGCTTAAAAACTTTATAAAATCAGTAAATCAAAAGAAAGAAAAGGATCCAAATTTAAAATTTTAAAGATAAAACTTCACTTTATCCTTTAGTTAAAAACCATATAGCCTAGAAATGTCTCAGTAAGTCAGACAGTGAAGATGGAAATTTTTTATATCCCCATGCTCAGATTGTGTGAGGCCTTGACATTGTTTATTCATGAATAGATTCATATATGCAAATCTTTACAGTATTAGATGGTGGGTCATGTGTAAATTAAAAAGGCAAATGCAACAGAAGTCATTGAGTAGCACAGGCAAAGCTATAAAGAAATTCTCAATATTCTTAACATTCTTTGTGGACGGTGCTGAGAATTTTCAGAATTATTCATGCATGAACAACTCACTGATGTTGATCTTGGGCAGAGATTGATATAGGACCCAAATCAGGTTTGTGGAACAGCAGGACACACTTAGATGTACAGCCTGTGGGTGCTTGTGTTCCTGAGATGATTGCCAGCAGAGAGGTAAGAGGAAGGAAGGCAAGAGGGTGCAGCATTTGAAACAGCCTCTCATTCTCTGAAAAGAAGGGGCAGTGGGGGAGGGGCATTGGAGTGTGACTGGGAGGAGGGGAGGAATGGGGGCTGGGATCAGGCTATAAAGTGATTAAATAAATATTAAAATCAGATCCTTGATTTGTCATCTTCTGATGTTGGTTCTCTGTTCTGCACTGTTGTCTACTGTTTTTGAGAATGTACAAAAAATCTTCACATGATACAATGCTTGAGATATCTTCTAGACCTTCATAAATTGCCAGAGAGCTCAAGGCCCTTAATTTATCCATAATAAAATTACCTGAGTTTTAACTAAAAATTGGATCCCAAATTGCATTCTCTCTCAATCTAATGACAAAAAACATTACCAGAAACCTAAGATTCAGAGATGGGTAGAGAAATGCAATAAGGCTGTGGCAGGAGTTTACAGGAACATCTCCCAACCCCATTCCTTTTGCGTCTTCCCTACAATGAAACTCTAATGTGGCTGAGGGTCCTTGACCTTAGCATGCTGCTGCCCCTTTAGGTCTGAGGAAGAGCAATGCTGCATGTAGTTCTTGGGTTTGACGTGGTGCAGCTGCCATCCTTGCATGACAAGTTTCTTGGTAAGGTACTATTCCAAAATCCTGCATTTAAGAAACCACTCTTCTACTAAAGCCAATAAGAAGTATGTTTACCTGCCTATGTTTCAGTCTAATATCAAGTTATTAGACTGGGTGATACCTTCATAAAAAGAGCATTAGAAGAGTAAAATGCAAACAAGACAAAAATAACTCTGAAGGAGATGAGAGAAAAAAAAATGATCTGATGACAGTTAAATGGTGGATTTGCAAGTGAGAAAGTGTTTCTACCTATCCTTCTCTCTGCTACCTGACATCTTACAGAAGTGCCTTTTCTGACCCCTTATAGTGTTCCTTTTAAGTTTTGTTTTGCTTGAGGGAGTTGATGACATTGCAAGCACCCTGGAGAGCAGGAGGGAAGAGGTTAGGAATTTTTATTTCTCATCTCTCTGCTTGTCAGCAGTGTGTTGACAAGAGCATTGCTGCCCTATGCTTATGCTTATATACTCTTACTACTGAGCTGTGACTATGCCCTTTCTCTCCTCCTCCAGTACCAATTCCTTCCCTGGTTACTGGAACTAAGGATTGGGCAACTTGTTCCATTGTTTTACTTTCTCATGATTCTCTATGCATCTCCACTGTCCCTAAGAGTGTTGGTCTTTGTAAGTAAACACTTCCTAAGGTATCCTCAGTTATTCAAATTCTAACTATCTGCTTCTTCTTGAATGCAACATACACACATAGCCAATCACTTCTGAGAACCAACAATTAACTTTTTTTATAGGGTTTCTGCCCTGGGAAACAAAGTATGCACATCACCTTTCCTTTTAAACGAATGACAGGAATGATTACAAATCATTTAAGAGAAAGTAAAAAGTGTTTAACCCAGGCCATCTCTACTTCGAAAGGAAGCTTTTGCCTCATGACTTCTAGACCATGCATGTTGTGTTTTGTGGCAGCAAACACAGGGATGTGAACTCAGAAAAGCAACGCCACAGTAACTATGAACACTGTTGGGATACATCCTTACCCTTCTTCCACTTTCTGGTTGAGAGGTGGAGAGATGACCAAGGTAGAAGACCCTTCCACAGATTGATTCTAGCCTCTGCTTCCTCATTTTGGAATTGGGATTTGCATTTAGGAGCCAAGTAAATGTTGCTGACTCAAGGAGTCTTTTATTTTTCCAAGTGGGTCTTATAAAAATGTTGAGCACACGTTGTGATTTCCAGTATATATTCTGGGAACACATCACACACCAGAGACCTTTGAGTCCAGGTGTTCACTAAAATGTTTCTCAGCACCTTCCCTATTTCCACTAATATATTGGCTCTCCCTCTCCATCCTGTTAGTTCTACCTGTCTCCAAATAATTACTTTTTCCTCCTTTAATGCCAACTCCCATCATAGGTAGCAACACTGAGCAGTGTCAGCTTGGGGTGTGTGACTGTATAACTGAGGCATACACATATCATGCCTTATGTATCCCCCTCTCTCATCCCTTCCTTGCTGGTCCCACCCTATAAGTAATTATTCTCTCCATTAAGGGCCAGTCTCCATCATAGCATTTTAGAGCAGTTTCAGCTTGGGGTATGGGACTACATAACTGAAACACAGCTTGGCAGGGCTCTGCAGAAGGAAGATGGTGCCACTGTTGTTGCTTTCACAGAAGTGCTGCACACAATGTGGCTTTCTTGTAAATGGTATTCAAACTCAAAGCCCCTTGAATCCTCTGTAGGTGTTCTAAGTTCCAACTCTTACCTATCTTCCTTTTCATTACTAGTAAAGAAACAGCCTGCCTCGGCCTTAAGCTTAAATGCTAACACATAGTAAAGATAAACTAGATTCATTGCTATTTTTCAAAGTTTGGGCTATACACCACCTGGAACCTTACTTACAAAGGGTTCTGTACTTCCTGTTCCAGGAATGGTAATCATGTCTGTAGGAAACACTGCCATTGACTCAAGATACTCCAAGACCATTTTCTCATCACAAAGAGGGACAGAGGGCAGTGACTAGGGACAAACACAGGTGATACAGGAAGAGTAAGAAGGGGAAGGAACAAAGGAGACTGGAGGAAAGGGGCAAGGGAGAAGGGTTATGGGTACTTGTCCCAGGGATCAAAGGACTATCCCTGGAAAAAGAAGAGACAGAGGTGACGCATAGGCCAATAGCGATTCATAAAGTTAAAGGGCAAAACCCCATGTTTGGATGAGGTGTTTACTTTTAATTGAGTATGTTAATTAGGCAAACCAAAGGAAGCTTTTGATTACTGGACTTTAATACTTTGATAGTGGGACCTTGGTAGTCAGCTTCAGGGGAGGAAGGGACCAAATAAGGTAATGGACCTTGGTGGCTAGCATTAGGAATTCAATCAAATGGTTTCAATAAGGCAGAGGAATTGGGGAGAAGAGCAATGTATGCCAGAGCCACAGGCACAAATGTGCTAGTTTCCCTTTAACGTCTTTGTTTAAAAAGTTGTTCATAACCATCTTATAACCTACCTTTATTCCATAAGGCTATCTGACCACCTGTGATGATCTAGTTATGACTACCTGTTGTGATTACCTTGTTTTGAACCCATGTGGAAGCCTTCTATTCCAGAACTCTGTACAACCCTTGTCTTTCTTACATCTAATGTTGACCCCTTGAATATCTCCTTAGCCGGGGGCAGCCTGGTACACAGGTAAAAAGGCTTGCTTTAGATTTGGACATAAGCTGGGTAAGTGGGCTTTCTCCTACTGTCACTGTGATTAGCACTAGCTAATAGAATAGAAACGAATAGCTAAATGAATAGAAATGTTAATTTTGTTTAATTTCATTAGTGTGAAAAAGTGTTTTAGCCCACTCACCTCGTGAAATGCAGAGTTCAGCATGGGTAAACATGTTCTTCTACCCCACTTCATAAATCTGTTAATCTTTACATTCTTAGAGCATAAATATTTAGCTTTTAAGTATTTTCTTCTATGATTTATTTACATGTACTTCAAATCCCAGGCACATTACATTCCTTTCCAGTTTTTAAAAATGTGATTTCATTCAGAATAAATGAGGGACAGGCCCTTGAGAGTCCGTGGGAAGTATGCTGTGCTTTGGATGTGGCTTAACTATGTCCTGCCCAGCACATGGTGGCTACTTGTTCACCCAGAACGAAAGCTTTGAGAGGTTCTGTGGGGCTTTTAAGAGAAGAAGGCTAATGGCAGGTCCTTAGGGAATTGTAGGTAAGCTTTGAGGTAGTTAGTTCTCATGTGACCTCTATGGATTTGTGAGCATTGTTGTGAATGGAACAAACTTGGGTAAAATCAGATCTCAGTGCTTTCTGTATGGAGGCAGGATCGTCCCTCTGCCCATGTTTCAACAGCCAGCCCAGAACTCTGAAATACATGGAATGTTCAAATTGATGTAATTCCTGTACTATAGTGTAGGGAATTTTGTTTCACCAACATCATGTACCCTTTCTGTTAATCTACTATATCCATGGGGCGGGTCATATTACTACAATTTTGTTTTACTCGAATATTAATTTAGATTAAAATGTTACAAAACAACTGGAAAGTCAGTGTGTGGGATTGAGTACCTACATGAATGGCAACATCACTATGTGTAACACCATTTGAATGGTACATGAGGTCTGTTAGGACCATCACCAAAAATGAACTATAAGCATTTATAAACTTGACTGCAGTTAGGCAAAATTTTTTAAACTTGTCATATTTTTTCTAATAGTTCTTCAAAAAAGATAATTAAAATTTATAAATGTCATACCTACATTTCTTTTTCAGTAGCCCACTGCAGAATTTATAAGCCGGATAGAAATTATTCTCTTCCTCATGCAGCAAGATACTAAAAGTGTTCCTTATGAACACTGAGATAGTGTATAGCTGGTGTCTATCCCTGGCATAAAATTTGGCTAGAACATGAAAAACATGCACCGTTAACTCACACAAAAATGTACAAATGTTAAATCCTAAGTATGTACAGGAAGCATACAGAATTAAAATCTGAGATATATCATAACCTGTTTCCTTAATCCAACTTCTATATCACACACATTAAATATTTGTAGTTAATAATTACAGAAAAAAGCAAAACCATAAAATTGCCAAAAAATTTCTCATTCTACCACTTAATCTCTATTATATTCCACTCATGTCATATCACCAATGAACCATAGATGAAGCTCTCATATAATGAAATAATCTGTCTTCTCTTTGTAACATATGGTAATCAAAACATACTGAGTTGGAATGCATTTTAGTGAGAAGAACTAAATTATATTGCTGTTGGATGCTCACTTTGAAGTAAATACATATAAAACTAGAAAAACAAAATTGACAAAAATCTCTCATCCTATCACTAAAGATGTAACTTTGAAAAAGATACATGAGATAAAAATAAAATAGTAGACAGAGGTCACACATTCTAACTCTAATAAAGAGAGTTAGAAATTTTTTGTTGTTGCTTGTTTAACAAAGCATAATTTACAACACATAAAGCATGAGAGCAAACTAGGCATGCACCAGTGAAGCCTGGGATGACGAAACTGTGGCATTCACATACAGGACACGATTCCTCCATAGTTAAGAAGGAGAGCTTGCCATCCTACCACAAAGATACTTGCTCAGCCATGTTCATAGCAGCTTCATTCACAGTAGCCAGACTCTGCAAACAACCTAGATCTACCTCAACCAAAGAATGAATAAATAAAATGTGGTACATTTATACAGTACAGTATTATTCCACTGTTAAAAACAACATCACGAAATTTGCTTGCAAATGCTAAGAAGAATAACCCAGAGTGAGGAATGCATTTACTTGGCTAGTCTCCAAAAGAGTTTCTCTATTGCCTCTGAAATAGTTGATGGCTCCAGCACAGATACTCACTATCTAGGTCAATGTCAGAAAAAGATGTGGCTTTCAACTTTCTTTCTGCCCTAGGGCTGAGATTTCTTTCCAGATTTAGGACAATGAAAGCCCTCACTGTGAACAATAGTCATAGGAGGAGTCTACCCAATGGGGAAAAAATGGATTCAGAAATGAGTATCATGAGGGAATGATACTTCTTATGAAGACCTGTATGAGAAGAGCTTCATGTACCAGGATAGATGTGCTGGGTCTCCATTTTAACTTTGAAAACTAGAAAGTAGAGTGGTTTTAGAAGACATAAAACACTCTTTTTCCTGTTGTATAACAAATGTCCAGCTCACTACAAGAGTGTACAACACTAAATTAATAATAAAGCAAATGGATAAATGAATGTTAAGGGTAGGTAAAGAAGCTGAGGTTTGGGGCCACATTACAATGAACTCTGTGATTCTTCAACTAATGGAATGCTTAGCTTCATCTTCTGCAGCAGGTAGAAAAAGTAAAATAAAGTCAGATGCGACACTTGTGGGACTGGATTACTTATTTCTGCATGCCAGTATGCATTGAATTGTCCTGCTCTTCCTTTTCCAGAGCTCATGTCTGAGTGTGGGCTTCAACCTCAAGCCCTTTGAGGAAGCTGGTCTAGAACTGCCTTCAACTCACTCCATGTATACTCTGTTAGTTTGACAAAGAGCTGAAGTGTTTTGGTGAATCTGATCTTTCTAACAAATGTGTGTATCATTCAGATGCCAGTGGGAAAAAAGATGCCACCATGTCTGTGTGAAGAAGAAATTCGAAATCATGAGGTTTTAGAAAAGACTAATGAGAAGAATGGAGAAATGGGATGTCTGTACACAAATAAAACAGGAAACCCACCAAATTACAAGATTAGGACATATCTCCCAATAGCAACCTTAAATATATATTGTCCTAATTCCACTTGGTTCAGGTGACCAAGCATCTTCCAAATGTTGAGTGTGTGCAAGAAATACATTTCCATTGACAGAGTCATTCATAGAATGAAATCAAAGGGATGAAAATGATATTCTAAACTAATGAAGTATGTAAGAAAGGTAGACTATCTGTACTCTTACTTAACACAACAGAATTCATAAAAGAGGAGTAATAATAATGCATACTGCTAAATGGGTAATTCATCAAAAGTAACTTGTGTATACAGGTGTCAATAAATTCAGTTGGGGATCCAAGATGGCTGCCACGAGAGGACACTGTGTCTGAGGAATAGGACAGCTGTAACAATGCAGTGACCAGGAGACTGAACTCTGGGACCGAAAACACTAGCATTAACTAACAAACAAACATTGATCATACCAACCTGGGTCCTCCTTCCTGTATATCCTCTCTAGGTGTGTAGATTTCAGCTTGACCTTCCTATCATATAGGTCTATATAAGTGAGTATATACCATATGTTTCTTTCTGCTTTTGGGATACCTC
>CM053758.1:30382181-30406266 GCA_028658305.1 Pachyuromys duprasi
GGTCACCCCTCTGGTCTGGAGGTCTCGCTCCTCAGTCTTTTGAGATGTCTTTGCGCTCACCCCTGAGCTTGTTGCTAAGGGCTCTCCCCTGGAATGGAGATTTGTCTCCCCCTTGTGGGTCAGGGGCTGTGCACCATGGTCTGAGATGATATTTGGGGCACACACAATGGGTTTAGGTTGGTGTGCCTCCGCTGAATGCAGGCCTGTCTGAAATGGTGCCAGAGGCCTTCTCTGTCTGTCCTGTGGACACACACAGGGACTGAGGTCTTGGCCCTCAGTGTGCGGTCTGGTCAAGATGGTCCCCGGACTTTGTCAGTCTGGGGTGGCTCCTGCGATCCATGCACGCCCACTGCACACCCGTGGGTTGAAGCAGAACTCAGGTCCCTCCCAGACTTGCCCGCGGACTGGCACATGGACTGAGGTTTTGCTGGTGGAAGCGTGTGGCTCGTGCCCGCAGAGTGCAAAACTGATCACAAAGGTCCCCCGCCTTTCTCAGACTGGCGTGGTTCCGGCGATCGGTTCGTGCCCGCCACACACCCGAGGGTTGAAGCAGAACCCGGGTGCAGTGTGCGCTCATAGGGTGCAGTTCGGTGAAAAACGGTACCCGGTTCCTCCTCAGACTGCCCTAGAGACTGTGTGATCCAGTCTATAATGGTGGGTGCGGGCGCCCAGCGTGGCGGCTGCTCGTTCTGATCAGAGCTGTGTGCCGCTGGTCACCCGGAGGTTTTTCCGGGGAATAACTGGGTGTCCCTATGGTTTTCCCACTTGATTTTCTCACCGTGGGAGTTCTGCTCACCTGGCAATCACGGATGCTGGCGTTTTAGGTCCCAGAGTTCAGTCTCCTGGTTGTTTCTGCTGTCCTACTCCTCAGACACAGTGTCCTCTAGTGGCCAAGCTTCATGTCTTAGATAAAAATAAATAAATTAAAAAAAAAAAAAGAAACAAACAACAAAGGAAACGAAAGAAAACATACAAAGATACAAAAATTGTCTGACTGTGAACTATAAAAATAAGACACAGAGGCCTGCCTGCTTCCACAAAATGCTGGTGAGCAGGGGCTGCTACTATGAGCAAGCATGTAGTGGACTGTTGGGAGATGAAGACGAATTTATTGTGTACAATGAAGAGATGAGGAACTGGAGACTTGGAGATTCTTGGGGAACAGCCTGATGTGAGGAGTCCTGTGCCTCCACCTGGGGCCATGTTGATGCCTAAGGGCTCTGCAGAGGTCAGAACATCACTCACCACCTACTGCACTAGGGAGAGCAGGTCCCTCACCTAGCCTGGGCAGCATGGCTTAAGTGGCCATGGTGGCATGGGTGGAGTAAAGGTGTTCCCTGAGATGTGAGATCTAGAGAGCTGGCCCTGTCCTTTGTCAAGCCAGTGTTGGGGACCTGGCATTGTGGTGTGAGTGCAGGTGACCTAGTGAGCTGACTAACTCAGCTACTACCTGGCCCAGATCCAAGGCTTTGAGTTGGCCTACCCAAACATCTATCTCACCTATGAACTGCTGGAATACATAAAGGGCCAGGTCCTGCAGAACAAAAGCTAAAGGATCTCCATGATACAAGGCAATAACAGGATACCTAAAAGGAGTCTAGGTGATGACACAGTATTAACAATATAGCAGAAGCCAGATGCCTACAATCATACCAATGACTCATTGCAATACACATTTTCAAGTAAAGCTATTTGGACAAAAGTGTATACTGTGGGATACACCATGACACACTGTAGCTTTCATGGTAAAATGTTTTTTGTAATCATTATTATTTTTTATTTTGCTATTTTTTTTTGGAGGAGGTTGCAAGGACAATGAGCTGATATGGAGTGTGTTGATGAGATGGATTGGGGTACATGATGTGAAATTCACTATGAATAAAAGAAAATTAAAGACTCCAATGTAAGAGGTAGACTGGGCTGGAGAGATGGCTCAGAGGTTAAGAGCACTGTTTGCTATTCCAGAACTCCTGAGTTCAATTCACAGCAAACACATTTTGCCTCACAACCATCTATTATGAGATCTAGTGCCCTCTCCTAGTATTCAGCTGTACATGTAGGCAGAACATTGAATGTATAATAAAATAAATAAATCTTAAAAAAGAAGTGAAAATGAGATTGACTGAAGAAAGTGATCAACAGGTAGGGGAAGGGGAATGACAGAGAGTAGCAGAGGGTGAATATAATCACAATGAATTATTTACACATTTGAAACTAAAACATAAATAACAGCAGCAATGAAAATTTATAAATAGATAAACGTATATACATCAGATAAAGAGTTTTTTCAAAAATGAAATGATTCTTCAACATTCAAAAAGTTAAAAAATTAGACCAGCACCATTTGTTGAAGATGCTATCTTTTTTCCATTGTACGGTTTTGGCATCTTTGTCAAAAATCAGGTATCCATAATTGTGTGGGTTTATTTTTGGGTCTTCTATTCGGTTCCATTGATCCACCATTCTGTTTCTATGCCAGTACCATGCAGTTTTTATTACTGTTGCTCTGTAGTGCAGCTTGAGATCAGGGATCCTCTGACATGAGCTGATTGGCCTGCTCTTTGATCACCTCACACTGATGGGGAAGCAGCCTTATCAGGCCACAGAGGAAGACAATGCAACCACTCCTGATGAGAGCTGATAGAGTAGGATCAGAAGAAAGGAGAGGAAGACCTCCCCTATATGTGGACTTGGGGAGGGGCATGTGTGGAGAAGGATGAGGGAAGGTGGGATTGGGAGGGAAAGTGAGAGGGCTTTATGGAGGGATACAAAGTGAATAAAGTGTAATTAATAAAAATTAAAATAAAAAAGAATTGTGTTGGTAATTTAATGGGAATTGCAATGAACCTGTAGATTACTTTTGACAGGATGGCCATTTTCACTATGTTAATCCTACTGATCTATGAGCATGGGAGATTCCTTGATCTTCTAATATCTTCTTTAATTTCTTTCTCCAGAGACTTGAAGTTTTTTTTTTCTTTTTTACACCAATGTACTTCATGTTATTACTGGCTATTGTGAAGAGTGTATTTTCCCAAATTTATTTCCCAGCACTTTTGTCTTTCTTATACAGGAGGGCAACTGATTTTTTGAGTTAATTTTTATTTAACCAATTTGTTGAAGGTGTTTATCAGCTGGAGGAGTTTTCTGGTTGAATTTTGGGGGCCACTCATTTATACTATCATATCATCTGCAAATAGTGATACTTTGACTTCTTCCTTTCTTATTTGAATCCCCTTGATCTCCTTTAGTTGTCTTATTGCTCTATCTAGGATTTCAAGTACTATGTTGGGGAGGTATAGAGAGAGTGGGAAGCCTTGCTTTATTCTTGATTACAGTGGGATTGATTTATGTTTCTCTCCAATTAGTTTGATATTGGCTGTAGGATTGGTGTACGTTGTCTTTAGTATGTTTTGGTATGTGCCTTGTATCCCTGATCTCTCCAAAACTTTAAACATGAATAGGTGTTGCATTTTATAAAAAGCTTTTTCAACATCTAAGGAGAGGATCATGTGGTTTTTCTCCTTCAGTTTGTTTATATGGTGGATTACATTGATGTATTTCCATATATTGCACCATCCTTGCAGGCCTGGTATGAAGCCTACTTGGTCATGGTGGATGATATATTTGATGTGCTCTTGGATTCAGTTTGCAAGCATCTTACTGAGTGCTTTTGCATCAATGATCATAAGAGAGATAGGTCTGAAGTTATCTTTTTTGGTTGGGTCTTTGTGTGGTTTAGGTATCAAGGTGACTGTGGCTTCATAGAATGAGTTTGGTAATGTTCCTTCTGTTTCTATTTTGTGGAATAGTTTGAAGAGAATTGGGGTTAGCTCTTCAGTGAAAGTCATGTAGAATTCTGCACTGAAACCATCTGGCACTGGGCTTTTTCTAGAAGAGAGACTTTTGAGAACTGCTTCTATTTCCTAGGGGGATACAGAACTCTTTAATCTATTTACCTATCTTGATTTAATTTAGTAAATGGAATCTATGAAGAAAATTGTCCATTTCATTTAGATTTTCAAATTTTGTGGCATATAGGCTTTTGTAGTAAGACTTAATGATTGTTTGGATTTCCTCAGTGTCTGTTGTTATATCCCCTTTTTGTTTCTGATTGAACTGATTTGGATTGTTTCTCTCTGCCTGTTAGTTAGTTTGGCTAAGGGCTTGTCTATGTTGTTGTTTTTCTCAAGGAACCACCTCTTGGTCTCATTGATTCTTTGAATTGTTTTCTTTGTTTCTAATTCATTGATTTCATCTCTGAGTTTGATTATGTCCAGTCATCTACTCCTCTTTCCCCTCTCCTCCCAGGGCTTTTAGGTGTGCCATTAAGTTACTTGTATCAGATGTCTCACACCTTTTTCTGGTGGCACTTGGTGCTATGAACTTTCCTCTTAGCTCTGCTTTCATTGTGTCCTATAAGTTTGGGTAAGTTGTGTCTTCATTGTCATTGAATTTTTGGAAGTCTCCAATTTCTTTTTTTATTTCTTCCCTGACCAAGCTATCATTAAGTTGAGAATAGTTTTGTTTCCATATTCTTTCTAGTTTTAGACCATGGTGATCTGACAGGATACAGAGGATTATTTTGATCTTCTCATATCTGTTGAAGCTTGCTTTGTGCCCAACTATATGGTCAATTTTTGAGAAGATTCTATAAGGTGCTGGAAAGAAGATATGCTCATTTGAGTTTGGGTGAAAAGTTCTGTATACATCTAATAGGTCCGTTTAATTTAGGACCTTTGTAAGAGCCATTATATCCCTATTTACCTTCTGTCTAGATGATCTGTCCCTTGGTGAGAGTGGAGTGTTGGTCTCCCACTATTAAGGTATCGGGATCAGTGTGTGATTTCACCTTCAATAATGTTTCATTTACATGTGCAGGTTCTCTTGTATTTGGGGCATAGGACTGTGGTGTCCTCTAGGTGGATTTTCCCTTTGATGAGAATGAAGTGCCCCTCCTCATATTTTTTTGATTAATATTGGTTGAAAGTCTATTTTTTTTAGATATTAGGATAGCTGCCCCAGCTTGTTTTCTGGATCTGTTCTCTTGAAAAATACATTCCAGCCCTTTACTCTGAGGTACTGTTTATTTTGGTGCAGATGTGAGTTTCTTGGATGCAGCAGAATTTGGATCCTGTTTCTGCAACCATTCTTTAAGTCTGTGTCTTTTTATTGGAGAGTTGAGTCTGTTGATGTTGATAGATAATAGTGACCAATGAATGTTAGTTCCTTTTATTGTAGAGTTGTTGGTATTACTGTGTTTCAATGCTTGTTTTCTTTTAATTTTTGTTGTGAAATTATCTATATCCTGCGTTTTCTTGGGTGTAGCTTATTTCTTTGGATTGGAGTTTTCCTTTATAGTATCTTCTGTAGGGCTGGGTTGCTGTGTAGATATTGTTTAAATTTAGTTTAGTCATGGAATAGTTTGTTTTCTCTGTCTAAGTTGATTGAAAGCTTTGCTGGGTATAATAGTCTGGGTTGGCATCTGTGGTTTCTTAGAGTCTACATGACACCTACTCAGGTCCTTCTGATTTTCATGGTTTCTGTTGAGAAATCTGGTGTGACTCTTTTTGGTCTACCTTTATATGTTACTTGGCCTTTTTCCCTTACAACTTTTAAGAATTTTTGTTTGTACTGTAGATTTAGTCTTTTGACTATGATGTGATGTGAGGAGTTTATTTTCTGGTCTAGTCTATTTGGTGTTCTGTAGACCTCTCGTATGTTAACGGACATCTCTTTCTTTAATTTGGGAAATTCTTTTTCTATGATTTTCTTGAAAATATTTTCTGGATCTTGGAATCTGGAATCTTATTTTTTGCCTATTTCTGTTATTCTTCATTTTCATCTTTTCACTGTGTCTTTGTTTTCTTGGATGTTTTGTGTTTGGGACTTTCCCAATTTTACTTTTTCTTTGAGAGGTCTATCAATCCCTGCCATTGTATCTTCAGCACCTGAGATTCTCTCTTCCATCTCTTGTATTCTGTTGGTGATACTCACCTTTGTGGTTCCTGATCTTTTCTCTACATTTTCCAGTTCCAGGCTTTTCTCTGTTTGTGTTTTCTTTATTGATTCTGTTTTCATGTCTTGCACCATTTCCTTCATCTATTTGAATGTAGATTCCGGTTTTTCCATGATGGCCTCTCCATCATTATTCATTTCCTCATTATGTGCCTTTATTTGTGTGGCTATCATTACCTGTTTTTATTTGAGAATTTTGTTCATTTCCTCTTTATTTACCTCTATTTGTGTGGCTATTTCTTGGACAGTTTTATTCATTTCCTCTTTATGTGCCTGTAATAACTCCATAAGCTTAGATTTGGGATAATCTTCCCATATTTCCAATGAATTAGCATATCCATTTATTTTGGGGGTTGCTATTGAAGCCATGATGTGTGATTTTTGTTGGATGTGTTCTATGCCAACCTCTAGCCATCTGCTAGGCTGTTTGTTCCTGGAATCTGGGTCTACCTATATTTGGTATCTGGAATATTATTCAGGAAGATGAGAGAGGTCTACCTGTTCCAGGATGGATACTGATATTTCAACTATAGCTAAGAGAGGAATTAGGTGCATATGTGCTAGCACAGGTGTGTGCATGGAAGTGTGCCTTGAGGGACAGGGTGGTAGAATGTGTAGATGCCTAGAAGAGTGATTCATAAGTGCAGGAGGGGGTGCTGGCATGGTTCCAGGGAGCAATGTGCATGCATTGCTGTGCTTCTAAGTTCTGGTATCTGCTCAGTACAGAAACTGACCTCTTCTTTGAATTACATTTGCATAAGCTCTGACTTATTGCTTTCATTTACCTAGTAAGTTTTCATTTGTTTTTGGAGAGTCTTTATGCATTCCTTTTTGCAAATTGGAAGTTTAGCTGGGTAAGGTCTTGCTTTGAAGATGCCTGCCCTTTATTCCATTTCACATCCTCTTTTTGAGCACAAGACTTAGCTCCAAAGTTAAATTTCCTGTTCATCTCTTTCTCTTCAATTGTACATTTTTAATTTTTTTTCCCTGCTTACTGTTTTTTATTGTAAATCTGATAGTTTTTAGCCAAAAACATTAGTCAGAAAATTTTCAGTTTAGCCTCAGGCATATTCTTAGGACAAGGTCAAAACACAACCACATTCTTTTGCAAAATACCAGTGCCTAGGCCAGTTGCTATTATTATTCTCCTCTGAAACCTTTTGAGCTGGGTATCCACAGTCTACAGGGCCCTCAGCATTGCTGTCACCCAAGTCCCCACTACAACGGCCTGTTCAGCCCAACTTCCAACATTCAGCTGCTTCCCTAGACCAAAGTCTTATAATCTTCCCTAGACCAAAGTCTTGTAGTCTTCCACATTGCCCAGAAAAGAGCACGCTCAGGCCTGGTACAGCAGCAGCGCCCTCACTAGTACCAGCTTCTGCTTCAGTTACATTTCTGTTGCTGTGATGAGAAACCATGAGGAAACCAGTATATAAATGAAAGCATTTAACTGGGAAGATCACCGTCCCAGAGAGTTAGAGAGCATGACCACCATACAGGAAGTGTGGCAGCAGGCAGGCAGGCACTGGAGCAGTAGTTGAGAGATTATGTCAATTCCACAGTCATAGGGTAAGGCTGGGGCACTGGGAATGGCCTTGGCATTTGAAAGTTCAGAGACATTCCCTAGTGCCACACCTCCTCAAGGCCACAAGTCCTCACCCCCTAACCCTACTCAAACAATTTCACCAATTATGGGTAAGCATTCAAATATATGAGCCTATGGCAGCCATTCTCATTCAAATCACACGAGTAGTATACAGTTGAGATCTCTTTGTAATAACAGTACATTGCACACAGGAGTTTTTGCCACAAGCAGAACAATGAATGATTTATAGGTTAGTTTGTTCAACTACAACAAATGTTCATCAAATGTGCATCAAGCACAATGTTACATGCTTTCAATTTTCACTCTTAAATTTAGTTTCAAACAAAAATATGGACAGCATATTTCCCTCTGAAGTAGCATGTTTTGACTAGTGAGAAAATTCAAATTAAAAGAGGTAAGAGACTGTTTGTGCCTTGATTTGGTTCTAAGTCATGTAGCCACATTAACTTAAGAAAATAATTTTTTTAATTTGTTTCCTTTAATCTGTTCTTTTAATTGTACTGCATTGAAACTATCATATGCTACAGCTTTAAAGGTGAAACACTATTTTATAAAAATGTTACTAAAATATACGGAATTCAAATAAATTCTGTGAGATTCTGGGAATGGTGTGCATTGGAAACAAGTGTGAGTTGTTCAGGGAGCCTCGTTTAGAAGATCTCACTGTAACCTTGTCATAAGCGATTGACAGTCGATAGATGGGGAATTATGACAGAGACTAGAGAGGAAAAAGAAGACTTGAGTATAAAATCTAAACAAGGAATTCTCGAAGGAACCATAGAGGTCAGTCTGCCTCCACCTTCAGGTGCCTCCACCTTCAGGTGTGTTTATTTGGGCTACCTAAAACCCATGTTCTATGCTGATCTGAGAGTACTTGATGGCCACAGTACAGACACTCAGTGTCTCAGACTGTGTCAGAAATAAAAAAGCTCTAAACTCAACTTTAATTCTGTCCTAACATTGCTTCTTCTCTGATGCAGGAACTTGGAAGGCAGAAACATGACCAACAGTGGCTCTCAGTCCTGACAGGGGCAGGATGCTAACAAATGGAAAACTGTGAAAATCATGAATGGCATTCATGAAGGGAATGTCAAGTCATATCTTACATATACTGTATACTGGAAGTTAATATTGATTCATAACAGTAGCAAGCTTATATTCATGACAAAGCAATGAAAATAATTTTATACAACATGAGGAACTGTGATAAATGGCACAGCATTAGACAGTTGGGGACCACTAAGATTGAAGAATTGGCATAGGATTATGAGATGAATTGAATTTCTAATGCTCTTCAGGGTAAGTTTTTGATAACAGAAAAAGAAAAAAAAAAGAAGAGGTAACAATGCTAGAGTGTATTGTGACACAGAAACACCTACAGGGCTTGAAAACAGAGATGCTCTCCGACAAGAGGGTAATAGAAACTGTTCTGCCAGCCATGTTAAATTACCTGTGGAATAACAGAAGAATAGATGCTGGAACAGAAAGAATTCATGAGTTCAATGACAGTCTGAGCTACAGAGTGAGTTCCAGAACATCCTGCGCTTTGAGTGAAAACAAGCAGCCAAAACAAGGAGAAAATATGAGAAGTCTGAGACTCAATTTAGAGAGTAAAACTGTGAATTGTCTGTACAAAGAATTAGCCTGCTATACAGACTAAGACACAGACAACAATTCCATGAAATAGAACATGGATGGATTTTTCTTGATCTACAGGAGGATATGGACATCACAACAGAAGGGTGTTCCAAATGTACATGACAAGAAAAGAATTCATACATATATAACTTTAGTGACAAGTGGCAGGTTAGATGACACATAAAAATATGAATGTTAAAGGAGGCAGCAGCATGTGCCACTTTACTTGCAAAATAAAACCTGTAAGAAAAACAGCAGATTTCTATGCAAACATATAAAGCTGGGAGACCGTGGAAAAATATGTTCCACCTCCTGAGAACAAACAGCTGCCAGTCAAGCATCACACCCTTCCTCATATGAAACATTAAGCACTTTTCTCTTGACTGTTGTTATATCACAGACAAAGCCAAAAGTGACGAATCTGGGAAAGGGTCTAGGATGAATGAAGGAGAAAGTTCAAAGGGATGAGATGTTGGTAAGAGAGGGGAGAATAATCAGAGCATATTGTATACAGAAATCAAATTATCAAATAACAGAATTAATCAATAAATCAATTAATCAATAAAAGTGTTTGTATGCCTGGGCCAGCACAAACACACCTACATCCACAGAAACAGCCAGCTCTTTGTTCAGATGACTGCTGCTCCATTACTGTCCACAAGGCTCCATGCTCCATGTACTTTTCTTGGTTGGAGTTGTTTTTAACATGCTGTGTAACTTTCCCTAAATATGTACATTACTGACAAATTATACTAAACTATGTTCTTCTCAGTCACTCATTTTTCACTATCTGTTTCCTTCTGAGAAAGAAATACAATGGAATGGAAACCTTCCACCACAGGAGACACAGGTTACTCTATTGTTGGCAGAACTGCTCTTTTTTAGAGGCTACCTCTACCCATATGCTTGCCAAGTCAAGGGATAGGACAGAATTCTCAGACTAGTGGAACCTTTGGATACTTGAGCTGAAAGCAGAATGGGGAGAAATTACAAGTGGCCAGTGCCTTGATTAATAAGATTCTAATCTTCCATAGTCAGGTCTGCCTTCCCACACAGCTAAAGAATGACTTTTGCTTCTCCTGTGTCTTCCAGATTACTCAAGACTTCTTGGAATTTCTACCTCAAGGTGTAATTATATGGCTACAGACTAAGAAAAATAAATAACAACTTTGGGAAAAGGGTCTCAAAAGCATCTTACCTTTCCTCCATTTTTCTTGTGGGATGCTGGTCTGTGGCAAAATGAAGAATCCCCTGAATCAGCTGTCCATATGAAACACATCTGTAGTGTGTAGACTGAAATGTTACTGGTGCTTGATGAAGGCTAATCAAGATGGCATAAAACCTGTGGTTTCCTGTACTTGGATCTGTTCATGAGTGTCACTGCTTTGAGTCATGCTCTTCACGAGACTATCCTTGACAGCTGGCTTGTTTTTTCTCTTTCACCCTCTGGCTATGATAACTACTCAGTCTTTCCTTCTCTGTTAGTTGCAGTTGAAACAAGATCCTACTTAGTAAGCTAGTCTGGGTAACCATCTTTCCTCAGAGACTTCCAAGTACTGGGATTACAGGAAAGGCACAAACCAGCAGCAATGTGAGTAATAGGAATTTGAACCCAGATCCTCACAATTGCAGGATAAATGCTTTAACCACTGAGCTGTCTCTCAGGACTACTGAGGGACATTTTATAAAGGAGAAATCCCACTTGACATTCTCATTTTTTTTAAATACAAGTGACTTTTAAATTTTTTATTAAATTCTTTATTAATTACACTTTATTCACCTTATATACCCCTATAGTTCCCTCTTTCCTTCTGTCCCAATCCCTCCCTTCTTCTCCCTTCTGCACCTGTGTCCCTTCCCAATTCCACTCATAGGGGAGGTCTTCTTTTCCTTCCTTCTGTTCCTAGTCTATTAGGTTTCATCAGGAATAGCTGTGTTTTCTTCCTCTGTGGCCTGGTAAGGCCACTCCCTCCTCAGGGGGAGGTGATTAAAGGCAGGTCAATCGGTTCATGTCTGAGACAGTCCCTGTCCCCATTACTATGGAACCCACTTGGACACTTAACTGCCATGGGCTACATCTGTGCAGGGGTCCTAGGTTATCTCCATGCATGGTCCTTGGTTGGAGTATCAGTCTCAGGAGAGACACCTTTGCTCATATTTTTTGGTTCTGTTCTTCTCTTTGTAGATTTCCTGTCCTCTTCAGGAAATCTACTATTTCCCCTTCTTTCATAAGATTCCCTGTACTCTTCCTAAGGGTTGGACATAAGTCTAGTTATCTGCTTTGAAATTCTGCAGGGCAGAGCCTTTCTGAGGCTCTCTGTGGCAAGCTCCTGACTTGCTCCATTTTCTTTTTCTTCTGATGTTCATCCTCTTTGCCTTTCTGGATAGGGATTGAACTTTTTAGCAAGAGTCCTATGTCTTGAGTAGTTTCTTTAGATGTACAAATTTTAGTAGGTTTCTCCTATATTATATGTCTAAAGGAGTGATTAAATACCGTGTGTGTCTTTCTGCTCCTGGGATAGCTCACTCAGGATGATCCTTTGCAGTTCCCACCATTTACCTGCAAATTTCATGACATCCTTTTTTTTTTTTTTTTTTTATTGCTGAGCAATATTCCATTGTGTAGAGGTACCACAATTTCTGTTTCCAGTCCTCATTTAAGGTGCATCTGGGTTGTTTCCAGCTTCTGGCTGTTACAAATAAAGCTGCTACAAACATGGTTGAAATGTCCATATTGTATACTTAGGCCTCTTTTGGATGTATACCTAGGAGTGGTATAGCTGGATCTTGAGGAAGCACTATTTCTAGTTGTCTGAGAAAGTGCCAGATTGATTTCCAGAGTGGTTGTAGAAGTTTACGTATTTCTTTCCTTTTCTCTAGTCTTCTTTTTTTTCTTTCTCTCTCTCTTTCTTTCTTACAATTCATTCATTTTGTATCCCAGAAGTAACACCTCTTCCTTATCCCCTCCCAATCATACACTCCCTCTCTCTTCTCCTCCCATGCCCCTCCCCAATTCCACTGATAGTGGACCCCTCCTCCCCTTCCATCTGACTCTAGCCTATCAGATCTTATCAGGACTGGCTGCATTGTCTTCCTCTGTGGCCTGGTAAGGCTGCTCTCCCCTTAGGGGGAGGTGATCAAAGAGCCAATCACTGAGTTCATGTCAAACAGTCCCTGTTTTTTAAGCTATGGGATTATTCACTGGGTTTGCTGTTTTGTATGTTGGGTTGATTGCTTGGTTATTTGGTTCTTTTCTTGATATCCAGGAAACAGAGCATTAATTACAATAGGGTATGGTTGTCTCTGGCTTACCCACTTCATAGGGTAGAGGTGTTAATTTCTCATTCTACAATTCAATGCATACTAGTGATAACTTAGTGAATTCAAGTACTGCATTTACTATGCTGAAATATTTTAAATTACTTCTATCCCTGTGGACATTTTAGTTGATTTGTTTCCTAAGTACAGCTGGTATTTGATCTTTGCACTGACAGAACTATTTGAACGTTGTAATACCTTTGGGTGTGTTATTACATTGTCCTAATTTTTGTTAAGGGGATATAAAACAAAATATGAATATATATCATATATGATATAAACTGTGGGTTTGAAACTACGTATCAGAGCCTAATACTCTCAAAGTAGCTTAAAAAAACTGATACACTGATTTTTCTTCTTTAAGAATCAGATATCTGCCAATAGTTCCACAGCAAGTGGCAGGACCATGTGAGTCCCTTCTCCTTCGAAAGCTGCCTGTTTGGTGGGGCCAAACTCTATAGGTCTAGTGCCAGTAGACAGAATAGCTCTGAGTTTGTATTTATACCACCATGCTTATAGGGTGGTGTTTCACAGCCCTTCTCCCTATATTAAGCTCTTATATCAGTTTAGCCTCCTCTTTGGCAACATTTTCTGAGCTGCCCGGAAGTGGTACAAGAGCCTTTTTTTTGTCTGAGCCCTGTACTGTTCTTTATTATGAACACATTGTACAGCCAGGGGTCACTGAATTCCCCTCCATTCACTTCACAGAGAGACTTAGCCTACTAAGTCTGGGACTGGCCTTTGTCTCAGTTTGTAACCATCAATATTTGAAGATGTTTTGATATTATGTCAAAAGAGATAAGAAACGGTATTGTGCTTTTTACCTACAGCCTAAGAGCTCCTCAATTGTGTATTCTTGACCTAATTATCAGGACTGGAGAAAGTCCTCAAATCTAACCAGGGAGCAGTTGGTTACTCACAAAACAGCTGTGTCACCATTGCACCATCAGGCACATCTTGCCTGAAAGTTTGGTATATATTTCATAGGATTCATTGCTGGGTAAGGAAATCACTCTTTGTGATTATGCCAGTGCAAAGGTCTGATTGTGTGTGAATATGTTGTGGGCTTGCAGATATGGCTAATGTTCATCATGAGCATGTCTGCTAAGCCAGGAGATCCATTAGATAAAAGTCTAAGGCCATATTTTATAAATAAGTTCAGCAACAACCAGTATGCCCGAGTAGCTTAAAGCAAATGGGTGAAAGCAATGTAGCTGATCTATGAAGGTAAGGCTGGGCAATGTCAGGGACAATGATTAAGTGAGTTTTCTACAAACTCTGGTTATAAGCCAGTCCATTACTTTCCCAAAGGAACTGAATTAAGTTTTTATTCAAAGTTAAACATTCAGAAGGAATATTCATTAACAAAATTAGAGAAAATAAAAAATGGGCCTATTAGTATGCTCAGCAAGATTGTTAGTGACAAGATAAGCATTCCTGTGAGTTTCAGTATGTTAAGTGTACTCAGTCATTAAAATGTACATATGAGAAGGTAAATGAGTTTTTTCAAAAACACATGAGGGGGGTACTGATTGTATTCTCTATTACTGATAAGCAAAAAAACGGTGGAAGACATGTATGAAGGACATAACTTTGTGTCTATAGGATTGTGTCAATTCACACAGTGCCACAGAACCAATATTTAGGTATCTTGGCCAACTACATATGGAGGGAGGGACATCACTGAGAAATGAGCAAGTCAAATCTAAAATGTGAGGCCCTTTAGGCAAATTTCTGAAATCCATGAAAATGATGAATTCAGATGGGTGGAGGATGTGCAAAGTGAGCCAACTGATGTAGGCAGCAGAATGCATGAATTCTTGCATTAGAAATGACAACTGCCATTGTCATCCACAGCTTCGTACTTGCCAGGCCAGCAAAATCTAAGTCAAAAGAAGTTGTTCTCTCTACTAGAGATGAGTGTCAGAACTGGTATTTAGCATCTGTCACATGCTCCTCCAATCCTGCATCATGGATGTTTAATAATTTGTAGGAAGACCACAGGTTCTCTTATCTTCTCTTAGACCAACCTTTTTTTTTCTCTTTATTGATTGCAGTGAGCACACTTTCCAACACTATTTATGAATGTATTTGGTCCTTTAAACCCAAAGCTCTATAAAATGTAGACTTGTCTGGTATTTGTGGCTGTACCTGCAGCCTTCAGCACATGTGCATCAGAGAATCTGAGGCTCAGCACAAAGAGATGTTGCTGAGATCATAAGGTCCAGTGTGGGTTCAGTAACTGCTTCAGTCACCTGCATTCCTGTTCTAGTTTTACCCATTACACAGCTATGATATGGGAAATGATACCTGTGTCCTGTTCCTGACAAAACCTTCATATGCATGTACAATGTGACTGTCAACCTGAAGCTCATAGATGCTTCTGTCTTCCACTCAACATGGTATTAGAATTTGAGCTCAGAAAAATATATCCCAATTGCCAGCCTTTTATTTTTAAACTACTGGGTTTCTCTGTGTGACCATAGGTTGTCTTAGAATTGACTCTAGATCAGCCTGGCCTCAAATTCACAAAGCTTGCCTCTGCTTCCCAAGTGATGGATTAAAAGCATGTACCACCTGTGTATCACAAATCCTTGATACTGGATGACAGTGTATGACTTGATGCTGACAATAGAAGTGTATAGAGGTTTTTGAAACTTCCCTTGGGTCCTGGTGACTGTAGGAGGAACACAAATTTCTCTACCTTAAACCAGAATGTTGATGCATTTCAGAGTTAGGTGGGACTAGTACAATGAGAAAAGTTTTCCTCAGGTGTGTCAAGGACTAAGAAAATTTTCTCTATTGCTTACATCGTTCTCCATGTATAGAGAAACATGATTTAATTAATTTAAGTTTAAATTAAAACACAAATACTGGCATATTCCCTTTTTATTCAGTGGCTTTCATTCTATGGTAGCTGTGGGGACAGTCATACCACACAAGTGACACTACATGAGAAGACACAATGAAACGAATAGAAGTAATAGGAAAGAGAAATTGTCACACTAAGAAAGAGAAGGTGTTTAGAAATAAAAACTGAGTGGAGGCTCCAGAAAGACACACAATATTTGCAGATTTTTCAGGATCATATATTTTCTTGAGACACTCTTCTGCACTTGGGGAGAAGACATCTCTGTGTCTCATCAGTGGATTCTCAACCACGCTGATTCCTAGTTTACATAGGTAAACACTGACAATAGTCAGGAGGAGAGCAAGATACTGGTGCATTTATTGTTTACTTTGCTTTATTTATAATTCTTTTTGTTTTCCTCCCTCTATCTTGCTGTCTTTGTATGTGTTTCTCTGTCTCTGCCTCTGTGTCTTTGTTTCTCTGTCTGTGTCTGTCTGTGGCTCCCTGTCTCTCTCTGTGTCTGTCTGTCTGTCTTTCTCTGTCTCTCTATGTCTTTGTCTCTGACTGTTTGTCTGTGTGTATCTCTCTCTCTCTGTGTGTATCTCTCTCTCTCTCTCTCTCTCTCTCTTTCTCTCTCTCTCTCTGTGTGTGTGTGTGTGTGTGTGTGTGTGTGTGTGTGTGTGTGTGATAAGCTGTAAATTAACAGTGCCATAGAAATTCGACCTTCTCTCTGGTGCATGCCACAACCAAAGAGAAAAGCCAATTCTGAATTCTTATAAATTCTTTCCATCCCTTCACTTCTGATAATAGGATTGTTTCTCCACTGAAATATGCTGCATGCTTCTTTTCTTCCCCTCTACATTTTTAAATAAAATTTACACAGTCTATAGTCTATACTGCATTCCATTAGCTAACTAATTAATAGAGTTTTAAATTATTTTAATTTATGTGTTCACTTTGCATGTGTCTCTCAGCCCTTTCTAATCTTAATAAAGGGTCCATATTCAAGATAGCTGATTTACCATTTTATGTTCTGCCTTCTGTTTCTAAGGGGGAATAACAGATACTAAGAATGTTGTGGGAAAAAGCTGTGAATAACGAGAAAATCAATGAAACCTGAGGTAATTACAACAGTTGGGATATTTGACTTCACTAACTATATCTTTGCCAAAAACCAGGAACAGAAAACTGATCATCTTTGGATTAAAACTGTACAGTGACATGTTCAGCTGAAGGAAATGGAACATCTCATTTAATTTTGCAAGCTGAGAGTGAATAACAGCCACAGCCTTCACATAAAAAGAAAGGGGGCAGATATGAAGACTAGAGGAGGTGAGGAGATAAATATGAAATCATGTCATGAACACATAGAGTCCACTAGCACTCAGTTAAGGGGCCCAGGATATCATAAGGGCATCAGGTTCTTACTGACTGTTGAGACATTTCCTACCACAGGACATCACATGGGCTTAGTGGGGCCTGAGGAAACCAGATAAAAGAGTCTCTTTTCTACGGCTGTCCCCAGTCTGAAGACCTGAAGTCTACTTTACAGTCAAGTAATGACCTCCTGGTTCCAGGCAGCTTCAGCTGTTCCTTTGAAGAAGTCCCTTCTAACTGAAACATTATCTTCTAGAGGAAGGAAGGAGGATCCTGAGGCCCTCCGAGCAGCTGAGGCTACCCTGAGAAGACTCTTGTAGTAATGTGCCCTACTGCCTTCAGGTCCTGCAGGGATCTCCAAAGTTGTAGCTTTCCTAAGATGTCATCCATGCTCAGGTGGCCTTTTTAGGTGCAGTTGTCTCTGAGACATCTTTGCTCCTGTAAGTAACCCCTTATCCACACTCCACTAGGAATCCCTCACTCTTAGTCCTGAAATACACTTCAAACTTGTTCACCAAGTGAAACTCTGGTAGAGTTCATAGGTTTCCTGGGTAAGTAGATGTTTATTCACATCTCCCCTGAAAGGTCACAATACTACTTGGTGTCCAAACATAGACAACAAAATAAAAGAAGAGTTTGAGAGGAGAGTGTGTGGCCCCTGAAATGAAAATAACTAAATGCATCTGGTGTTCTAAAATGCACATGACCCTATGAGGTCAAGAGCAGAATGCTATGGGTTGAGTGTGGAAAAGAGTCTGTAGGTTTAAATACCTTAAATGCTTCCTCACCAGAGGTTGAAGCTGCTTGAAGAGATTGTAGAAACTTCAGAACCTAGAATATACAGAAGTAAGCCAGTGAGAGGGAAGTCTTCTTGTTACCCTCCATATCCTGTCCTCTACAGTGAGATCTTCCATGTTCTCTGACTTCCATTTTATTCTGTTCAGGTGCATGGTACCAAATAAGCATGGGCAAACCTCAAAATCATACATAAGTGATCTGTTCTTGCCTCATTATTCTGTAAATTATTTCATCACCTAATCCAGCACATTTACGGTTCAGCTTATGGTGAAAGATCTTTGTACTGAAATTAGCTATGTAGTGCACATGGTGCAATCAGCTATGGTGCACATGCTACAAAGGGTTGACTCTGATTTAATCTAAAAGCAAAATATAGTTACCATCATTGCTGTTTCACCTTTCTTTTTATACTTTAGGAAGACAGAAGGCATTTGTTAATTATTACAAATTAGCTTGAACTGAAGCACCAAATTTTAAGAGAGGACTTGACATACCATTTTATATCATTGAGTATGTTTAAAAACAGTAGAATTAATTTTCAGTTTCATTCAAAATATATCTTTGCCATCCCAATTCTGAGTGAGAATAATTTCCTCGAGGGAAGCCATAAGAGCTGCAATCTATGATGTCTTCATGAAAGATTTTAACAAGTATTCAAGGGTTATTTACTTCTACACTGTTGACAATATATCCAGTCAGATTCTTTGTTGGTAACCATCATCTTACAATGCAGCAGATTAAAGGACCTAGTACCATTAATTTTCTGTCCCTTGAAACCAGATGCATGAAGCATATAAATATTATTATGAAAATCTTGAGTCGTATTAATTATAGATGACACATTTGAAAAGTTATATTTAGATATTGAGTTTTATTACCCATATAAATAGGACTTTTTTATTTCCAAACTACAGTTTATAATTTCCTCACCCTTCCCCATAGGCTTAGCAGGTCCTGGGTGATGATAAGGACTGAGTAGCCAAAAAAATTTTATTAAGCATCATAGGAATACTTTTATCTCCACAGCTTACTTCTATGTTAACTGTAAGATTGGGAGTATATGATCCATATGTATCACTGATCCCTGTTACCTGTACAGTTAGCTCAGACAGCACAGCAAGGAACAAATTTGTAGCATTCTTGATGGTATCATTAACTTTTGGTCTCCAGTAGAGACATAAACATAACCTCCTCAGCCCCATTTTAACACCTTTCCTGGTTCACACTCTAATGTAAGAACATCTTTGTACTATGCAGGCAGACCAAATTTAGCTGTTTCTTAGAATCCAATGCATTTAGCAGCTGTTGTCCCTGCTTCATTAACATTAAAAATTTTAAAGTTAGTAAAGCATTATGAAGTCTAACCCTGGGAATCCTCATAACTTTCTGTTGTTTAAAAATCCTCTTTTGTAGCGTGCAATCAGACCCTTTTAACAATTGTTTATTGTAGTTACATGATTGTGGGAAGCTGCTTCTGACATGGCTATTTTGGCTTGATTTTAGCCCAGCTCTTTTAGAGGTCATTGCTATTTTCTGTACTAACCAAGCTTAAAGTGTCTATTTCTCTGCTAGCTAGGAATTTCCCATACATCAGATGACAGGCTGTTGCTGTGGGAAACTTAAGGAGTCTGATGCTTGGAATTCTACTTCCTGGCCTTGGGAGATGCGGGTCTAATCTACAGTTCTGCTTCTCAGAGACTGTCCTTGGCGGTCCTTGGAAGTGGGGTGTTCTGTTCCTGAGAACAAGATAGACACGTTCTGTGCAAAGCTGGGAGCCAGATAATGGGTTCTGTACAATCTTGAGTGAATTCTCAGATACCTTGCAAATTGACGCAAATACTGATATTGTGAGAAGATTCATTTGTGATTCTTTGCTATATAAGTGTATGCTTTGCCTTCAATAAACGAGAGTTGATCAGACTCCTGTCTTGTCTCCATTCTTCGAGTCTCTTGTCCCACACTATTCTAGTCCCCTCTCTTATGGTCTCATTCAACTGATCTGTGGAACATGTCACATGATTAGCAAGGTTAATTCTGAATTAGCAGGAATATCTTCAGCAGTTTTTGAATGCAATATATCTTCTGCCTCACCATTCAGCCAGGACATTTTCTCACCTATGTTTGTAGCAGCTTTATTTATAATAGCCAGAATCTGGAAACAACCTAAAGGTCCCTCAACAGAGGAACTGATGCAGAAATTGTGGCACATTTACACAATGGAATACTCAGCTATTAAAAACTAGGAAATCATGAAATTTGCAGGCAAATGGATGAAACTAGAAAAGATCACCCTGAGTCAGGTAACCCAGAAACAGAAAGACAGGCATGGTATACACTCATTTATCAGTGGATATTAGCTGTATAATATAGAATAGACATACTAACGTCTACAGACCTAAAGAAGCTAAACACTAAGGAGGACCCTGGGGAGGATGCTTAAATTCCATTCCGAATGGCAAACAGGATAGACACCATAAATGATGAAAGGGAGAAACATAATGGGAGCCTACTATAGAGGGTCCTCTGAAAGGCTGCACCCAACAGGGGATGGAAGCAGATGCTGAGAATCACAGCCAAACTTTGGGCAGAATGCAGGGAGTCTTATGGGAAAATGGTCGAGGGGGCATATAGAAGGACAGGAAGGAGACAGGAGCCCCACAAAGAGACCAAAAACTCTGAGCTTAGGGTTTCCTGCAGAGACCGATGCACCAACCAATTACCATGCATGGAGAAGATCTGGATCCCCTGCTTAAGTGTAGCAGATTAACAATAAAATTCTAAATTCTGGGCTAGCTGTGTTAATTCAGGCTGCAGACTCAGAGCCCTGTCTGTCATTCTTTAGAATTTAGGCCTGCATTGGCAGGCCCTTAGCAGAAAGAGCTGGAAGAGGTGAGCACATCTCTAATGTATCATTTTCCTTGGCTGCTGAGACCCCCTGCTGCCCTGGCATACAGCATACTAAGGCTTGGCCGAGGCTTGAGTAGGGCCAGGGGTGTGGTCATGAAGGACTGACTCCCTATTTGGCAACTGGCTGCCATTGGGTTCATCTTCATAATGGGTGAGATCAGAGAGTGCTGATAGCACCCCTTCCTGAATCCTCTGTCATCATAGGATTAGGATATGCTCAGTCCTGGTGTGACTTGGAGTGCTGCAGAGTGTTGACACATTGGGGTGGAGGCTTCACTTTTCTGGCTGGAAATGGAGAGGGGAAGGGGGACAGAGAGAAAAGAGGTACTGGAAGAACTGGAGGGAAAGCGAACCCTTGGGATGTAAGTAAATAAGTGTTAGAAAAGAAAAGTTGTATAATTGATTCAGAAATAATACCATTTCTAAAATTAAAAGAAAACGTTCAAATTAAACCCAAACTTCTTATTTTAGTATCAGGTCAACGACTTTGATGTCAGTTAAAGGGCAGTGTTTGGGAAAGTGAACTCATGTTTTCAGATGACAGTAAAGCAATATTCCATCCTAGCAAGCAGATGATAAGAGAATCTTGATGTTAATCTAGGAGTTAGCAGATGAGAACTTAGAAAGGAGAAGGATGGTTTAATGAACAGAAAGAATACTAAAGAAGATGGCTTGCTGTCTCAGCAGTTAATATCATGCCCTGTCCTTGAAAGATATCAGATTCAATACCGTGCCCTGAAAAAAATTGGTGTTAATAACCACCTGTAACAATAGCTTTAAATCATGAGATGCCCTCTTCTAGGCAACACGAATTCTCTTGTGCACATAACAAGATACTAAAACACAGACATTCACACAAAAACACACACACACAAACATATATATCCATAACTTAAATTTCATAATTTTAAAAATATACAGGAGAATATTTTAAAGGCACGGCACTAGAATGCTGCTTTTCAGTGTACATTTAAGATGTCAGATATGCAAGAGCCTACATAGGTCTTATATCCACTTATAAGTGAGTATATATCCTATGTGTCTGTCTGCTTCTGGGATACCTCACTCAGGATGACCTTTTCTAGATCCCGCCATTTGCCTGCAAATGTCATGATTTCCTTAATTGCTGAGTAGTATTCATTGTGTAAATGTACCACAATTTCTATATCCATTCCTCTACTGAGGGGCATCTGGGCTCTTTCCATCTTCTGGCTATTACAAATTAAGTTGCTATGAACATGGTTGAGAAAACATCCTTGTTGAATACCTGAGTATCTTTTGGATATATGACTAAGAGTGGTACAGCTGGGGATTAAGGTAGCACTATTCCTATAGATGTATAATATAGGGTAAATATGCTAAAATCTGTACTCCTAAAGAAGCTAAGCAAGAAAGAGGAGCCCGGACAAGATGCTCAATCTTCATTCAGAAATGCAAATGAGACAGACTTCAGAAGAGGGAGAAAAAAGGGAACAGGACAGGAGCCTATCATAGATGGACTCTGAAAGAAGTCACCCAACAGGGTATCAAAACATATTGTGAAATGCATAGCCAAACTTTGGGCAGAGTTCAAGAAATCTTATGAAAGAAGGAATACATAGAAAGACCTGGAGGGAACAGGAGCTCCTCAAAGGGAGCGAAAGAACCAAAAAATCTGGGCACAGGAGTCTTTTCTGAGACAGATAATCCAAAGAAGGACCATGCATGGATATAACTTAGAACCCTGGCACAGAAGTAGCCAAAGGCAGCTCAGTATCCAATAGGGTTCCTCAATAATAAGACCAGGGACCATCTCTGACATGAACTCATGGGCTGGCTCTTGGATCACCTCCACCTGAAAGTGGAGCAGCCCTGCCAAGCCACAGAAGAAGACAAAGAAGCCAGTCCTAATGAGACCTGATAGACTACGGTCAGATGGAAGGGAAGGAGGACCTCCTCTATCATTGGACTGGGGGAGGGCCATAGGAGAAAAAGAGGGGAGGGGATGGGATTGTGAGGGGAGTGGGGAGGGAGCTATAGCTGGGATACAAAGTGAATAAACTGTAATAAATAAAATACAATAAAATAAAAGAACCTACATAGGAAGGATTAGATATGAGAAGGGATGACTGGGACTTTCTTTATGCATACTGCAAAATAACCTTCAGTTTTAAATGTACCATAAGAGATACAATAAAATAGTTGATAATAGACTAAAACATTATTAAAATTGTCTCTTCTTAGTATGTTTGAATTTTAGATGACTGTGACAATCAAAACTCTTTGCAGTTGTCACATTTCTTTATTTGACTTTATGAATGTTTTTTTATTTTATTTCATATTAATCATAGGTTATGTACTTTGTATCCCAGCTGTAGCCCCCTCCCGCATTCCATCCCTATCCAGCCCATCCATCCCTCATTTCCTCCCTGCCCCTTTCCAAGTCCACTGATAGGGGAGGACCTCCTTTCAATCCATCTAACTCTAGCTTATCAGGTCTCCTCAGGACTGGCTGCAGTTATTACATTTCTGTTGAAGGAAAACATGGGTCTTAGTGAAACAGTATTTCACTAGGAACTACTAAATATTCTTTTTGCTTCTTGGTTTTTTGTTGGTTTTAGAATCACCCCTGGGCTGAAGCTTAAAGGATTAGGTTTCTTTTTCTAAATAAATATTTTATTTTCATTTCCTGTTTTATATTATGCTTGCAGTAGCCACAAAGATTAGAAAACAATATTTAATCGCAAGATCTTCCATTAAGATGAATGAGAGCTTCCATTTCAGTGCTGTGTAGTGAATAATTTCATTATGCTTTTTGTATTTTTTGTAGTATGTTTTACATTGAAGCACATGAATATAAGAACTGGTTACCTTTTCCAAGTCATCATGTAAAAGTTGGGTCCTGGGGCAGAAAGACCATCAGCCTTATTGGAAAGATACCAAAAAGTGGGGGGTGAGGCTTGTACAACTATAATTTCCCTGATGTGTAGATGTCAGTGTAAAAACACATTAAGTAATATCCAGGACAATATATCTTAAAAAGAGCCCACTGTCCCTAGGTACTGTGTACTCCATCATAGATGAAGCCCCAGCCCCCAAATAACACTTCAAAACACACAGCATGAAGTGATTGAGGTCCTTAAAGAGAACATCAATAAATATCTTAAAGAAACCCAGAAAAATACAAAAAAATTAGAATGCACCATCAGCCGTCCCTGTCTTTGTGCAGCTTAGGTCTGCTAATGATGATGGAGAAGCTTATGATGAGATGATGTGGCATCTAATAGACATGCTAGAATAAAACACTTTAAAGAGCCTATTTTAAAGTTTGGGATGCATTTTGCATTTGTTAAATGATTATTTATAATTAGGCAATGCGAAAAATTTAAAATAGGGAGATCCAAGATGGCTGCCACGAGAGAACACTGTGTCTGAGGAGTAGGAGAGCAGAAACAATGCAGCGACCAGGAGACTGAACTCTGGGACCTAAAACGCCAGCATTGTGAGTGCCAGGTGAGCAGAACTCCTACGGTGAGAAAATCAAGTGGGAAAACCCTAGGGACACCCAGTTATTACCTGGAGAAATTTCCCTG
>CM053758.1:30406766-30441787 GCA_028658305.1 Pachyuromys duprasi
CAATGCTTGTTTGAATGAACAAATGGGATGGACATTGAGTGGAGGAGAAAACAAGCAACAGAACAGGAGCATGCCAAAGAGGACCTCGGGGTGCGAGGGGGGTCAATGTAGCGAAATATCAGAGCAGATATTAAGACTCGAGATCAAGCCTCTGACAGAGGGCGAGAAGTAACGATAGAACTGGGGGAGGTAGTTGAGACTTGGGGAGAACAAGAGCTCCACAAAGACCAAACTGAGCAGGGCACAGGGGTCTTGTATGAGACGGTTTCTACAATCAAGGACCATGTGTGGATGTGGCCTGGAACCCCCACACAGGTGGAGCCCATGATAGCTCATTGTCAGAATGAAGACCCTATTCAGGGAAACAGGGACTGTTTCAGTCATGATCTTGATGGCTGACTCTTTGACCCTCCCCCATACAAGCCGGGGAGTGACAGACTGGCTAGATCCCAGGGGAGGACATTGCAGCCAGCCCTGAGGAGTCAGGATAAGCTGGGGTTGGATGGAAGGGAAGGAGGTCCTCTTCTGTTGGTGTACTTGGAGGGGGTGGGGAGGAGGGAGATGAGGGAGGGAGTGGGAGGGTAGGAGGAACTGAGGGAGGGGGCTACACCTGGGATTCAAAGTACCTAACCTGTGATTGAGATAAAAATAAATATATTTAAAAAATTAGGCAATGCAAAGAGACTTATTACCCAAGATTGGAAGAGTTTCGTGAAGCTGGTCAACAATTGCAATGTTTACCATGGTGAGGAATGAAGCCACGAAAATGGATCAATGTAATAAGGCAGGGGAGGGGGGGTAAATGTTGCTAAAGACCAGCTGCTTGATGAAGAGGGTTAAGCTGATTTGCAAGAGCAAATCTGGTCTGATGTCATACTTGAACAATTTCATGCTGTAGCTTTAAGAGGGTGAGACCAGGTTAAGAAGCCAGTGAAAGAACTATCTCCTTTACTATGGTAATACAAAGCTCTGGAGAAGTCCTCACTGAATTCTTAGAGAGACTGACTTTTGCTCTCAATAAAACTGAAAACAAGCAACAGGACAGGAGCATACCAAGGAGGACCTATGAAAGAATCAGTATAGCAATGTATCAAAGCAGATATTAAGACTCACAATTAAGCCCTTGGCAAAGGCAAGAAGTAATAATAAAAACAGGGGAAGTTAGTAAGACTTGGGGAGAACAAGAGCTCCACAAAGATCAAACTGAGCAGGGCACAGGGGTCTTATATGAGACACTTTCTCCAACCAAGGACTATATTTTGGATGTGGCCTAGAACCCCTGCTCTGATGTGGCCCATGATAGCTCAGCGTGGAACTGAAGACACTAGTAAGGGAAACAGGGACTGTTTCAGTCTTGAACTTGATGGCTGACTCTTTGACCCTCCCCCATACATGCCAGGGAGTAACAGCCTGGCTAGATCCCAGGGGAGGACTTTGCAGCCAACCCTGATGATACAAGATTAACTGGGGTTGGATGGAAGGGGAGGAGATCCTCCACTGTCAGTGGACTTGGAGGGGGCAGGGAGGAGATGAGGGAGGGCTGGGGAAGGTGGGAGGGAATGAGGGAGAAGGCTACGCATGGGATGCAAAAAACCTAACCTGTGATTGATATAAAAATAAATAAATTTATTAAAAAACTGTATCAGATCCTGAAACCAGAAAGTCATTGATAGATATCTTGGCATTTGAAAATTCAAGTTTGCAATGTTAGAGAGCAATCAGGCCACTAGAAGGGTGAGGGGCCCCAACTGATGGGTAAATAAGAGAGATAGCTGATATTTGCTCTCAGAAGCATAATGCCAATATCATTGGACAGGCTGTAACAAGAAATCTTACAAATAAAAATGTCCAGTGTTATAATTTTGGGGAATTTGGCCATTTCCAATGATATTATAATACTAGAAGCTTCAGAGTTCAAAATAGTAGGCACAAAAATTCTGAAGAAAATGGTGTTCATAGAAGAGAACAGGCAGTTTCTGGCTGCAATGAAATGCAAAAGCTTCCAGGATTTTGTAGCCTTTGGTTTGTAGCCTTTGTGGCAAGGGAAAATATTGGTCTAGGGATTGTAAATCCAAGAGAGGTGTACAAGGTAACCTCTTGCCTTTGGGAAATAAACAAAGGGGCTGTCAGCTTGAGGGCCAGAAACAAATATTTCCAGCCATCTCCCTTTAGTCAACCAGGAAGTATCAATGAGGCAGGAAAATCAATATTAAGTGTTAGTGATCTTATGCATGCTACTGAAAGTAGTAGAGCTTTGGGTCTGGCCACAGATACTCTTCTTAAACTGTCCCCAAATGTTGAAGTTACAGGATAGCCTATGTTGTTTATGGTACTTTAACTTCAGGGACAGTAGGAATAATCCTGTGATTAAGTGGGTTAATATCTCAAATATTTATTGTTCATGCAGGTATCATAGATGAGGATAAAAGGGAAGAGATTAACATCATGTCATCTGTGAAAAGGAAGATGCAAATTAATACAGGGGATAGAATTGCCAGCTGTTATTGTTTCCTTACATCAAGGGCAAGGCCACTCCAGTAGAAAGAACAGGGGATTTGGGGAGTACTAGAAAGCATGTATTCTGGCAAAGAGTGGTTAACAATGAGAGACCAATATTAATATTACAAATAAATGGTGTTGAAATAGAAGGTTTGGTGAATAAAGGAGCTAATGTCAGTATGCTTTCCCAAAAGTCTTGAAATCCAGATTGGCCACTATAGAAGATTTATACGCAGTTTATAAGAATTGGTAAATTTTCACAAAGAAGACAAAGTGATCCAGTGGATTGTATATGTAGGAACAGAAGGACAAACAGGGAAGCTGAAACCTTATGTGGCTGACATACCCATAATTTTATGGGGAAGGGATCTTTTACAACAATGGCGTACCCCAATTAATATTTGGGTAATTGAGAAAAAGCACAAGTTGTGCCCATTGTACAAACACAGAACAACACAGGAATTGATTTTCCAAATATATAATAGGGGCCACTGCTGAGATACCAACACTCTTGACCCTGAAATGGATTTCAAACACACCTGTGTGGCAAGAGCAGTGGTCCATAACCAAAGAAAAATCACAGGCAGTTGAACAACAGGTAAAAGAGCAGCTGGAGGCTCAGCTTGTAGAACAGTCTACCAGCCCATGGGATTGCCCTGTGTTTGTTCTAAAAACGAAATCAGAAAAGTAGAGGATGATAATAGATTTAAGAATAGTCAGTAGAGTAATTCAACCAATGATTTCTTTATAGCCTGGACTTCCTTGACCTAGATAATTGACTTGAATGATTGCTTTCTCTCAATACCCTTGCATGGGCAGGAAGGGAAAAGTTTCCTTTCTCATTATCTACTCTGAACAGTAGTAATCCAATAAAGAGATACCACTGGAAGATGTTGCCACAGGGATTGTTAAATAGTCCAACTGTCATATCAATATTTTGTGTGACAACCATTAGAAATAATTTGGAAACATTTTTCTCAATTTATCACATATCATTACATTACATTAAGTGGATGACATTTGGTTGACTGATTCTAACACATATACTTTACAATAAATGCTTAAGGAAACATAAGATGGGTGTTACAGATTGCTTCAGTAAAAATACAAAGAGGAGATTCTCTTAGGTATTTGGGTTATAAAATCAGTCAACAAAAACTCAGCTACAAAAGCTACAAAACTGTAGCAACCAATAGCAAACTCTTAAAATTTTTCAAAATTGATGGTCAGTATTAACTGGCTGATGCCTAAGTTGGATTGAGTACCTATGAGTTAAGTTAATTGATTTTAAACATTACATGGAGATTCAAACATAAACAGTCCAAGATATCTAACAGCTGAAATCAGAAAAATAGTTAACTCTTATAGAAAAAAGACTGAAAGATAAATATATGGATTGAATTGAACCTAAACTGTATTGTATTTTGGTCATTTTGCCTTCATCTCATTCTCCTACTGGCCTCATTATGCAAATGAAAGATAGTGTTATGAGATTGATTTTGTTAACACATAAACAAAGAAAATATTGAAGACATACATATAGAAAAAATTTTTGAATTAGTTATAAAAGGTAGAATAATGCTACATCAATTATCAGGAAGAGACCATGCTGAAATTGTAGATACTCTTACTAATACTGATATCATGTCATTGTAGGTGTTCAACAAAGATTGGCAAAGAGCTTATAATACCTTCTTGGGAGAAATTAATAAAAATATCCTAAAAGTAAATGTATTTCATTTATAAAAAGAATGAATTGGATTCTTCCATGTATTGTAAAGAGAACACCAATTCCAGAGGCAACACATTCTATACTGATATAAACAATAACATGATGGCAGCTTATAAGTCAGACAAAATAAGCGAGGTGATCCAAAGTCAATACATCTCAGTTCAAAAATCAGAACTTTATGCAATCCTTACAGTATTATTAGATGTTTCTTAATCCATTAATATTATTACTGATTCTTTCTATGCATAAAGAGTTGTTTTGCCTATAAAGACTGCTGAATTTGTACCTGATAATTCAGAAATAACCTCCTTATTTATATGATTACAAAAGATGATTAGAAGTAGAAAGCATTCATTATATATTACTCCATATATTACTCATATTCGGTCTCATACAGGCATACGAGGTATACTGGCACAGGGAAATGAGGAAGTTGACCAATTACTAGTAGAGAATGTCTTAGAAGCCTCCCAATTTCATAAGAAACATCATGTTAATGGTAAAAGTTTAAGGAAACAATTTCTGTCACTTGACAACAAGGCAAGGAAATAAAAAAATATTCTACATGCTCTCTATAGAACCAAATTCCATTAGAAGCTGGTAGTAACCCTAGAGATACCAATGAAAATGAAATCTGACAGATAAATGTTTTTCATTTTGCAGAATTTGGATAAATGTATATATACCAAATTATTGACACATACTCAGGATTTCAATAGGCAACTGCTTTAAGTTCTGAAAAGCTGATTGAATAGTGATAAACTTATTAGAAATAATGGAAATTACCTGCACAAATTAAGGCTGATAATGTTCCCACACACGTATTCACAGAGATGAAAGAATTCTTCGCATATTACAATATAAAAACACATTATGGGTATCCCACATATCCTACAGGACAAGCACTTGTAGAGAGAGCCACAGGTGGACTTTGAGGAAAGGAAATATAGAGAGGTCCACTCACACTGAGTGATGGCTTTTAGATCACATTGCTGCACTCATCTTCATGCTTCAAAATTGACTTTGCAGAGAGAACATTCCAGAGAACTTCTCAGGGCAATCCAACTGAGACTTGAGGCTTTCACTGACTTGTACTGATCATCTGAATCATGTTTCTGCTTGGTGTTGGCCTTTGGACTGGACTATTTATATCCAATGACTGATTTTGGTAAGCCCCTAAACACCCATTGATCCAAATCAGCAAGAAGTAGATAAAAGAGGTCTACAAACGCTTTCCCTAGTAATCTTGTATCTAAGGTCAGAGTGCAGGGAATCTTATGAAAGAAGGGGTAGATAGAAAGACCTGGAGGACATAGGAACTCCACAAGGAAAGCAACAGAACCAAAAAAAAAATTCTGGTCTTGTCTGAGACTGATACACCAAACAAGGACCATGCATGGAGATAACCTAGATAACCTAGAACCCCTGCACAGATGTAGCCCATGGCAGCTCAGTCTCCAAGTGGGTTCCCTAGCAAGGAGAACAGGGGCTGTCTTTGACATGAACTCAGTGGCTAGCTCTTTCACCACCTCCCCCTGGTGGGGAGCAGACTTTGCAGGCCACAGGGGAAGAAAATACTGCCAGTCCTGATGAGACCTGATAGCCTAGAGTCAGATGGATGGGGAAAAGGACCTCTCTTATCAGTGGACTTGGCGAAGGGCATGGGAGGAGATGAGGGAGGGAGATATGACTGGGATAAAAAGTGAATAAACTATAATTACCAAAAAATTAAAATGAAAAAGAAAGAAAAGATAAGGGAGGGTAAAGGTAGTTAGAAACCATAAGTAAAAGAGGTTTAGTGAAAAATCTAGGCCTACAAGGAACACATCAAAAATATAATCCAACATTATCAAGTAGGCTTCATCCCAGGAATGCAGGGGTGGTTCAACATATGAAAACCCATAAAGGTAATCCACTATAAAAACAAACTGAAAGAAAAAAACACAAGGTGATGTAATTGGATGCTGAAAAGGCCTTTGGCAAAATCCAACACTCTTTCATGTGAAAGTCTCAGAGAGATGAGGGAAGCATGGCTCATACCTAAACACAATACTGGCAACATACAGCAGGCCAATAGCCAATATCAAGTTAAATGGAGAGAAACCTAAAGAGTTTTTCCTAAACTCAGTCACACTACAAGGCTACCAACTCTCACTACATCTCTTTAATATAGTACTTGAAGTACTAGATAGAGCAATAAGACAAGGAAAGATGATCAAGGGGATACAAATTGCAAAGAAGAAGTCAAAGTATTGCCTTTCAAAGATGATATTATAATATATATAAGTGACCCCCAACATTACAACATAGAAGACCTAAGGCTGATACGTACCTTCAGCAAAGTGGTTGAACTCTAAATTAACTCAAAAATGTCAGCAGTCCTTCTTTATAAAGTGAAAAGGGGCCTGAGAAATATTTTGGAAAACAACCTCCTTCAAAATCACAACAAATATAATATGTCCTGATGTATCTCTAATTAAATAAGTAATTGAAAGACCTATAGACAAGTCTTCATGTCTTTGAAGAAAGAAATTGAAGATTTTAGAACATGGAAAGATCTCTTATTCTCATGGATATATAGGATTAAGAGTAAATATGGCCTTGCTGCCAAAAGCCATAGACAGAACCAATGCAATTCCCATCAGAATTCCAACTTAATTCTTTTTTTCCTCAGAGAATTTAATACTTTGATATATTTATTTGTGATTTATTACAACTTATTTACTTTGTATCCTGACTGTAGCCCCCTACCTATCTCCTCCCAGTCCCACCAACACTCTTGCTTCTCCCCCTATGCCCCTTCCCTAGTTCACTGAGAGGGGATGTCCACCTTCCCTTCTATCTGACCCTAGTCTATCAGGTCTCACCCGAACTGGGTGCATTGTCTTCCTTGTGGAGCTCCTGTCCCCTCCAGGTCTTTCAACTTCCCCTTCTTTCATAAGATTCCCTGCACTGTGCCCAAAGTTAAGCTATGAGTTTCAACATTTGCATCGATACCATGCAGTCTTTCAGAGGCCCTCTGTGATAGGCTACTGTCCTGTTCCCTGTTTGTTTTCTCTCTCTTCCAATGTCTATCCCATTTGCTTTTCTGAATGAGGATTGATCATCTCATCGATTTTAGTATGTAGCCAAGAGCAGCTCAGTCTCCAAGTAAGTTTCCTAGTAAGGGGAACAGGGACTGTCTCTATCATGAACTCAGTGGCTGGCTCTTTGATCACCACCTGCTGAATGGGAAGCAGCCTTACAAGTCACAGAAATAGACAATGCAGTCAGTCCTGATGAGACCTGATAGGCTAGGGTGAAATGGAAGGGAGGAGGATTGGGAGAGGGGCATGGGAGGTACTGAGGGTAGGGGTGGGATTAAAGAGGCCAAGAGAAGGGACAACTTGGATACAAAATGAATAAACTGTAAGAAATAAATTAATTAATTAAAAAAAATTCCCTGAACTCTGCCCAAAGTTTGGCTGAGTCTCAGCTTCTGCTTCCATAACCTAATCAGTAGGGTATTTCAGAGGCACTGTGTAGAAGGCTCATGTCCTGTTCCCTGTCTTCTGCTACTTCTGATGTCTACCCGTTTACCCTTCTGAATGAGAATTGAGAATCTTCCCTAGGCTCCTCCTTCTTATTTTGCTTCTTTAGGAGTATAGATTTTACTATGTTTATCCTATATTAAATGTCTAGTATCCACTTATTAGAAAGTATATATCATTTGTGTCTTTCTACTTTTAGGTTACTTCACTCAGGATGATCTTTTCTAGTTCCATTGTGTAAATGAACGACAATTTGTGTGTCCATTTTTTAATTGGGGGACATCAAGGTTGTTTCCAGATTCTGGCTATTTTGAATAAAGCTCCTATGAACATAGTTGATCAAATGTCCTTGTTGTATGGTTTAGCATCTTTCGAATATATGCCTAGGAGAGGTATAACTGGATCTTGAAGTAGCACTATTCCTAATTTCTGAGGAAGCGGCAGAGTGATTTCCAAGATGATCGTACAAGTTTACATTCCCACCATCAGTGGATGTGGACCCCCTTTCTTCACATCCTGGCCAGCATGTGCAATCAATTGTGTTTTTATATTAGCCATTCTGATGGATGTGAAGTGGAATCTCAGGGTCGTTTTGATTTGCCTTTCTCAGCTGACTACGGGTGTTGAACATTTCTTTAAGTGTTTCTCTGCCATTCGATGTTCCTCTCTTGAGAATTCTCCCTTTAGCTCTCTACCCCATTTTAAATTGGATTCTTGGTTTGTTGGTGTTTACCTTATATATCCTTATATATTCTGGATATTAAACCCTCTGTCAGATGGAGGGCTGGTGAAGAATTTTTCTTAATCTGTAACCTATCATTTTGTTCTGATGAAGTGTCTCTTGATTTTCAGAAGCTTTTCAGTTTCATAAGGTTTCATTTGTTGATTATTGATCTTAGAACCTGTGTTGTTGGTTTTCTGTTTAGAAAGTTGTCTCCTGTGCCAGTGAGGTCCAGGCTCTTCCCTGACTCTTTTGTCTAACCAATTTAGTTTGTCTTGTTTTATGTTGAGGTTTTTTTATCCACTTGGACTTTAGTTTTGTGCAGGGTGAAAAATATGGATCTATTTGCATTTTTTGCATGTAGATATCCAGTTAGACCAACACCATTTGTTGAAGATGTTATCATTGGTGAAGATGCTATCAGGATATGCCTTCTGTTTTAGAGTGGTGCCTTTTCCTGTAGATGAAGAGTATTTCAACCTGATTTTGAATACAGAGTAAGTGCTTTTGTATTTTCTATGTAAATGTCATCATTAGTGTTGCATGAAGTTTATTAGAATGAGGAGCAGAGCACTGCTCTGTGTCTTCTGTCTTGTTCTTCATAACTACTCACACAAAGCAACCCCAAATTCATTTAGAGACTGAAAGTTATTTTTACACTTTTAATTAGTACAGAGCTATTATGTTTCCTCCACTTAGACTCCCACTTGCAAGCTGCAAGCTGATAAAAGAAAGAATTCTACCTTGGCTCATTATATACAGCCCTTACTTAACAGTTTCTATAGCACATTAACTAGAGATGTTTTATCAACAGGAATCACATACTATTTTAATAAGTTTTTTTTGTGTGTGAAACAGTACAATTAAATGACTTAAGAAATTGGCTGATGGTCCTTACACCAGTGTGTAGCTCCAAATGCATGTGGTGAGGCAAAGAATGCTTATATCATACTTAACTGAGGAGATCTTCATATACATATATAGTTACTTTCTTAGATGTTCTACCTGTAGTTATTCCATGAAGCTGCATTAAGAATGGAAGTAGGAGATTTGTCTACTCTAATCTTCATATGTGCTACTGTTTCTCCACACTTCACTTGTATACATGTAAAAATAGTTGTTTTCATTATTACAATACCAAGGTTTTCATTCTCTCATTAAAATAAAAGAATGTATGGAATATATGTTATATGTTTGCATTCTTTGAAAAGTGAAGCTATCACTAACACTGATGACTGCTACTTCCTGTCACTTGCCTGAGTGACAGCTGTGGCATGTGATGGTTCATACTCCTTAAGAACAAAAATGGGCTTATTAGCTCATATTTGTTATTATTTAAAAAGCATGAATTTTCTCTATTTATGTCTAAGTTGTTCTCTGATACTTAAATCTCACTTACCTTTATGTCTCTCATTTAGTAACTTTATTAAGTATAGCTACATATTTTTCAATGTGAGCACTCTACATATTTTGATGTCAGGAGTTCTTGAGTGTTACTTCTCAAAAACAGCTCTTTAGACCAGTATGAGTTATTGATGTTTCTTCTGTTTAATGTGCAAGACTTAGTGGTTCACAGGTTCTAGTTTCAAATTTCTATTGTGTATTACTGAAATTACTTGGTGTGAAAAACCATGCCCTAAAAGAGCCTACTTTAATGAGTAAAAGTATCACAGAAGTACAATGTCTAAATGAGAAAGAGACTGTATTAAACTCTGGGTCAGTCATTCACAATGAAGCATCGTGTTTGCTTTTTATTGTTAAGATGGTATGTAATGACTAGGAAGGAACACGGTTTATTTTTTCATAAACATAAACACAAAATGGCATTTTCTCTACCAATGGGCTGGTTGACTATTTTTATTGCAAAACAATAAATAAATGTCTTACACATACTTCACCTTCTAATTTTCTTTGTTACAAAGATGGAATACTGGCACATACAAATATCACTGCAGTATTTAGATTCTCACATTTCTCACTAGGATGTTGTTAGAAATCATGCAGGATGAGAGTTACAGAGCAGGTTCATGAATCACGTTACATGACTGGTTCCACCTGGGAGTTTTATTAAGGGAAGGGGGAGGGGGTCACAGAACCAATCTCTGGATTAGGTAGGAAAGAAAAAGAGAGGGGAGGAGCTCCAGGACTTCTATTATAAGGCGACACAAAGCATGCCCATGTGGTTCCAGGTGACTAGCCGATGGTCTTCGAGGTGGCTTCACCAATGCCAGATAACTGATTTCTCAGGTCCATTGAGGCTGGCCGTAGAAATGCCTGCTTAAGGATTTCAACATTCTGGCGACCAGCCTGAGTTGCTCACAGCTTCTAGCACAGAACAAGGAGCCAGGCACACAGATCCCACAACAGAGCTAAACTGAGACAACAACACACACTCTCAAACCACTGGAACTCCCTGATCTTCTTAAAGAATGCTCCAGACACCAGAGATTGACAGTTCTAGTCTGAAGTTCAGCCTCAAAGCACAAACAGCTCCTTGACTATACATAAACAAATGGCAAAGAACTCACCCCACAAAATCAGGCATCATGGCCCCACCTGAAGCACCTAAAACAATGGAGATTTTAATTCAGCGGAGACACAGGAAAATTATGTTAAAGCTATGGTTATGCAGATATTAGAGGAACAAAAGGAGGAACAAAAGGGGAAAGGTACAAGGTCCTCAAAGAAATTAAGAAAAGTTTAACTGCCAATATACAGGAAAAATTAAAGATATATAAAGAAAAAAACAAACAAAAAAATAGGAGCCACATTCAATAAGATGATGGATATGATACAAAGCATGGAAACAGAATTAGAATCTATAAAGAAAACACAAACAGAGAAAAACCTGAACCTGGAGAACTTAGAGAAAAGATCAAGAACCACAGAGGTAAGCATCACCAATAGAATGCAAGAGATGGAAGAGAGAATCTCAGGAGCTGAAGATACACTTGCTGAAATGGATTCCTCACTCAAGGAAAAAATAAAATCAGAAAAGTTGCAAACACAAAACATCCAAGAAATCAAGGAAGCCATGAAAAGACAAAACCTAAGAGTAATTGGAATAGATGAAAAAGAAGACTCCAGGCTCCAAGGACTGGAAAATAGTTTTAAGAAAATCATAGAAGAAAATTATCCCAACTTAAAGAAAGAAATGTCCATAAACATACAAGAAGCCTACAGAATGCCAAATAGACTAGACCAGAAAAGAAATACCTCATGTCACATCATAGTCAAAACACTAAACCTACAAAACAAAGAAAAAATATTAAAGGCAGCAAGGGGAAAAGGTCAAGTAACATATGAAGGGAGACCGATCAGAATCACACCAGACTTCTCATCAGAAACTATGAAAGCCAGAAGGGCCTGGGCAGATGTCATGCAGTCTTTAAGGGAACACAGATGCCAACCAAGACTGCTATATTCAACAAAGCTTTTAATCAACATAGATAGAGAAAACAAAATATTCCATGACAAAACAAAATTTAAGCAATATCTACACAGCAATACAACCCTACAGAAGATACTAGAAGGAAAACTTCAATCCAATGAAAACAAATACACCTAAGAAAATATAGGATACAGGTAACTTCCAAACTAAAAATGGGGGGAAAATGCAATGAATCATAGTAAGACCACCAACTGCACAATAAAAGGATCTAACAGCCACTGGTCACTATTATCTATTAACATCAATGGTCTCAACTCTCCTATAAAAAGACACAGACTAACAGAATGGTTATGGAAACAGGACCCAACATTCTGCTGTATCCAAGAAACACACCTATGCAACAAAGATAAACACTACCCCAGAGTAAAGGGCTGGAAAAATATTTTCCAAGCAAATGGACCCAGAAAACAAGCTGGGGTAGCAATCCTAGTATCTAATAAGATAAACTTACAACCAAAGTTAATCAAGAAAGATGAGGAGGGGCACTTCCTCCTCATCAAAAGAAAATTCCAACAGGAGGACATCACAATTTTGAAAATCTATGCTCCAAATACAAGACCACCTACATTTGTAAAAGAATCATTATTAAAGCTGAAATCACACATTGATTCCCAACACCCTAGTAATGGGAGACTTCAACACTTCACTCTCACCAAGGGACAGATCATCCAGTCAGAAGTAAAACAAGGAAACAAGGGCACTCACAGAGACTAAATCAATTAGGCCTAATAGATGTCTACAGAACTTTTCACCCCAGATCAAAGAGTATACCTTCGTTTCAGCACCTCATGGAACCTTCTCCAAAATAGACCATATAGTTGGTCACAAAGCAATCCTCAACAGATACACATAGATTGAAATAATCCCTTGTATCCTATCTGACCATCACTGTCTAAAGCTGGGCCTCAACAAGAACAGAAACAGCAAAAAGCCTGCACATTCATGGAAACTGAACAACTTGCTACTCAATGACAGCCTGGTTAGGGAGGAAATAAAAAAAGAAATCAAAGACTTCCTAGAATTCAATGAAATTGAAAGCATAACATACCCAAACCTATGGGACACAATGAAGGCAGTGCTAATAGGAAAGTTCATTGCACTAATTGCATTCAAGAAGAAATTCAAAACATCTCATACAAGCAACTTAAAGGCCCAACTGAAAGCCCTAGATAAAAAGAAACAGATACACCCAAAAGGAGCAGATGTCTATAAATAATCAAACTCAGGGCTGAAAACATTTAATTTGAAATAAATAAAAAAATTCAAAGAATCAATGAAACCAAGAGCTGGTTCTTTGAGAAAATCAACAAGATAGACAAGCCCCTAGCCAAACTAACAAGAAGGCAGAGAGAAACGGTCCAAATCAGCAAAATCAGAAACGAAAAGGGGGACATAACTACAGACACTGAGGAAATCCAAGCAATCATTAGGTCTTACTACCAAAGCCTATATGCCACAAAATTTGAAAACCTCAATGAAATGGACAGTTTTCTTGAGAGATTCCACCTACCTAAATTAAGCCAAGATCAGATAGGAAGATTGAATAGACCTACATTCCCCAAGGAAATAGAAGAAGTCATCAACAGCCTCCCTATGAAAAAAAGCCCTGGGCCAGATGGTTTTAGTGCAGAATTCTACCAGACCTTCAAAGAAGTCCTAACAGCAATTCTCTCTAAAGTGTTCCACAAAATAGAAATAGAAGGAAATTACAGAATTCTTTCTATGAAGCCACAGTCACCTTGATACCTAAACCACACAAAGATCCAACAAAAAAAGAGAACTTCAGACCTATCTTTCTTATGAACATTGACGCAAAAACACTCAATAAAATACTTGCCAACCGAATCCAAAAACACATAAAAGATATCATCACCATGACCAAGTAGGCTTTATCCCAGGCATGCCTGGGATACAAAGTATATAACCTGTGATTAATATAAAACAAAAATGTCAAAAAATAAAAAAGATTGGGTAAGATGTTGAAATTCTTTAATGAAAGTAGAAGCTTTAGAGTTATAGGATCCTAATCTCCTTTCTGCTTGAGAAAGTTTAGTTAATGAGAAGGGTACATGCACCCTAATTAAGCTGTCTACACCAGCTCCCTCCCACAAGGGAAGAATTGAGGCTGGCTTTTGCAGAGTAAAGGTAGTAGACTTTGCTATAGAGCAAGAATGGGTAGCTGGGAGGCTAATGGTTGTTGGTGAGGTGAAAGTGGGTGCCGGAGTGAAGCGACTAAGACAGTCTGTTGCTGGGGAAGGGAGTGAGGATTTTGGAGAAACCAAAGGAGAAGAAGAGAGGGTAGAAGGGGAGGCCAATTTGAACCCTTGCCTAAAGACTATGTAGGCCAAATCTTATTAGAGAGGCGTTTAAGTTTAGAAGCCTTTAAATGAGGCTCCATGTGTAAGGTTTTAATATTCTCCAGAAGGCATCCCAATGGGAATGCTGGAGGAAGAGCATCCTCTAAATTCTACTCTGAGATGTCTTCTGGAGAATTTCAGGTTTCTACACCTAGTGCCTGCTAGCACTAGGGCCTGTAAGTTTACATACTTCTGTAACCAAACCTTGCCTCACTTACATATTAGAGCAAAGCCTTTTAACTAATGCCAATGATTGGGTAAATAAAGGTCTCCACAGGTAAACAGAGATTCCCATGTTCATGTCTCATTGATCCAAACCTTCCATCTCTGTTTGCATTCCCAAAAGTTTCAAAGAAATCTCTCCATAACCTACTTTATCTTTTGCCTATATATATGTGTGTTTCAATGTCTGCCAGACACAGATGTTTCCTATAGCCACAATAGCACAAAAGCAGCTACAAGTGTTCAACTCTGACCTCACAGACTTCCATCAAGCTGGACCTGCACTTTCCCTCCCAGGCATGGATGTTCTCACAAACCCTGGACAACATCAAAACAGCCTGATCTTCCTGGACTTGGCCAACATTTCAGCCTTTTGACCTCCCTACAGCGCCCCCAGTGTCAGCAGGAAGTAGCCAGAAGAGAATCTATGCTGGTTATTCACTTATTATTAACAAAAGGCTGAAATGGTGTGCCTCAGGACCAGGACAAGCAGCTCCAGGTTCTCCCAGCATTCCTCAGCCCCTACCTGCTGCCTTGCATTGCTGGCAACTCTCTCCTGACAACCCTCTAACCTAAATTTTCCAGGGCAGAGGCTTCTCTTCCTCCTCTTGACCATGTAATCTGATCATTTTTTTGCTATTATTTCTCTCTCTCTCTTAACCCCTTACAGACAACCAAGAGGTGCTTCCAATGAGCCTAGATTTATATACTTTACCTTGTCTTACATAAAAAGCAGCCTAAGTTCCTCATTTTTTTTAGTTATAGAAAAAGGGAGGAATGTTAGGATTTTGGAACAAAACCTGCTTCTCGGTTACCTAGCAACTTATGATGTCTTCTTGTGTCCCCAGCCAGGTGGCCACACCTGGAAAGCATGGTTACCTCGCCCCTAGGGGGACAACCAGAAACATCCTTGTCCTCTTGGTTTTTCTCTCTCTCGGTTCTTCTCTCTCTTGGTCCTTTCTCTATTGTTGTGCCCCTCCTTTCCCCCTCTCTTTCTCTCTTTTTCTCCCCATCATGTCCTGCTGTCCACCTAATGAACCTCTTTTATATACGATCTGCTGGGAGACTCATTCATTCATAGATTGGTCCTAACATGTGTTGTGTTGGTATAACTGGAAAAAAAACCCAAAAAAATGTTCTTTTGAAGAAAAATTATGTTACACACACTTTCCTAGCATTTATGTAACACATGCCCGTGTAAACACTAACCTTTAGAGGTCAACTCTATTGGAATGGTGGTGCATGCCCTTTTTTGCAGCACACATGAACTGGACAAAGTGTATCCTCTGCCTTTGAAACCAGACTAGCCTACAGCACAATATCATTGAAAAACTATGGGATCCATTGCCCTATTATTCCCTAAATGAGCATTGCTCATGTCCATACACACAGATGAATACAAACATGGACTTTTTACAAAAGGCATCACTTGTGTTTGAATTTATATAAAAATAAATCTTTAAGAATATCATATGTTTGCAGTAAATAAACTAGGAAAAATGAAATATATGAGGTTTGATATGTTAACTACATTACCCACTAATTATAATGTATTGTAAGGAGGAAACTGTTGCCCCAGAAAGACTCCTGTGCACTCATCAGCCATTCTTTCCAGCCTTTGCCAACTGAGTTAATGTCTAAGGAAATATCATAAACTCAATGCAAATACATTATGTGTGTTTTTCATGTTGCTCAATAATTTCAAAATGAATACATTATCAGGTTTATTCTTTGGTAAAATTCCGTGGCCTTTTAATTTCTTAGCAAGTACTCAAAAATTGGAGATGGAAACTGCCCTCCTTGAAAGATGCCAAGAGCTCATCTCCCTTATGGGAAGATGCACTCTCATAAAATTATACAACTTGTGGAACCTTACAGTTTTATATGCCATCCCAACCTCAAAACACAAGACTGTTTTTTTTTTCAGTCTTTTTGGTGGGAGGCAATAACATCCAGTACAGAATAGACCTTGTATTTAATACAAATAATAATCTGTACATGTCAGTCCCTAGTAAACACTGTACCCTTTTACAGAACACCAACTAAAAACTACCAGTTTGTCCTAGCCTTGGCGTTTTCTATGAATGAAGTCAACAGGAATGGTGATCTTTTACCAAATATGTCTCTAGTTTTTCACTTTTTTGAAGTTAGTTGTATTCCATGGCTAAAAAGACTCTATCATTGGGCTAAATCAAAACTTCCTAGGATTTACCCTAATTGTTTCTGTAATGATGAGATCACCTGTCTAGTTCTGTTAACAGACCCAAAGTGGGATACATCTTTGAGCATTCACACGGTAATGGAGCTCTGCATGTATCAGCAGGTGAGTTTTTGTGGGCTGGGAGTTCATGAAATTGTGTCTCTATCTTAGCCCCAATGCTAAGATGAATGTAAACAGGAGACTAGCTTTCTGCTCATGCAGTCTGTGGAGTTCAAGGATATTGTTCAAAGATTTGATAGTAGTACACATGGTACACTTCTCTCTATGTGCTTATTTTTCTCTTTGTCTGGAGATGTCAGCCTAAATTTGTGTGTGTCTGTGTCCGTATGGGTGTTTTTGTCTATGTGTATCTTTTGCAGTATTTGTCAGTGCAGGTGTCTGAGTATGCCTGTGTGCATTTTCTGTATTTCTATATATGTGCCTGAAGGTATGTACATCTGTGATGATGATGATGGATGGATGTCTCTCTGTCTCTTTCTGTCTTTGGACATGAGCAATATTTGTCACTATGTCAATGTCTGTCTGTGTGGGTGTTTGTATGCCTCTGTAGGTGTGTGTGTGTGTGTATGTGTGTGTGTGTCTGTGTGTGTGCGCACACACATGCATGTGCCTGTTGGACTCCCGAGGTATGGAGACCCTCCATTCCTTGGGATAGACACCAGACCTCAATAACCCACAAAAACAAAACTCTTGATGCAAACAGCCAGAGGTTTAATTAGTAGCTGGCATGTCCGGGCTCCGCATACAGCTCCCACACAAGGGGGTGATGTGGAGCGCCCAGCAACAGAATCAGAGTTTATAAAGGCAAAAACCACAAAACAGGAGGGGGTCTAGGGGTAAGGGTCTTTCCTAATGGGGCAATCTGTGATTGGCTGTGCCAAGGTGTGCTGACTAGGGGATGGTTAAAGATTGTATCCATAGCTACAGAAGGGCGTCTCTTAGAAACGTTTTGTATCAGATCCAGGTTTGGTAATGATTAAAGCTCATAAGTCTTAGTTCCCATGGTTAGTTTCCATGGTTAGGGCCAAGTTAAAATTTTCCATCCTTACGTGCCTATCTGCCTGTATTTGTTTCTCTGTGTGTGCCTGTGTATGTGTTTTGTGTGTTTCTGTGTCTGTTTGTATCCTTGGGTAAATATGCTAATTTGTCTGCTTTCTCTGTGTGTATTTATGTGTAGAGGGCATGTATTAGTATATGAATAAGTCGGTATCAGCCTTATGTGTATATCTCTATTTTAAATCAGTTTTAAAATTTTTTAACTTATTACACTTTATTCACTTTGTACACCAGCTGTAGCCCACTTCCTTTACCCCCTCCTAATCCCAACCTCCCACTCTCTTCTCCTCCCATGACCCTTCCCTGGTCCACTGATATGGGAGTTCCTCCTCCAATTCCATCTGACACTAGCCTATCAGGGCTCATGAGGACTGGCTGTGTTGTATTCATCTGTGGCCTGGTAAGGCTGTTACTCCAACAGGAGAAGGTGATCAAAGAGCCTGACACTGAGTTTGTCAGAGAAAGCCTCTCTTCCCATTACTAGGGAGCCCATTTGGACACTGAGCTGTAATGAGCTACATTTGTGCAGGGGTTCAAGGTTATCTCCATGAATTGTCCTTGGTTGGAGTTTCAGTCTCATAAAAGATGCCAGGCCCAGATTTTTTGGTTCTGTTGTTTTCATTGTGGAGCTCCAGTCTTCTCCATGTCTTTCTATCTACCCATTCATTCATAAGATCACCTCCACTCTGCCCAAAGTTTGGCTATGAGTCTCAGCATCTGCTTTGATACCCTGGTAGGTAGGGTCTTTCAGAGGCCCTCTGTGGTACGCACCTGTCCTGTTCCCTGTTTTCTCCCTCTTTCAATGTCCATCCCATTTGCCTTTCTGAATTAGGATTGAGCATCTTAACCAAGGTCCTTCCTCTTGCTTACCTTCTTTAGGTATGAATATTTTAATATGATTATCCTATATTAAATGCCTAATATCCACTTATAAGTAAGTATATACCATGTGTATCTTTCTAGGATATCTAACTCAGGATGATCTTTTCTAATAGCCAGCAAATTTCATGATTTCCTTTTTTTCAATTGTTGAGCAGTATTCTATTTTGTAAATGTACCACAATTTCTATATCCATTCCTCAATTGAAAGATAACTGGGTTGTTTCCAGAATCTGGCTATTACGAATAAGCCTGCTAGAAACATGGTTAAGCAACTGTCCTTGTTGTATACTTGAGCATATTTTGAATATATGCTTAAGAGTGGTATGGTTGGATGGTGATGTAGCACTATTTTTTATTTCATTTTATTCTTATTAATTGCAGTTTATTCACTTTGTATCCTCCCTGTCCTATTTGGATTTCTGAATGAGGATTGATCATCTTACCCAGGGTCCTCCTTCTTGCTTAGCTTCTTTAGGTATGCAGATTTTAGTATGTTTATCCTATATTATATGCCTACATACTGGGAAAGGATCTTCACCAACCCTATATTTGAGAGAGGGCTAATATATAAAGAATATATAAAGAACCCATGAAGTTAAAAAGTAACAAATCAAGTAATGCGATTAAAAAAATGGGCTGCAGAGCTAAACAGAGAGTTCTAAGAAGACGAATATCGAATGGCAGGGAAACGAAGAAATTCTCAACATCCTTATTTATCACAGAAACACAAATCAAAATGACCCTGAATTTCACCTTACACCCATGAGAGTAGCTAAGATCAAAAACTCACAGAGAGACTTTGAAAAACTGTACCCTGCTAGGTATCAAAGCACAGTCTGAGACCCAGAGCCAAACTTTAGGCAGCTTTCAGGGAATCTTACTGAAGAAGGAGGAAATAGAAAGACCTGGAGGGGACTGGAGCTCCCCAGGGAGAGAAAAAAAAATCAGGGCACAGGGATCTTTTCTGAGATTGATGCTCTAACCAAGGACCATTCATGGACATAACCTAGAACCTCTGCACAGATGTTGCTCATGGCAGCTCAAAGTCCAGTGGGTTTCATAATAATGGGAAAAGGGACTGTCTCTGACATGAACTCAGTGCCTGCTCTTTGATCACCTCCCAATGAGGTGACCCTTATCATACCACAGAGGAAGACAATACTGGCACTCCTGCTGAGACTTGATAGACTAGGATCAGATGGAAGTGGAAAGGGAACTTCCCTACCAGTAGACTGGGGAATGGGCAAGGGTGGAGAAGATGGAGGGAGGATGAGATTGGGAGGGAATGAGAGATGGCGCTACAGTTGGGATACAAAGTGAATAAATTGTAATCAATGAGAAAAAAACAGACATTTTATATACACAAATCAAGTAATCCAGTTTAAAAATGGGTAAAGATCTAAATAAAGAATTCTCTATAGAGGAATATCAAATGGCAGAGAAACACTTAAAGAAAGAGAGCAGGGCGACACAAAAAAAGGACACCAAGTCTAGGCTTTGATTAAGGAGTCGTTTACTGACTGTCAAGTTAACACTAAAATAGCATGAAAGTATAAGCAGTTTCTCATGCAGCAGCTCTACTTGACCGAAATATATGAGGGCTCACTCAAGGTTACACAGAACCTGCTGTCGGGTTACCATGGTTGCACAGAATTTATTATCTAGTTCTCAGGTTCAGAGCTCTCTGCTGTAGAGCTGCCAGGTCAGTCTCTGAGACACCGAGCTTTAGATTAGAGCCAGGGCCAACAGACACAATTCCATTGCTCAGAAACAGCAATAAACACTCCAATTTGGCTATTAACTCCAAATAGGCTGCCACTGAAGAAGGGTTCTTGGTATTTTTTAGTTAAATTTGTATCTAGCCACTTTGTTGAAGGTGTTTATCAGCTGTAGAATTTCTCTGGTAGAATTTCATGGACCGTTTATGGATGGCATCATATCCTCTGCGCATATCCATAATTTGACTTCTTCCTTTCCGATTTGTTTCCACCTCATCTTTAGTTTTCTTATTGCTTTAACTAAGACTTCAATTACTATATTAAATATATACAGGTAATGGGAGGCCTTCTCTTATCTGGGATTTTTTCCTAGCATTAGCTGAGTGGCCTGATGGTGGACCTTCAATCATCCCCATGGATTCTCCTCTCACCTGAGAAACAAAGATGTCAGGGCTTGTGAGTTCACAGTACAGATTACGGGTCACCCTGTTCCTCACTGCTGAGCTGCTTTTTAGATACCCTGGGTGGTAGTGTCACCATCTTGGATCATCTTCGCTTTAGGTTTCTTTACATTCTATTTGATATTGGCTATTGGCTTGCTGTTTTTGCCTTCATTTTCTTTAGGTTTGCAGCTTGTATCTATGATCTCTTCAAGACAATTAGCATGTTGTATTTTGTCAGAGAGTTTTCATAACCTAATGAGGTGATCAAATGGGTCTTTTTCTTTAGGTTTTTAATACGGTGGATTACACTGATGGATTTTCATATGTCGAACTGTCTCTGCATGCCTGGAATGAAGCTTACTTTATCAGAGTCGATGTTTTCAATATTTTATTGGGTTCCACTTGCAATTATTATACAGAATATTCTTTTACATCAATGTTCACAATGGAAATTGTTCTGAAATTCTTTCTCTTTGTTGGGACTTTGTGTGGGTTAGGTATGAGGGTGCCTCTATCCCCATAGAATGAGTCTGACAATCTTGCTTCTGTTTCTGTTTTGTAGAATAGTGTGAGAAGTTTTGTTATCACCTCTTCTTTGAAAGGCTGGTAGAATTCTGATCTAAAACCATGTTATTAGCTCTTCTTTGAAAGGCAGGTAGAATTCTGATCTAAAGCCATCCCAGGGTTATATGGTTGGGAAATTTTTGATGTTTCCTTTTATTTACCTGGGGGTTATAGATTTATTTAATTTGTTTACCTGATCTTGATTTAACATTGGTAATTGGAATCCATAGAAAATAGTCCATTTCATTTAACTTTTACAATTTTTTTTGAAGTACAAGCTTTGGAAGTAAGGCCTAAAGATCATTGGATTACCTTAGTGTCTGTTGTTATATACTCTTCTTTATTTCTAATTTTGTTAATTTGTGTGCTGCCTTTAGTTACATATGGCTAAAGGTTTGTCTATCTTGTTGATTTTCTCAAAGGACCAGCTCTTACTTTCATTGATTCTTTGAATTGTTTGTTTCTAATGTATTGATTTCAGTACTGAGCTTGATTATTTCCAGCTGCCTACTCCTCTTTCGTGTGTCCACTTCTTTTATTTCTAGGGCTTTTAGGTGAGCCATTAAGTTGCTTGAATGAGATATTTCAAATTTCTTCTTGATGGCACTTAGAGCTATGAACTTTCCTCTTACCACTGACTTCATGGTGTTCATAAGTTTGAGTATGTTGTACCTTGATTTTCATTTAATTCTGACTTTAATTTCTTTCATTATTTCTTCCCTGACCCAGCTGTCATTGAGTAGCAAGTTGTTCAGTTTCCATGTGTGTGTAGGCTTTTTGTTATTTCTGTTGTTGAGGTCCAGCTTTAGTCCATGGTGATCAGGTAGGATACAAGGGATTAATTCAATCTTCTTGTATCTGTTGAGGCTTGCTTTGTGACCAAATATATGGTCTATTTTGGAGAAGGTTCCATTAGGTGCTGAGAAGAAGGTAAATTCTTTTTTGTTTGGGTGAAAAGTTTTGTAGATGTTTGTTAGGTCAGTTTAATTCATAAATTCTGACAGAGTCATTGTTTCCTTGTTTAATTTCTGTTTTGGTGACATGTCCTTTGTTGAGAGTGGGGTGTTGAAGTTTCCCACTATTAATGTGTAGGGATCTATGTGTGGTTTACGTTTTATCAATGCTTCTTTTACATATGTGTCAGGAGTTGCCTCACAGCCACTTTTGGTGGCTGCTTTGAAATTCAAGTCTCAGTGCAGAAGATAGGCTTCTCTACCAGGCCTTTCCCCTGCAGTCAGGGAAGAATTTGCAAGTCCATCCGCCTTTTGTTTTGTGACAGCAGGTGGGAGAGCTTGTTTGAAATCACAACTCTGCCCCACCTCCTTGTGAAGCTAACCCATTGCGTAAACTGTTTGTATAAATAAACTTATGGCTGGCTGGCCTCGCCGCTGTTTTGGGTATGGGGCACATTGGTGCCAAGAGCAGACAGCCAGAAGCCTCTCGGAACATAATATGTGTAGTGTATTTTATTAATTTCAATCCTCACTCCCGACTCAGGAATCCTGTTCTGCTCTGCTGGCAGGCTCTGGCACTTATGTAGTTGCCCATGAATTTGGGGCATAGATGTTCAGAACTGTGATATCTTTTTGGTGGAATTTTCCCTTGATGAGTATGAAGTGATATTCCCCATTTCTTTTGATTAATATTGTTTGAAAACTTATTTTATTAGATATTAAAATGGCTACTCCTACTTGATTCTTGGGTGCATTTGATTGGAAAACCATCTTGCAGCCCTTTACTCTCAGGTAATGTCTATCTTTGTGACTTAGGTGTGTTTCAAGTATGCAATGGATTGTTGAGTCTTTTTTACACATCCTTTCTGTTAGTCTGTGTCTTTTTATTGGTGAGTTGAGTCCATTGCTTTTGAGGGAGATTAATGACCATGGAGTTTGCTGTTGGTTGTGATAGTGTGTTTGTGTGCTTGGCTACTTTTAGTTTTGCTGTAGTTAGGTTATTTGTTTCCTCTGTTTTCCTGAATGTAGTTAGTTTTCCTGGGTTATATTTTTCCTTCTAATATCTTCTGTAACACTGGATTTGTGTGTAGGTATTGTTGAAATTTGTTTTTGTCATTGAATATCTTGTTTTCTCCATCTGTGAGGACTAAGACTTTTGCTGGTTATAGTAGCCTCTGTTCATTCTGGATATGCTTGATATCCATCCAGCCCCATCTGGCCTTCATAGGGTCTGTTGAGAAGTCAGGTGTGATTCTGATGGGTTTGACATTATATGTTACTTGGCCTTTTCCCCTTGGAACTTTTAGAATATTTTTCTTTGTTCTGTTTTCTTACTGTTTTGATTATTATGTCATGGGAGAATTTTCTTTTCTGATCTAATTTATTAGGTGTTCTGTGGGCCTCTTGTATGCTTATAGGCCTCTCCTTTAAGTTGGGGAAATTTTCTTCAATGATTTTATTGAAAAAATTTTCTGGGCCTTTGTGGGTATATTCTTTTTCCTCTACTCCTATTATACTTAGATTTTGTCTTTTCATATTGTCTTGGATTTCTTGGACTGTGTCAGGAAATTTTTGGATTTAATATTTTTTGAAAGATACATTTATTTCTTCCATTGTATTTTCCACTCCTGAGATTCTTTCTTCCATCTCTTGTAGTCTATAGGTTATGCTTACCTCTGTAGTTCCTGTTTTCTTTCCTAAGTTCTTCCTTTCAATGATTTCATCCATTTGTGTTTTCTTTAATTTTTCTAGTTCTATCTTCAGATCTTGAGCTGTTTTGTTGATTTCCTTTACCTGTCTGACTGTATTTTCCTGTTTTTCCTTCAGTTCTGTCAGCTGCTTGAACATTCCTCTGTTTCTTTTCTTTTCTTTTTTTTAAATTTTAACATTTTTATTTTATATTAATCACAGGTTATATACTTTGTATCCCAGCCGTAGCCCCCTCCCCCATCCCTTCCCTATTCCACCTTTCCTTCCCTCATCTCTTCCCTGCCCCTTTTCATGTCCACTGATAAGGGAGAACCTCCTCTCCTTCTGTCTAAATCTAGCTTATCAGGTCTCTTCAGGAATGGCTGCAATGTCCTCTTCTGTGGCTTAGCAAGGCTGCTCCTCACTCAGGGAGTGGGGATGTCGAAGAGCCAGCCATTGAGTTCATGTCCAAAACAATCCCTGTTCCTCTTACTAGTGTACCCACTTGGGTATTGACCTACCATTTGCTACATACAAGCAGGGGTTCTAGGTTATAACCATACTTGGTCCTTGGTTGGAGAGACCGACTTATAAAAGACCCCTGTGCCCTGATATATTTGGTCCTTGCGTAGCACCTCTTCTCTCCAGGTAATACTAACCTTCTTTCATATGATTCCCTGCACTCTGCCAAAGGGTTGGTTATGTTTCTTAATATTTGCTTTGATACCCTACTAGGTAGAGACTTTCTGAGGCCCTCAGTGGTAGGCTCTTGTCCTGTTACTTGTTTTCTCCTGCATCCAGTGTCCATCCAATTTGACTTTCTAAGTGAGTATTAATCCTCTTAACCCAGGTCCTCTTTCTTGTTTATCTTCTTTAGGTATATAGATTTCAGTATGTTTATCCTATCTTATAGGTCTATATAATTGAGTGTATACCATGTGCGTCTTTCTGCTTTTGGGATACCTCACTCAGGATGATCATTTCTAGATCCTACCATTTGCCTGCAAATTTCATGGTTTCCTCCTTTTAAATTGCTGAGTAGTATTCCATTGTGTAATTATTCCTTCTCTAAAGGCCACAAAGTGTCTTTACCTTCCTCTCTTTCTTTATGGATGGCCATAATCTGTTTGACATTATCTTCCTCTAATTCTTTACACATTTTATTTGTTTCGTCTATTATCCTCCTCATAAGCATGGATGTGAAGTCATCTTCTAGGTTCTGGAGATGGCATATTGCTCTGTCTTTTGTTGGTTGAGCTTTTGTGCTGGCCTCTACCCATTGGGCTATCTTAGGTTTTGGCTGTTATTTTCTGATGCTTCCTGGAATCCTGGGGTGGGGAGAATCTCCTTGGCAGGAAGATGATTTTTCATGAAAAAGGCCTTGTTAGCTTTTTGGGTATGGTCACTGAATGGCCGGTATTTCTGAGGAATTACAACTCCTCCCCTCAGTCGTATAGATTTGAGTGGTAACTGTGGTTCTTGTTAGTCAGGGGACTCTTCTCTCACCTGTAGAAGTCCTAGAGACAGCTGCCCTGCTCTGAATTTAGTGAGCCGCTGCTGTTGTTCTTAGACTGTTTTCCAGGCACAGCCCTCTTGAAGAACCTGGGAGCCGCTTGGAGCAGTATCTGGGGGCTGATCTCAGGGATTCCAGGCTTCTGTAGGTCTGAGGTTGGAGCTTTGAGCCCCAGTACCCAAGTGGTAATTAGTGGCAGGTGAGCAAAGCTCTCATGCTTGCAGCAGGAGGCTAGAGATTGGAACCTGTGGGAACTCAGAAACTTTTCTGGAGTGAGGTGTCCTGAGGTTGGACCAGATGTTTACCACCCACACACTGTGGGATTTTATCCCAACATGGAGACCCTGTCTGTAGTGTTTTGGGTCCACTGTTCTGTCTGGAGTGGAGCATAGAGCACACAGGTGAATGGTGGCTCCAAGCTGGTAACTGGGTACCTGCAGGAACCTGGGAACTTTTCCAAAGAACAATTGTATGTGTGTGTGTGGGGGGGGGGGGTAGGTGGTCATCTGAAAGCTCAAAGCATGGACCTACTGATTCCCTAACTGTGGGGTTTTCTCCACACAAGGAAACTCTTCTCTGGTGCCCTGTGGCCCACAGTTCTATCTGCGATGGTGAGTTGGATGCACAATATGTCTCTGGGCTGGCAGTTGTGGGCCCTGATCTAGGTTGGTGGCTGTGCACCTGCAAGTCCTCAGGACATTATCCAGGGATTAACTGGGTGACCAAAGGTCGGTCCTGATTGATTCCCACACCATGGATTTCCTTTTACCTGTGAATCACAGTCGCTGGTGTTTTCGGGCCCAGAGTTCAGTCTCCTGGTCACTGTGCTGACACTGCTGCTCTGCTCTTTTGCCGATGTCTGGGCATTTGTTTAAATATAATCGAGGAGCTGTTTGTGCTTTAAGGCTGAACTTCAGACTGGAACTGTCAATTTCTTGTGTCAGGCGTATTCTTCAAGATGATCAGGGAGTTCCAGTGGTTTGATAGTGTGTGTTGTTGTCTCAGTTGAACTCTGTTGTAGGCTCTGTGTGCCCAGCTTCGTGCTCTGTGCTAGAAGCTGTGAACACCCGCAGGCTGGTCACCCCTCTGGTCTGGAGGCTTGGTTCCTCATTCTGTGCTAGAGGCTGAGTGTCCCGGTTTGTGATGTCAGCTGGGGTCTCCACGCTCTGCCCTGGGCTTGCTGCTAAGGGCTCTCCCCTGGACTGGAGACTTGGCACCCCCTTCTGGGCCAGGGACTGTGCACCACGGTCTGAGATGATATTTGGGGCACACACACTTGGTCTGGAGTGGATGCAGGCGTTGCTGAGCAGTGTGCACCTGCTGTATGCAGGCTGTTCTGCAATGGTGCCAGTGGCCTTCTCATTTTGGCCCGTGGACACACACATGGACTGGGTTGGTTGCCAGCAGAGGCGATCGGTGTGTGCTTACTGTATGCCTGCCAGTTGAAACAGAACACGAGGCCATCTCAGACTGGCCCGTGGACGGACACACACACACACACACACACACACACACACACACACACACTGAGGTGTTTGCTGGCAGAGCTGAGCAGTATGCAGGTCAGTCAAAATTGTACCCCGGTCCTTCTCAGTCTGGCCCAGGGACTGTGTGACCCAGTCTGGTATGGTGGCTGTTGGTGCCCAGGGCGGCTGCTCGTTCAGATCAGTGCTGTGCTCGGTTGCTCGTTCAGATCAGGGCTGTGTGCCGCCAGTCACCGGGAGTTTTTTCTGGGGAATAACTGGGTGTTCCTAGGATTTTCCCACTTGATTTCCTTGCTCTAGGAGTTCCGCTCACCTGGCAATCACAAATGCTGGTGTTTTAGGTCCCAGAGTTCAGTCTCCTGGTCGCTGCGTTGTTTCTGCTGTCCTACTCCTCAGACACAGTGTCCTCTCATGGCAGCCATCTTGGATCTCCCCCTCTTTGTTTCTAATTCATAGATTTCAGCCCTGAATTTGATTACTTCCAGCTATCTATCCCTCCTAGATGTGTCTGCTTCTCTTTTTCCTAGAGCTCTCAGGCGTGCCACTAAGTTACTTGTTTGAGATGTCTCAGATCTCTTTGTGAAGGCACTTAGTATTTTGAACTTTCCTTTTGCACTGCTTTCATTGTTTGGGTATGTTGTGCCTTATTTCATTGAATTCTAGGAAGTCTTTAATTTCTTTCTTTTTAATTTTAATTTTAATTTTTATTGTAAGTACAGTTTATTCATTTTGTATCACAGCTATAGCCCTCCTTCACTACCTCCCAATCCCATCCTCACATGCCCCTCTCGAAGTCCACTGATAAGGGAGGTCCTCCCCAACTTCCATCTGACCCTAGCCTCAGGTCTCCACAGGATTGGCTGTATTGTCTTCCTCTGTGTTTCTCCCCTGACACAGCTGTCATTGAGTAGAGAGATGTTCAGTTTCTATGCATGTGTCGACTTTTTGCTATTTCTATTGTAGTTGAGGTCAAGTTTTAGATCATGTTTGTCTGATATGATAGAAAAGATTATTTCAATCTTCTTGTATCTGTTGAGGGTTTCTTTGTGACTGACTATATAGTCAGCTTTGGAGATGTTTCCATGAGGTGCTGAGAAGAAGGCATATTCTTTTGTGTTTGGGTAGAAGTTTTGTAGATGTTAGTGAGGTCCATTCGATTGATCACATCTCTAGTGTCATTAGTTCTTGGTTTTATTTTTGCTTAGTTGATCTGTCTTTTGGTGAGAGTGAGATATTGAAGTCTTCCAGTTTTAATGTTTGTGCATCAATTGTGGTTTAATCTTTATTAGTGTTTTTTTTACAAATGTGAGTGCCCTAGTTGTTAGGGCATAGATGTTCAGAATTGAGATGTCATTTTAGTGGATTTTTCCTTTGATGCGTATAAAGTATTCTTTCCCATCACTTTTGATTAATTTTTGCTGAAATTTTATTTTATTAGATGTTAGAATTCCTACTACAGCTTGGTTTTTGGATCCATTTGCTTGGAAAACCTTTTCCAGCTCTTTACTCTCAAGTAATGTCTATCTTTGTGACTCAAGTGTGTTTCTTATATGCAGCAAAATGATGGATACTTGTTTACATCCATTCTGTTAGTCTGTGTTCTTGTTTTTTTTTTATTTTGTTAGTTGAGTCTATTGATGTTGAGAGAGATTAATAACTTTCTCCTTTTATTTTGGTATTAGTTGTGGTAGTGTGTTTGTGTGCTTGTCTCCTTTGGGTTTTGCTATAGTGAGGTTTCTTTTCAGTGTGTTTCTTGTATGCTGCAGAATGATGGATCCTGTATTTACAACATTTTTTGTTATCCTGTGTCTTTTTATTGGTGAATTGAGACCATTGATTTTGAGAGATACTGATGACCAAAGATTGTTACTTTCCATTATTTTGATGTTGGTGGTGGTAGTGTGTTAATGTTTTTGTGTAATTTCCTGCTTTTGTTTTTGGTGGTGTGGAATTCTTTCTTTTATTTTGCTATATGTACTTACCCTCCTTGGGATACAGTTTTCATTCTAGCATTTTTTGTAGGACTGAGTGTATAGATAGATATTGTTTTAATATGGTTTTGTCTTGGACTCTCTTGTTTTCTCTATTTATGGTAATTGAAAGTTTTGCTAGGTATAGTAGTCTTGGGCTGACATCTGTTGTCTCTTAGAATTTGCAAGTCTTCTGCCCAGGTTCTTCATGCTTTTGAAATCTCTGTGGAGAAATCCGGTGGGAGTCTGATAGGTCTGCCTTCATTCAGTACTTATGCTTTTCTCTTTTGTCTTTTGATATTCATTCTTTGTTCTCTAGATTTAGTGTTTTGATTACTATGTGGCAGGAGGAATTTCTTTTCTGGTGCACTCTAATTGCTGTTCTGTAGACTTCTTGTATGTTTATAGATTTTGTTTCTTTGAGTTGGGAAAATGTTCTTCTCAGATTTTGTTAAAGTTATTTTATGGTCCTTAGAGCTGAAACTCTTCTCCTTCTTCTATTCCTATTATTTGTAGGTTAGGTCTTTTCATAGTATCTCAGATTTCCTGGATGTTTTGTGTCAAGAATTTTTTAGATTTAGTATTTTCTTTGACTAATGTATCAATTTTTTCTATTTTATCTTCTATCCCAGAGATTCTCTTTCCCATATCTTCTATTCTGTTGGTGCTGCATGCATCTATTTCTATTTCATGTCTTGAACAGATTTATTCATTTACTTTTTTAATAATTATTTGTTTGTTTATTATAATTTATTCACTTGGTATCCTGGCTGTAGCCCACTCCATTTATTCCCAGTCCCACCCACCCTCCCTCTCCCCCCTCCCTCTCCCCCCTTTGCCCCTTCCCTAATCTACAGTTAGGGGAGTGCTTCCTCCCCTTATAACTGACCATAGCCTATCATGTTTCATCAGGGCTGGCTTCATCATCTTTCTCTGTAGCCTGACAAGGTTGTACCCCAAGGCAGGTGGGGGGATCAAAGAGCCAGCCACTGAGTTTATGTCAGATACAACCCTTGCCCACTCCCTTACTAGGGATATCACTTGGAAACTGAGCAGGAGTCTACATGTCGTTGGTTGGAGTATGAGCCTTTGTAGGGCGCCCTGGGCCCAGGGTTTTTGGCTCTCTTGGTTTCTTTGTGGAGCTGCTGTCCCCTCCAGTTCTTCGTATCTCCCTCTTCTTTTCTGCACTCTGTCCAAAGTTTGGCTATGTGTTTCAGTATTTTGTTCGATTCTCTGATGGGTAGAGTCTTTCAGAGCCCCTTGTGGAAGTTTCCTGTCCTGTTCCTTGTTTACTACTTCCAAAGTCTATCCTGTTTATCCTTCTGAGTGAAGTTTCGGCCTCTTCCATAGGGTCCTCTTTGCTGTTTAGCATCGTTAGGACTATAGATTTTAGTATGTTTATCCTATATTATATGGCTAATATCCACTTATTAGTAAAAATAAACCATATGTGTCATATGTGTCTTTCTGCTTCTGGGTTATTTCACACAGGATTATCTTTTCTAGTTCTCACCATTTGCTACAGATTTCATGACTTCCTTGTTTTTAATTGCTGACTAGTATTCAATTGTGTAAATGTACCATACTTTCTGTATCCATTCCTCTGCTGAGGGACATCTACCTTGTTTCCACATTCTGGCTATTACAAATACAGCTGCTATGAACATAGCTGAGGAAATTTTGTTATTGAATGATGAGGTATCTTTCTGGTTTATGCCCAAGAGTAGTATAGCTGGATCTTGAGGTAGCACTCTTCCCAATTTTCTGAGAAAGTGCCAAATTGATTTCCAAAGTGGTTGTACCAGGTTACATTCCCACCATCAATGGAGGAGGGTGCCTGTTTCTCCACAACACCTTTAGCACCTGTCAACCCTTGAGTTTCACAACAGAGGAATATCAAATGGCAGAGAAACATATAAAGAAATGATCAAAGTCCTTAGTCATTGGAGAAATGCAAATAAAAATGACCCTGAGATTCCATCTCACACCCATCAGAATGGCTAAGTTTTATTCATTTTCTTCACTGCTTCAATTGTGTTTTCCTGCATTTCTTTAAGGTATTTATTCATTTTGTGTTCAAAGGCCTCTCTGATCTGCATGGATTTAAGGTCATCTAATTGGTTCTCACTGTGTTAAGATATCCTGGGGTTGCTGTAGTATGATAGTTGTGTTCTGAGGTTTCCATATCACTCAGGCTCTTGTTGTTTGTGTTTTTATGCTGGCTTTTATCTATCTTGTTGTCTCTGGTATTGGCAGGCCTCAGGTAATGTAGAGTGAATTGTTTGTGAGTCAGAATGGCCTCTTGGGGAGAAGGTGGAGTTTAACTCTGTTGGGAGTGTTTGAGGGGGGTTGGAGGTGGGAGACTTAACTGGTGGTTGCTTATGGCTCCAGGCCTCTCATACAGATAGAGCTGTGATCATAGAGACAGAACAGGCAGGGGTTGGGCTGTCACTCACTGCTTCTGTGCTTGCCCTGGGGCCTCCTGCAGGTAGTGGTTTAATGCATAGAGGTCTCACCTATTTCTCCACTTGACATGAGATGGGGGCTGCACTCTGGTGGTCTCTAGGTGCCTCAAGCCTCCAAGGATGCATAGGTGTGAGTTCCTGTAGGTGGAAGCATGAAGGGGGCAGACCTATCAGAATTACACCTGACTTCTCTAAAAGCAAGAAGGGTTTGGCAAGATAACTTGTAGACCCCAAGAGACCACAGATGTCAGCCCTGATGTCAGGGTAGGATATGTGCGTGAATCTAGTTGAGACTCCTAACAGGGGGAGACATGAAGATTCAAGGGACTACCTCCTAGCCAGGTGGGACTAATGTTGGAGGAGAACAAAAAAAACCCACCAACAAATCTTTTGATCCAAAAATTACCCTGCCTGGAAGAAGTGCAGGGAAAAGAGGGAAGAAAGATTGAGGGAATGTCCAACCAATAATTGGCCCAAACTGAGATCCACCCCATGGTAGAGAGCTAGTCCCTGACACTATTAATGACACTCTGCTATGCTTGCAGACAGGAACTTAACTTGACTGTCATCCAGACTCCAAAAAGCAGGATATTGAGCCATAAGACAGGACTTGAAGCTAAGTAAGAGGTGAAGCAGCAGGGGGCCTGTGGAAGTGTTGGGAGAAAAGATGGAAGAATCTGAAGGGTACAGGAACCTCACAAGAGACCAATAGAGACAACTAACCTAGTCCCATGAATACTCCCAGAGACTGAGACATCAAGTAAAGAGCATGCATGGTCTGGACCTAGGCCTCCTGTACATATGTGGCTGATGGGGCTTCTAATGAGTAGATGGGGGTGTTATTTCTAACATGGACTCTATTTCTTCCTTTTGTATCACTCCCCCCTGGCAGGGCTGCCTTGTCTGGCCACAGTGAATGAATATATGCTCACCCAGTCCTTATGTGACTTAATGTTCTGGGGAAAGTTGATATAGGGAGACAGTAGCTTCCCTGTTCCAGGAAAAAGGGGAGAAGAGAAGAGGGACAGACAGGGAAGGGAATGAGATGGAAGGAGGGAGTAGCACCCTTGGGATGTAAAGCAAATAAACTGAAAAAAATAAAGGGAAAAAACAAAACAAATTGAAATATATTTTTAATAAAAAATAAAATGTAATAAAGTAAGAAGAGAATAAGAATGAAGCAACTGTAAAGTAAACTTTTATAGACTAACTAAATACATATGGATATGGCTAAGGATGAAGTAACTGTTACACAGGAGAAGATTTTTTTATTTTAATGTTTGTTAAAATAAACTGTGGCTTCATAGAATGAGTTTGATAGTGTTCCCTCTGTTTCTATTTTGTGGAATAGTTTGAAGAGAACTGGAGTTAGCTTCTCTTTGAAGGTCAGGTAGAATTCTGTGTCGTGGGCTTTTTTTGGATGGGAGACTTTTGATGACTGCTTCTATTTCCTTAGGGGTATAGGACTATTTAATTGATTTACCTGGTCTTGATTCAGCTTTGCTAAGTGGAATCAATCAAGAAAATTGTATATTTCATTTAGATTTTCAAATTTTGTGGCATATGGACTTTTGAAATAAGTCCTAAAGATTGTTTGGATGGGCTCAGTGTCTGTTTTTATGTCCCCCTTTTCATTTCTGAATTTGTTGATTTGGTTGGGGTCTCTCTGCCTTTTTGTTAGTTTGGCTAAGGGTTTGTCTATCTTGTTGATTTTCTCTAAGAAACAGCTCTTGGTTTCATTGATTCTTTGAATTGTTCAATTTGTTTCTAATTGATTGATTTCAGCACTGAGTTTGATTATTTCCAGCAGAAGATTTTTTTTCTTTTAAATGTAATTTATTTATTTTTATATTAATCACAGGTTAGGTACTTTGCATCCCAGGCATAGGCCCTCCCTAATTCCCTCCCACTCTCCCCATCCCTCCCTCATTTCCTCCCTGCCCCCTCCAAGTCCACCAGTGGGGGAGGACCTCCTCCCCTTCCATCCAACCCCAGATCATCTTGTCTCCTCAGGGCTGGCTGCAATGTTCTCCCCTGGGATCTAGCCAGGCTGTTTCTCCCTGGTGTGTATTGGGGAGGGTCAAAGAGCCAGCCATTGAGTTCATGACAGAAACAGTCCCTGTTCCCCTTACTAGGGTCTTCAGTTGGACACGGAGCTACCATGGGCCACATCTGAGCGGGGGTTCTAGGCCATATCCATATATGGTCCTTGGTTGGAGAAACTGTCTCATAAAAGACCCCCGTGCCCTGCTCAATTTGGTCTTTGTGGAGCTCTTGTTCTCCCCAAGTCTTACTAACTTCCCCTATTTTTATTATTATTTCCTACCCGCTGCTAAAGGCTTAGTTGTGAGTCTTAATACCTGCTTTGATACATTGCTATATTGATTCATTCAGAGGCCCTCTTTGGTATGCTCCTGTCCTGTTGCTTGTTTTCTCCTCCATTCAATGTCCATCCCATTTGTTCATCTAAACGAGCATTGATCCTACCAACCTGGGTCCTCCTTCTTGTATATCTTCCCTAGGTGTATAGATTTCAGCATGACATTCCTATCCCATAGGTCTATATAAATGAGTATATACCATATGTTTTTTTTTCTGCTTTTGGGATACCTCACTTAGGATGATCGTTTCCAGGTCCCACCTTTTGCCTGCAAATTTCATGATTTCCTCCTTTTTAATTGCTGAGTAGTATTCCATTGTGTAAAAGTACCATAATTTCTGTATCCATTCCTCAACTGAGGGACATCTGGGTTGTTTCCAGGTTCTGGCTATTGCAAATAAAGCAGCTCAGAACATAGTTGAGCAAATGTCCTTGTTGTGTACTTGAACATCTTTTGGATATATGGCTAAGACTGGTATAGCTGGGTCTTGAGGGATCACTATTCCTAATTGTCTAAGAAAGCCCCAAATTGATTTCCAGAGTGGTTGTACAAGTTTGCATTCCCATGAGCAATGGAGGAGGGTTCCTCTTTCTCCACAACCTGTTTAGCATGCGTTGTCACTTGAGTTTTTGATCTTACACCCAGTCTGGTGGATGTAAGGTGAAATCTCAGAGTCGTTTTGATTTGCATCTCCCTGATGGCTAAGGACGTTGAGCATTTCTTTAAGTGTTTTTCTGCCACTCTATAATCCTCTACAGTCAGATCTCTTTTTAGTTCCATACCCCATTTTTTAACTAGCTTACTTGATTTCTTGCTTTTTAACTTCTTGAGTTCTTTATATATACTGGATAATCACCCTCTGTCAGAAGTAGGATTGGTAATGATCCTTTCCCAATCTGTAGGCTGTCGTTTTGTTTTGATGACAATATATTTTGCTTTACAGAAGCTTTTCAGTTTTGGAGAGATTAGGGAGACAAGGCACATACCTAAACATAGTAAAGGCAATATACAGCAAGCCTATAGCTAACATCAAACTCAATGGAGAGAAACTAAAATCAATCCCACTGAAATCAGGTACTAGGCAAGGCTGCCCATTGTCTCCATATCTCTTCAATATAGTACTTGAAGTCCTAGCTAGAGCAAAAAGAAAACTAAAGGAGATCAAGGAGA
>CM053758.1:30449261-30488480 GCA_028658305.1 Pachyuromys duprasi
ATTCAGGGAAACAGGGACTGTGTCAGTCATGATCTTGATGTCTGACTCTTTGACCCTCCCCCATACAAGCCGGGGAGTGACAGACTGGCTAGATCTCAGGGGAGGACATTGAAGCCAGCCCTTAGGAGTCAGGATAAGCTGGGGTTGGATGGAAGGTAAGGAGGTCCTCCCCTGTTGGTGGACCTGGAGGGGGCGGGGAGGAGGGAGATGAGGGAAGGAGTGGGAGGGTTGGAGGGACTGAGGGAGGGGGCTACGCCTGGGATTCAAAGTACCTAACCTGTGATTGAGATAAAAATAAATAACTCAGAAAAAGAGATATAGGACTCACATAAACAATATTTTGGTATAAATGACTATAGCACTGATGTCGAGGAAATGAAAAATGATCATTAGAAATTTTTATGAGAGTATAGATGCACAAATGTTGGTAGCTTACTAGAAATGGATATATTTGTAGACTTATACATGACTCCTGACATTCTCAAAAACATAAAAATTATGGGGATGGAGCTATGATTCAGTAGTTAAAAGCACACACTGCTTTTGCAGAAGACTGAGTTTGGTTCCAGCATCTGCACTGTTGTAAGTGGCTGTTAATATTTATTATTGATATATCTTCTGGTAAAGCTGCGGTTAGTCCTAAGCAGCTGTATACCCAAATCACCACACAAAGACTGGGGATTATTTAATTAATCTAGTTCACAGTGCTAGGAAATTGTTGTTCCATACTAAACCTCCAAGTCCAGGTAGTTTCTACCATTCAGATTTCCCACATTATACTTGCTTTTAGTGATTTATTAGGTCCAGCCCATCTTTCCACATTCCAGACCTCTCCTCCTGCCTCTGTTCTTCCAGCTTCACTGCCCCTCCTCTTTCTCCCACTCCTTCCTGTCCTCTAGCTCTTCCCCTCTCCCACCTACTCATTCCTTGCCATTGCTCTACATTGTTCTGGTTGTTTTAGTTTGGCATGTTTACACAAAGTTGAGATAGGTGATGCTTAGAATAAGTATCACAATGCAACATCCATATTGAAACCAGAGAGTAGGGAAGAGAAATCATCATTTGAATGAACAAGGGTAATGTGTATACATTTCAAAAGAACATCATTCCAACACACCAAGTACCCCACAGCCACCTGTAACTACAGCTAGAGAGATCTAATGCTTCAGGCCTCCATAAGCACATGTTCTACCAACACAAAGAGAGAGATACACACAGAGGCAGAACAGGCACAAACACACACAATTATACATGAAATGAAATCTCAAAAAAAAAAAAAAAACAGTGATTCTGGGTCCACAATAAAAATTTCAGTGTAAGAAAATCTCTGATCTGCACAGCTCACTGTGAGAGCTGCATCTAATTGGTCTGGAGGACCAGACACAAGTCCCAAGAATTTAGACTAATATCTTAAAAAAAAACACTTGCAAAAACAATGAAAAAATAACAGTAAAGCAATCTAACACTGCCATAGAGAGATTATTCACTGCAATAACTACATCTGATTGCAGTGCACAGGTCTTTACCATATGCTGTACAGTATATGTGCTGGATTAGGTTTTTTTGAACACTGTGATAAAGTATTTTACAGAATAATGAGACAGGAACAGGTCACTTATGTATGATTTTGAGGTTTGCCCATGCTTGTTTGGTACCATGCACCTGAGCAGAATATAATGGAAGTCAGAGAACATGGAAGATCTCACTGTAGAGGAGAGGACATGGAGGGTGACATTAAGACTTCCCTCTCACTGGATTACTTCTGTGTATTCTAGCATCTGAAGTTTCTACAATCTCTCCAAGCAGCTTCAACATCTGGTGAGGAAGCATTTAAGGTATTTACACCTATAGACTGTTTTCCTCACTCAACCCATAGCATTCTGCTCTTGACCTTATAGGGTCATGTGCATTTGAGCACACCAGGTGCATTTAGTTATTTTCATTTCAGGGCCCACACAGCCTCCTTTCAAATTCTTCTTTTATTTTGTTGTCTATGTTTGGACAACAAATGGTGTTGTGACCTTTCACGGGAGATGTGAATAAACATCTACTTACCCAGGAAACATATGAACTCTACCAGAGTTCCACTTGGTGAACTAGTTTGAAGTATCTTACAGGACTAAGAGTGAGGGATTCCTAGTGGAATGTGGATAAGGGGTTACTTACAGGAGCAAAGATGTCTCAGAGACAACTGCACCTAAAAAGGCCACCTGAGCATGGATGACATCTTAGGAAAGCAGCAACTTTCCTGAATGCAGTAGGGCACATTGATTACAAGAGTCTTCTCAGGGCAGCCTCAACTGCTCAAAGAACCGCAGGATCCTCCTTCCTTCCTCTAGAAGAGAATGTTTTAGTTAGAAGGGGCTTCTCCAAAAAAGCAGATCCAAGCTGCCCGGAACCAGGAGGTCATTACTTGACCCTAAAGTAGACTTCATGTCTTCAGATTGGAGACAGCCCTGGAAAAGAGGCTGTATTATCTGGTTTCCTCAGGCCCCACAGAAGCCCATGTGATGTCCTGCGGTAGGAAAAGTCTCAACAGTCAATAAGAACCTGATGCCCATGTTATATCGTGAGCCCCTTCATTTAGTGGTAGTGGACTATGTGTGCTCATGACACGGTTTCATGTTTATCTCCTCACATCCTCTAGTCTTCATATCTGCCCCTTTTCTTTTTATGTGAAGGCTGTGGTTGTTCTTCACTGTCAGCTAGCAAACTTAAATGAGTTGCTCCATTTCCTTCAGCTGCATGTGTGACTGTATAGTGTTATTCCAAAGATGGTCGGTTTTCAGGTCCTGGTTTTTGGCAAAAATATAGTTACTGAAGTCAAATTTCCAAACTGTTGTAATAACCTCAGTCTTCATTGATTTTCTCCTTATTCATAGCTATTTTCCACAACATCCTTAGTATCTGTTATTTCCCCTTAGAAACAGAAGGCAGAAAATAAAATGGTAAATGAGCTATCTTGAATGTGGACCCTTTATCAAGATGTAGAAAGGGCTGAAGGAAACATGCAAAGTCAATATATAAATTAAAAATAATTTAAAACTCTATTAATTAGTTAGCTAACAGAATGCCATATCGACCATAATTAGACTGTGTACATTTTATTTCAAAAAATGATGTAGAGGGGAAAAATAATCATGCAGCATATTTCAGTGGAGAAGCAATCCTATTATCAGAAGTGAAGGGATGGAAAGAAGTTATAGGAATTCAGGATTGGCTATTTTCTTTGGTTGTAAGTATGGGCCAGAGAGAAGGTAGAATTTCTATAGCACTGTTAAATTACAGCCTATCACACACACACACACACACACACACAAACACACACACACACACACACAGATCATGTAAACAAGCCCCCCCACACACAGAGACAGACAGGCAGGCAGTCAGAGACAGAAACAGAGAGAGACACAGAAGACAAACAGACAGACAGACACAGAAAGAGACAGGGAGCCAGAGACAGACACAGACAGAGAGACAAAGACATAGAGGCAGAGACAGAGAACACATATAGAGACAGGGAGATAGAGGAAGGAAAAGATAGTGAATTATAATTAAAGCAAAGTAGACAATAAACGCACCACTAACTTGCTCTCCTCCTGACTATTGTCAGTGTTTACCTATGTAAACTAGGAATCAGCCTGGCTGAGAATCCACTGATGAGACACAGAGATGTCTTTTCCCCGGGTGTAGAAGAGTGTCTACAGAAAATATATGATCCTAAATTTTGCTGCAAGTATTGTGTGTCTTTCTGGAGCCTCCACCCAGTTTTTATTTCTAAAAACCTTCTCTATCTCAGTGTGACAAATTCTCTTTCCTATTACTTCTACTCATTTGATTGTGTCTTCTCATGTAGTGTCACTTGTGTGGCATGACTGTCCGCACAGCTACCATAGAATGAAAGCCACTGAATAAAAAGGGAATATGCCAGAATTTGTATTTTAAATTAAATTTAAATTAATTCAATGATATTTCTGTATATATGAAGAATGATATAAGCAATACAGAAAGTTTTCTTAGACTTCGACACACCTGAGGAAAACTTTTCTCATTTTACTGGTTCCATCTAACTCTGAAATGCATCAGCATTCTGGTTTAAGGTAGAGAAATTTGTGTTTTTCTTACAGTGACCAAGACCCTAGGGAAGTTTCAAAAAGCTTTATACACCTCTATTTCTCAGCATCAAGTCATATACTGTCATCCAACATCAAGAATTTGTGATATACAGGTGGTGTATGCCTTTAATCCATCACTTGGGAAGCAGAGGCAGGCTATGTGAAGTTGAGGCCAGACTGATCTAGAGTGAATTCTAAGACATCCAGGGTCACACAGAGAAACCCAGTAGTTTAAAAACAAGAGGCTGGTAATTGGGATATATTTTTCTGAGCTTAAATTTTAATACTATGTTGAGGGGAAGACAGATATGAGGGGAAATAGGAAGCATCTATGAGCTTCTAGTTGACAGTCACATTTAACATGTATGTGAAGGTTTTTCTCAGGAACAGGACACAGGTATTGTTTCCCATATCATAGCTGTGTAATGGGTAAAACTAGACCATGAATCCAGGTGACTGAAGCAGTTAATGAACCCACACTGGACCTTATGATCTCAGCAACATCACTGTGTGCTGAGACTCAGATTCTCTGATGTACATTTGCTGGAGGCTGCAGGTACAACCGCAAACACCAGACAAGCCTAGAGTTTATAGGGCTTTGGGTTTAAAGGATCAAGGACATTCATAAATAGAGCTGGAAAGTGTGTTCACTGCAATCAATAAAGAAAAAAAGAGAGAACTTAAGAGACCTTGTGGTTTTCCTACAAACTATTAACCATCCATGAGGCAAGACTGGAGGAGCATGTGACAGATGCTACATCCCTGTGTTGATACTCCTCTCTAATAGAGATAACAACTTCTTTTGACTTAGATTTTGTCGGCCTGGAAAGTACGAAGCTGTGGATGAAAATGTCAGTTGTCTTTTCGAAAGCAAGAGTTCATGCATCATTCTGCTGTCTACATCAGTTGGCTCATTTTTGCACATCCCCCACCCGTCTGAATTCATCATTATCATAGATTTCAGAAATTTGCCCAAAGGGCCTCACATTTTAGATTGGACTTACTCATTTCTCAGCGATGTCGCTCCCTCTTCATGTAGTTGGCCAAGATACATAAATATTGGTTCTGTGGCACAATCACTTGGACACAAATTTATGTCCTTAATACATTTCTTCCACCGTTTTTTCCTTATCAGTAAAAGAGATTATAATCAGTTTTTCCCTCATGTGTTCTTGGAAAAACTCATTTACCTTCTCATATGCACATTTTAATGACTGAGGACACTCACCATGCTGAAACTCACAGGAATGCTTGTCTTGTCACTAACAATCTTGCTGAGCATACTAATAGGCCCATTTTCTATTTTCTCTAGTTTTCTTTATGAATATTCCTTCCCAATGTTTAAATTTGAATAAAAACTCAATTCAGTTCCTTTAGGGAAAGTAATGGACTGGCTTATAACCAGACATTGTAGAAAAATCACTTAATCATTGTCCCTGACATAGCCCTGTCTCACCTTCATAGATCAGTGATATTGCTTTCCCCCATTTGCTTTAAGCTACTCAGGAATACAGTTTGCTGCTGAACTTATTTATAAAATATGGCTTAGACTCCTATCTAATGCATCGCCTGGCTTACGCAACATGTTCATGATGAACATTAGCCATATCTGCAAACACCGGAACTTAACCACACACAATCAGACCTTTGCGCTGGCAGAATCACAAGGAGTAATTTTCTTACACAGCAATGAATCCTATGAAATATATACCAAACTTTCAGGCAAGTTGTGCCTGATGGTGCAATGGTGACACAGCGGTTATGTGAGTAACCAACTGCTCCCTGGTTAGATTTGAAGATTTTCTACAATCCTGATAATCAGGTCAAGAATCCACAATTGAGGAGCTCTTAGGCTGTAGGTAAAAATCATAATACTGTGTTTTATCTCTTTTGACATAATATCAAAACATCTTCAAATATTGATGGTTACAAACTGAGACAAAGGCCAGTCCCAGACTTAGTATGCTAAGTCTCTCTGTGAAGTGAATGGAGGGGAATTTTGCAACCCCTAACTGTACATCATGTTCATAATAAAGAACATTACAGGGCTCAGCAAAAACAAGACTATTGTACCACTTCCCAGCAGCTCAGGAAATGTTGCCAAAGAGGAGGTTTAATATAGGGAGAAGGGCTGTGAAATACCACTCTATAAGCATGGTGGTGTAAATATAAACTCAGAGCAATTCTGTCTACTGGCACTAGACCTATAGAGTTTGGGCCCACCAAACAGCCAGCTTTGGATAGAGAAGGGACCCACATGGGACTGCCACTTGCTACTGAACTATTGGCAGATATTTGATTCTGGAAGAATAAAAATCGGTGTATCATTTTTTTAAGATTCTTTGAGCCTATCAGGTTATGATAGGTAGTTCCAAACCCACAGTTAATATCATATATGATATATATTCATATTTTCTTTTATATCCCCTTAGCAAAAATTAGGACAATGTAATACCACACCAAAAGGCATTGCAAAGTTCAAATATTTCTGTCAGTGCAAAGATCAAATACCAGCTGTACTTAGGAAACAAATCTCCTAAAATGTCCACAGGGATAGAAATAATTTAAAATATCTCAGCATAGTAAATGTAGTACTTGAATTCACTAAGGTGTCAGTAGTATGCATTGAATTGTAGAATGAGAAGTTAACCCCTCTACCCTATGAAGTGGGTAAGCCAGAAATAACCATATGCTACTATAATTAATACTCTATTTCCAGGATATCAAGAAAAGAACCAAATAACCAACCGATCAACCCAACATACAAACCAGCAAACCCAGTGAGTAATCCCATTGCTTAAAAAACAGGGACTGTCTGACATGAACTCAGTGGCTGGCTCTTTGATCACCTCCCACTGAGGAGTAGCAGCCTTACTAAGCCAGAAAGGAAGAAAATGCAGCCAGTCCAGAGGAGACCTGATAGGCTAGGGTTGTAGGAAGGGGAGGAGGTGCTCCAATATCAGTGGACTGGGGGAGGGACATGGGAAGAGAAGAGAGAGGAAAAGTATGATTGGTAGGGGATACAGGATGGTGTTACTGCTAGGATACAAAGTAAACAAATTGTAAGAAAGAGAGAGAAAGAAGAAAAAGAAAAGAAAAAAGTCATTTATATTAAAAAGAAAAATTGGGAATGTCAAGTAGGATTTCTCCTTTACAAAATGTCCTGAGAGATGGTTCAGTAGTTAAAGCATTTATCCTGCAATTGTGAGGATCTGGGTTCAAAATCCTGTTACTCACATTGATGCTTGTTTGTGGCCTGCATGCAGTCCCAGTACTTGAGGAAAGATGGTTACCTAGACTAGCTTATTAAGTAGGATCTGCAACTAACAGAGAAGGAAAGGCAGAGTAGGTATCATAGCCAGAGGGTGAGAGAGGAAAAAAAAAGCCAGCTCTCAAGGATAGTCTCGTGAAGAGCATGACTCAAAAGTGGTGACACTCATGCCAGCAGATCCAAGTACAGGAAACCACGGGTCTTTTACCCTGCTGATTAGCCTTCATCAAGCACCAGCAGCAATTCAGTCTACACACTACAGATGTATTTCATAGAGACAGCTGATTCAGGGAATTCTTCATTTTGCCACAGACCAGCATCCCACAAGAAAAATAGAGGAAAGGTAAGATGCTTTTGAGACCCTTTGCCAAAGTTGTTGTCTCTTTTTCTTAGTCTGTGGCCCTATAACTACACCCTGAGGTAGAATTCCAAGATGTGTTGTGTAATCTGGAAGAGACAGGAGAAGCAAAAGTCATTCTTTAGCTGTGTGGGAAGGAAGACCTGACTATGGAAGATTACAATCTTATTAATCAAGGCACTGGCCACTTTCTGTAATTTCTCCCCCTTCTGCTTTCAGCACAAGTATTCAAATGTTCCACTAGTGTGAGAATTCTGTCCCTTCCCTTGACTTGGAAAGCATATGGGTACAGGTAGCCTCTAAAAAAGCACAGATCTGTCAACAATAGAGTCACCTGTGTCTCCTGTGGTGGAAGGTTTCCATTCCATTGTATTTCTTTCTCAGAAGGAAACAGATGGAGCAAAATGAGTGACTGAGAAGAACATAGTTTAATATAATTTGTCAGTAATGTACATATTTAGGGAAAGTTACGCAGCATATCAAACCCCAACTCTAACCAAGAAAAGTAAATGGAGTGTGGAGCTTTGTGGACAATAATGGAGCAGCAGTCATCTGAACAAAGAGCTGGGTGTTACTGTGGATGTAGGTGTGTTTGTACTGCCCCAGGCATAAAAACACTTTGATTTATTGATTAATTGATTTATTGATTAATTATGTTATTTGATAATTTGATTTCTGTACACAATATGCACTGATTATTCTCCCCTCTCTTACCAACATCTTTTAAGTTCTTCCTCCATCCATCCTAGACCTTTTCCCAGATTTATCACTTTTGGTTTTGTCTATGGTTTAACAGCAGTCAAGAAAAATGTGCTTAATGTTTCATATGAGGAAGGGTGTGCCGCTTGACTGGCAGTTGTTTGTTCTCAGGAGGTAAAACATATTTTTCTATGGTTTCCCAGCTTTATATGTTTGCATAGAAGTCTGCTGTTTTTCTTACAGGCTTTATTTTGCAAGTAAAGTGACACATGCTGCTGCCTCCTTTAACATTCACATTATTTATGTGTCATCTACACCTGACACTTGTCACTAAAGTTTTATGTGTATGGGTTCTTTTCTTGTCATGTACATCTGGAACACCCCTTCTGTGGGATGTCCATATCCTCCTGTAGCTCAAGGAAAATCCATGTTCTATATCATGGAATTAGTTGCCTGTGCTTTAGTTTGCATAGCAGGCCAATCCTTTGCACAAACGATTCACAGTTTACTCTCTAAATTCAGTCTCAGACTTCTCATATTTTTCTCCTTGTTTTGGCTGCTTGTTTTCAATCATAGAGCAGGCTTTTCTGGAACTCACTCTGTAGATCAGGCTGTCATTGAACTCATGGAATTCTTTCTGTTCCAGCATCTACTCTTCTGTTATTCCACAGGTAATTTAACATGGCTGGCAGAACAGTTTCTATTACCCTCTTGTTAGAGAGCATCTCTGTCTTCATGGCCTGTAGGTGTTTCTGTGTCAGAATACCCTCTAGCACTGCTGCCTCTTCTTTTTTCTTTCTTTCTCTGTTTCCAAAAAACTTAATTCCTGAAGAGCATGAGAAATTCAATTCATTTTATAATCCTAGGCCGATTCTTCAATCTTAGTGGTCCCCAACCATCCTAATGCTGTGATGCTTTGACATACTTCCTCATCTTGTCACACCCAAGTATAAAATTATTTTCATTGCTTTGTCATGAATGTAATATTGCTACTATTATGAATCAATGGAAACTTCCAGGATACAGTATATCTTAGATATGACTTGACATTCCCTTCATGAATGCCATTCATGATTTTCTTGGTTTTCCATTTGTTAGCATCCTGCCCCTGTCAGGACTGATAGGCACTGTTGGTCATGCTTCTGCCTTCCAGGTTCCTGCATCAGAGAAGAAGCAATGTTAGGACAGAATTAAAGTTGGGTTTAGAGCTCTTTTCTTTCTGACACAGTCTGAGACATTGAGTGTCTTAACTGTGGCCATCAAATACTCTCATATCAGCACAGGACATGTGTTTTAGGTAGCTTAAATAAACACAAACTGGGTTTAAATTAAGGCTTCATAGATGCTATTTTTAAAAATCTGCTCTGTCCCTATAATCCCTCTTCTCCTCCTATGAACCAGGTCAGTCATTCACACACAGCAAGGACCAGACAGTTTAGCTAGTGCTCATTTATATCTTGTTTTTCTTTCCAGGGACACTATTGGAGAGGTCCTAAGAGTGGATTCAAATATATCAGATTGAGGGACTAACATCACAGCTTTGAATGGAAGCAACCACATTGGAATTTCATTTTCTGAGATCCTATATTATACCACGAATTTTCTTTCCCTCGTCTTTTCCCTATTTGGGCTGGTTGAAAATTCCATAGTGCTATGGCTCCTGGGTTTCCACATGCACAAGAATGTCTTTTCTGTCTACATCCTCAACCTGGCTGGTGCTGGCTTTCTCTTCATGTGTTTTCAAATTGTATGTTGCCTTCAGATTACTTTGAAATTTTTCTACCCCTGCCTCATCAATTTAGTTCTGTTTCTTTTGTAGGGTAAAACTTTGCTTATCTTTGTAGCCTGAGCATTCTCAGGGCCATTAACATTAAAAGCTGCCTGTCTGTCCTATCACCCATCTGTTATTGCTGCCAACACCCAAGGCACACATCAGCTGTCATCTGTACCCTGCTTTGGGTATTGTCCCTGCTGTTGAGCCTTCTAGAAGGAAAGGAATGTGGTCTCCTATTTGATATTCTTGGCCCTGGGTTGGTGTCAGGTACTCGATTTCATCACTACTGCATGGTTAATTGCTTTACTTGGGGTTTTCTTGGGGTCTTGTCTGACCTTAGTGATTACAGTATTTGGGGGCTCACACAGGATTCCTGTGATTAAGCTATATGTGGCCATTATGTCCACAGTGCTGGTCTTCCTACTCTTTGGGCGGCCCTATGGGATCTGGGATCTGCTGTTTGCTTTTCGCCTGGCTTGAGACTTGTAATAATGGTGGGCCTTGTAATTTTTTTGCAGTGACAATATTTTTGTCCTGTGTCCTCATTGGCTCTATTAGGTACTGCATGCACCAGCGCAAGACCCTCAAGCTGCTTCTTCAAGGGCCATGCAGGACACTCCTCAGCAGGAAGAAGGTGGAGAGAGGTGTCCTTCAGGAATATTTAGAGAAATGACAATGGTCTGAGGGGGACTGAGGGCTGCTTTGTTGAGGCAGAGATAGCTTTGAGAAACAGCTTTGTCCTTATCAGTTTGTGACATTTTCAAAATCCTGTTTAGTTTTCAATTTGGAAAATAATCATTCTTGCAGAGGTTGCTTGATACTGGACCTGTTACACTGACTGCAGCATTTCTGGGGGCTGTCGTGCTCAGGGCTTCACCATCGACTTTTGATGGGACTCCTTGTAAACTCTCTGGGGTCCAGGAGAGATGTTGACAAATCTCTCCTTCAGCAGAGGGCTCAAGGAAGTGCGGGGAAGATCTTTTTTTTTTTTTTTTTTTTGGTCATTTGACAGTGGTCAAATCCATGTTATATTTTGCAAAAAACAATTATTTTTAAAAACAACCTTTTTCTCAATATTTGAAGGTTTAAGTAAAAGTATTTTATAACTCAGTCCTTATTAATTCCCATAGGATTTAAAGAATTTATGGAGTAATAGTCTTTCTTATACAAATTGCTTTGTAAGCAAAGAAACATTCAGAAGAGAATTCTGTTAAATCTCTATTTGCCTGGTGTAGTTCTCACCTTCAACTTCACTGTGTCTTCCACTTTCACATTAAAAGGAGTGGTCAGCTTTCATAATAAGATACATCAACATGCATAGGCACCTGAGGATGGAGGCAGACTGACCTCTGTGATTTCTTCCAGAATTCCTTGTTTAGAGTTTTATACTCAAGTTTTCTCTTTTTTCTCTTTAGTCTCTGTCATGATTCCTCATCTCTTGACTGTAAATCCCTTATGATAAGTTTCCAATGAGCTCTTCTAAATGAGGCTCCCTGAACTCAGGTCTCTTTTCCAATGCACACCATTCCCAGAATCTCACAGAATCTATTTGAATTATGCATATTTTAGTAACAGTTTTATAAAATCGTGTTTCACCTTTAAAGCTGTAGCATATGATCGTTTCAATTGCAGTACAATTGAAAGAGCACAATATGAAATGATTTAAGGAAACATATCAATAAAATTTATTTTCTTAAGGTAATGTGGCTACACGACTTAGAACCAAATTAAGGCACAAACACTCTCTTACCTCTTTTAATTCGCATTTTCTCACTAGTCAAAACATGCTACTTCAGAAGGAAATATGCTGTCCATATTTTTGTTTGAAACTAAATTTTAGAGTGCAAATTGAAAGCGTGTTACATTATGCTTGATGCACATTTAATAAATGTTTGTTGTGGTTGAACAAACTAACCTATAAATCATTCATTGTTCTGCTTGTGGCAAAAAATCCTGTGTGCAACGTACTGCTATTACAAAGAGATCTCACACTCTATATTCCTCTTGTGATTTGAATGAGAATGCCTGCCATAGAGTCATATATTTGAATGCCTACCTATAACTGGTGAAATTGTTTGACCAGGTTTAGGAGGTAAGGCCTTGTGGCCTTGAGGAGGTGTTGCACTAAGGATTGTCTCTGAACTTTGAAATGCCAAGGTCATTCCCAGTGCCCCAGCCCTACCCCATGACTGTGGAATTGACATAATCTCTCAACTACCTCTCCAGTGCTTGCCTGCCTGCTACCACACTTCCTGTATGGTGCTCATGCTCTCTAACTCTCTGGTACTGTGATCTTCCCAATTAAATGCTTTCTTTTATACATTGACTTCCTCATGGTTTCTTATCACAGCAACAGAAATGTAACTGAAGCAGGAGCTGGTATCAGTGAGGGGGCTGTTGCTGTACCAGGCCAGACTGTGCTCTTTGCTGGGCAATGTGAAAGACCACAAGGCTTTGCTCTAGGGAAGCAGTTGAATGTTGGAAGTTGGGCTGAACAGGCCGTTGTAGTGGGAACTTGGGTGACAGCTATGCTGAGGGCCCTGTAGACTGTGGACATGCAGCTCAAATGGTTTCAGAGGAGAATGATAAAAGCAACTGGCCTAGGGACTGGTATTTTGCAAAGAATGTGGCTGTGTTTTGCCCTTGTCCTAAGAATATGCCTGAGGCTAAACTAAAAAGTTTCTAACTAATTTGGTTGGCAACAAAATATTAGGTTTACAACAAAAAACAGTAAGCAGGGCAAAAGAAATTTAAAATGTACAATTGAAGAGAAAAAGGTGACCAGGAAATTTAACTTTGGAGCTAAGTCTTGTGCTCAAAAAGAGGATATGAAATGGAATAAAGGGCGTGCATCTTCAAAGCAAGACCTTACCCAGCTAAACTTCCAATTTACAAAAAGGAATGCATAAAGACTCTCCAAAAACAAATGAAGACTTACTAGGCAAATGAAAGCAATAAGTCAGAGCTTATGCAAATATAACTCACAGAAGAACTTATAAGCACAGCAATGCATGCACATTGATCCACGGAACGGTTCCAGCACCCCCCCCACCCCCTGCACTTATGTACCACTCTTATATGCATCTACACAATCTAGAACCCTGTCCCTCAAGACACACTTCCATGCACACACCTGTGCTAGCACTCATGTACCTGCTTCCTCTCTTAGTTACAACTGAAATATCGGCATCCATTCTGGAACGGTGGACCTCTCTCATCTTCCTGAAAAATATTCAGTCACCAAATACAGATAGACCCAGTATTAAGTACAGATTCCAGATGGCTAGAAGTCAGCATAAGAACACATCCAACAAAAATCAGGACATCATGGCTTCAGTAGCACCCAAAAAAATAAGTGGATATGCTGATTCATTGGAAACACAGGAAGATTATCTCATATCTATGCTTATCCAGTTATTAGAGGCACATAAAGAGGAAATGAATAAAACTCCCAAAGAAATAACTACAGGAATAGAGACAAATATAGAGGAAATGAACAAAGCTCTCAAAGAAATACAGGTAAATATAGCCACACAAATAGGGGCACATAATGAGGAAATGAAAAAAAAAACAGGAAATCCATCATGGAAAGACAGGAATCCATATTCAAAGAGATGAAGGAAATGGTGCAAGACATGAAAACAGAATCAATAATGAAAGCACAAACAGAGAAAACCCTGGAACTGGATAATGTAGAGAAAAGATCAGGAACCACAAAGGTGATCATCACCAACAGAATACAAGAGATGGAAGAGAGAATCTCAGGTGCTGAAGATAAAATGACTTCAATTGATACATCTCTCAAAGAAAAAGTAAAATTGGAAAAGTCCAAAACACAAAACATCCAAGAAACCAAAGACATGATGAAAAGATGAAAATGAAGAATAACAGAAATAGGCAAAAAAGAAGATTCCAGGCTCCAAGATCTAGGAAGTATTTTCAAGAAAATCATACAAGAAAACTGTCCCAACTTAAAGAAAGAGATGTCCATTAACATAAAAGAGGTCTACAAAACACCAAATAGACTAGACCAGACAATAAACTCATGTCACATAATAGTCAAAACACTGAATCTACAGAACAAAGAAAAATTATTAAAAGCAGTAAGAGAAAAAGGCCAAGTAACATATAAAGGTAGACCTAAAAGAGTCACAGCAGACTTCTCAACAGAAACCATGAAAATCAGAAGGACCTGAGCAGATGTCATGTAGACTCTAAGAGACAACAGATGCCAACTCAGACTACTATACCCAGCAAAGCTTTCAATCAATTTCGACGGAGAAAACAAACAAGTCCACGACAAAACTAATCTTAAACAATATCTGCATAGCAACCCAGCCCTACAGAAGATACTAGAAAGAAAAACTCCAATTGAAAGAAATCAACTACACCCAAGAAAACGCAGGATACAGATAACTTCACAACAAAAAGTTAAGAGAAAACAAGCATGGAAACACAGTAACACCACCAACTCTACAATAAAAGGAATTAACATTCACTGGTCACTATTTTCTATCAGCATCAACAGATTAAACTCTCCAATAAAATGATACAGACTAACAAAATGGTTGCAGAAACAGGATCCAACATTCTGCTGCATCCAAGAAACACCTCTGCAACAAAGATAAACACTATCTCAGAGTAAAGGGCTTGAAAATATTTTTCAAGCAAACAGATCCAGAAATCAAGCTGGGGTAGCTATCCTAATATCTAAAAATATAGACTTTCTTCCAAAATTAACCAAAATAGATGGGGAGGGGCACTTCATCCTCATCAAAAGGAAAATCCACCAGGATGATGTCACAGTCCTATGCCCCACATTCAAGAGCACCTGCACACATAAATGAAACATTATTAAAGTTGAAATCACTCATTTATCCCAACACTTTAATAGTGGGAGACTTCTAAACTCCACTCTCACCAAGGGGACAGATCATCTAGACAGAAGATAAATAGGGAGATAATGGCTCTTACAGAGGTCCTAAATTAAAGGGACCTAATAAATGTCTACAGAACTTTTCACCCAAAATCAAAAGAGTATACCTTCTTTTCAGCACCTCACAGAATCTTCTCAAAAATTGAGCACATAGTTGGGCACAAAGCAAACCTCAACAGATATAAGAAGATCAAAGTAATCCCTTGTATCTTACCAGATCACTAAGGCCTAAAACTAGAAATAATATGGAAACTGTAGTCACCTGCGACCACCAATAGTAACCGCCTGCACAAGAGGCTGGGAATTAAAAGGGAAGACAGGGAACACGAAGAAGTGACACCAAGACAGTGCTCTGATCAAGGCACCACCTTTATTACAGAGTAAACCACTTATATAGGTTTCCAAGTAAACATATCCAAGCAAAACAGGAAAATTAACCAAACAAAACAGGAGGCTTAATGAAGCAAAACAGGAGGTTTAACTGAGCAAAACAGGAGGCTTAATGGAGCAAAACAGGAGGCTTAACTGAGCAAACAGGAGGTGTCTGCTGAAAACAAGAATAGCTAGCCAGCATGACTTGCAGGCACTTAACAATCTCAGGCCCAATGGAATGGCTACCTCAGGAAACGAAACTATTCTCAACTCAATGATAGCTTGGTCATGGAAGAAATGAAAAAAGAAATCAGAGACTTCCAAAAATTCAAAAAAAATGAAGACACAACTTACCCTAACTTATGGGACTCAATGAAAGCAGCTTATCCTAATCCTCTGATGACAGAGGATTCAGGAAGCACTGCTGTCAGCACTCTCTGATCTCACCCATTATGAAGATGGACCCACTGGCAGCCAGCTGCCAAACAGGGGGTCAGTCCTCCATGACCACACCCCTGGACCTGCTCATGCCTCTGCCAAGCCTTAGCATGCTGTATGCCAGGGCAGCAGGGGTCTTAGCAGCCAAGTAAAGTGCTACACTAGAGAGGTGCCCACTTCCTCCAGCTCTTCTGCTAAGGGCCTGCCAATGCAGGCCTAAATTCCAAAGAATGGCAGGCAGGGCTTTGAGCCTGCAGCCTTAGATTACACAGCTAGCACAGAAATTAGAATTTTCTTGTTAATCAGCTACATCTGAGCAAGGGATCTAATTCTTCTCCATGCATGGTTCTTGCTTGGTGCATCAGTCTCTACAGGAACCCCTAGGCTCAGATTTTTTGGTCTCTTTGTGGGGCTCCTGTCTCCTCCCTGTCCTTCTATATGTCTCCTTCTCCCATTTTCCCATAAGACTCTCTGCACTCTGCCCAAAGTTTGGCTGTGAGTCTCAGGATCTGCTTCTATCCCCTGTTGGGTGGAGCCTTTCAGAAGACCCTCTATAGTAGGCTCCCATTCTGTTTCTCTCTTCCACCACTTCTGGTGTCTATCCTTTTTGCCATTCCTAATGGGATTTAAGCATCCTCCCTAAGGTCCTCCTTAGTGTTTAGCTTCTTCAGGTCTGTAGACTTTAGTATGGCTATCCTATATTATACAGCTAATATCTGCTGATACATGAGTGTGTACCATATCTGTTTTTCTGTTTCTGGGTTACCTCACTCAGGGTGATCTTTTCTAGTTTCATCCATTTGCCTGAAATTTTCATGATTTCCTTGTTTTTAATAGCTGAGTGTTCCATTGTGTAAATAAATGTGCCACAATTTCTGCATCCATTCCTAGATGGAGGAACTATCTAGGTTGAGGAACATCTAGGTTGTTTCCAGATTCTGGCTATTATAAATAAAGCTGCTATGAACATAGGTGAGAAAATGTCCTGGCTGCATGGTGAGCCATCTTTTGGGTATATACCTAAGAGAGTTATAGCTGGAACTTGAGGTACTGCTATTCCCCCCTTTTTTTTTTGAGAAAATATCAGATTGATTTCCAAAGTGGCTGTACAATTATGCATGGCCATCATCAATGGAGGAGGGTTCACCTTTCTCCACATTCTCTCCAACATGTGTTGTCACTTGAGTTTTTGATCTTAGCCATTTTGCTGGGTGTAAGATGGAATCTAAGAGTCGTTTTGATTTGCATTTCTCTGATGACTAAGGACTGGCAGCTCAGAACTCAGACAGCAGTATTAGGTTTTTCCCTAGGTCCATGGCCTATCTCATTTCAAGATCTTGGCCATTTGAGAAGTGATCGCCCTGGGCTTTTTCTCATGGTTGAAGCATTCTCCACTATTAAATAAAGATCACAGTTTCTTATTTCCTTTTCAGAGAAATCATCCCCCATTTTCGAGTTCCATGCTCCCTTCAATCAGACAACAGCTCTGAGTTTATCTTTCAAATCTCCCAAATCTCAGACAAAGCCCTTTCCATTCCATTGCATTTCCATATCCTGTATCACCCCCAGTCCTCAGGCAATGTTGAGCAAGCTCATTGCTCTCTTAAGAACATTCTTATCAAACTCTAATAGACCCATGAGCTGGATCAAAGCAATAAAATGAAGTACTGTCAGTCACAGTGACAGAGAATAGTGATTACCATGAGCAGTTGCATGAAGTGAGGAGATACAAAATGATTTTAGAGCATCAAAACTCTTCTACATGGGATGATAGAACAAGAGATTACAAAGAATGCCATTTTGCTTTTATCAAAATCTACTGGAGTGCATTCCACATAGCCAGACTCTGTGCCTGCTTGCCAGGAACTGCCACCTGCTCACTCCCACTCTCTCTCACTCTGAGACTTCAGAGATCCTAACAATCTCCGTACCAGGGACTACAAGTAACTTGTTCCTTGTAGGACTCACCAGAGCAATGCCAGTACTATGACAGGACCTTCCAGTTGTGCAATCTACTTCTGGGATAGCTCGCTCAGGATGATCTTTTCTAGATGCCACCAATTCCCTGCAAATTTCATGATTTTTTTTAATATCTGAGTAGTATTCCATTGCATAATGTACCACAATTTCTGTATCCATTGCTTAGTTGAAAGACATCTGGGTTGTTTCCAGATTCTGTCTATTATGAATAAAGCTGCTGAGAACATGGTTGAGCAAATGTCATTGTTGTGTACTTGAGCATATTTTGGATATATTCCTAAGAGTGGTATAGCTGGTTCTTGAGGTAGCACTATTCCTAATTCTCTGAGAAGTGCCACATTGATTTCCCAAGTGGTTGTCGAAGTTTACATTTCCACCAGCAGTGGAGGAAGGTTACCCTTTCACTACAACCTCTCCAGCATGTGCTGTCACTTGAGATTTTGATCTTACCCATTCTGATGAGTGTAAGGTGAATCTCAGGGTTGCTTTGATTTGCGTTTCTCGGATGACTAAAGACATTGAGTATTTCTGCCATTTGATATTCCTCTATAAAAAAAATCTTTGTTTAGGTCTCTACCCCATTTTAAAAATGGATTACTGGATTTTTATGGTTTAATTTCTTGAGTTCTTTATATATTTTAGATATTAGCCCTCTGTCAGAATATAGGATTTGTGAAGATCCTTTCCCAATCTGTAGGCTGCCATTTTTTTCTGATGAGAGTGTCCTTTGCTTTACAAAAGCTTTTCCTTTTCACGAGGTCCCATTTATTGATTGTTGCTCTTACAGCCTGTGCTGCTGCTGTTTTGTTCAGTCTCCTGTGCCAATTAGTTCAAGGCTCTATCCCAATGTTTCTTCTAGCAGATTTGGTGTGCTTGGGTTTTTAAAAATATTAACTGCAATTTATTCACTTTGTATTCCAGCTTTAGCCCTTTTCCTCATTCAGTCCCAATCCAACTCTATCCTCCCTCATCTCTTTCCATGCCCATCTCCAAGTACACTGATAGGGAAGATCCTCCTCTACTTTTATCTGACCCTAGTCTATCAAGTCTTATCATGACTGGCTGCATTATCTTCCTCTGTGGCCTGGTAAGGCTGCTCCCCCTTGAGGGGGAAGTGATCAAAGAGCCAGCCACTAAGTTGATATCATGAGTTTGGTCATGTGTTTAGTTTTATGTTGAGGGCTTTGATCCCCTTGGACTTTAGTTTTGTCCAGGGTGATGAGTATGGATCGATTTGCACTTTCCTACATGTATACTTCCAGTTAGACCAGATCCATCTGTTGAAGATGCTATGTTTTTTTCCATTGTATGGTGGAATCTGTATTACACCATTCTTTTGATCCACCATTCTTTTTCTATCCCAGTACCATACAGTTTTTATTACTATTCCTCTGTTGTACAGCTTGAGATCAGGGATGGAGATATGCCCAGATGATCTGTTGTTCTACAGGATTTTTTTTTTTTTTTTGGCAATTCTGGGAGTTTTGTTTTTCTGTATGAAATCGGGAATTGTTCTTTCAAGGTCTGTAAAGACTTGTGTTAGTAATTTAATGGGAATTGCACTGAACATGTAGATTGCTTTTGGCAGGATGGCCATTTTCACTATGTTAATCCTACCAATCTATGAGCATGGGAGATCATTTGATCTTCTGATATTTTCTTTAATTTCTTTCTGCAGAGACTTGAAGTTTGTTTTTTTTTTTCACAAAGGTCTTTCACTTGAGTGGTTAGAGTCACACCAAGGTACTTCATGTTAATACTGGCTATTGTGAAGGGTGTATTTTCCCTAATTTCTTTCCCAGTACTTTTGCTTTCTTATACAGGAAGGCTGCTGATTTTTTTTAGTTAATTTTGTATCTAGCCACTTTGTTGAAGGTGTTCATCAGCTGGAGAAATTCTCTGGTTGAATATGGGGAGGGAGGGTCACTCTTTTATACAATCATATCATCTGCAAATAGTGAGACTTTGACTTCTTCCTTTCCAATTTGTATCCCCTTGGTCTCCTTTAGTTGTCTTATTGCTCTATCTGGGATTTCAGATACTATGTTGAAGAGATATGGAGAGAGTGGGCAGCCTTGACTTGTTCATGATTACAGTGGGATAGATTTCTGTTTCTCTCAATTTAGTTTGATGTTGGCTATAGGATTGCTGTATGTTCTCTTTACTATGTTTTGGTATGTGCCTTGTATCCCTGATCTCTCCAAGACTTTAAACATGAATAGGTGTTGGGTTTTATAAAAAGCTTTTTCAACATCTAAGGAAAGGATCATGTGGTTTTTCTCCTTCAGTTTGTTTATATCATGGATTACACTGATGGATTTCCATATATTGCACCACCCCTGCATGCCTGGGATGAAGCCTACTTCTTCATGGTGGATGATATCTTTTATGAGTTCTTGGATTCAGTTTGCAAGTATTTTATGGAGTGTTTTTGCATCAATGATCATAAGACAGATAGGTCTGAAGTTCTCTTTTTCATTGGGTCTCTGTATGGTTTAGGTATCAAGGTGACTGTGGCTTCATAGAATTACTTTGTCAATGTTCCTTTTGTTTTTATTTTGTGGAATAGTTTGAAGAGAATTGGGGTTAGCTCTTCAGTGAAGTTCTGGTAGATTTCTGCACTGAAACCATCTGACACTGGGCTTTTTCTGGAAGGGAGACTTATGATAACTGCTTTTATTTCCTTGAGAGATATAGAACTATTTAATCTATTTCCCTATCTTGATTTAATTTTGAGAAATGGAATCTATGAAGAAAATTGTCCATTTCATTTAGAATTTCAAGTTTTGTGGCATATAGGCTTTTGTAGTAAGACCTAATGATTGTTTGGATTTCCTCAGTGTCCATCCTTATTTCCCCCTTTTTTGTTTCTGATTTAGCTGATTTGGATAGTTTCTCTCTGCCTTTTAGTTAGTTTGACTAAGGGTTTGTCTATGTTGTTGCTTTTCTCAAACAACCAGCTCTTGGTCTCAGTGATTCTTTGAATTGTTTTCTTTGTTTCTAATTCATTAATTTCATTTCTGAATTTGATTATATCCAATTATCTACTCCTTTTGGGATGCATCTGCTTCTCTTTTTTTATGCCTAAGGCTTTTGGTGTGCCATTAAGTTGCTTGTATCAGATGTCTCACACTTCATTCAGATGGCACTTGGTGCTATGAACTTTCCCCTTAGCACTGCTTTCATTGAGTCCCATAAGTTTGGGTAAGTTGTGTCTTCATTTTCATTGAATTTTTGGCAGTCTCTTATTTCTTTTTTCATCTCTTCCCTGACCAAGCTATCATTGAGTTGACAAGAGCTTTGTTTCTATATTATTTCTAGTTTTAAGCCATAGTGATCTGATAGGCTACAAGGGATTACTTTGATCTTCTCATGTTTGTTGAGGTTTGCTTTGGGCCCAACTATATGGTCAATTTTTGAGAAGATCTGTGATGTGCTGAAAAGAAGGTATACTCTGTTGAGTTTTGGTGAAAAGTTCTGTAGATATTTATTAGGTCCTTTTAATTTAGGACCTCTGTAAGAACCATTATCTCCATATTTATCTTCTGTCTAGATGATCTGTCCCTTGGTGAGAGTGAAGTTTAGAAGTCTCCCACTATTAAAGTGTTGGGATAAATGAGTGATTTCAGCTTTAATAATGTTTCATTTATGTGTGTAGGTGCTATTGTATTAGGGGTATAGGACTGTGACATCATCCTGATGGATTTTCCCTTTGATGAGAATGAAGTGCCCCTCCTCACCTTTTTTGATTTATTTTGGTTGAAAGTCTATTTTTTTAGATATTATGATAGCTGCCCCACTTTGTTTTCTGGATCTGTTTGCTTGAAAAATATTTTCCAGTCCTTTACTGTGAGATAGTGTTTATCTTTCTGCAGAGGTGTATTCCTGGGATTTAACTATGTCTCTTTTAGCTAAAGTGTTTTACCTCTGAAGCCTCGTATTTATGTTCTAAATGATATGCATTGATAAGTGTTGGAATGGGTGTAGTGGCACTTGCCCAGAAGTTTAGAGGCAGAGACAGGTAGATCTTTATGAGTTCAAGGCGAGTGTAGTCTACATAGTGAGTTTCAGACCACTCAGGGCTACACAGTGAAACCTTGCTTCAAGAAAACAAAGCAAAACAAGACAAAAAAAGGAAAATAAGTTGTATATTAAGCCATTGTGTGTAACTGAATTTATTGACACATGGTACTTTTGATGAATTACCCATTTATCAGTATGCATCATTATTACTCCTGTTTTTTGAAGTCTGTTGTGTTAAGTAGGAATACAGATACTCTACCTTTCTTTCATACTTCATTCATTTAGAATATCATTTTCGTCCCTTTGATTTCATTCTGAGCATGACTCTGTCAGTGGAAATGTGTTTCTTGCACACATCCAACAGCTGGAAGATGCTTTGTCACCCCATCAGGTGGAATTAAGACAATTTATATTTAAGGTTACTATTGAGAGATATGTGCTTATCTTATAATTTGGTGGGTTTCAACTCTGCCTTTCTTCTTTATTCACCTAAAAGTGTACTGGGTCATTGAGTTGGAAATGTTTGAGTCTTTCTTAATCCCATTTCTCCATTGTTCTCATTAGATTTAGTCTTTCCTAAAGCCTCATGATTTCGAATTTCTTTTTCACATACTTGGTGGCATCATTTTTCTCACTGACATCTGAATGATACAAACATATGTTAGAAAGATCAGATTCGCCAAAGCAGTTTAGCTCATTGTCAAACTAACAGAGTATATATGGTGTGCATTGAAGGGAGTTCTAGACCAGCTTCCGCAAAGGGCTTGAGGTCTAAGCCCACACTCAGATATGAGCCCCAGAAAAGGAAGAACAGGACAATTCAGTGTGTACTGGCATGCAGAAATAAGCAATCCAGTCCCACAAGGGTCTGCATCTGATTTTACTTTTTCTTCCTGCTGCAGAAGATGAAGCTAAGCATTCCATTGGTTGAAGAATCATGGAGTTCATTGCACTGTGACCCCAACCCTCAGCTTCTTTAACTACCCTTAACATTTATTTATTTATCCATTTGCTATATTTCTTAATTTTTGTTGTACACCCTTGTAATGAGCTGGAAATTTGTTACATAACAGGAAAAAAGGGCTTTATATATTCTCAACCACTTTATTTTCTAGTTTTCAATATTTAAAACAAAGACCCAGCCCATCTATCCTGATACATGAAGCTGTTCTCACACAGGTCTTCATAAGAAGTGTCATTCCCTCATAATACTCATTTCTGAATCCAATTTTTTCCCATATGATAGTCTCCTCCCATGACTGTTGTTCACAGTGAAGGCATCCATTGTCCTAAACCTGGAAAGAAATCTTAGGCCTAGGGCAGAAAGAAAGTTGAAAGCCACATCTTTTTCTGACATTGACTTAGATAGTGAGTATCTGTGCTGGGGCCATCAATTATTTCAGAGGCAGTAGAGAAACTCTTTTGGAGCCTAACCAAGTGAATGCATTCCTCACTCTGGTTATTCTTTTTAGCTGCATCCATTTGCAAGCAAATTTCATGATGTCATTGTTTTTAACAGTGGAATAATACTCTACTGTATAAATGTACCACAATTTCTTTACCCATTCTTTGGTTGAGGGAGATCTAGGTTGTTTGCAGAGTCTGTGAATGAAGCTGCTATGAACATGGCTGAGCAAGTTTCTTTGTGGTAGGATGGCAAGCTCTCCTTCTTAACTGTTGAGGAATCATGTCCTGCATGTGACTGCCACTGTTTCATCATCCCAGCCTTCACTGGTGCATGTCTAGGTTGCTCTCATGACTTAAATGTTGTAAATAATGCTTTGTTATACAAGCAAAATGTGTCTTTATTAGAGTTGGAATGTGTGACCTCTGTCTACTATTTTATTTTTATCTCCTGTATCTTTTTTCAATGTTTACATCTTTAGTGATAGGATGAGAGATTTTGTAAATTTTGTTTTTCTAGTTTTATATGTATTTACTTCAAAGTGAGCATCCAACAGCAATATAATTTAGTTCTTCTCACTAAAATGTATTCCAGGTCAGTATGTTTTGATTACCATATGTTATAAAGAGAAGAACGATTATCTCATTACAAGAGAGCATGATCAATGGTTCATTGGTACTATGACATGAGTGGAAAATAATGGAGATTAAGTGGTAGAATGAAAGATTTTTTTGCCAATTTCATGGTTTTATTTTTTTTTCTGTAATTACTAACTACAAACACTTAATATGTGTGATTCAAAAGATGGATTAAGGTAACAGGTTATGAGATATCTCAGATTTTAATTCTGCTACCTGTACCTAGTTAGCGTTTAACATTGGAAAAATTTTGTGTGAGTTTATGTTGCATGTTTTTGACATTCCAGAAAATTTTATACCAGGAAAAGACACCAGGTGTACACTATCCCAGTGTTCATAAGGAACACTTTTAGCATCTTGCTGCATGAGGAAGAGAATAATTACTATCCAGCTTATAAATTCTGGAGTGGCCTACTGAAAAAGAAATGCAGGTATGACATTTATAAATTTTAGTTGTCTTTTTGGAAGAAATATTAGAAAAAGTATGACATTTAAAATTTTTGCCTAATTGAAGTCAAGTTTATAAATGCTTACATTTTATTTTTGGTGATGGACCCAACAGATCTCATGTATCATTCAAATGGTGTTACACATAGTGATGTTACCATTCATGTAGGTACGCAATCCCTCACACTGATTTTTGATTGTTTCGTAACATTTTAATCTAAATTAATATTAGAGTAAACTGAATTTGTAGTAATATGACCCACCCCATGGACATAGTATATTAACAGAAAGGGTACTTGATGTTGTTGAAACAAAATTACTTACACCATATATTTCAGAGTTCTGGGCTGGCTGTTGAAACATGGGCAGAGGGAGGATCCTGCCTCCATACAGAAAGCAATGAGATCTGAGTTCACCCAAGTTTGTTCCTTTCACAACAATGCTCACAAACCCCTAGAGGTCACATGAGAACTACCTACCTCAGAGCTTACCCGCAATTCCCTAAGGACCTGACATTAACCTTCTTCTCTTAAAAGCCCCACAGACCTTGTCAAAGCTGTCGCCCTGGGTGAACAAGTGCCCACCATGTGCTGGACAGGACACAGTTAAGCCACATCCAAAGCACAGCATTCTTCCCACAGCCTCGCAAGGGCATGTCACTCACGTATTATGAATGAAATCACATTTTTAAAATCTGGAAAGGAACCTAATGTGCCTGGGATTTGAAGTACATGTAAATAAATCATAGAAAAAAAGACTTAAAATCTAAACATTTATGCTTTCATAATGTAAATATAACATATTTATGAAGTGGGGTAGAAGAACATATATACCCATGTTGAACTTGGTGGATCAACACACCTTTTCACACTGATGAAATTAAACAAAAATAACATTTCTATTCATTTAGCTATTCGTTTCTATTCTATTAGCTAGTGCTAATCACAGTGACAGTAGGACAAAGCCCGCTTACTCAACTTATGTCCAAATATAAAGCAAGCCTTTTTACCTGTGTACCAGGCTGCCCCAGCTAAGGAGGTATTCAAGAGGTCAACATAAGATGTAAGAAAGACAAGGGTTGTACAGAGTTCTGGTGTAGAAGGCATCCAAATGGGTTCAATGGGAGAGGATACAGGAGCAGAACATAGGAGGTGCTCAAAACAAGGTAATCACAACAGGTAGTCATAACTAGATCATCATAGGTGGTCAGATAGCCTTATGAAATAGAGGTATGGTTCATATGGTTATGAACAACTTATGAAACAAAGACATTAAAGGGAAACTAGCACATTTTTGCCTGTGGCTCTGGCAGACATTGCTCTTCTCCCCAATTCCTCTGCCTTATTGAAACCATTTGATTAAATTCCTAATGCTAGCCACCAAGGTCCATTACCTTATTTGGTCACTTCCTCCCCCTTAAGCTGACTACCAAGGCCCCACTATCAAAGTATTGAAGTACAGTAATCAAAAGTTTCTTCTGGTTTGCTTAATTAACGTTCTGAATAAAATTAAACACCTCATCCAAACATGGGGTTTTGCCCTTTACCTTCATGAATTGCTATTTGCCTATGTGTCAATTCTGTCTCCTCTTTATCCAGAGATAGTCCTTTCATCCCTGGGACAAGTACCCATAACCCTTCTCCTTGCCCCTTTCCTCTGATCTCCTTTGTTCCCTTCCCCTTCTTACTCTTCCTTTATCTCCTGTCTTTGTCCTAATCACTGCCCTCTGTCCCTAGGAAGAAATAAATCTTTGTGCTGAGAACGTGGTCTTGGAGTGTCTTGAGCCAATGGCAGTGTCTCCTACAGACATGATTGCCATTCCTGGAACAGGAAGTACAGAACCCTTGGTAGTTAAGGTTCCAGGGGATATATAGCCCAAACTTTGAAAAACAGCAATGAATCTAGTTTATCTTTACTATGAGTTGGCTTTTAAGCTTAAGGCCGAGGAAGGCTGGTTCTTCACTAGTAAGGAATATGAAGATAGGTAAAAGTTGGAACTTAGAACACCTGCAGAGGATTCAAGGGGACTATCGATTTGAATGCCATTTGGAAGAAAGCCACGCTGAGTGCAGCACTTCTGTGAAAGCAACAACAGTGGTGACATCTTCATTCTGCAGAGCCCTGCCAGGCTGCCAGATATGCATGAGTTTCAGTTATATCGTCCAACACCCCAAGCTGAAACTGTTCTAAGATGCAATGATAGAGACTGGCCCTTAATGGAGAGAATAATTACCTATAGGGTGGGACCAGTAAGGGTGGGATGAGAGAGGGGAATACATGAGGCATGATATGTGTATGCCTCAGTTATACAGTCACACTCCCCAAGCTGACACTGCTCAGTGTTGCTACCTATGATGGGAGTTGGTCATTAAAGGAGGAAAAAGTAATTATTTGGAGATAGGTAGAGCTAAGGGGATGGAAAGGGAGAGCCAGGATGTGAGTGGAAATAGGGAAGATGCTAAGAAACATCTTAGTGAAACATCTTAGTGAACATCTGGACTCTAAGGTCTCTGGTGTGTGACGTGTTCCCAGTATATATACTGGAAATCACAAGGTGTGCTCAACATTTTTATAAGACTCACTTGGGTCTGCAACATTTACTCAGCTCCTATAGGCAAATCCCAATTTCAGAATGAGGAAGCAGAGTCTAGAATCAATCTGTGGAAGGGTCTTCTTCTACCTTGGTCTTCTCTCCAACTACCAGAAAATGGAAGAAGGGTAAGGACGTATCCCAAGAATGTTCACAGTTACTGTCTTGTTGCTTCTCTAAGTTCACATCCCTGTGTTGCTGCCACAAAGTGCAACACACAGGGTCTAGGAAGGCAGGAGACAAAAGCTCCCTTTTGAAGTAGAGTTGGTCTGGGTTAAACACTTTTTACTTTCTCTTAAATCATTCATAATCATGCCTGTCATTCCTTTAAAAGGAAAGGTGATGTGTATATTTTGTTTCCCAGGGCAGAAACCCTATAAAAATGTTAATTGTTGGTTTTCAAAAGTGATTGGCCATGTGTATATGTTGCATTCAAGAGAAACAGACAGTTAGAATTTGAATAACTAAGGGTACCATAGGAAGTGTTTACTTATAGAGACCAATGGTCTTTGGGACGGTGGAAATGTCCAGAGAATAATGAGAAAGCAAGACAATGGAACAAGTTGCCCAATCCTTGGTTCCTGTAATCAGCAGAAGGAATTGGTACTGGAGAAGGAGAGAAGAGGACATAGTCACAGCTCAGTAGTAAGCGTATATAAGCATAAACATAGGGCAGCGTTGCTCTTGTCAACACACTGCTGACCAGCAGAGAGATAAGAAATAAAAATTCCTAACCTCTTACCTCCTGCTCTCCAGGGTGCTTGCAATGTCATCAACTCCCTCAAGCAAAAAGAAACTTAGAGAAAAGGAACACTGTAAGGGGTCAGATAAGGCACTTCTGTAAGATGTCAGGTGGCAGAGAGAAGGATGGGTGGAGACACTTTCTCACTTACAAGTCTTCTTCCACCATGTGGTTCTAGATTCAACTGTCATCAGATCATTTTTCCTCTCATCTCCTTCAGGGTTATTTTTGTCTTGTTTGCATTTTACTCTTCTAATGTTGCTTTTATGAAGATATCACCAGAGTAATCAAAATAACTTGATAGTGGACTGAAACATATGCAGGTAAACATACTTCTTATTGGCTTTAGTGAAAGAGTGGTTTCTCTTAAATGCAGAATTATGGAATAGTACCTTACCAAGAATGTTGTCATGCATGGGATGGCAGCTGCACAATGTCAAACCCAAGAACTGCACGCACCATTGCTGTTCCTCAGACCTAAAGTGTCAGCAGCACGCTGTGGTCAAGGACTCTCAGCCACATTAGAGTGTCATTGTAGGGAAGATACACAAGGAATGGGAGGGAGCTGTTCTTATAAACTATTGCATAGCTTTATTGCATTTCTCCACTCATGTCTGAATTTTCAGTTTCTGGTAATGTGTTTTTTTTTTGTCATTAGATTGAGAGAGAATGCAATTTGGGATCCATTTTTGGTTGAAATTCAGATAATTTTATTACATTTAAATTAAGGGCCTTGATCTCTCTGGCAATCTATAAAGGTCTAGAAGATCTCTCAAGCGTTGTATCATGTGAAGATTTTTTTGTACATTTTCAAAAACAGTAGACAACAGTGCAGAACACAGAACCAACATCAGATGATGAAAAATTAGGATCTGATTTTTAATTTTTATTTAATCACTTTATAACCTGATCCCAGTCTCCTTCCTCCCCTCCCCCCAGTCACACTCCCATGGCCCTTCCCCACTGTCCCTTCTTCTCAGAGAATGGGAGGCTATTTCAAATGCTGCACCCTCTTGCCTTCCTTCCTCCTATTTCTGCTGAGCAATCATCTCAGAAACACAAGCACCCACAGACTCTACACCTAAGTGTGTCCTGCTGTTCAACAAAGCTGATTTGGGTCCTATGTCAGTATTCTGTTCAAGATCAACATCAGTGAGTTGTTCATGCATGAATAATTCTGAAAATTCTCAGCACTGTCCACAAAGAATGTTAAGAATATTGATTCGTTCTTTATAACTTTGTCTGTGCTACTCAATGACTTCTGTTGCATTTCCCTTTTTAATTTACATATGACCCTCTATCTAATACTGTAAATATTTGCATACATGCATCCACTCATGAATAAACAATGTCAAGGTCTCACACAATCTGAGCATGGGCTATAAAAAAGTTACATCTTCATTGTCTGACCTACTGAGACATTTCTAGGCTATATGGTTTATAACTAAAAGATAAAGTGAAATTTTATCCTTTAAATTTTAAATTTGGATCGTTTTTCTTCTCTTGATTTACTGATTTTATATATATTTTAAGCTCTACCTTGACTATAACAGGTCCAGGAGATATATTTGTTCAACAATTGCCTGTTTTCCCAATTCAGAGGGCTGTTGTCTACGTACCTGTAACATAATGCTTTTCCCATGTTAGGCTATATTATCGCTTTTACAGTTTTTTCACAGATTTTCCTCCTAGATGACATTCAATCTTCTGACTTCATTTGCTGCAGTGTTTGAAATGATCAAATTTTCATTGGGAATACTATTTATATATGTTATCTCGTCAATTTTTTTCAGTTTCATCCATGTAAACAACTCACTGTGATCTTTTTTTAAAGTTAATGTATTTATTTTTATATTAATCACAGATAGGTACTTTGTATCCCAGGTGTAGCCCCCTCTCTAATTACCTCCCACTCTCCCCATCCCTCCCTCATATCCTCCCCACTCTCTCCAAGTCCACCAACGGGGGAGGACCTCCTCCCCTTCCATCCGACCCCAGATCATCTTGTCTCATCAGGGCTGACTGCAATGTCCTCCCCTGGGATCTAGCCAGGCTGCTACTCTCTGGCATGTATGGGGGAGGGTCAAAGATGATTTCATGACAGAAACAGTCCCTGTTCCCCTTAGTAGGGTCTTCAGTTAGACACCGAGCTACCATGAGCCACATCTGAGCGGGGGTCCTAGGGCATATCCATATATGGTACTTGGTTGGAGAGACTCTCATCAAAGACCCCTGTGTCCTGCTCAATTTGGTCTTTGTTCCCCCCAAGTCTTACTAACTTCCCCTATTTTCATTATTATTCCCAGCCCTCTGCCAAAGGCTTGGTTCTGAGTCTTAATATCTGCTTTGATACATTGCTATATCGATTCTTTCAGAGGCACTCTTTGGTATCCTCCTGTCCTGTTGCTTGTTTTCACCTCCATTCAATGTCCATCTCATTTGTTCTTCTAAACAACCATTGATTATATCAACCTGGGTCCTCTTTCTTGTTTATCTTCCCTAGGTGTATAGATTTCAGCATGACCTTCCTATCCTCTAGGTTTATATAAGTGAGTATATACCATATGTTTCTTTCTGCTTTTGGGATACCTCACTTAGGATGATCGTTTTCAGGTCCCAACATTTGCCTGTGAATTTCATGATTTCCTCCTTTTTATTTGCTGAGTAGTATTCCATTGTGTAAAAGTACCACAATTTCTGTATCCATTCCTCAACTGAGGGGCATCTGGGTTGTTTCCAGGTTCTGACTATTACAAATAAAGCAACTACAAACATAGTTGAGCAAATGTCCTTGTTGTGTACTTGAGCATCTTTTGGATATATGCCTAAGAGTGGTATAGCTGGGTCTTGAGGAATCACTATTTCTAATTGTCTAAGAAACTGCCAAATTGATTTCCAGAGTGGTTGTACAAGTTTGCATTCCCCCCAGCAATGGAGGAGGGTTCCTCTTTCTCCACAACGTCTCCAGCAAGCGTTGTCACTTGAGTTTTTGATCTTAGCCATTCTGGTGGGTGTAAGGTGAAATCTCAGGGTCGTTTTGACTTGCATCTCCCTGATGGGTAAGGACGTTGAGCATTTCTTTAAGTGGTTTTCTGCCATTCTACAATCCTATACAGTCAGGTCTCTTTTCACCTCCATACCCTATTTTTTAATTGGATTACTTGATTTCTTGCTTTTTAACTTCTTGAGTTCTTTATATATACTGGAAATTAGCCCTCTGAGAGAAGTAGGATTGGTAATGATCTTTTCCCAGTCTGTAGGCTGTTGTTTTGTGTTGATGACAATGTCTTTTGCTTTAAAGAAGCTTTTCGGTTTCGTGAGGTCCCATTTATTTATTTATTGTTGATCTTAGAGCCTGTGCTGTTGGTGTTCTATTCAGGAAGAAGTCTCCTGTGCCAATGAGTTCTAGGGTCTTCCACACTTTTTCTTCTAACCTGTTTAGTGTGTATGGTTTTATGTTGAGGTCTTTGATCCACTTGGACTTTAGCTTTGTGCAAGGTGATAAATATGGATTTATTTTCATTTTTCTGCATACGGATATCCAGTTGGACCAGCACCATTTGTTGAAGATGCTGTCTTTTTTCCATTGAATGGTTTTGGCTTCTTTGTCAAAAATCAAGTTTCCATAGGTGTGTGGGTTCATTTCTGGGTCTTCTATTCGGTTCCATTGATCCACTAGTCTGTTTTTATGCAAATACCATGCAGCTTTTACTACTATTGCTCTGTAGTACAGCTTGAGATCAGGGATGGAGATACCTCCAGATGATCTGTTGTTGTAGAGGATTGTTTTGGAGATTCTGGGTTTTTTGTTTCTCCATATGAAGTGGAGTATTTTTCTTTCAAGGTCTATGAAGAATTGTGTAGGTATTTTGATGGGAATTGCAATGAATTTGTAGATTACTTTTGGCAATATAGTCATTTTCACTATGTTAATCCTACCAATCCATGAGCACGGGAGGTCTTTCCACATTCTAATATCTTCTTCAATTTCTTTCTTCAGAGATTTGAAGTTTTTTTCATATAGGTCTTTCACTTGCTTGGTTAGAGTCACCCCAAGATACTTTATGTTATTAGTGGCTATTGTGAAGGGTGTTGTTTCCCTAATTTCCTTTTGCGGCCCTTTTGTCTTTGGTGTACAGGAGGGCTTCTGATTTTTTTGAGTTGATTTTGTATCCAGCCACTTTACTGAAGGTGTTCATCAGTTGAAGGAGTTCTCTGGTTGAAGTTTTGGGGTCACTCATGTATATTATCATATCGTCTGCAAATAGTGATATGTCGACTTCTTCCTTTCCAGTTTGTATCCCCTTGATCTCCTTTAGTTATCTTATTGCTCTAGCTAGGACTTCAAGTCCTATGTTGAAGAGATATGGAGACAATGTGATCTTATTCACCCAATATTACCCTCTTTCAGCCCTGATCCTATGCTGGTGACATCCTTCTTCATCCCAAACAGTCTCTTTTCTACCTTTATGTCAATTATTAATGATCCACTGACTGTTCAATCTTTATGTCATTGTATGTATTCTACTGTTTCTTTTGTTGGCCACTTCTAATGTTATTCTATTGTGAACTGATATTATAATAAACACTAAAATTGTCTTTATGCTTATTAAGACTGCTTTATTATCTAAAATGTTACATATTGTAAAATAAATTTCCTGTGGGTTTCTTACAAGGTATACATCCCATATTATGGACTAGTATGTTAAATCTCTTTTAAATGCAGTATAATTTATCTCTGAAATTTCTATGTCAAGTTATTTTCTAAATAACATATTAATGGGAGAATTAATATACAATTACGTATCTAGATTTATTGGCTTCTAGTATTTAGTAGTGTTGATTTTATGAAAATGGATACAAACACATACATACACATATTAATTTAAAAGAATAGTTACATTTCTGTATCCTATTTGCTTCTTAATTATTCTTGAAATCTGTTGTATTAAATGAGCACAGATACTCTATATGTCTTTCTTTCATATTCCATTAATTTGGATTTTTACTTTCCAACACTTCATTTTCATTATGTGCATGTCTCTGTTGGTGAAATCTGTTTTGTTTTTCTTTTTGTCTTTTACAGATAAACAAAGCTGTATATTTTTTTGCCACCTAGTCAAGCATTCTCTTTGCAGTGATGACTATGCTATTTACATTTAAGATTACTGTTGATATACATGTGCTAGTCCCTGTGATTTGGGGAGGTTTCGGTTGATTTGAGTATTGAAACTGTAACTTTCTTCTTTATTCATTTTAGGGGTTTATTTTCATTGATATTAAAATTGTTCTATTCATTTTCATATAGGTTTTTCTAGTACACTTGTGAATTTATTCTTTCCTAAGGTCCCATGACTTTGAATCTCTTTCTTCCTCTCTACTGTACAAAATTGCTTTTTCTTTTCTTTTCTTTGAAGCTGAGCCTTCAGGATTTTTGGCATCTTTAATTTATTGAGATGTTAGCACTGTTAACAGAGGTCAGAAAGTACAAACAAAACACTTTAGCTGGTTGTAAAATAAGGAGTCTGGACTGGAGTAGGAGACCAACCTCCTCAAATGGACTTTGTGTCCAAATCCCTATCACAGGGTTGCAATGGTCAACAGGTTCAGGACTGTTAATGCAGATTGGTGAGCAGGCACAACAAACAAACAAAACAACAACAACAACAACAGAAACAGTTATAGAAGGGAGCAGTGGCTGAGTTGATCCTATTTTAGCTTTCTGCTTCTGTTTCCTGAAACTGAACAGCCTACTGGTGAATGATTTTGTAGGTGACTGAGGTGCTTACCATCATCATCAAGCTCAATTTTGTTGTTCAGCTGCTTGCCCTGTACCACTCTACCTATTTCAAGATATTGATGCTCCAGATATTGTACTTCTGTGAGGGTGATCAAGGCTCCAAGAATGAATGGTGTGATCTCAGTGAACACAATTGAGTTTATTGGGTGACAGCTTTCAAAGCTCTTGTGCGAGATAAATTTGCAAGGTGTTCTGTGTAGATGCTTTCCTTGAGATCTGTCTGAGCATCTTCAGATGATCTCTCCTCCATGAAGGCCTATGTCTTGGCTAAGATGTTATCCAGAAGGTTGCTGTAGGCAAAGCTCTATATGTGGGGGGTATGCTACTGCAAACACTGGAACATTCTGTGCTCCTGGAACATCTTCATTCTTCACCTGTGGCCAGTGCAGGAATGAAGAAGGAATACCAGGGCAGTTGTCTTTTCTTCAAAAGTTTTCATGGCTTTAGGGGTGAGAGAAACCTATCAAGGATATTTGTATAAGGGAGTAGAGAGAAAGCTCTAAATGATGCTACCTCCCCAGCTAACTCTTCTCCAGACTGTTTGATTCATCTATAGATCTCACAGTTCTTCTCAGGGATTGGGACATGATTCCCAAATGGAATGTTCTATGTTTTCCTCTGCAGCACAGCCTGTAATCCTCATGCCAAAGACATGCGCCTTTTCATGGAGATACAAGTCACATTCAGAACATCTACTCCAGATTATCGACTACCCTTGAATATATGGGTCATTTACTCATTTGTTACAGTTCTTAACTCTCCACTGTAACACTGCAGAGAACAGGACACTGGTGACATAATAGAAAACAGAAAAAGGCTTGCTGTTCCTCAAGGTTCTTTGCTTTCTGGTTTTCAAAACTTAAAATGAAGACCCAGCACTTCTAGCAGGAGAATTGCTACGGTTCATATATAATTCCTCATAGAAAGTGTCATTCCCTTCATGATTCTCAGTCTAATTCAATTCTGTCCACTTGATAGACCCCTTACAGTGACTGAGGGAATATATAGCTTGTGCTGTATTTTGATACCAGAAAAGAAACCCCAGTCCTCCTTAGGAACCTCTGCCAGATCTTCACACATAGTCATAGTGTCCTGACAGAGAATATTGTGTGCTCATATCTCTGTTTCATTTGCAGGAACACCAGTGGAAAATTCCAAAGCATGGGTCCAACCACCCTAGTCTGGAACACTGACAGCACCGTAGTGAATGAAAGGGACAACATGGAAAACTTGTCCTGTTTCATCAAGTTTAATACCCTGAATATTTTCACTGCCATCATTTCCCTAGTTGGGCTGGCAGGAAATGCCATAGTGATGTGGCTTCTAGGCTTCTGCATGAACAGGAATGCCTTCTCAGTCTATGTCCTCAACCTGGCTGGTGCTGATTTCCTCTACCTTTGTTTTCAGACTGTGTACTCCCTGGAGCGTATCTATTATCACCTCTATAAAATCTACTTCAACATTCCCTTCTTTCTTTTTAATATATTAATCTTTGCTTACCTTGCAGGTATGTGTATGGTCACAGCCATCAGTGCTGAGCGCTGCCTGTCTGTTATGTGGCCTCTTTGGTATCGCTGCCAACGACCAAGACACATGTCAGCTGTTGTGTGCGCCCTACTCTGGGCTTTCTCTCTACTATTAAGCCTTTTGTTAGGGGAGAGTTGTGGCTTACTGTTTAATAATTTTGATAAATCTTTCTGTAGGACTTCTAGTTTAGTCACTGTTGTATTTATAATAGCATTATTTGTGTTTTTTTCTGGGTCCAGCCTGATCTTGTTTGTCAGGATCTTCTGTGGCTCACAGAGGATTCCTGTGAAAAGGCTCTATGTGACCATTACACTCACAGTGCTGGTCTTCCTAATTTTTGGTCTGCCCTTTAGTATTCACTTGTTGCTCTTAGATTGGATTGACGAGTTGTATAGTTGCACTATTTATGAAATGACAACATTCCTGTCCTGTGTTAACAGCTGTGCCAACCCTATCATTTACTTCCTGGTTGGCTCCATTAGGCACCGCAGGTTCCAGAGGAAGACTCTGAAGCAGCTTCTGCAGAGAGCCATACAAGACACCCCTGAGGAGGAAGAAGGTGGAGGGACGGGTTCTTCAGGAAGGTCTGGGAACTTGGAAATGGTCTAGTGCAGCAGCTGAGTGCGTACTTGATCAGATACAGTGGTTTTCAGAGTCAACTTTGCCTTTACCTATATGGGCTATTTTCACAAAATTGTTCAATTGGTGGAGAAAATAGACATTTTATAGAAATTGGATGAAATGGGACTTCTTAAACAGAAACTGACTGCAGCACCTTACAGCCTCCTTATGTGGTCCTCACTGCATCTCCTCATGATGTAACCTTTGTAACCACTTGGTGCCAGGACAGCTCCCCCTATGAATAAACACCTTAAGACAAAGCTCAAGGCAGTGTGGGAAAGCTCTGAATTTCTTTGGTCATCGAACTTGAAAAAGATTAAATGAATACTATATATTATAGAAATGTTCCTATTTTTACAAGGTGTTTTCTAAATATTAAGAAAAATTAATTGAAACTCCCACAACTCCAGTTTCCTGCAATATGCACACACTATACAATGTATGTATAATTTTAAAATGTTTCTTATATAAATTGCTTAGTAAACAAATATGCATCTTTAAGATAGCCTATTCTAAGTATCGATCCACCCACTGCAGTCTTCAAGTATCTGCCATCTACCGCACTGAAAGAGTAAGGACAGGTTTTATGTACCAACATCCAGGCATACTCAGAGGTGGGAGACTGTCTCCAGTTTCACTCTTTAATGACTTGGCTAACATTCCATTATCATGTCTTTTCTCTTTGTCCCTTATCTTTGTCCTAATTCGCTTTGTCTATGACTGTGTAATCCCTCATGAAAACAATTTCAAATGAGTGTCATTGACTTTGTTACCTCTAGGAATTGAATCTCTGTCAGATTTACACTATTCCCAGAAGTGCAAAGCTTTTTTAACTTGAATTCTGCACGTTTAAATACATTCTGTTTTTAAATGTTTCAATTGAAATAGACTGACATCACTGTTTCCTTTCCTTCCTTTAGCCTTTCCCAGCTATCCTCCTTTGAGCCCTTTACATGTTGGCACTGCTAAAGAAATAACTTCTTTGTTTTTGATTATTACTGTTACACACAGACACACAATCACAGACAGACATATAAACATACATACAAACACACACAAACACATATAAATGCTGAGTCCATTTTTGTTATTTCTGTGTATTTCTAGGTTGAGCATTCTGAATTTGACAACCATTAAGGAAGCTTATCACTAGGAGAGGTTAATTTTCCTTTTCTTAGTAGTCATGAGTTGCTTGTAGTTCTTTGACTCGGAGTGGGATCATGTAAAAATGTCCTCCTACCACATTATATGTTCCTTGATAAGACCATTGTCCCCATCTTGTTTACACAGTAATTTCTAGGACAGACAGTTTCACAGAAGATTTCCTGCTATTCTGGCTCTTACAATCTTTTTGCAACATCATGTTCCTTGAGTCATAGAAACAGGAGTTGTGACAAAATGATGCCAATTGCCTGGGCTACCCATAATCTGTTGATCTTTGCATTGTGTCCAGCTGTGATTTTGTGTTATGGTCTTCATTAGCTATAAAGAGAAGGTTCTTTGATGAAGGGTGGTAGCCACAAATATCTGTGAGTATGAGAAGAAGATTTAGAATGTACTACGAAATTATACTGGTTTAACACAGTGAGAGTAGTATATTATTTTTCCTAATGTTCATGAACCCACTGTTTTTCCTGGAAACTGGCTAGATTTCTAGTTCTAAACATCCCTCTTATTGACTGAACTTTGAGTCCAATTACATAGCTGTTGGTTGCCACTGACATGTGACACTCTTTTCACCTTTATGCATATCTGTCCATTCTGGTAATTGTGATTCATGGGTATTGTAGGGTTATTTCATTGCTTCCTTCCCTTGGCAGTCTGCACAGTATTTTCTAGAACTATGGAAGCCAGACTGTAGGAAAGGGGTCACATCAAGCTCAAACCAACTGAGTTCTTTGTCCTAAATTTGAAATTGTCTTCAGCAATGGTATCCACCTTCAACCACTTAGAGACAACTAAGGGTTACTCCTACAATCCAGATTGCTTTGGGAGTTACAGGGTTACTCTGAACAACCATTCCAGAGAATTTTCTCATGCCTGGAACTGGATCTTATTGAGATTATTTTCAGTCCAAGTGGCTTAACTTCTTTAAATATGTGTGTATGAACATACATAAATGTATATATACATGTATAACATATGTATACATGCATATATATTATGTAGTATATATATAACTCTGGGGGAATAGAAAATAATACAATTTCTTATGGCCTTATCAAACAACCTTCCTATTATTTGAACTATATCCCTCCTTTTCCATCTATATTGACTTAAAATCCTCCTCCCAAGACAGGTCCCCTTTATTCCATTTCTTATTTCATATAATGATATTCTCTCCCAAGCCTCCAATATATGGTTCCTTACACTGTCCTGGTTGAGGTTATTACAAATTGTTTGTGTACATCTGAGGTAGTGGAACTGGAAACTACAGCTAAGAGAAACCATGTGGCATTTGTGTTTCTGGGCAATTTGCTAAGGAATTGAGACAAATAATTGATAAGTGGCACTTATAAAATTAAAAAGTTTGTGTATGGTAAAGAAAGAATTGGCGAGGTAAAGATGAAACCCACAGAATGTGAGATAACCTTTACCTGTTATACATCTGGCAGCATGCCTAAAATCAACAAAACAACTGACAGCAAATTTTGTCAAATTATGGAGAAAACTGGCCCTACCACTGACTCTTGATAGATAGACACTCTGAAAAACAACATGGAGATTCTTCAAAAGACTGAAACTGTATCTACCATATGACTCAGTGATACTGGTTGATTGCATATGACCAGAGAAAACAACACTCTCTTCCACAGACACTTGTGCACAAGTGCTCATTGCCACCTTATTCATAATAGCTGGTAAATGGAAACAATTCTAATGTCTTCAACTGATGACTAGATAATGAAACTGTGATACATGTAAACAATGAGATAACATTCAGCTGCAAAGAAACATGAAATCATGAGGTTTGCAGATAAAAACAACCTAGAAATATCTTAAGTAAGGTAACATTTCCCATAAAATATTTCAATCTTAAATGCTTCTCCATTTGATAATTTAAAGTTTAATTAAGAGAAAACAATATTCATGGATTAAACCAATTCATAGTTCAACAAATTTGCTTGAATAATTGTAACTGTTTATCTCCAAACCCAATCAACAAGTAAAACACTCCCTTGCCTCTATGAGTTCCCAGAGTTTCTCCACTCCATTTGTTATTTTTTAATTTTTGACATGTTTTGTCGTTTTCGTTTACCACAACGATTTAGTAACCATAATATCAGGTACCCTGACTGTACATATTGACTCTTTAAAATACATTCTATATGTAAATGAGATTTTGGGTAGTCTTTCTGTACATATTGATGCTTTAAAATATATTCTTTTTTTTTTCTTTCTTTCTTTATTTATTTATTTATTTTTATTAATTTATTTATTTTTCTCTCAATCACAGGTTGGGTACTTTGAATCCCAGGC
>CM053758.1:30498232-30511017 GCA_028658305.1 Pachyuromys duprasi
GCGGCACACACAGGATCCTTCTGCAGTAAAGCTTTAATGCATCTTGAGAGGGAGAGCATAAGCTTACAACGAGTAGAGACGGAGACCCTGAGCGGCAGAAACCCAGCCCTTATATAGAAAACTATCCTCTGCTTAGGATGTGTCAGCCTCTGATTGGCTGTTACTCATCAGGCGGGATGACGCCACGGGAGAGGCAGAGAACAATGAGTGGAAATTTCCTTCGCACATGCGCAGCTTCGGTTTGGGACACAGGATATCAGCGCCATCTTGTAATGGCGAATGTGAGTGAGGCCTCTCACAGATGCAAAGTGAATAAAGCATAATTAATAAAAATTAAAATAAAAAATAAAACAAATCTCTTGTGTAACGGTGCCTTCTTAGCCATATCCATATGCATTTACTTAGTGCATAAAAAGTTTACTTTACAGTTGCTTCATTCTTATTCTCTTCTTACTTTATTACATTTTATTTTTTATTGAAAATAGATTTTGAATGGTTTTGGTTTTTTCCCTTTATTTTTTTCAGTTTTTTTACTTTACATCCCAAGGGTGCTCCTCACTCCTACCAGCTCATTCTCTTCCCTGTCTATCCCTCTTCCCTTCTCCCCTTTTTCCTGGAACAGGGAAGCCACTGTCTCCCTATATCAACCCTCCCCAGCACATTAAGTCACATAAGGACTGAGCATAATTCATTCACTGAGGCCAGGCAAGGCAGCCCTGACAGGGGGAAGTGATACAAAAGGAGGAAATAGAGTCCATGTTAGAAATAACTCCTACATCTACTCACTAGAAGCCCATGTGAAGACCCACCCGCCATCAGCTACATATGAACAGGAAGCCTACGTGCAGACCATGCATGCTCTTTACTTGATGTCTCAGTCTCTGAAAGTACTCATGGGACTAGCTTAGTTGTCTCTCATGATCTCTTGTGAGGTTCCTGTACCCTCCAGGTTCTTCCATTTTTTCCCCCAACACTTCCACAGGATCCCTGCTGCTTCACCCCTTACTTGGCTTCAAATCCCATCATATGTCTCAATATGCTGCTTTTTGTAGCCTGGAGGACAGCCAAGTTAGGATCCTGTCTGCAAGCATAACAGAGTATCATTAATAGTGTCAGGGACCAGCTCTCTACGATGGGGTGGGTCTCAGGTTGGGCCAATTATTGTTTGGACATTCCCTCAATCTTTCTTCTCTATTTTCCCTGCAATTCTTGCAGGCAGGGTAATTTTTGTATCAAAAGTTTTTTTGGTGGGTTATTTTTTGTTCTCCTTCCACTAGTCCCATCTGGCTAGGAGGTAGTCCCTTGAATCTTCATGTCTCCCCCTGTTAGGAGTCTCAGCTAGAATCACACCCATATCCTACCCTTCTTTCTTTTAGAGTTTCTGGTGAGAAGTCAGGTGTAATTCTGATAGGTCTACCCCCTGCATGCTTCTACCTACAGGACATTACATCTATGCATCTTTTGAGGCTGGAGGCACCCAGCGACCACCACAGTGCAGCCCCCATCTCAGGCCAAGTGGGGCAAACAGGTGAGACCTCTATGCACCAAAGGACTACCTGCAGGAGGCCCCAGGGCAAGCACAGCAGCAGTGAGTGACAACCTGGCCCCTGCCTGCTCTATCTCTATGATTACAGCTAAATTTGTATCAGAGGCCTTTTAGCCATAAGGAACCACCAGTTAGGTCTTGCACCTCCAAACCCCTAAAACACTCCCAACAGAGTTAAATTCCACCTTTTCCCCAACAGGCCATTTCCTGACTCACATCTCACTCTAAATTACCTGAAGCCTGCCAAAATCAGAGACAACTAGATAGATAAAAGCCAGCATAAAAACACAAACAACAAGAGCCTGAGTGATATGGAAACTTCAGAACACAAGTATCATACTACAGCAACCCCAGGATATCTTAAAACAGTGAGAACCAATTAGATGACGTTAAATCTATGCAGATGAGACAGGCCTTTAAAAATTAAATCAATAAATACCTTAAAGAAACACAGGGAAACACAATTGAAGCAATGAAGAAAATGAATAAAACTTAGCCAGTCAGATAGGTGTGAGAAGGAATCTCAGGGTCATTTTGATTTGCATTTCTCCAATCACTTAGGACTTTGAGCATTCCTTTATGTATTTCTCTGCCATTTGATATTCCTCTGTTGTGAAACTCAAGGGATGACAGATGCTGGAGATGTTGTGGAGAAAGGGGCCCCCTCCTCCATTGCTGGTGGGAATGTAACCTTATACAACCACTTTGGAAAACAATTTGGCACTTTCTCAGAATTTAGGAAGAGTTCTACCTCAAGATCCAGCTATACCACTCCTGGGCATAAACTGGAAAGATACCTCATCATTCAATAACAAAATTTGCTCAAGTATGTTCATAGCAGCTGTATTTATTAGATCCAGAATATGGAAACAATGTAGATGTCCCTCAATGGAGAAATGGATACAGAAAGTGTGGTGCATTTACACAATTGAATACCAGTCAGCAATCAAAAACAAGGAAGTCATGAAATCTGTAGCAAATGGTGAGAACTAGAAAAGATAATCCTCTGTGAGATAACCCAGAAGCAGAAAGACGTTTATGACACATATGGTATATTTTCACTAATAAGTGGATATTAGCCATATAATATATGGATAAACATACTAAAATCTATAGTCCTAAAGATGCTAAACAACAAAGAGGACCCTATGGAAGAGGCTGAAACCTCAGTTAGAAGGAAAAACAGGATAGACTTTGGAAGTAGTAGACAAGGAACAGGACAGGAAACTTCCACAGGAGGCTCTGAAAGGCTCTCCCATCAGGGTATCGAACAAAATACTGGAATACATAGTCAAACGTTGAACAGAGTGCAGGAAACCTTATGAAAGAAGAGGGAGATACAAAGACCTGGAGGGGACAGCAGCTCCACAAGGAAACCAAGAGAGGCAGAAACCCTGGGCCCAGGGCGCCCTGCAGAGACCCATACTCCAATCAAGGACATGTAGACCCCTGCTCAGTTTCCAAGTGAGTTCCCTAGTAAGGGGGTGGGCAAGGGCTATATCTGACATGAACTCAGTGGTTGACTCTTTGATCACCAACCCTTTGGGGTGAAACCTTGTCAGGCTACAGAGGAAGATGATGTAGCCAGCCCTGATGAGACTTGATAGGCTTTGATCACTTAGCAAGGGAGGAGGCACTCCTCTATCTGTAGATTAGGGAAGGGGCAAAGGGGGAAAAGAGGGATGGTGGCCAGGACTAGGAGTAAATGGAGTGGGCTATAGTCAAGGTATAAATTGAATAAATTGTAATAAACAAACAAATAAAAATATATTAAAAAAGAAAATGAATAAATCTGTTCAAGACCTGAAAATGGAAGTACATGCAAGCAGCACCAACAGAATAGAAGATATGGGAAAGAGACTCTCTGGGATAGAAGATAAAGTAGAAAAAATTGATACATTAGTCAAAGAAAATACTAAATCTAAAAAATTCTTGACAAAAAACATCCAGGAAATCTGAGAGACTATGAAAAGACCTAACCTATAAATAATAGGAATAGAAGAAGGAGAAGAGTTTCAGCTCTAAAGACCAGAAAATAATTTTAACAAAATCTTAGAAGAGCATTTTCCAAACCCAAAGAAACAAAATCTGTAAACATGCAAGAAGTATACAGAATGTCAATTAGAGTGGAACAGAAAAGTAATTCCTCCTGCCACATAATTATCAAAACACTAAATCTAGAGAACAAAGAATGAATATCAAAAGACAAAAGAGAAAAGAATAAGTACCGAATGAAGGCAGATCTATCAGAATCACACCTGATTTCTCCACAGAGATTCCAAAAGCCAGAAGAACCAGGGAATATGACTTGCAAATCCTAAGAGACAACAGATGTCAGCCCAAGACTACTATGCCCGGTAAAATTTCAATTACCATAAATAGAGAAAACAAGATAGTCCAAGACAAAACCATATTAAAACAATATCTATCTACACACTCAGTCCTACAAAAAATGCTAGAAGGAAAATGGCATCCCAAGGAGGGTAAGTACATATAAGAAAATAAAAGAAAGAATTCCACATCACCAAAAACAAAAGCAGGGAATCACACTAAAAACACTAACACACTAATACCACCAACATCAAAATAATAGGAAGTAACAATCTTTGGCCATCAGTATCTCTCAACATCAATGGTCTCAATTCACCAATAAAAAGACACAGGGTAACAAAATTTGTTGTAACAACAGGATCCATCCTTGTGCAGCATACAAGAAACACACTGAAAAGAAACTTCACTAGAGCAAAACCCAAAGGAGACAAGCACACAAACACACTACCACAACTAATATCAAAATAAAAGAAGCTAGTTATTAATCTCTCTCTACATCAACGGACTCAACTCTCTCTCAAAAAAAAAAAGACACAGAGTAACAGTAAAAAAGTAAAAAAAGTATCCATCATGCTGCGTACAAGAAACACACTTGAATCACAAAGATAGACTTTACCTAGAGTAAAGTGCTGGAAAAAGGTTTTCCAATTAAATGGATCCAAGAACCAAGCTGTAGTAGGAATTCTAACATCTAATAAAATAAAATTTCATCAAAAATTAATCAAAAGGGATGGGAAAGAATACTTCATACTCATCAAAATCCACTAAAATGACATCTCAATTCTGAACATCTATGCCCCAACTACTAGGGCACCCTCATTTGTAAAGAAAACAATAACAAAGATTAAACCACAATTGATGCACAAGCATTAAAATTGGAAGACTTCAATATCTCATTCTCACCAAAAGACAGATCAACTAAACAAAAATTAAACCAAGAAATAATGACACTAGGAAATGCCATCAATCAAATGGACCTAATAGAAATCTACAAAACTTTTACCCAAACACAAAAGAATATACCTGCTTCTCAGAACCTCATGGAAATTTCTCCAAATCTGACTATATAGTCAGTCACAAAGAAACCCTCAACAGATACAAAAAGATTGAAATAATCTTTTCTATCATATCAGACAACCATGATCTAAAACTTGACCTCAAGTACAACAGAAATATCAAAAAGCCTACATATGCATGGAAACTGAACAACTCTCTACACAATGACAGCTGCGCCAGGGAAGAAACACAGAGGCAGACAATACAGCCAGTCCTGTGGAGACATAAGGCTAGGGTCAGATGGAAGGGGAGGAGGACCTCCCCTATCATTGGACTTGGAGAGGGTCATGTTAGGATGGGATTGGGAGGGAATGAAGGAGGGGGCTACAGCTGTTATACAAAATGAATAAATTTTACTTACAATAAAAAATTAAAATTAAAATTAAAAAAGAAATAAAGAAAAGACTTCCTAGAATTCAATGAAATAAGGCACAACATACCCAAACAATGAAAGCAGTGCTAAGAGGAAAGTTCAAAGCAATAAGTGCCTTCATAAAGAGATCTGAGAAATCTCAAACAAGCAACTTAATGGCACACCTGAGAGCTCTAGGAAAAAGAGAAGCAGACATATCTAGGAGGGATAGATGGCTGGAAATAATCAAACTCAGGGCTGAAATCTATGAATTAGAAACAGAGAGAACAATCCAAAGAATCAAGAAAGAGCTAGTTCTTTGAGAAAATCAACAAGATAGATGAAGCTTAGCCAAACTAACTAAAAGGCAGAGGGATACTATCCAAATTAACAAAATCAGAAAAGAAAGGGGATATAATTACAGACAGCAAGGAAATCCAAAGAATCACTATGGTGTACTTCAAAAGCCTGTGTGAAACAAAATGTGAAAATCTAAATGAAATGGACAATTTGCTTGATAGATTTCATTTACCAAAGCTGAATCAAGATCAGGAAAATAATTTAAATAGTCCAATATCCCTTAAGAAAATAGAAGAAGTCATTAAAATCTCTCATCCAATAAAAGCTCAGGGCCAGTTGGCTTCAGCACAGAATACTACCAAACCTTCAAGAAGAGCTAACACCAAAACTCTTCAAACTCTTCCACAAAATAGAAATAGAAGGAAGATTACCAAACTCATTCTATGAGGCTATAGTCATGTGGATACCAAAAATACACAAAGACCTAAGAGAACTTCAGACTTATCTCACTTATGAAGATTTGTGCAAAAATACTAAATCCAACAACAAGCCAAATCCAACAACACATCAAAAATATCATCTACCACAAACAAGTAGCCTTCATCACAGGCATGCAGGAGTGGATCAATAAATGAAAATACATCAATGTAATTCACCATATAAACAAACTGAAATAGGGAAAACAGATGATAATCTCATTAGAAGACAAAGAAGATTTGGCAAAATTCAATACCCATTCAGGTTTTAAAAGATCAATCATACAAGATACATACCTAAACATAGTAAATGTAAAATACACCAAGGCCATAGCCAACATCAAACTAAATGGAAAGAAACTTAAATCAATCCTACTGAAATCAGGGGCAAAGCATGGTTGTCCATTCTCTCTTTATCTCTTCAACATAGGACTTGAAGTCCTAGCTAGAACAGTAAGACAACTAAAAGAGATCAAGGGGATATAAATTGGAAAGGAAGAAGTCAAAGTATCACAATTCACAAATGATATGATAGTATACATGAATGACCTCAGAATTTTACCAGTGAATTCCTTCAGCTGATAAACACCTTCAGCAAGGTGGCTGGATACAAAATTAACTGGAAAAAAATCAGTAGCCCTCCAGAATACAAAAGACAAAAGGACGGAGAAAGAAATTAGGGAAACTACACCCTCCACAATAGCCACAAATAACATAAAGCACCTTGGAGTAAGTCTAACTAAGTAAGTGAAAGACCTGTATGAAAAAAATCAAGTTTCTAAGGAAAGAAATTGACAAAACACCAGAAGATGCAAAGATCTCCCATGTTCATGGATCAGTGGTATTAACATATCAAAAATGGTCTTTCTACCAAAAGCCACCTACAGATTCAAAGCAATTCCCATGAAAATACAAACACAATTCTTTACAGAGCTGAAAGAACAATTCTCAATTTCATATGGAGAAACAAAACAAAAACCAGAATAGCTAAATCAATTCTGTACAATAAAAGATCTGGACACATCTCTACCTCGGATCTCAAGCTGTATTAAAAACTGCAACTACAGGAATAAAAACAAACTGCTGGAAGAATAGAATGTAATCGAACAGATATAAATCCACACATGTACTGACACATGATTTTTGACAAAGAAACCAAAACCATACAATTGAAAATTGATAGCATCTCCAACAAATAGTGCTACATGTAGAAAAATGCCAATAGATCCCTGCACAGATGTAGTCCATGGCAGCTCAGTTTCCAAATGGGCTCCCTAGTAATGAAAACAGGGGCTGTCTCTGTCATGAACTGAGTGGCTGGCTCTTTCATCATCTCCCCCTGAAGGGGGAGCAGCTTTTCCAGGCCACAGGGTAAGACAATACAGACCTGATAGGCTAGGGTCAGATAGAAGGGGATGAGGACCTCCACTATGAGTAGACTGGGGAATGGGTATGGGTGGAGAAGAGGAGGGAGAACAGGATTGGAAGGGGATGAGGTAGGAGGTAACACCTGTGATAGAAAGTGAATAAACTGTGATAAGTAAAAAATATTAAAAATGCAAATAGATTCATATTCATACCCTGCACAAAACTAAAGTCCAAGTGGATCAAAGACCTCAACATGAAACCAGAAACACTAAACCTGTTAGAAGAAAAAGTGGGGAAAAGCCTTGAATTCATTGGCACAGGAGACAACATTCTGAACAGAACACCAAGAGCACAGGCTCTAAGATCAACAATCAATAAATTGGAAACTGAAAAACTTGTGTAAAGCAAAGGACACTGTAATTAGAACAAAATAGCAGCCTACAGACTGGGGAAAGATCATCACCAACCTTATATCTGACAGAGGGCTAATATTCAGAATATATAAAGAACTCAAGAAGTTGAACACAAGGAAGCCAAGTAATCCAATTAAAAAATGGGGTACAGAGCTAAACAGAGAATTCTCTGTAGAGGAATATCCAATGGCAGAGAAACACTTAAAGAAATGCTCAACATCCTTACTCATTAGGGAAATGCAAAACAAAACAACCTTGAGATTCTACCTTACAACCTTCAGAATGGCTAAATTCAAAATGCTGGATAGGATATGGAGAAAGGTGAACCTTCCTTCATCACTGCCTTGTGTATCCACTTTGAAAATCAATCTTGCACTTTCTCAGACAATTTGGAATAGTGCTACCTCAGGATCCACCTATGCCACTCCTGAGCATGTATCTGAAAGATGTTGAACCATACTACAAGGACATTTGCTCTATTATGTTCATACCAGGTTTAATTATAATAGCCAGAATCCAGAAACAATCTTGATGTCCCTCAACCAAAGAATGGATACAGAAAACATGGTACATTTATACAGTGGCATACTACTCATCGATTTAAAAAAGTAAATCATGAAATTTGCATGCAAATGGATGGAACTGGAAAAGATTCTGAGTGAGGTAACCCAAAAGGAGAAAGACACACATGGTATATACTCACTTATTAGTGGATATTATGCATACAATATAGGATATGCATACTAAAATCTATAGTCCAAAAGAAGCTAAACAAGGAGTACCCTAGGTAAAATGCTTCATGCTCACACAAAATGGCAAAAAGGATAGACATCAGAAGATGGAAAAGACAGGGAACAGGATAGGAGCCTCCCACAGAAGGTCTCTGAGAGACTCTACTCATCAAGCTATCAAAGCAGATACTGAGATACATAGTCAAACTGAGCAAAGTGCAGGGATTCTTATGGAAGAAGGGAGAGATAGAAACCTGGAGGAAACAGGAGCTCCTCAAAAGAGACCAACAGAAACAAAAAACATGAGCCCAGGGGGTCCTACAGAGACTGAAGAACCAAACAAGGACCATGCATGGAGGGGTCCTAGCTCTTCTGCTCAAGTGTAACTCATAGGTAGCTCAGTCTGTAAGTGGGTACCCTGGTAGGAGGAGCAGGGTCAGTCACTGGCATGAACCTGGTTGCCTGCTCTTTGATTAACTTCCCATGGTGTGTGTAGGCCACAGAGAAAGAGGATCCAGACAGTCCTCATGATATAACATAGGGGAGTTATATCAGTTAGTAGGGGAGAGGACCTTGGCTATCAGTGGAATAGGTGGGCCATCATGGGGGAAGAGAGAGTGAGAATGGAGCCAGGAGGAGATGAATAAATTGTAATAGTGAATAATAGTAATAGTGAATAAATAGTAACCACTACTACTACTTCTACTAATAATAATAAAACTATTTTGAGGAGCAAATAGTGAGGATGGAGGAGAAGGAAAGAGAGAGGTATACAGAAAAATACCTAAAATTTATGCCTACTTGAGGAGTAGTGCATTAGGTAGACAGAGATCTGTCTCTCTCTACATCTTGGATTAAGGGTTTTTGCTATGAGGGGTATTGCTGACAATAAAATGGTTGTTTGTCTAGACACCATTTATTATTTTTTTATGCTATGAGTATTGCAGTAGTATTATTTAACGCACTATCACAAGCAAATGAAACACAGCCACCTGTTATATTATATAACTGTTTTAAATACTTTGGGCTGAACAGATAATTCCACGTATGATGCCTCAGTAACCTCACTATCCCCTCACAGCCCCCATTCCACACTTTCCTTCTTAACCATCCACATCTGGGATATTTTCCATCCATAATGTATAAATACTTGCTTGTATTCTTTATCTGGCCCTATCCATGCCATTATTGGAGTCTTTCCTCAACACCAAGATGGTTCCTTCTCCATGCTAACTGCTCATAGAGTCCTCGATCCTTCTCATTCAAAACTTTCTATAACCCTGGAGCATCATTTTCAGCCTTCTGACCCAGTACCTTTGACAGGCATACATGAAGCAGCAATTATTTAGGACTTGCCTACTCTGTCTTGTCAGAGTGAGGCAGTCTAATTAGCCTGTATATAAGCTTGACCATTTGAGGCAGAATTATGTCTGTCATAGAAGTGAGGGCATTTTCTTTGCCCAGATTTGCCACATTTGAAGCCATCTCCATATGGAGTTTTATGATATTTATAATCGTTTTGACCTAGGCTGGATGATGCCAGGAGATGGCATGTATCATTGTCAAAGAATCCTCAAAATTATACAAACATTTTAAGATGCTTTAATCTTCAAGTCTCTGAGGTTTTTGAGGACTTATCCTTCTATTTATATTTATAGAATCTAACTATCTATAGACTCCTATCTGTTAAACCTAGGATGGATACTTCTGTGATAAATTAGACGAGTGTCTGACACCACCATGAATTAACTAACAATTAACTTGCATTGCCTAATATTTCTAAAAGCTTGTTACAGCAGATTTAAAAGTATTAGAAGTAAACTTTAAATTTGTATCAATATACAAACATTTATGAAAGATCCAAGATGGTGATGCTGGGAGGAACTGTGTCTGAAGAGCAGAGCAGCAGTGGCAGCACAGCGACCAGGAGACTGAACTCTGGGCCCGAAAACACCAGAAACTGTGATTCCCAGGTGAGAGGAAATCCCATGGTGTGGGAATAAATTAGGACCAAACTTTTGTCACCCATTTAATCCCTGGAAAATGTCTCAGGGACTTTTAGGTACACAGCCGCCAGCCCCGATCAGGGCACTCAGCTTCCAGCCCAGAGTGGGGTGCACAGCTGCCATCCCAGAGTGGGACCTCAGCCACAAGCCCAGAGTGGGGCACTCAGCTGCCAGCCCAGAGACATACTGTGCACCCAACTCACCATTCCGGAAAAAAACTGTGGGCCCCAGGGCACCAGAGAAGAGTTTCCCTGTGTATGAAATCTCCACAGTTAGGGAATCAGTAGGTCCATGCTTAGAACTTTCAGCTGACCACCTCACACCCCCACGTCAGCCCCCCCACCCCCACAGAAAAGTTCTTCGAAAAAGTTCCTAGGTTCCTGCAAGGACCCAGTTACCAGCTTGGGGCCACCATTCGCCTATGTGCTCTATGCTCCACTCCAGACAGAACTGTGGACACAAAACACCACAGACAGGATCTCCCTGTTGGGATAAAATACCACAGTGTGTGTGGGGTAAACATCTGGTCCAACCTCAGGACACCTCACTCCAGAAAAGTTTTTGAGCTCCCACAGGCTCCAATCTATAGCCTCCTGCTCCGAGCATGAGAGCTTTGCTCACCTGCCACTGATTACCATTTGGGTACTGAGGCTCAGAGCTCCAAGCTCAAACCTATAGAAGCCTGGAATCCCGGAGATCAGCCCCCAGATACAGCTCCAAGGGGCTCCCAGGTTCTTCAAGAGGGCTGTGCCTGCAAAACAGTCTAAGAACAACAGCAGCAGCTCACTAAATTCAGAGCAGGGAAGCTCTCTCTAGGACTTCTACAGGTGAGAGGAGAGTCCCCTGACTAACAAGGACCACAGTTACCACTCAAGTCGATATGCTTGAGTGTAGGAGTTGTAATTCCTGAGAAACACCAGCCATTCAGTGACCATACCCAATAAGCTAACAAGGCCTTTTTCACAAAAAGTCATCTTCCTGCCAAGGGGATTCTACCCACTCCAGGATTTCAGGAAGCACCAGAAACTAACAGCCAAAACTTACGATAACCCAATGGGTAGAGGCCAGCATAAATGCTCAACCAACAAAAGACAGAGCAATTTGGCATCTCCAGAACCCAGTTATCAAGGGCAAGCAGCCCTGGACACCGAGCATAACTGAAATTCAAGAAGATGACCTTACATCCATGCTTATGAGGAGGATAATAGAGGAAAACAATAAAATCTATAAAGAATTAGAGGAAGATAATGTCAAGCAGATTATGGCCATCCTTAAAGAAACAGAGGAAGATAAAGACACTTTGTGGAATTTAGAGAAGGAATAATTATATCACTGAAAGAAATAAAAGAAACAGAGGAACGTTTAAGCATCTGAAGGAATTGAAGGAAAAACAGGAAAATACAATCAGGCTGGTAAAGTAAATTAACAAAATGGCTGAAGATCTGAAGATAGAATTGGAAAAGTTAAAGAAAACACAAATGGATGAAATCATTGAGAGGAAGAACTTAGGAAAGAAAACAGGAACTACAGAGGTAAGCATAACCTATAGAGTACAAGAGATGGAAAAAAGAATCTCAGGAGTAGAAACTACAATGGAAGAAATAAACGGATCTTTCAAAGAAAATGTTAAATCCAAAAAATTCCTGACACAGACAGTCCAAGAAATCCAAGACAATATGAAAAGACAAAATCTAAGGATAATAAGAATAGAGGAAAAAGAAGATTCCCTCCTCAAAGGCCCAGAAAATATTCACAATAAAATCCTTGAAGAAAATTTCCCCAACTTAAAGGAGAGGCCTATAAGCCAACAAGAGGCCTACAGAACACCTAATAAATTAGATCAGAAAAGAAAATCCTCCCAAGACATCATAATCAAACAGTAAGAAAACAGAACAAAGAAAAAAATTCTAAAATCTCCAAGGGAAAAATGCCAAGTAACATATAATGGCAAACCCCTCAGTATCACACCCGACTTCTCAACAAAGCTTATGAAAGCCAGAAGGGCCGGGATGGATATCAAGCAGATCAAGAGAGAACAGAGCCTACTATACCCAGCAAAAGTCTCAGTCCTCACAGATGGAGAAAACAAGATATTTAATGACAAAAACAAATTTCAACCATATCTACACGCAAATCCAGAGTTACAGAAGATAGTAGAAGGAAAAATATAACATGGGAAAACTAACTAAATTCAGGAAAACACAGG
>CM053758.1:30511517-30530532 GCA_028658305.1 Pachyuromys duprasi
TCCCAAGTGGGTATACTAGTAAGGGGAACAGAAACTATTTTGGACATGAACTCAATGGTGGCTCTTCGACCTCCCTGTCCCCCGAGGGAGGAGCAGCCTTGCTAGGCCACAGAAGAGGACATTGTAGCCATTTCCGAAGAGACCTGATAAGCTAGAATTAGATGGAAGGGGAGGAGGTCCTCCCATATCAGTGGACTTGGAAAGGTGCAGCTAGGAGATGAGGGAGGGAAGGGGGGAGGGAGTGCATGTGAGAGGGGGCTACGGCTGGGATACAAAGTACAAAACCTGTGATTAATATAAAATAAAAATGAAAGAAAAGAGTACGTAACAACAGACACTGAGGTGATCCAATGATCTTTAGGCCTTACTTCCAAAGCTTGTACTTCAAAAAAAAATGTAAAATTTAAGTGATGTGGACTATTTTCTATGGATTCCACTTACCAATGTTAAATCAAGATCAGGTAAACAAATTAAATAAATCTAAAATCACCAAGGAAATAAAAGGAAACATTAAATTTTTCCCAACCATATAACCCTGGGATCAGATGGTTTTACATCAGAATTCTACCAGCCTTTCAAAGAAGAGCTAATAGCAAAACTTCTCACACTATTCTACAAAACAGAAACAGAAGCAAGATTGTCAAATTCGTTCTATGGGGTAGAGGCACCCTCATACCTAACCCCCACAAAGTCCCAACAACGAAAAAGAATTTCAGAACAATATCCCTTGTGAACATTGATGCAAAAAAACATTCTGTATAATAATTGCAAGTGGAACCAATAACATAATAAAAACATCAACTCTGATAAAGTAAGTTTCATCCCAGGCATGCAGAGACAATTCAACATATGACTATCCATCAATGTAATCCACCATATTAAAAAAAAAAAAAACACTAAAGAAAAAGACCCACTTGACCACCTCATTAGGTTATGAAAAGCCTCTGACAAAATCCAACATGCAAATTGTCTTGAGATCATGGATACAAGGTGCAACCCTAAAGAAAATAAAGGCAAAAACAGCAAGCCAATAGCCAACATCAAATTGAATGTAAAGAAACCTTAAGCGAAGGAGATCTGAGATGGTGGCACTGACCACCCTGGGTATCTAAACAGCAGCTTAGCAGTGAGGAGCAGGGTGACCCACAGTCCGTATTGTGAACCCCCAAGCCCTGACATCTTTGTTTCTCAGGTGAGAGGAGAATACATGGGAATAATTGACGGTCCACCATCAGGCCACTCAGCTAATGGCAGGTAAAATTCCTAGATAAGAGACGGCTTCCCATTGCCTGTATATATTTAATATAGTACTTAAAGTCCTAAGTAGAGCAATAAGAAAACTAAAGATGAGGTAGATACAAAATGGAAAAAAAGAAGTCAAATCATGGTTATTTGCAGAGAATATGATGCTATCCATAAATTGCCCATGAAATCCTACCAGAGAAATTCTACAGCTGATAAACACCTTCAGCAGAGTGGCTAGACACAAATTTATCTAAAAAATATCATGAACACTTCTTCAGATGATGTGGCAGCCTATTTGGAGTTAATGGCCAAATTGGAGTGTGTATTGCTGTTTCTGAGCAGTGGAAGTTGGCCTCTTGGCCCTGGCTCTAATCTAAAGCTCGGTGTCTCAGAGACTGACGTGGCAGTTCTACAGCAGAGGGCTCTGACCCTGAGAACTAAATAATAAATTCCGTGCAACCATGGTAACCAGACAGCAGGTTCTGTGTAACCTTGAGTGAGCCCTCGTATATTTTGGTCAAGTAGAGCTGCTGTGTGAGAAACTGCTTATATTTTCCTGCTTTTTTAGTGTTAACTTGATAGTCGGTAAATGACACCTTGATCAGCACCTAGATTTGGTGTCCTTCTTTGTGTCGCCCTGCTCTCTTTCTTTGTTTCTTTGCCATTTGATATTCCTCTATAGAGAATTCTCTGTCTAGTTCTATACCCATTTTTTAAAACTGGATTACTTGATTTGTATATATATATATATATATATATATATATATATATATATATATATATATATTTTTATACAGTTAATTCACTTTGTATCCCAACTGTAGCCCCATTTCTCATTCCCTCCCAATCTCACCCTCCCTCTCTCTTCTTGACCCTTGCCCATTCCCCAGTCTACAGGTAGGGAAGCACCCCCTCCCCTTCCATCTGATCCTAGTTTATCAAGTCTCAGCAGGAGTGCCTGTATTGTCTTCCTCTGTGGTGTGGTAAAGAATGTACCCTCCTCATTGGGAGGTGATCAAAGAGCAGGCCACTGAGTTCATGTCAGAGACAGACCCTGTTCCCATTATTATGGAACCCACTGGACTTTGAGCTGCCATGAGCTACATCTGTGCCGGGGTTCTAGGTTATTTCCATGAATGATGCTTGGTTGGTGTATCAGTCTCAGAAAAGATCCATGTACCCTAAATTTTTTTCTCTCTCTGGGGAGTTCCAACCCCCTCCAGGTCTTTCTATTTCCTCCTTCTTTTGTATGATTCCCTGCAAACTGCCTAAAGTTTGGCTCTGAGTCTCAGACTGTGCTTTGATACTGAGCAGGGTAGAGTCTTTCAGAGTCTCTCTGTGAGTTTTTGATCTTAGCCATTCTCATGGGTGTAAGGTGAAATCTCAGGGTCATTTTGATTTGTGTCTCCCTGATGAGTAAGGATGTTGAACATTTCTTTGTTTCCCTGCCATCCGATATTCATCTATTGAGAACTCTCTGTTTAGCTCTGCAGCCCATTTTTTTTAATTGTATTGCTTGATTTTTTTCCTTTTTAACTTCTTGGGTTCTTTATATATTCTTCATATATTAGCCCTCTGTCAAATACAGGGATGGTGAAGATCCTTTCCCATCTGTAGGCATATAATATAGGATAAACATACTAAAATCTGCATACCTAAAGAAGCTAAACAAGAATGAGGACCCTGGGTAAGATGATCAATCCTCATTCAGAAATGTAAATAGGACAGACATCAGAGAAGGGAGGATACAAAGTGAATAAACTGCAACTAATAAAAATAAAATAAAAGAATAGTGATACCTCATCATCCAACCATACCACTCATAGGCATATATTCAAAATATGCTCAAGTATACAACAAGGACATTTGCTTAACCATGTTTCTAGCAGGTTTATTCATAATAGCCAGAATCAGGAAACAACCCAGATATCCTTCAATTGATGAATGGATACAGAAATTGTGGTACATTTACAAAATAGAAATCATGAAATTTGCAGGCAAATATTGGGAACTAGAAAAGATGTTCCTGAGTTAGGTATCTTAGAAAGATACATATGGTATATACTCACTTTTAAGTGGATATTAGATATATAATATAGGATAATCATATTAAAATCTGTGTACCTAAAGAAGTTAAGCAAGAAGAAGGACCCTGGGTAAGATGCTCAATCCTCATTCAGAAAGGCAAATGGGATGGACATCGGAAGAGGGAAGAAAACAGGGAACAGGACAGGTGTGTACCACAGAGGGCCTTTGAAAGACTCTGTCATGCAGGGTATCAAAGCAGATGCTGAGACTCATAGCCAAAGTTGGGCAGAGTGCAGGTAATCTTATGAATGAATGGGTAGATAGAAAGACATGGAGAAGACTGGAGCTCCACAATGAGAATAACAGAACCAAAATATCTGGGCTTGGTGTCTTTTCTGAGACTGCTACTCCAACCAAGATTAATGGAGATAACCTTGAACCCCTGCACAAACGTAGCTCACTACAGCTTAGTGTCCAAATAGGTTCCCTAGAAATGGGAACAGAGGTTGTGTCTGACATAAACTCAGGGGCAGGCTCTTTTATCACCTTCTCCTGTTGAGGTAACAGCTTTACCAGGCCACAGATGAATACAACATAGCCAGTCCTGGTGAGCCCTGATAGGCTAGCTTCAGAATGAATTGGAGGAGGATCTCCCATATCAGTGGACTAGGGAAGGGGGATGGGAGGAGGAGAAGAGAGAGGGAGGGTGGGATTAGGAGGGGGTAAAGGAATTGGGCTACAGCTGGTATACAAAGTGAATAAAGTGTAACAAGTTAAAAAATATTTTTTAAAAAACTGATTTAAAAAGATATATACACACAAAGCTGATACAGACTTATTCACATACGAATACATGCCCTCTACACATACATACACCCAGGGACAGCAGAGAAATTGACATATTTACCCAAAGATACAAACAGACACAGAAACACACAAAAATCATACACAGGCACACAAACAGAAACAAATACCAACAGATAGGCACATGCGCTCTCTCTCACGTGTACAGACACACACATACATAAAAACACACACACTCACAGAGGCATAAAAACATACAAACTCCCACACAGATAGACATTGACATACTGACAAATATTGCTCATGTCCAAAGACAGAAAGAGACAGAGAGACAGACATCCATCCATCCATTATCATCATGAGGCACATATATAGAAATACAGAAAATGCACACAGGCATACTCAGACACCTGCACTGACAAATACTACAAAAGGTACACATAGACAAAAACACCCATACACACACTGACACACAGAAATTTATGCTGATATCTCCAGACAGAGAGAAAAATAAGCAGATAGACAGAAACACACCATGTATAGTCCTATCAAATCTTTGAAAAATATCCTTGAACTCCCCAGACTGCATGAGCAGAAAGCTAGTCTCTTGTTTACATTCATCTTAGCATTTGGACTAAGATGAAGACACAATTGAATGAACTCCCAGCTCACAAAGACTCACCTGCTGAGATATGTAGAGATCTACGACTGTGTGAATGCTCAAAGATGTATCCCACTTTGGGACTGTAAACAGCACTAGACAGGTGATCTCATCATTACACACATGATTAGGGTAAATCCTAGGAAGTTTTGATTTAGCCCAATGATAGATTCTTTTTAGCCATGCCATACAACTGACTTCAAAAAAGTCAAATACTAGAGACATATTTGGTAGAAGATCAGTATTCCTGTTGACTTCATTCATAGAAAACGCCAAGGCTAGGGCAAACTGGTAGTTTTTTGTTGGTGTTCTGTAAAAGGGTACAGTGTTTACTAGGGACAGACAAGTGCAGATTATTATTTGTATTAAATACAAGGTCTATTCTGTACTGGATGTTATTGCCTCCCACCAAAAAGTTGGAAAAAAGCCTTGTGTTTTGAGGTTGGGATTACATATAAAGCTGTAAGTTTCCACAAATTGTATAATTTTATGAAAGTGCATCTTCCCATAAGCGAGATGAGCTCTTGGCATCTTCCTAGGAAGCCATTTTCCATCTCCAATTTTTGAGTATTTGCTAAGAAAATACAAGGCCACAGAATTTCACCAAACAATAAACCTGATAATGTATTCATTTTGAAATTATTGAGCAATATGAAAAATACACATGATGTATTTGCCATTGAGATATTTCCTTAGACATTAATTCAGTTGGCAAAGACTAGAAAGAATGGCTGATGAGTGCACAGGAGTCTTTCTGGGGCAACAATTTCCTCCTTACATTACATTATAATTAGTGGGTAATATAGTTAACATATCAAACTTCATACATTTCATTTTTCCTAGTTTATCACTGCAAAGAGATGATATACTTAAAGATTTATTTTTATATAAATTCAAACCCAAGTGTTGCCTTTTTTAAAACGTCCATGTTTGTATGCATGTATGCATATGGACATAAGCAATGCTCATTTAGGGTAAAAAAGGGCAATGAATCCCATGGTTTTTCAAAGACATTGTGCTGTAAGCTAGTCTGGTTTCAAAGGCAGAGGGATACACTTGGTCCAGTTCAATGTGTGCTGTAAAAAAGGGCATGCACCAGCATTCCTATAGAGTTGGCCTCTAAAGGTTAGAGTTTACATGGGCATGTGTTACATTAATGCTAGGAAAGTGTGTGCAACGTAATTTTTCTTCCAAGGAACATCTTCTTGGGTTTTTTTTTTCCAGTTATACAAACACAACACTTGTTAGGACCAACCTATGAGTGAATGAGTCTCATAGCAGATAGTATATGAAAGAGGTTCATTAGATGGAGAGCAGGACATGATGGGGGTAAAGAGAGAAAGAGAAGGGGAAAGGGGGGATTCCCCAATAGAGAAAGGACCAAGAGAGAGAAGAAGCAAGAGAGAGAAAAGCCAAGAGGGCAAGGAAGTGTCAGGTTGCCCCTTTAAGGGGCAAGGTAACCATGCCTTCCAGATGTTGCCACTTGGCTGGCAACAGAAGATGACATCATAAATTGCTAGGTAACCCAGAAGCAGGTTTTGTTTCAAAATCCTAACATTCCTCCCTTTTCTATAATTAAAAAATGAGGAACTTGGGCTGCTTTTTATGTAAGACAAGGTAAAGTATATAAATTTAGACTCATTGGAAGCAGCTCTTGGTTGTCATGTAAGGGGTTAAGAGAGAGAGAAAAATAGCAACAAAATGGTCAGATTAAATGGTCAAGAGGAGGAAGAAAAGCCTCTGCCCTGGAAAATTTAAGGTAGAGGGTTGTCAGTAGAGAGTTGTCAGCAATGCAAGGCAGCAGGAAGGGGCTGCAGATCACTGGGAGAACCTGGAGCTGCTTGTCCTGGTCCTGAAGCACACCATTTCAGCCTTTTGTTAATAATAAGTGAATAACCTGCATAGATTCTCTTCTGGCTACTTCCTGCTGACACTGGGGGCGCTGTGGGGAGGTCAAAAGTCTGAAATGTTGGTCAAGTCTAGGAAGAACAGGCTGTTTTGATGTTGTCCAGGGTCTGTGAGAACATCCAAAAAAGTTAGACCTGACAATTCAGGGATAGGCTCTCTGTATTTGTGTACTAGTGGCTGCGGAGCTCCTTATTTGAGAGTCAAAAAAACTAACTCCTGGGTCACCTATTACTGTTTTCTCTTCTCACAATCTGTCTCACCAGTTTTTTGTTTTGTTTTGTTTTGTTTTGTTTTGTTTTGTTTTTTTCATGTTCAAAGCGGCTCCATTTGCAATAGCCAGAATCTGGAAACAACCAAGATGTCCTTAAACAGAGGAATGGATAGAGAAATTGTGGAATACAATGGAATACTATCCAGCAATTAAAAACAAGGAAATCATGAAACTTGCTGGCAAATGGTAGGAACTAGAAAAATTCATCCTGAGTGAGGTAACCCAGAAGCAGAAAGACACATATGATATATACTCACTTATAAGTGGATATTAGCCATGTAATATAGCATCAACATACTAAAATCTATAGTCCTAAAGAAGATAGACACAAAGATCTTTGCCTAAGTTTTCATTTATTGGGAGGAGAGGAGGGGGGTGTATGGGGGCATATAAAGTAAATAGTGTAATTAATAAAAAAATAGTAAAAAAAAGAATAGTAAAAAAATGAGAACTAAATTTGATGTCTTGAAAATGAAAACTGTCTCACCTTTTAACATATAAAGGCTTACAAACTTTACCTCCTTCCAAAATCCTTTCCCTCCAGGTGGAGCTAATAGAAGACTCTACCTTTACTTTTCAACAATGCCAACCTCTTAATATTTCAAGCCTTCTTCCTCTACCTAACTCTTGACTATTCCCCATCTCACTCTTGCCCTGAAACTTTAGAGGAACTATTGCCCCACCTCTCACACATACAGGAGGGCACATTACCTTACGTGTTCTATACCTGGTATACAGATGGCAGCTCCTTTGTACATGAGGGAGCTCGAAAAGTGGGTTATGTCATAGTGTCAGATACTGAGGTATTTGAGGCACAAGCCCTCCCTGCTCATACCACTAATCAACAGACCAAACTAATAGCACTAATCCAATTAACCCAGGGACAATCCCTTAATATCTATACAGACTCTAAATATGTTTTTCATATTCTTCTCTCCCAAGCTGCCATCTAGAGAGAGCATGGGTTACTTACAACAAAGGGAGGATCTGTAACCAATGCAGGCCAAATTATGGCCATGCTAGAAGCCTCCCACCTTCCCTCAGCCATCAGAATAGTCCATGCCGATCCCATAAGACAGATGATTCCATAGTTTCCAACGGGAAGAAATGAGCTGACAAGGCAGCTAAGGCTGTGGCCCTTAAAGGCTTAGACTCATCTCACTCACCACAAAGCCTCCTTACACTACAACCCACATCTCCCCCGTCCTCTCCTGACACTCATCAGATTCTGTCCTATCTACACCAGCTCTTTCATCCTAACAATCAAGCCTTGTCTAAGTTCATCAAGGCTCTTCTGCAGCCTACCTCTGAAGACTTGTGCTTCCTAAAGACCATTACTGCTCCTTGTAAGATCTGCCAGACCGCAGATCCTAACTCAGGATATTGTACCACCCCCCTTCCCTACCCACCAGGCTAGAGGCTCTCTCCCTGGGAATGACTGGCAACTTGATTTTACCCACATGCCAGCAGTCGAACATGTCCAGTATCCCCTGGTCTTGGTGGACACATTCTCAGGATGGGTGGAGGCTTTCCCCACTACTAACAAAAGAGCTCAGACAGTTTCTGATCTCCTTCTCCTTGAGATTATCCCATGTTTGGGGATTCCTACCTCCCTCCAGTCAGAAAATAGCCCTGAGTTCACGTCTCAGGTTTCCCAGACCTTGTCTAAAGCCCTTAACATTCCTTGGTATTTTCATGTCCCATACCATCCCCAGTCTTCAGGAAAGATAGAATGAACTAATGGATACCTAAAGAACACTCTTGTTAAACTTGATTGGGTAAATCTCCTCCCCATGGCTCTCTTCAGGCTATGAGCTCTCCCCAAGAAACATCTATCTCACCTTTTGAGCTCATGTAGGGGAGACTGGTCCTAACTCTTGGTCTTTCAGCAAAATCCTTGCCTCTCGCTGACCACCTACTTATTCCCTTACTATCTCATCTCTGTTCTCTTCTATGAGTCTTTATTGACCACTATATACCATGACCATATGCTAACCCCTGTCCATCTCCTACTAACATTGGGGATCAGGTCCTTTTCTCTCCTCCAAACCAAAGTCCCCCAACCCTTTCTCCTAAATGGCAGGGCCCTCTCAAATTGATTCTTGTGACACTCACAGCTGCTAAGCTTGAGGGCTTCCCTCACTAGATTCATTTATCCCACCTTAAGCCTTTTACCCCCTCTTTTCAAGATAATGCTCCTTTCTACATATCAACTCCAACAAGACCTTGCTCCCTCAAGCTTCAAAAGACACCAAGATCAACCACCTTGTCTCAGGTTCCAGAGAAATAAGGCTTCACTACAGGAGCTATGTTCGACCCTGCTGGATTGGATATGTATTTTTCCTCCTCTTCCTCTTGCTTATTTCTGTCCAAGGTAATCCCTACATATGGAGAGTTGAGGTTCAAGAAACCATCATTGATAATAAACAATTTCTCCAAATAGAGTCAGGAAATTGTTCTATGGGAGGCTGCCAGGAGCCAATTGAAATAGCAATCACCCCAGTATCTATCCCTCCTCTCTTATTTGATAGAATTTTTTTTGCTTCCTCTTTGATCAAACAAAGGATCATTATAAAAAGTGGCCAAACAGGTATGGAGGCTGTCCATACCTTTCTTGCCAAATCCATGTACCAGCACAGAAGCTCCTTCACCTGTACAAAAAGACTCTCTACTTATACATCCAAGACCTGTGGGATCCCAGATGGGAAGTAGGTATGTTGGAAAACTCTACTGCTGCTACTCACCCGATCTCCTGATAACTACTAACCTTATCTACAGAAAATATGTCCCAATTACCCAATCCCTGGCAATGAGAGAAGTAGAAAAGATAATTAAACACTCCACTAAGGTCATTACCTCTCTAACATCCCCTCTCCTAAATAACACAAAGCTGGCATTTCATCTCTTACTTCAGACTCTGACCTCGGTCTACAAGCTCCTTAGTGTGACCCAACCAGGCCATTTTAAAGCTTGCTGGCTGTGTGTACCACAAGGGACCAACTCAGAAGTTCAGCTGAGAGATTCTGAAGTGACTCTATCAAGTAACCTCACTTCACCATTTGCTAACTGCCCTGATTCTGATGTTGCCACAGCCCCCTACCTTTCTCATATCACCCTCTTTGGCGTGGCAAGCTGTTTCAAGGTGTCTGGGAAACACTCTTTAGGTATGCTAAGTTTCTTAGAATGTAACGAAACTATAATCCTTGATACCTCATCTCAACCCCAATGCCCTCTGCTAACAATATCTCTATTCTTTGTGGCACTCAGGTCTACCATCGTCTGCCTGCTCATTGGTCAGGAGTTTGCACTCTTGCTCCTCTTCCCCAAGCCCCTACCAATCCCTGTCATGGACTCAAAAGCTGCCCAGCGGGATAAGAGGGTAATCCAAATTCTGCCCCTGCTGGCTCTTTCAGGAATCATGCCAGCTCTGAGGATTGGAACAGCAGGAGTAGCCACTTCCCTAACTTTATATTATCAGCTTTCTTCCCAGTTCATTCAGGACCTTCAGCAAGTGGCTCAGATAATATTAACGCTCCAAGGACAGATTGACTCACTGGCAGCAGTAGTACTTCAAAACCAATGTGGACTGGATCTCCTCACAGCTAAAGAAGGTGGCCTTTACATCTTCCTCCAGGAGGAATGCTGTTCTTAGGTCAACCAGTTGGGTATAGTAAAAGACAAAATCCAACAACTCCAGACAGATTTACAAAAATGAAGGGAACAGACTGAGGCCTCTAGCTCTTGGGCCTTTGAGAGTCCCATTTGGAAATGGATTCTGCCTTTTGTCACACCTCTCCTGCTCCTCTTTCTGCTTTTGCTTTTTGCACCCTGATTAATTAACTTCCTCTACATTCTTCTAACAACAAATGCAAAGAATCTGTTAATCAGTTACTCCTATAGGATTATCAACCTCCGCCCACAGAACCAGATGATAATGATCCTGAAGGTGGGGACCAGCTGTACCTGGAGAATGACAAAGCCCCTAATCAGCAGGAAGTTGTTTGAATAGCAAAAGTCACCCCCAATGCCCTTCCCCCACCATCACCCCTTCCTAGTTCCTCACTTTTTACTAAAACAAAAAGGGAGGAATGTTGGAATCCTTAAGTAGGCATCTCTATGGCCAGCTCCAAGGGACCTGAGAAACTGGTTATCTGGCATTGGTGAAACCACCTAGAAGACCACCCGCTGGTCACCTGGAACCACATGTTCATGCTCCTGATCACCTTATAAGAGAACTCCTGGAGTTCCTCCCCTCTCCCTTTCTTTCCTACCTCATCCAGAGATTGGCTCTGTGACCCCTTCCCCTTCCCCTAATAAACCTCCCAGGTGGAACTGGTCATGTAGTGTGATTTGTGCACCTGCCATGTAACTCTCATCCTGCAAGATTTCTAACAACACTAGCATCCTAGTGAGAACTGTGAGAATCTAAATACTGCAGTGATATTTGTATGTACCAGTATTTCATCTTTGTAACAAAGAAGGTATAATATGTGTAAAGACATTTATTTATTATTTTGTAACAAAAATAGTCAACCAGCCCATTGTTAGAGAAAATTCCATTCTGTGTTTATGTTTATGAAAAAATAAATTATGTCCCTTCCTAGTCATTACATCGCATCTTAACAATAAATAGCAAACAGGATGCTTCATTGTGAATGACTGACCCAGAGTTTAATATAATCTCGTTCTCATTTAGACATTGTACTTGTGTGATGCTTTTACTTATAAAAGTAGGCCCTTTTAGGATATTGTTTTTCACACCAAGTAATTTCAGTAACAGGCAATATAAATTTGAAACTAGAATTTGTGAACCACTGAGTCTTGCACATTAAACAGAAGAAAAATCAATAATTTGTACTGGTCTAAAGAGCTGTTTTTGAGAAGCAACACTCAAGAATTCATAACATCAAAATATGTAGAATGCTCACATTAAAAAAATATTTAGCTATACTTAATAAAGTTACTAATTGAGAGACATAAAGGTAGATGTGATTTAAGTATCAGAGAATAAATCACTTAGACATAGAGAAAATTCATGCTTCTTAAATGATAACAAATATGAGTTCATAAGCCCATAATTGTTCCTAAGGTGTGTGAACCATCACATGCCACAGCTGTGACTCAGGCAAGTGACAGGAAGTAGCAGTCACCAGTGTTAGTGATAGCTTCACTTTTCAAAGAATGCAAACATATGACATATATTCCATACATTCTTTTATTCTAATGAGAGAATGAAAACCTTGCTGTTGTAATAATGAAAAAACCCTTTTTACATGTATACAAGTGAAGGGTGGAGAAACAGTAGCACATATGAAGATTAGAGTAGACAAATTTCCTACTTCCATTCTTAATGCAGCTTCATGGACTAACTACAGGTAGAGCATCTAAGAAAGTAACTGTATATGTAAATGAAGATCTCCTCAGTTAAGTAGGATATAAACATTATTTGCCTCACTGCATGCATTAGGAGCTACACACTGGTGTAAGGACCATCAGCCAATTTCTTAAGTCATTTAATTGCACTGTTTAAGACAAAAAACATTTATAATATATGTGATTCCTTTTGATAAAACATCTCTGGTTAATGTGCTATAGAAACTGTCAAGTAGGGGCTATATGTAATGAGTCAAGGTAGAATTCTTTCTTTTATCAGCTTGCAGCTTGCAAGTGGGAGTCTAAGTGGAAAAAACAGAATACCTCTGTACTAATTAAAAGTGTCAAAATAACTTTGAGTCTCTAAATGAATTTTCGGTTGCTTTTTGTGTGGAGTTATGAAGAACAAGATAGTAGACACAGAGTACTGCTCTACTCCTCATAATGTCTTGTAACATTAATGATGACATTTACATAGAAAATACAAAAGCTCTTACTGTGTATTCAAAATCTGGCTGAAATACTTTTCATCTACAGGAAAAGGCACCACTCTAAAAGAGAAGGCCTAACCTGTCTCTAAATCTCCTTCCTTGGTTTCATTCTGCTTCATTCTCCAGAAGCATCTAGTATGAGTGAATCTGATCATTGGAAGTGGAATGTTCAGGAGTAAGAACAGGAAAATAAAAGTGAACATCTTTATATTGCTCTAAGTCTGGGCACTGTAGGTTGTGAGGCACTGCGCAGATCAGCATGTAAAATGGACACCTGTGTATTTCTTCCTGCTTTTATTTCTGTGATCAAAGGAGAGGCAATGTGCACATTTATGATTCCCATTTTCCCCCAGGTTGTTTTTCACCTCTGGAGGAATCCTGTACAATTTCTTCCCTGAGGCTCTGCATCTGATGTCCAGAGTCCATGTGAGAAACATGGGTTGATAAATATGCCTGAGGATAGTTGGGTTGAAATCATTTATGTTTGTAAACATTAAGGCTCTTGGGAAGGTGCCATTTTGAGAAAATTTGCTCCCAGAAATGCCTCAGCCTTTTAGTTCTGAGAGGTAAGGATTAATCTATCATGTTGATTTTCTCAAAGAAACTCTAAGTCTCTGAAGAAAGAAATTGAAGAAGCTACCAGAACATGGAACGATCTCCCATGTTCATGGATCAGTAGAAAGAACATGTTGAAAAAGGCCACTCTGCCAAAAGCAATCTATGGATTTAATACAATTCCATCAAAAGTCCAACATAATTTTTACAGACCTTTTAAGAACAATTCTAAATTTCATATAGAAAAACAAAAAACCTAGAATAGTTAAAATAATCCTGTACAATAAAAGATCTCCATCCCTTATCTCGACTTGTACTTTACAGTGACAGTAATAAAAACAGAATAGAAACAGACTGGTGGATCAATGGAATCCAATCGAGGATCAAGAAATAAACCCACACACCTACAGATACTTGATTTTTTACAAAGAAGCCAAAACCATACCAGGAAAAAATTGATAGCATCTTCAACAAATGGTGCTGGCCTAACTGGATGTCTACATGCAAAAAATGCAAATAGATCCATATTTATCACCCTGCCCAAAACTAAAGTCCAAGTAGATAAAAAAAAAAAAACCTCAGCATAAAAGCAGACAAACTAAATCTGTTAGAAGAAAGAATCAGGGAAGAACCTGGACCTCTTTGGCACAGGAGACAACTTTCTAAACAGAACTCCAACAACACAGGCTCTAAGATCAACAATCAACAAATGGAATCCTACGAAACTGAAAAACTTCTGAAAATCAAGAAACATTTCATCAGAACCAAACGATAGCCTACAGATTGAGAAAAATTCTTGATCTGCCCTACATCTGACAGAGGGATAATATCCAGAATATATAAGGAACTGAGTAGTTAAACACCAACAAACCAAGAATCCAATTTAAAATGGGGTTGAGAGCTAAACAGAAAATTCTCAAGAGAGGAACATCGAATGGCAGAAAAACACTTAAAGAAATGTTCAACACCCTTAGTCAGCTGAGAAAAACAAATCAAAACTACCCTGAGCTTCCACTTCACATCCATAAGAATGGCTAATATAAAAAGTAAATTGATTACACATGCTGGCAAGGATGTGAAGAAAGGGGGGCCCACATCCACTCATGGTGGGAATGTAAACTTGTACAGTCTCCTTGGAAGCCAATCTGCCACTTCTCAAAAATTAGGAATAGTGTTACCTCAATATCCAATTATACCACTCCTCTGCATATATTCAAAAGATGCTAAACCATACAACAAAGATATTTGCTCAACTATGTTCATAGCAGCTTTATTCAAAATAGCCAGAATCTGGAAACAACCTTGATGTCCCTCATTTAAAAAATGGACACACAAATTGTGGTTCATTTACACAATGGAATATTGCTCTGTAGTTAAAAATAAGGATATCATGAATTTTGCAAGCAAATAGATGGAACTAGAAAAGATCATCCTGAGTGAAGTAACCTAGAAGTAGAAAGACACGAATGATATATACTTTCTAAGAAGTGGATAGTAGACATTTAATATAGGATAAACATGCCTGCTCCCCTTACTAGGAAACTTACTTGGAGACTGAGCTCCCCTGGGCTACTTACTAAAATCGATAAGGGAAGTCCTTTTCCCCTTCCATCTGACTCTAGCCTTTCAGGTCTCATCAAGACTGGTAGCATTGTATTCCTCTGTGGCCTGGTAAGACTGCTCCCCATCAGGGGGAGGTGATCAAATAGCCAGCCACTGAGTTCATGTCAAAGACAGCCCCTGTTCCCCTTGCTAGGGAACTCACTTGGAGACTGAACTGCCATTGGCTACATCTGTGCAGGGGTTCTAGGTTATCTCCATGTATGGCCCTTGCTTGCTGTATCAGTCTCAGACAAGACCCCTGGGCCCCGACTTTTTTTTTTTTTTGGTTCTGTTGCTTTCCTTGTGGAGTTCCTGTGTCCTCCAGGTCTTTCTATCTACCCTTCTTTTATAAGATTCCCTGCACTCTGACCTTAGATACAAGATTACTAGGGAAAGGGTTTGTAGACCTCTTTTATCTACTTCCTGCTGATTTGGATCAATGGGTATTTAGAGGCTTACCAAAATCAGTCATCAGATACCAGCAGTCCAGTCCAAAGGCCAACACCAAGCAGAAACATGATTCCGATGATCAGTACAAGTCAGTGAAAGCCTCAAGTCTCAGTTGAATTGCCCTGAGAAGTTCTCTGGAATGTTCTCTCTGCAAAGTCAAGGTTGAAGCACGAAGATGAGTGCAGCAATGTGATCCAAAAGCCATCACTCAGAGTGTGGGGGCCTCTCTATATCTCTGCTCCCCAAAAATCCACCTGTGGCTCTTTCTACAAGTGCTTGTCCTGTAGGACATGTGGGATACCTGTAATGTGCTTTATATTGTAATATGCAAAGAATTGTTTCATCTGTGTGAATACTTGTGTGGGAACATTACCAGCCTTAATTTGTGCAGGTAATTTTTATTAGTTCTAATAAGTTTGTAACTATCCAATCAGCCTTTTCAGAACTTAAAGCAGTTGCCTATTGAAACCCTGAGTATGTGTCAATAATATGCTATATATATTTTTTCAAATTCTGTAAAATGAAAAACATTCATCTGCCAGATTTCATTTTGATTCCTATTTCTCGGGTTACTACCAGCTTATAACAGAATTTGGTTCTATAGAGAACATGTAGGACATTTTTTTATTATTTCTTTGGCTTGTTGCCAAGTGATAAAATTTTTTTGCTTAAACTTTTACCATTAAAATGATGTTTTTCATGAAATTGGGAGGCTTCTAAGACATTCCCTACTAGTAATTGGTCAATTTCCTCATTTCCTTGTGCCAGGAGACCTAGCATGCCTGTATGAGACCAAATATGAGTAATATATAGAGTAATATATAATGAATGGTTTCTACTTCTGATGGTCTGTTGTTATCATATAAATAAGGAGGTTATTTCTGAATTATCAGGTACAAATTCAGCAGTCTTTATAGGGAAAACAACTCTTTATGCATAGAAAGAATCAGTAATAATAGTAAGAGATTCAGAAACATCTAATAATACCGTAAGGATTGCATACAGTTCTGATTTTTGAACTGAGATGTATGGACATTTGATCACCTCACTTATTTTGTCTGACTTATAAGCTGCCATCCTGTTATTTTTTGTATCAGTATAGAATGTGGTGCCTCTGGAATTGGCGTTCTCTTTACATTACATGAAAGTATCCAGTTCATTCTTTTTATAAATGAAATGCATTTACTTTTAAGATATTTATTATTAATTTCTCACAAGTAGGTATTATAAGCTCTTTGCCAACCTTCATTGATCACCTACAATGACATGATATCAGTATTAATAAGAGGATCTACAATTTCGGCATGGTCTTTCCTGACAATTGATGTAGTGTTATTCTACCTTTTCTAATTAATTCAGAAATCATATATATATATATATATATATATATATCTTCAATTTTTCTTTGTTTATGTTTTAAGAAAATCGATCTCATAACACTATCTTTCATTTGCATAATGAGGCCAGTAGGAGAATGAGATGAAGGCAAAATGACCAAAATACAATCCATTTCAGGTTCAATTCAATCCATGTATTTATCTTTCAGCTACTTTTCTACAAGGGTTAACCCTTTTTCTGCTTCAGCTGTTAGATATCTTGGACTGTTTAAGTTTGAATCTCCATGAAATGTTAAAAATCAATTAATTTAACTCATAGGTACTCATCCGATTTAGGCATCAGCCAGTTAATACTGCCCATCAATTTTGAAATATTTTAAGAGTGTGCAATTGGCTGCTACAGGTTTGTAGCTTTTGTAGTCTGGCCAAGTTTTTTGTTGACTGATTTTATAACCCAAACACCTAAGAGAATCTCCTCTTTGTATTTTTATTGAAGCAATCTATAACACCCAACTTATGTTTCCTTAAGCATTTATTGTAAAGTATATGTGTTAGAATCAGTCAACGAAATGTCATCCATATAATGTAATGTAATGATATATGATAAATTGAGAAAAATGTTTACAAATTATTTCTAATGGTTGTCACACAGAATATTGATAGGACGTTGGACTATGTAACAATCCCTGTGGCAACACCTTCCAGTGGTATCTCTTTATTGGATTACTATTGTTCAGAGTAGGTAATGAGAAAGGAAACTTTTCCCTATCCTGCCCATGCAAGGGTATTGAGAGGAAGCAATCTTTCAAGTCAATTATGTAGGTCAAGGAAGTCCAGGCTGTAAAGAAATCATTGCTTGAATTACTCTACTGACTACTCTTAAATCTATTATCATGCTCTAATTTTCTGATTTCTTTTTAGAACAAACACAGGGCAATCCCATGGGCTGGTAGACTGTTCTACAAGCTGAGCCTCCAGCTGCTCTTTTACCAGTTGTTCAACTGCCTGTGATTTTTCTTTTGTTATGAATCACTGCCCTTGCCACACAGGTATGTTTGAAATCCATTTCAGAGTCAACAGTATTGTTATGTCAGCAGTGGTCCCTATTATATATTTGGAAAATCATTTCCTCTGTTGTCCTGTGTTTGTACAATGGGCACAACTTGTGCTTTTTCTCAATTACCCAAATATTAATTGGGGTATGCCATTGTTGTTAAAGATCTCTTCCCCATAAATTAATGGGTATGTCAGCCACATAGGGTTTCAGCTTCCCTATTTGTCCTTTTGTTCCTATACATACATTCCACTGGATACTTTGTCTTCCTTGTGAAAATTTACCAATTCTTATGAATTGGGTATAAATCTTCTGTAGTGGCCAATCTATATTTCAAGACTTTCGGGAAAGCATACTGACATCAGTTCCTGTATCCACCAAACCTTCTATTTCAACACCCTTTATTTATAGCATTAATGTTTGTCTCTCATTGTTAACTACTCTTCACCAGAATACATGCTTTCCAGTACTCCCCAAATCCCCTGTTCTTTCTACTAGAGTGGCCTTGCCCTTGATGTAAGGAAACAATAACAACTGGCAATTCTATCCCCTATATTAATATGCATCTTCCTTTTCACAGATGACATGATGATAATCTCTTCCTTTTAATCCACCTGCATTGTCCTGGATATTCCTTAGTGTGTTTTTACACTGATATCTACACATCAGGGATTGGAATCATTCTAAGTATAGTTGTATAAGCCTCAGTCCCCACTTTTTGGTATCTTTCTAATAAGGCTGATGGCCTTTCTGCCCCAGGATCCAACTTTTACGTGATGACTTGGAAAAGGTAAACAGTTCTTATATTCATGCGCTTCAATGTAAAACATACTACAAAAATAAAAAAATATAGAAAGTATTATGAAATTATTCATTATGCAGCACCGAAATGGAAGCTTCCATTCATCTTAATGGAAGATCTTGTGATTGAAAAGTGTTTTCTAGTCTCTGTGGTTACCGCAAGCATAGTATGAAACAGGATATGAAAACAAAATATTTATTTAGAAAAAGAAACCTAATCCTTTCAGATTCAGCCCAGGGTTCCTTCTAAAACGAACAGAAAAACAAAGAAGCAAAAACAATATTTGGTAGTTCCTAGTAAAATACTACTGCACTAAGACCCATGATTTCCTTCAACAGAAATGTGACAACTGCAAAGAGGTTTGATTGTGACAGTCATCTAAAATTCAAACATACTAAGAAGAGACAATTTTAATAATGTTTTCTTCTATTATC
>CM053758.1:30531032-30556727 GCA_028658305.1 Pachyuromys duprasi
ACGGTTTCTACAATCAAGGACCATGTGTGGATGTGGCCTGGAACCCCCGCACAGATGGGGCCCATAATAGCTAGGTGTAGGACTGAAGACCCTATTCAGGGAAACAGGGACTATTTCAGTCATGATCTTGATGGCTGACTCTTTGACCCTCCCCCATACAAGCCGGGGAGTGACAGACTGGCTAGATCCCAGGGGAGGACATTGCAGCCAGCCCTGAGAAGTCAGGATTAACTGGGGTTGGATGGAAGGGAAGGAGGTCCTCCCCTGTTGGTGGACTTGGAAGGGGCGGGGAGGAGGGAGATGAGGGAGGGAGTGGGAGGGTAGGAGGGACTGAGGGAGGGGGCTACGCCTGGGATTCAAAGTACCTAACCTGTGATTGAGATAAAAATAAATAAATTTAAAAAAAAAGAAAAAAAAAAGAAAACAGTATTAAGAGGAAAGTTCCTTGCACCAAGCGCCATCAGAATGAAATGTGAGACATCTGATACAAGCAACTTAATGGCACACTTAAAAGCCCTAGGGGGGCAGGGAAGAGAAGCAGATGCTCCCAAGAGGAGAAGATGATTGGACATAATAAAACTCAGAGATGAAATCAAAGAAATAGAAACAAAGAAATAAACAAACAAACAAACAATTCAAAGAATCAATGAGACCAAGAGCTGGTTTTTAGAGAAAAGCAACAACATAGACAAATACTTGGCCAAACTAACTAAAAGGAGAGAGAAACTATCCAAATCAGCTAAATCAGAAGGGAAAAGGGGGAAATAATGATAGACATTGAGGAAATACAAACAATCATTAGGTCTTACTACAAAAGTCTATATTCTACAAAATTTGAAAATCTAAATGAAATGGACAATTTTCTTGATAGATTCCATCTACCAAAATTGAATCAAGGTAGGTAAATAAATTAAAAATTCTATATCTCCCAAGGAAATAGAAGCAGTCATCAAAAGTCTCCCTTCCAGAAAAAGCCCGGTGCCAGATGGTTTTCAGTGCAGAATTCTACATGACCTTCACTGAAGAGCTAACTCCAATTCTCTTCAAACTATTCTACAAAATAGAAACAGTAGGAACATTACCAAACTCATTCTATGAAGTCTCAATCACCTTGATACCTAAACTACACAAAGACCCAACAGAAAAAGAGAACTTCATACCTATCTCTCTTATGATCACTGATGCAAAAATACTCAGTAAAATACTTGCAAACAGAACCCAATAACTCATAAAAGAATCATCCAACATGACCTAGTAGGCTTCATCCCAGGGATGCAGGGATGGTTCATTATATGGAAATCCATCAATGTAATCTACCATATAAACAAACTGAATAAGAAAAACCACATGATCCTCTCCTTAGATGTTGAAAAACATTTTTTAATAATTTTATATTAATCACAGGTTATGTACTTTGTATCCCAGCCATAGGCCCCTCTGTCATTCCCTCCAAATCCTACCATCCCTCCCTCATCTCCTCCCTGCCCCTCTCCAAGTCCACTGATAGGGGAGGACCTCCTCCCCGTCCATCTAATTCTAGCTTATCAGGTCTCTTGGGAAATGGCTACAATGTCCTCTTCTGTGGCCTAGGAAGACTGCTCCTCCCTTGGGGGGTGGGGGGTGGGAGGTCGAAGAGCCAGCTATTGAGTTCATGTCCAAAATAGTTTCTGTTCCCCTTACTAGTATACTCACTTGGGAATTGAGCAACCATTTGCTACATACCAGCAGGGGTTCTAGGTTATAACCATACATGGTCCTTGGTTGGAGAGACAGCCTCATAAAAGACCCCTGTGCCCTGATATATTTGGTCCTTGTGGAGCTCCTGTCCTCTCCAGGTCTTCCTAACTCCCCCTTCTTTCATATGATTCCCTGCACTCTGCCTAAGGTTTGGTTATGAGTCTTAATATCTGCTTTGATACACTGCTAGATAGAGTCTTTCCGAGGCCCTCTGTGGTGGGCTCCTGTCCTGTTACTTGTTTTCTCCTACATCGAATGTCCATCCCATTTTCTTTCTAAGTGCGGAGTGCTCATCTTACCCAGGGTCCTCTTTCATGTTTATCTTCTTTAGGTGTATAGATTTCAGTATGTTTATCCTATCTTATAGGTCTATGTAAGTGAGTATATACCATGTGTGTCTTTCTGCTTTTTGGGATACCTCACAGAGGATGCTCATTTCTAGGTCCAACCATTTGCCTGAAATTTTCATGATTTCCTCATTTTTAATTGCTGAGTAGTATTCCATTGTGTAAAAGTAAAATCCATCACCTATTCATGTTTAAAGACCTGGAGAGATCAGGGATACAAAGCACAAACCTAAACATAGTAAAGACAACATATAACAAGTCTATAGCCAACATCCAAGTACATGGGGAGAAACATAAATCAATCCCACTGAAATTAGGAACAAGGCAAGGCTGCACACTCTCTCCATATCTCTTCAACATAGTGCTTGAAGTTCTAGATAGAGCAATAAGACAACTAATGGAGAATAGGAAAGGAAGAACCAAAGTATCATTATTTGCAGATGATATAGTATAAATGAGTGACCCCCACAATTCAACATGAGAATTGCTTCAGCTAATAAACACCTTCAGAAAAGTGGCTAAAAACAAAATTAACTCAAAAAATTAGTAGCCCTCATGTATAAGAAAGAGAAAAGTCCTGGGAGAGAAATTATGGAAACTATACCCTTCACAATAGCAACAACTAACATAAAGCACCTTGGTGTGACTCTAACTAGCAAGTGAAAGACCTGTGTGAAAAAAACTTCAAATGTCTGAAGAAAGAAATTGAAGAAGTTATCAGGAGATGGAACTCTCCCATGCTCATAGATGGGTAGGATTAAAATAGTGAAAATGGCCACCCTGCCAAAAGCAAGCTATAGGTTCAGTGCAATTCCCATAAAATCACTAACACAATTCTTTGTAGACCTTGAAAGAACAATTCTCAATTTCATACAGAAAAACAAAAACCCCAGAATTGCTAAAAAATATCCCGTAGAACAACAGAGTGCCTGGAGGTATCTCCATCGCTGATCTCAAGCTGTACATCAGAGCAATAGTAATAAAAACTGTATGGTATTGGCATAATAAAAGAATGGTTGATCAAAAGAATGGTATGACAAAGATGCCATAACCATACAATTGAAAAAAGACATCATCTTCAACAATTGGTGATGGTCTAACTGGCTGTCTACATGTAGAAAAATGCAAAGAGATCCGTATTTATCACCCTGCACAAAACTAACGTCCAAGGGGATCAAAGACCTCTAAGTAAAACCTAACACATGACCAAACTCATGACATGAACTTAGTGGCAGGCTCTTTGATCACTTTCCCCTAAGGGGGGAGCAGTCTTACCAGGCCACAGAGGAAAGATAATGCAAGCAGCCCTGTTAAGACCTGATAGACAAGGGTCAGATAGAAGGGGAGGGGGACCTCGCCTATTAGTGGACTTGGAAATGGGAATGGGAAGAGATGAGGGATGGTAGAATGGGATTGGGAAGGAATGAGGGAGAGGGCTAAAGCTGGGATACAAAGTGAATAAACTGTAATTAATATTTTAAAAACTCCAAACACACCAAATCTGTTAGAAGAAACAGTGGGGAAGAGTCTTGAACTCATTGGCACAGGAGACTGAACAAAACACCAACAGTACAGGCTTAACAATGAACAGGCTTAAAATTAACAATCAATAAATGGGACCTCATGAAACTGAAAAGCTTTTGTAAAACAAAGGACATTCTCATCAGAACAAAATGACAGCCTACAGATTGGGAAAGGATCTTCATTAACCCTATATCTGACAGAGGGCTAATATCCAGAATATATGAAGAACCCAAGAAGGTAAGCAGCAACAAAACAAGTAATCCAATTAAAAAATGGGGTACAGAGCTAAACAAAGAATTATCTATAGAGGAATATCAAATGGTGGAGAACACTTAAGGAAATACTCAATGTATTTAGTCATCAGGGAAATGCAAATCAAAACAACCCTGAGATTTCACCTTATACCCATCAGAATTGCTAAGATAAAAAAACAAAAAACAAAAAACAAAAAACAAAACAAAACAAAAAACCCCAAAAACCTCAAGTTACAAGACATGCTGGAGAGAATGAAGAGAAAGAGGAACCCTCCTCAATTGCTGATGGGGATGTAAATTTGTACAACCACTTTGGAAATAAATCAGAATAGTGCTGTTTCAAGATCCAGCTATAGCACTCCTAGACATATATCCAAAATACGATCAAGTATACAAAAAGGACATTTTCTCATGTTTACAGCAGCTTTATTCATAATAGCCAGAATCTGGAAACAATCCAGATGTCCCTCAACTGAGGAATGAAAACAGAAATTGTGGTACTTTTACACAATGGAATACTACACAGCAATTAAAAACAAGGAAATCATGAAATTTGCAGGCAAATGGTGAGATCTAGAAAAGATCATCCTGAGTGAGGTATCCCAGAAGTAAAACGACACTCATGGTTTTTACTCACTTATAAGTGGATATTAGACTTATAATATAGGACAAACATACTAAAATCTGTACAACTAAAGAAGCTAATCAAGATGCTCAATCAAGCTGCGTAAGATGCTCAATCCTTATTCAGAATGGCAAACAGGATAGACATCGGAAGAGGGAGAAAACAGGGAACAGGACAGGAGCATATCACAGAGGGCTTCTGAAAGACTCTACCCAGGGAAGTATCAAAGCTGATGCTGAGACTCATAGTCAATCTTTGGGCAGAGTGCAGGGAATTATATGAAAGAAAGAGGAGATAGAAAGACCTGGAGGGGACAGGAGCTCCACAAGGAGAGCAATAGAACCAAAATATTTGGGCCAAGGTGTCTTTTCTGAGATTGTTACTCAACTAAGGACCATGCATGGAGATAACCTAGAACCCCTCAAAAGATGTAGCCCATAGACAGCTCATTCTCCTTTTGGGTTCCATAACTCAGGAGGCAGAGGCAATTGGATCTCTGTGCATTCAAGGCCTGTTAGTTTTCAAAAGTTTTTTTTTTTTATTTGTTATTTGCATACCAGCAACTGATTTGTTGGGTGTTGTTCTTTCTTTCTCTCTCTCTCTTTTTTAATAGCCACCTTTCTTCTTTCAGCAGAAATGTCTGCAACATTAATATAGGAACTAATCCATGGCATGGTTATGTTAAGATGTGATGTCCTCTTTTTATTGGTATTTAGTGCTATAACCTATATCCTAAGAATTCTGTTTTTTGGCTACAAACTGGTGGCTGCAGTGCCTATGTCAAGAAGTTTGGAATATATTTCTTCTGGAATTTGGACCTCTTTTGCTTCTCGAGGCATGATTGTACAACTGGAAGGTCCTGTCATAGTACTGGCATTGCTCTGGTGAGTCCCGCAAGGAACAAGGGGTCTAGGCCTCCTGCTTAGTCACTTGTGATCTCTGGTAGGGATATTGTTAGGATCTCTGAAGTCTCACAGTGAGAGAGAGTGGAAGTGAGCAGGTGGCAGTTCCTGGCAAGCAGACACAGAGTCTGGCTATGTGGAATGCACTCCAGTAGATTTTGACAAAAGTAGAATGGCATTCTTTATGATCTCTTGTTCTATAATCGCATGTAGAAAAGTTTTGATGCTCGAAAATCATCTTATATCTTCTCAGTTCCTGCAACTGCTCATGGTAATCACTGTTTTCTGTCACTGTAGATTTATGCTTGACAGTACTTCATTTTATTGTTTTAATCCAGCACATGGATCTATTAGACTAACTGCGTTCAGTCTCATTAGGCTTCTTCAATATCTTCTCATAGTAGGCCCATTTATTATTAATCATCATTAATATTGATGATTCATTTTATATGGCCATTTCACTCTTCTTTCACTTACCTATACAGAACATTTGTGCATTTCTAGATGTGACAATGAGAGTCAGTGTTGTGAGCTATTTTTTCTAATGCTCCTGAGGTGCTAATGATGGATCCCAAGGCCTTGCACATGCTAGGTAAGTGTTCTGCGAGTGAGCTTCAGGTAAGAAGCTTTTGTTAAGTTACATATGACTTGTGGACTTTTTACTAATTTCATGAATTTTTAAAAACATAGGTACTGTAGTTTATAAGCCTCTGTCCTCTACTTTCATAAACTATCACTTGGTTTTGTATGTACCTAAGTACTTTTTTAAAATCGCATTCGCAGTGTGTGAGCAACCTTTTTCAGCAGAAGTTTGCACCATCTGTGTTTTGGTATTCCAAGGGACATATTCTGCCATCTCATTGTTCTCTTTTTAAATTTTCACTTTTAATGGTTATCATGACCATTTTCCTATACATATTTTACGTTTTAATGTCTTCTTTTTTAAAAGACTAATTAAAAATTATGTGTATCTTTGTATGTGTAGGCATATGTGAAAATGAGTGCAGGTGCATGAGAAAAGAAAATAGGACATTAGATCTCTTCAAGATGGAGTTACAGGTTGTTGTGAGTTGCTTCACATACCAGAATTGCACTGAGATCATTTGCCAGAACAGTATGCACTTTAAACCATAAGCCACCTCTCCAACTTGACATCTGAGACCATAGCACCAATCTCTTGAGGACCTTTTCCTGTTAAAACTGACACAAAATTTCCAAATCCACCATTCTGAAGAGCAAGCACTAATCACAGGGACTATGGAGGTAGAGACATTTTAACCACATCCAAGTCATAGCATTCTACCTACTGTCCCAGTTTGATACCCACCCCAAGCGAGAAAGCCAACCCCTGACACTATGAATGATACTCTGCTATGCTTGTATACAAGAGCCTAGCATAACTGTGCTTTGGGAGACTTAACTCAACAGCTGATGGAGACATAAGTAGAGATCCACAGTCAAACAATAGGCCAAGCTTAACATAGGAATAAAGAGGTGATCAGAGAGAGGTGATGTTTGAGACATGAAGCCAGGCTGCAAGACCAGACGCCCATGCATGAGCTCGAAAGAAGAGATAGAGGTTTCTCTGGGAAGGCTCTCAGTCTGAAGAGAACCAACAGCAGAAGTTTTATCTAGTTGGCATAAAGATATTGGAAGAGTTTGATAAGAATGTTCTTAAGAGAGCGATCAGGTTGTTCAGCCTTGCCTGAGGATGGGGAATGATAAGGGATATGGAAATGCAATGGAATGTAAAGGGCTTTGGCTAGGATTTGGGAGATTTGAAAGATAAACTCAGGGCTATTGTCTGATTGAAGGGAGCTTAGAACTCAAAACCGGGGGATAATTTCTCTGAAAAGGAGGTAAGAAATTGTCTGTGATCTTTTATTAGTAGTGGAGAATGCCTCACCCATGAGAGAAAGCCAGGCCCATCACTTCTCAGATGGCCAAGACCTTGAGATGAGATAGGCCACGGACCTAGGGAAAAACCAAATATTGCTGTTCTGTAAAAGAATGTAGTAAAAACAAACAAACAAACAAACAAACAGAATGCTAATGATATTCCAACAAACTAATAGATCAGTGCCCTGCTCAGGAATCATCAGTGAAGCTTCCTTCTGTAGTAGATGAGAACAAATACAGAGATCCATATGTGACAATGTGCAGAGAGTGAGAGAACTTCGAATAACCAGTCCTAAATAGGATGTCTCCAACAAATCCCTCTCCTCAGGGAATTCTGCAGTAGAGGATGCAGAAAGATTGTAAGTCAGAGGTAATGGAGGACACAGACTTGGCTTTCTAGATACAACAGGATTGATGTACATATAAACTCACAGAGACTGTGGCAGCCTGAACAGGGCTTGCATAAATCTGCAATAGCTGAGGTCCTGGAACTGAGAAAAGTAGTCAAAAACCATCATCCTTAACCCAGAAGCTATCTCTAATTGATCAACTCTAGCAAATGAAAAATTACTTTTCTCCAATGAAGTATCACTGTGTAAACAAAACCATACCTAAGTGTAGACCTCATGCCCAGCAGTACATGGCCAATAAAAACAAACTCATTGGTATTTGTAGGTTGTTTTGTCTCATGATGTTGTATGCTTTTTCTGGGATCCTCTTCCTCCTCGTTCATCTTGCCCTTTGAGTTGTTGTTCTTGTTCTTCTTGCCCTTGTTCTTGTTCTTTGTCTTCGTGTTCTTCTTTATCTTACAGGTCCTTTGCTTACATATTACAATGTCAGGTTTAGAGTTTAATAGCAGATTTATGAGAAAGAAGGTGTGTTTCTCAGTATCCATTTTTGTCTCATGTGCTTTTTCTTTAGCTCATATTTTTCTTGTCCTATTTTTACTGCTCTTTATTTTATTTTTTGTAGATGTCTGTTTTCTAATGAAAGGAAGAAAAGAGAGCATGGATTTGGATTGGTCGGGAGTCAGGGAGTGTGTGGGAGGAACTGGGGTAAAGGAAACCATAGTCAGGATATTTCTAAGAAAAAAAACAATTTTCAATTAAAAATTAATTCATCATAGAAATGTCATTGTCCTATTCCTCTGGTAGCAATTACTATTCATACTTCACGTCTTGGACCTTCTCACTGTCTCTCCAGACAATCTGCATATAAAGCTTTCATCCTCAGAGAAAATGCCCCATCATCTAGAAGAAACAAAGAGAAGGCACATTTTATGTTAGGTTTGGCCCTTTCAGTTACTGCAGTCCACTTAGCACTCCTCCATTAGACATACCCATGTTCCACTTCCCTCTCCAAAGCAGCACTCAGAGCTCACCTTCTCTTCTTCCTCCCTCCTCTGCTAATCAAGCTTCTCTGACCCACCTCCACACCTAGGCTCTGCAGCTAAGTGTTTCCTGCTGCTCAGCAAAGCTGTGCATGGTCTTTATCTCAATTAACATCAGTAGTTATTTGCGCATTCATGAAGCTGTGCATGGTCTTTATCTCAATTAACATCAGTAGTTATTTGCGCATTCATGAATAATTCTGACTATACTCAGGGCTCTCCACCAAAGAGATTTAGGAATATTGAGAATTTCTTTATCACTTGTCTGTGCCTTTTCTAATGCCTTTTCTTGTATTTGCATTTTAATTTTCTATATCACACAAATAACCCAAGTCTATGATATGCATGCATTCATTCCTTTAAAAGAGAGCCCTGAGGGTCTAACACAAACTCATCATGAAGTGGTAAAATTGTTCCTAACCTCAATTTCTGAAGCTCGGTGAGATGATTCTATGTTTTTTGTTTTTGTTTTTGTTTTAAGTACAGAAGTCTACTAACTTCAAAAAGAGAAAATGTAGACCCACAGCCAAACATTGAGTGAGCACAGGGAGTTTTGTGGAAGAGTTGAGGGAAGAACAGAACGACTCAGGGGGGACGGGATCTCCACAAGAAGGCCAACAGACCCAATTAACAAGGCCGCCAGGTGAGGTGGGCTGAGGAGACTGGACCAAGCAATGACCATATCTAAACTGGACCTAGGACCCCTACACAGATGTAGCAGATGAAAAGCTCAGTCCTCATATGGGTGCCCAAATAAGGGAAATGGAAGCCAACTCCAACATTTCCTCTGCTTCCTGCTTTTAAATCACTTTCCCTTGGTGGTTCTACCTTGCCATACCACAGGGAAAGAGGATTAGCTCAATCCTAATCCTTGATATGCTGGGGAGGGTGGGTAGCAGAGACTCCTTTTCTCTGAAGAGTAGGGGATGGGGAACAGTCCAGGATTGTAGGACTGTGAGGAAAGAAAGAAGGCTATACAGGATGTATAGTGAATAAATAAATAAAAAGTAAAGAAAGAAAATGTGGATTGTTCTTTTTCTTTCTCTTCATTTATTATTTTCAAAAAGACTTCAAGCACAATGGTGAATAAAGGGATGAGGTGACATGCTTGTATCATTCTTGATTTTACAAGGTGATGTTATTGTTCCACACTCATAAGATTCTGGCTTTTTGTCATATGTGGCTTTTGCCATATTAGGATATCATATTTCCATTCGAAGTTTCTTCAGAATTTTCATAAATTTTGTCAATGTCATTTTTGAAATTGTGAAATAGGTTTCTTCATTTTATTTATATGTGTTATATTTATTAAATTTCTTGAATGTTGAAGAATCATTGCATTTTTGGAAAAAACAATTTATCTTCTGTATATACTTTTATCTATTTTTAAATTATCATTGCTGCTGTTATTTATGTTTTAATTTCAAATGTGTAAGTAATTCATTGTGATTATATTCACCCTCTACTACTCTCTGTCATTCCCATTCCCCTATTCCTGTTGATCTCTTTCTTCAGTCAATCCCTTTTTATTTTCTTTTTAAAGATTTATTTGTTTTATTATGCATACAATGTTTTGCCTGCATGGTTGCTGGGAATTGAACTCAGGACCTCTGGAAGAGCAAAGAGTGCTCTTAACCTCTGAGCCATCTCTCCAGCCCAGTCTCTCACTTATATTGGAGTGCTTTAAAAATTTTTTTATTCATAGTGAATTTCATATCATGCACTCCAATCCAACTCATATTCCCATCCCTCCATATCAGCTCTTTGCCCTTGCAACCCTTCAAAAAATAAAAAATAGCAAATAAAAAATAATAATGATTACAAAAATCATTCTACCATGAAAGCTACATTGTGTCATGGTGTATCCCACAGTATACCCTTTTGTCCAAACAGCTTTACTTGAAAATGTTCATTGTAATGAGTCATTGTGCTACAATATCAATGCTGTGTCATCACCTGGACTCCTTTTAGGTGTCCTGTTGTTGCCTTGTATCATGGAGATCCTTCAGCTTTTGTTCTGCAGGACCTGGCTCTTTATGTGTTCCAGCAGTTCATAGGTGAGATAGATGTTTGGGTAGGTCAACTCAAAGCCTTGGATCTGGGCCTGGGTAGTAGCTGAGTTGGTCCACTCACTAGCTCTCATGTACTCACACCATCAGGGCCAGCTCTCCAACACTGGCCTGGCAAAGGACAGGGCCAGCTCTCCAGATCTCACATCTCAGGGGCCACTTTTACTGCACCCCTGCCACCAGGGCCGCTTAAGTCATGTTGCTCAGGCTAGGTGAGGGATCTGTTCTCCCTAGTGTGCTAAAGGTTGTGAGGGATGTGCTGAGCTCTGCACAGCCCTTGGGCATCAACATGGCCCCAGGTGGAGGCACAGGACTATTCACATCAGACTGTTCCCAATCACTCTCCAATCTCCAGTTCCTCATCTCTTCATTGTGCACAATGAATTCCTCACCATCTCCCATCAGTCCACTACATGCTTGCTCATAGTAGCAGCCCCTATAGTTCACTGTTCATACAATTTTTGTATCTTTGCGTGTTTTCTGTTGTTTGCTTTGTTGTTTGTGTCTAATTGTATTTACTATTATAAGACAGGAAGATCGTCTTGTGAGCTAAAATATTTTAAAGAAATTTTATTTTTATTTTTATTTTTATATCAATCAGAGGTTAGGTACTTTGCATCCCCGGCGTAGCCCCCTCCTTCTTTCCCTCCCACTCTCCCCATCCCTCCCTCATCTCCTCCCTGCCCACTCCAGGTCCACCTACAGAGGAAGATCTCCTCCTTAAAGAAACTTTTGCATTGCTAAGCAGGATATAAGTTCCAGATTTGTTCGATGAAGTACTAGGAATTTTATATTATGTCTCTTTTAGCTAAAGTGTTATACCTCTGAATCTTCCTTGCCAGTTTATGTTCTGAACAATATGCATTGATAAGAGATGGAATCAGGTGTAGTGGCACTTGCCAAGAAGTTTAGAGGCAGAGATAGGTAGATCTCTATGAGTTCAAGGCCAGCGTGGCCTACATAGTAAGTTTCAGACCAGTGAGGATTACACAGTGAGACCTTGTTTCAAGAAAACAAAGCAAAACAAGACAAAAAAAGAAAGAAAAATATGTTGTATATTAAGCCATCATTGTGTACCTGATTTTATTGACACATGTATACACACACACACACTTTACTTTTGTTGAATTACCCATTTAGCTGTATGCATCATTATTACTCTTGTTTTTGAAGCCTGTTGTGTTAAGTAGGAGTATAGATAGTATATTTTTCTTTCATATTTCATTCATTTAGGGTATTATTTTCATGTCTTTGATTTTATTCTGTGCATGAACCTGTCAGTGGAAATGTGTTTCTTACACACATCCAACAGTTGGAGGATGCTTTGTCACTCCATCAAATGGAATTAAGACAATTTATATTTAAGGTTACTATAGTGATCTTATAATTTGGGGGTTTCCTAATTGATTTGAGTACAGACTCTGCCTTTCTTCTTTATTCATCTAAAAGTGTACTGACTGGGTCACTGAGTTAGAAATGTTTCAGTTTTTCTTAATCCCATTTCTCCATTCTTCTCATTAGATTTAGTCTTTCCTAAAGACTCATGATTTCGAATTTCTTTTTCACATATACTTGGTGTCATCTTTTTTTGTCCCACTGGCATATGAATGATACAAACATATGTTAGAAAGATGAGATTCGGCAAAACACGTCAGCTCATTGTCAAAATAACAGAGTATATGTGGAGTGCACTGAAGGCAGTTCTTGACCAGCTCCCTCAAGGGGCTTGAGGTCTAACCCCACACTCAGACATGAGTCCAGAAAAAGAAGATCAGGACAATTCAGTGCATACTGGCATGCAGGAATAAGCAATCCAGTCCCATAAGGGTCTGCATCTGACTGTATTTTACTTTTTCTTCCTGTTACAGAAGATGAAGCTAAGCATTCCATTGGTTGAAGAATCATGGAGTTCATTGCAATGTGGCCCCAAACCTCAAGTTTGAAGTTTTTAGCCAGCTTCTTTAACTACCCTTGTACACCCTTGTAATGAGCTGGACATTTGTTACATAACAGGAAACAAAGTGCTTTATGTCTTCTAAAGCCACTCTACTTTCTAGTTTTCAAATTTAGAATGGAGACCCAGCACTTTTATCCCGAAAAACGAGGTTGTTCTCACACAGGTCTTCATAAGAAGTGTCATTCCCTCATGATACTCAATCTTTTTCTGTTATCACGATTCCTTCATGATACTCAATCAATTTCTGAATCCATTTTTTTCCCATTTGATAGACTCCTCCCATGACTATTCTTCACAGTGAGGGCATCCGTTGTCTTAAACCTGGAAAGAAATCTCAGGCCTAGGGAAGGAAGAAAGTTGAAAGCCACATCTTTTTCTCACATTGACTTAGATAGTGAGTATCTGTGCTGGGGCCATCACCTATTTCAGAGGCAGTAGGGAAACTCTTTTGGAGGCTAACCAAGTAAATGCATTCCTCACTCTGGTTTGTTATTTTTAGCTGCATCCATTTGCCTGCAAATTTCATGATGTCATTGTTTTTATCAGTGGAATAATACTCTAATATATAAATGTACCACATTTTCTTCATCCATTCTTTGGTTGAGGGAGATCTAGGTTATTTGCAGAGTCTGGCTACTGTAAATGAAGCTGCTATGAACATGGCTGAGCAAGCATCTTTGTGGTAGGATGGCAAGCTCTTCTTCTTAAGTGTTGAGGAATCATGTCCTGTGTGTGACTGCCACAGTTTCGTCATCCCAGCCTTCACTGGTGCATGCCTAGGTTGCTCTCATGCCTTAAATGTTGTAAATAATGTTTCGTTAAATAAGCATTATTAGAGTTAGAATGTGTGACCTCTGTCTACTATTTTATTTTTATCTCATGTATCTTTTTTCAAAGTTTATATCTTTAGTGATAGGAAGAGAGATTTTTGTTAATTTTGTTTTTCTACTTTTGTATGTATTTGCTTTAAAGTGAGCATCCAACAGCAATATAATTTAGTTCTTCTCACAAAAATGCATTCCAAGTCAGTATGCTTTGATTACCATATGTTATAAAAAGAAGGCAAATTATCTTATTATATGAGAGCTTGATCAATGGTTCATTGGTGTTAGCACATGAGTGGAATGTAATGGAGATTAAGTGGTAGAATGAGAGATTTTTTGCCAATTTTATGGTTTTACTTTTTTCTGTAATTATTAACTACGAACATTTAATATGTGTGATATAAACTATGTATTAAGGTAACAGGTTACAAGATATCTCAGGTTTTAATCCTGTGTGTTACCTGTACCTAGTTAGCATTTAACATTGGTACCTTTTTGTGTGAGTTTATCGTGCATGTTTTTCACATTCTAGCCAAATTTTATACCAGGGAAAGACACCAGGTGTACACTATCCCCGTGTTCATAAGGATTATTTTTACCATCTTGCTGCATGAGAAAGAAAATAATTTCTCTCCAGCTTATACATTCTGGAGTGGGTTACTGAAAGAGAAATGCAAGTATGTTATTTATAAATTTTAGTTACCTTTTTCGAAGAACTATTAGAAAAAATAAGACATATTTAAAAATTTTTGCCTAACTGCAGTCAAGTTTATAAATGCTTATATTTTGGTTTTGGAGATGGGCCTAACAGACCTCCTGTACCATTCAAATGGCATTACACATAATGATGTTGCCATTCATGTAGGTACTCAATCCCACACACTGACCTTTCAGTTGTTTTGTAACATTTTAATCTAAATTAATATTAGAGTAAAACAAAATTGTAGTAATATGACCCACCCCATGGACATAGTAGATTAAGAGAAAGGGTACATGATGTTGATGAAACAAAATTACTTACACTATAGAACAGGAATTACATCAATTTGAACATTCCACATATTTCAGAGTTCTGGGCTGTCTGTTGAAACATGGGCAGAGGGAGGATCCTGCCTCCATACAGAAAGCAATGAGATCTGAGTTCACCCAAGTTTGTTCCTTTCACAACAATGCTCACAAACCCCTAGATCTTACATGAGAACTAACTACCTCAGAGCTTACCTACAATTCCCCAAGGACTTGCCATTAGCCTTCTTCTCTTAAAAGCCCCACAGAATTTTTCACAGCTGTAGTTCTGGGTGAACAAGTGCCCACCATGTGCTGGGCAGGACACAGTTAAGCCACATCCAAAGCACAGCATTCTTCCCACAGCTTTGCAGGGCCAAGTCCCTCATGTATTCTGAATAAAATAACATTTTTAAAAACTGGAAAGAATCCCAATTTACCTTTGATTTGAAGAACATGAAGATAAATTATAGAAGAAAAGACTTAAAATCTAAACATTTATACTCTAAGAATGTAAAGATTAACGGATGTATGAAGTGGGGTAGAATAACATGTATACCCATGCTGAACTCTGCATTTCATGAGGTGAGTAGGCCACCACACCTTTTTACACTGATGAAATTAAACAAAAATAACATTTCTATTCATTTAGCTATTTGTTTCTCTTCTATTAGCTAGTGCTAATCACAGTGATAGTAGGAGAAAGCCCACTTACCCAGTTTATGACCAAATCTAAAGCAAGCCTTTTTACCAGGCTTGCTTTGTACCAGGCTGCCCCCAGCTAAGGAATGATTCAAGGTATCAACATTCAATTAAGAAAGACAAGGGTTGCACAGAGTTCTGGTGTAGAAGGCTTCCAAATGGTTTCAATGGGAGAGGTTACAGGAGCAGAACATAACAGGTGTTCAAAACAAGGTAATCACAACAGGTAGTCATAACTAGATCATCACAGGTGGTCAGAGAGCCTTATGAAATAAGGTAGGTTATAAGATGGTTATGAACAAATTTTGAAACAAAGACATTAAAGGGAAACTAGCACATTTTTGCCTGTGGCTCTGGAAGACATTGCCCTTCTCCATAATTCCTCTGCCTTATTGAAACCATTTGATTAAATTCCTAAGGCTAGCCACCAAGGTCTATTACCTTATTTGGTCACTTCCTCACTCTGAAGCTGATTACCAAGGTCCCACTATCAAAGTAATGAAGGGCAGTAATGAAAAGCTTCCTTTGGTTTGCCTAATTAACATGGTCAATTAAAATTAAACACCTCATCCAAACCTGTGGTTTTGCCCATTACCTTTATGAATTGCTATTGGCCTATGTGTCACCTCTGTGTGTTCTTTATCCAGAGATAGTCCTTTGTTCCCTGGAACAAGTACCCATACCCATTCTCCCTTGTCCCTATCCTCTAGTCTCCTTTGTTCCATTCCCCTCCTTACTCTTCCTGTATCTCCTGTCTTTGTTCCTAATCACTGCCCTCTGTCCCCCTGGAAGAATTAAATCTTTGTGCTGAGAACATGGTCTTGGAGTGACTTTAGTCAAAGGCAGTGTTTCCTACAGACATGATTGCCATTCCTGGAACAGGAAGTACAGAATCCTCTGTAGTTAAGATTCCAGATGGTATATAGCCCAAACTTTGAAAAACAGCAACGAATCTAGTTTATCTTTACTATGAGTTGGCTTTTAAACTTAAGGCTGAGGCAGGCTGGTTCGTCGCTAGGAAGGAGAATGAAGATAGGCAAGAGTTGGAACTTAGAACACCTGCAGAGGATTCAAGGGGACTATTGCTTTGAATGCCATTTGGAAGAAAGCCATGCTGAGTGCAGCACTTCTGTGAAAGCATAAACAGTGGCACCATCCTCATTCTGAAGAGCCCTGCCAGGCTGCCAGATATGCATGTGCTTCAGTAATATTGTCCCACACCCCAAGCTGAAACTACACTAAGATGCTATGATGGAGACTGGCCCTTAATGGCGGGAATAATTACTTATAGGGTGGGACCAGTAAGGATGGGATGAGAGAGGGGGATACATGAGGCATGACATGTGTATTCCTCAGTTATACAGTCACACTCCCCAAGCTGACACACTGCTCAATGTTTCTACCTATGATGGGAGTTTGTCATTAAAGGAGGAAAATGTAATTATTTGGAGATAGGTAGAGCTAAAAGGACGGAAAGGGAGAACCAATATATGAGTGGAAATAGAAGAGATGCCAAGAAACATCTTAGTGAACATCTGGACTCAAAGGTCTCTGGAGTGTGACGTGTTCCCAGTGTATATACTGGAAGTCACAAGCTGTGCTCTACATTTTTATAAGACTCACTTGGGTCAGAAACATTTACTCAGCTCCTAAACGCAAATCCCAATTCCAGAACGAGGAAGTGGAGTCTAGAATCAATCTGTGGAAGGGTCTTCTTCTACCTTGGTCATCTCTCCACCTCTCAACCAGAAAATGGAAGAAAGGTAAGGATGTATCCCAAGAATGTTCACAGTTACTGTCGTTTTGCTTTTTTGAGTTCACATCCCTGTGTTGCTGCCACAAAATGCAACACACAGGGTCTAAGAAGGCAGGAGACAAAAGCTTTCTTTTGAAGTAGAGATGGTCTGGATTAAACTCTTTTTACTTTCTTTTAAATCATTCATAATCATACCTGCCATTCCTTTAAAAGGAAAGGTGATGTGCATATTTTGTTTCCCAGGGCAGAGGGAAGGACGCATAGTCACAGCTTAGTAGTGACAGTATATAAGCATAAACATAGGGCAACAATGCTCTTGTCAACACATAGCTAACCAGCAGAGAGATAAGAATTAAATTTTCTTCACCTCTTCCCTCCTGCTCTCCAGAGTGCTTGCAATGTCATCAACTCCCTCAAGCAAAAAGAAACTTAGAGAAAATAACACTGTAAGGGGTCAGAAAAGGCACTTCTGTAAGATTTCAGGTGCCAGAGAGAAGGATGGGTGGAGACACTTTCTCACTTGCAAGTCTTCTTCCACCATGTGGTTTTTAGATTTAACTGTCATCAGGTCATTTTTTTCTCTCATCTTCTTCAGGGTTAATTTTGGCTTGTTTGCATTTTACTCTTCTAATGCTGCTTTTATGAAGGTATTACCTAGAGTAATCAAAATAACTTGATATTAGACTGAAACATATGCAGGTAAACATACTTCTTATTGGCTTTAGTAGAAGAATGGTTTCTTAAATGCAGGATTATGGAATAGTACCTTGCCAAGAAGGTTGTCATGCAAGGGTGGCAGCTGCATCACATCAAACCCGAGAACTGCATGCAGCATTGCTGTTCCTCAGACTTAAAGGGGCAGCAGCAAGCTGTGGTCAAGGACCCTCAGCCACATTAGAGTGTCATTGTAGGGAAGATACACATGGAATGGGAGGGGGGATGTTCCTATAAACTCCTGCCACAGCCTTTTTGCATTTCTCCACTCATCTCTGAATCTTTAGTTTCTGGTGATGATTTCTTGTCATTAGATTGAGAGAGAATGCAAATTGGGATCCATTTTAAGTTAAAACTAAGATAATTTTATTACAGGTAAATTAAGGACCTTAAGCTCTCTGGAATCTAAAAAGGTCTAGAAGATCTCTCATGGATTGTATCATGTGAAGATTTTTTTGTACATTTTCAAAAACAGTAGACAATAGTACAGAACAGAGAACCAACATTAGAAGATGAAAAATCAAGGATCTGATTTTCAATTTTTATTAAATCACTTTATAGCTTGATCCCAGAGCCCTTCCTCCCCTCCTCCCAGTCACACTGTCATGCCCCTTCCCCATCCCTTCTTCTGTTTTTTAATTAAATTCTTTATTAATTACACTTTATTCACCTTATATACCCCTGTAATTCTCCACCTCCTCTCGTCCCAATCCCTCCCTTCCTGTGTCCCTCCCCAAGACCACCGATAGGGGAGGTCCTTCTTTCCTTCACTCTGATCCCAGTCCATCAGGTCTCATCAGAAGTGGCTGCATTGTTTTCCTCTGTTGCTCAGCAAGGTTACTACCCCCTCAGGGGAAGATTATCAAAAACAGGCCAATCAGTTCATGTCGGAGACAGTCCCTGTTCCCATTACTATGGAACTCACTTGGACTCTGAACTGCCATGGGCCACACCTGTGCAGGGGTCCTAGGCTACCACCATGCAAGGTACCTTACTGGACCATCAGTCTCAGGAAAGACCCCTGTGCTCAGACCACTTGGCTTTGTTGCTCTCCTTGTGGAGTTCCTGTCCTCTCTGCATCCCTCTATTTCCCACTGACCTCATAAGATCTGTGCTCTGCCCAAGTGTTGGCCATAAGTCTCAGTATCTGCTTTAATAGTCTGCAGGGCAGAGTCCTTCCAAGGTCCTCTGTGGCAGGCTCTTGACACATTCCCTGCCTTCTTCTTCTTCTGATGTCCATCCTTTTGCCCTTCTGGATAGGGTTTGGGCATTTTAGCAAGAGTCCTCCCTCTTGATTAGTTTCTTTAAGTTTACAGATTTTTGTAGGTTCATTCTATAGTATAAGTTTATATGAGTGAGTACATACCATGTGTGTCTTTCTGCTTCTTGGATAGCTCACTCAGGATGATCCTTTCCATTTCTTACCATTTACCTGCAAATTTCATGAGGTCCTTGTTTTTGGGAGGGTGTTTCAATTGCCAGACCCTCTTGCCTTGCTTCCTCCTACCTCTGCTGAGCAATCATCTCAGAAACACATCCACCCACAGGCTGTGCACCTAAGTGCGTCCTGTTGTTCAACAAAGCTGATTTGGGTCCTATGTCAATGTTCTTTCCAAGATCAACATCAGTGAGTTGTTCATGCATTAATAATTCTGAAAATTCTCAGCACTGTCCACAAAGAATGTTAAGAATATTGAGAATTTCTCTACAACTTTGTCTGTGCTACTCAATGACTTCTGTTGCATTTGCCTTTTTAATTTACACATGAACCACCATCTAATACTGTAAAAATTTGTATACCTGTATCTATTCGTGAATAAACAATGTCAATGTCTCACACAATCTGAGCATGGGGATATAAAAAATTCCATCTTGACTGTCTGACCTACTGAGACATTTCTAGGCTATATGGTTTTTAAATAAAGGATAAAGTGAAAATTTATCCTTTAAATTTTAAATTTAGAACCTTTTTTTCTTGATTTACTGATTTTATGAATATTTTAAGCACTACATTGACTATAACAGGTCAAAGGGACATATTTGTTATACAATTTCCTGTTGTCCCAATTCAGAGCGCTGTTGTCTACCTATTTGTAACTTATTGCTTTTACCATGTTAGGCTGTATTATTTCATTTACAGTTTCTTCACAGATTTTCCTCCTGGATGACATTCAGACTTCTGACTTCATTTGCTACATCATTTGAAGTGATCAGCTTTTCCTTGATACTTATACTTTATTTATTTATTTATTTATCCATAATGAATTATCCTTGCTTCTTGGAATAAGACTGACTACATCATTGGGAATATTATTTATATATGTTATTGCCAATTTTTTTTGTTTCATCCATGTAAACAACTCACTGTGATCATATTCACCTACGATTACCTTCTCTCAGCCCTGACACTATCCTGGTGACATTCTTCTTCCTCTCAAACAGTCTCTTTTCTACATTCATGTCAATTTTTAATGATCCTCTGACTGTTCAATCTTCATTTCATTACATGTTTTCTACTGTTTCTTTTGTTAGCCACTTCTAATGTTATTCTACTGTGAACTGATATTATAATAAACACTACAATTTTCTTTATGCTTATTAAGACTGCTTTGTGATCTAAAATGTTACACATTGTAAAAAAATTTTCTGTCAGTTTCTTACAAGATATATATTCCATATTATGGAGGAGTATGTTAAATCTCTTTTATCTGCAGTACAAATTATCTCTCAAATTTTTGTGTCAAGTTATTTTCTAAATAACATATATTAATGGGAGATGGGAATTAACACACAATCATGTATCTAGATTTATTGACATCTAGTATTTAGTAGTGTTGATTTTATGAAAATGGGTGCAAATGTATACAAACACACACATACACATATTAATTTAAAAAGAATATTTACACTTCTGTATCCTATTTGCTTCTTAATTTTTCTTGAAATCTATTGTGTTAAATATGAGCACAGATACTCTATGTATCTTTCTTTCATATTCCATTAATTTGGGTTTTTACTTTCCAACACTTCATTTTCATTATGTACATGTCCTTGCTGGTGAAATCAGTTTTGTTTTTGTCTGGTTTTTTTTTTTTTTTTACAGTTAAACAAAGCTGTATTGTTTTCTTGCCACCCAGTCAAGCATTCTTCTCTTTGCAGTGATGACTAGGCCATTTACATATAAGATTACTGTTGATAAACATGTGCTAATCCCTGTGATTTGGGGAGGTTTTGGTTGATCTGAGTATTGAATCTGCACTTTCTTCTTTATTCATCTTAGGGGTTTATTTTTATTGATTTTAAAATTGTTTTATTAATTTTTAAAATTGTTTTATTAATTTAAAAATAGGTTTTTCTAATACTCTTGTGAATTTATTCTTTCCTAAGGTCCCATGACTTTGAATCTCTTTCTTCCTCTCTTTTGAGCAAAATTACATTTTCTTTTCTTTTATTCCTTTTTCTTTTCTTTTCTTTGAAGCTGAGCCTGTAGCTCTTTTAGCATCCTTACTTTATTGAGATGTTAACAGTGTGAACAGCAGTCAGAAAGTTCAAACAAAACACTTTAGCTTTTTGTAAAATAAGGAGTCTGGACATGGAGTAGGAGACCAACCTCCTCAAATGGACTTTGTGTCCAAATCCCTATCACAGGGTTGCAATGGTCAACAGGTTCAGGACTGCTAGTGCAGATTGGTGAGCAGGTACAACAGAAAAACAAAACAACAACAACAACAAAAACAGTTATACAAGGGAGCAGTGGCTGAGTAGATCCTATTTTAGTTTTCTGCTTCTGTTTCATGAAATTGAACAGCTCATTGGTGAATGGTTGTGTAGGTGACTGAGGCGCTTACCATCATCATCAAACTCATTTTTTTGTTGTTGTTGTTCAGCTGCTTACCCTGTACCACCTGCTCATGCCCCAGATGTTCTGCTTCTATGGGGGTTATCAAGGCTCCAAGAATGAATAGTGTGATCTCAATGAACACAATTGAGTTTATTGGGTGATACGTTTCAAAGCTCTTGTGTGAGATCAGTTGCAAGGTGATCTGTGTAGGTGTTTTCCTTGAGATCTGTCTGAGTATCCTCAGATGATTTCTCCTTCATGAAGGCCTCTGTATTCACTAAGAAGTTATCCAGAAGGTTCCTGTGAGGCAAAGCTCTATATGTTGGGGGTATGCTACTGCAAACACAGGAACATTCTGTGCTCCTGGAACATCTTCATTCTTCACCTGTGGCCAGTGCAGGAATGAAGAGGGAATACCAGGGCAGTTGTCTTTTCTCAAATGTTTTCATGGCTTTAGGGGTGAGAGACACCTATCAATGATGTTTGTATAAGGGAGTAGAGCGAAATCTCTAGATGGTGCTACCTGTCCAGCTAACTCTTCTTCAGACTGCTTGATTCACATATATATCTCACAATTCTCAGGGATTGGGACATTATCCCCAAATGGAGTGCTCTATGTTTTCCTCTGCAGAACTGCCCATAATTCTAATGCCAAAGACATGTGCCTTTGCATGGAGATACAAGTGACAATCAGAACATCTACTCCAGATTATCAACTATTCTTGAATATATGGGTCATTTACTCATTTGTTACAGTTCTTAACTCTCCACTGTAACACTGCAGAGAACAGGACACTGGTGACATAATAGAAAACAGAAAAAGGCTTGCTGTTCCTCCAGGATTCTTTGCTTTCTGGTTTTCAAAATTTTAAATGAAGACCTAGCCCTTCAAGCGTGAGAATTGATACTGGCCACATATAAGTCCTCATAGAAAGTGTCATTCCCTTCATGATTCTTGGTCTAATTACATTCTGCCCATTTGATAGACCCCTTCCAGTGACTGAGGGAATATATGGCTTGTGTCATATTTCTATACCAGAGAAGAAACCCCAGTCCTCCTTATGGACCTGTTTCAGATATTCACACATAGTCACATGGTCCTGACAGAGAGGATTGTGTGTTCATATCTCTGTTTCATTTGCAGGAACACCAGTGGAAAATTCCAAAGCATGGGTCCAACCACCCCAGCCTGGAAAACTGACAACATAGTAGTGAATGGAAGTGACCACATGGAAAATTTGTCCTGTGTCACCATGTATAATACCCTGAATATTCTCACTACCATCATTTCCCTGGTTGGGCTGGCAGGAAATGCCATAGTGCTGTGGCTTCTAGGCTTCCGCTTGCACAGGAATGCCTTCTCTGTCTATGTCCTCAACCTGGCTGGGGCTGATTTCCTCTACCTTTGTTTTCAGACTGTGTATTCCCTGGAGCGTATCTATACTGACATCTATGAAAGCTACTTCGACATTCCCATCTTTCTCTTTAATGTATTAATCTATGCTTACCTTGCAGGTATGTGTATGATCGCAGCCATCAGCGCTGAGCGCTGCTTGTCTGTTATGTGGCCTATTTGGTATCAGTGCCAAAGACCAAGATACATGTCAGCTGTCATGTGTGCCCTACTCTGGGCTTTGTCTCTACTGTTGAGCCTTCTGTTAGGGGAGGGTTGTGGCTTACTGTTTAATGATTTTGATTATTCTTTCTGTAGGACTTCTAGTTTAGTTACTGCTGTATTTATAATAGCATTATTTGTGGTGCTTTCTGGGTCCAGCCTGATCTTGTTTGTCAGAATCTTCTGTGGTTCACAGAGGATTCCTGTGACCAGGCTCTATGTGACCATTACACTCACAGTGCTGTTTTTCATACTTTTTGGTCTGCCCTTTGGTATTCACTGGTTCCTCTTAGATTGGATTGAGGAGTTGTATAGTATGTTACCTTGCAATTTTTATGAAATGACAACATTCCTGTCCTGTGTTAACAGCGGTGTCAACCCCATCATTTACTTCCTCGTTGGCTCCATTAGGCACCGTAGGTTCCAGAGGAAGACTCTGAAGCAGCTTCTGCAGAGAGCCATACAGGACACCCCTGAGGAGGAAGAAAGTGGAGGGAAAGGTTTTTCAGGAAAGTCTGGGGATCTGGAAACAGTCTGGTGCAGCAGCTGAATGAGTACATGATAAGACACAGCGGCTTTCAGAGTCAACTTTGCCTTTATCTATATGGGTCATTTTCACAACTTTGTTCAACTGGTAGAGAAAATAGACATTTTAAAGAAATTGGGTGAAATGGGCCTTGTTAAACAGAAACTGACTGCAGCACCTTAAGGCCTCCTTATGTGGTCCTCACTGCATCTCCTCATGATCACAGAAACAGGAGCTGTGACAAAATGAAGCCATTGGCCTGGGCTACCCATAATCTGTTGATCTTTGCATTGTGTCCAGTTGTGATTTTGTGTTATGGTCTCCATTAGCTATAAAGAGAAGGTTCTTTGAAGAAGGGTGGTAGATACACATATCTGTGAGTATGAGAATAAGATTTAGAAGGTAGAAAGAAATTATACTGGTCTAACAAAGTGAGTATAGTTGATTTTTTTTCCTAATGTTCATGAACCCACTGTTTCCTTGGAAACTGACTAGATTTCTAGTTCTAAACATCCCTCTTATTGACTGAACTTTGAATCTAATTAGATAGTTGTTGGTTGCCACTGATATATGACACTTTTTCTACCTTTATGGAAATCTTGCCATTCTAGTAATTGTGACTCATGGGTATTATAGGGTTGTTCATTGCTTCATTCCCTTGGAATCTGCACAGTGTTTTCTAGAACCATGGAAGCCAGACTGTAGGAAAGAGGTCACATCCAGCTCTAACCAACTGAGTTATTTGCCCTTATTGTGAAATGTCTTCAGCAATGGTATCCACCCTCAACCACTTGGAGATAACCAAGGGTTACACCTACGTTCCAGATTGCTTTGAGAGTCACAGGTACACTTTGAACAAGCATTCAAAAGAATTTTCTCATGCCTGGAACTGGTTCTTAGTGGGATTATTTTCAGTTCAAGTGGCTGAACTTCTTTAAATATGTGTGTATGAACATACATATATGTGTGTATATACACGTATAATATATTTGTATATGCATATATATATATCATGTAGCATGTATAATTTGGGGGAAATATTAAAATATTTCCTTGTGATCCAAGATGGCTGCCAGGAGAGGACACTGTGTCTGAGGAGTAGGACAGCAGAAACAACGCAGCAACCTGGAGATTGAACTCTGGGACCTAAAACGCCAGCATTTGTGACTGCCATGTGAGCGGAACTCCTATGGTGAGAAAATCAAGTGGGAAAACCCTAGGGACACCCAGTTATTCCCCGGAAAAATCTCTGGGTGACTGGTAGCACACAGCTCCGATCTGAACGAGCAGCCGAGCTTGGTGCCCGCAGCCGCCATAATAGACTGTATCACACAGTCTCCTGGGCAGTCTGAGGAGGAACCTGCTACCATTTTCACTGACCTGCATACTGCGGGTGCACACTACCCGCATCTGCCAGCATAAACCACAGTCCGTGTGTGAGTCCATGGGGCAGTCTGGGAAGGACCTGGGTTCTGTTTCAACCCACAGGCAATCGGCAGGTGCACACCAATCGCCTCTTCCAGAACCACCTCAGACTGAGAGGGACAGGGGACCATTTTCACCAGACTGCACACTGTGGGTGCACACTGCTCAGAACCACCAGCAAAAACCTCAGTCTGTGTGTGAGTCTGTGGGCACAAAGGGAGAAGAACCTGGAACTGGAGAATTAGAGAAAAGATCAGGAACCACAAAGGTAAGCATCACCAATAGAATACAAGAGATGGAAGAGAGAATCTCGGGAGCTGAAGATACGCTGGCAGAAATGGATTCCTCACTCAAGGAAAATAGAAAATCGGAAAAATCCCAAGCACAAAACATCCAAGTAATTAGGGATGCCATCAAAAGACAAAACCTAAGAATAATTAGAATAGATGAAAAAGAAGACTCCAGGCTCCAAGGACCAGAAAATATTTTTAAGATAATCATAGAAGAAAATTTTCCCAACTTAAAAAAAGAAATGTCCATAAACATACAAGAAGCCTACAGAATACCAGATAGACTAGACCAG
>CM053758.1:30557227-30579522 GCA_028658305.1 Pachyuromys duprasi
GGGAAATGAGGGAGGGAGTGGGAGGGTGGGAGGGAAGGAAGGAGGGGGGCTACACCTGGGATGTAAAGTACCTAACCTGTGATTGATATAAAAATAAATAAATAAAAAATATTGCCTTGTGGCCCTACCAAGCAACCTTCGTATTATTACTACTTTGTCCCTCTTTTTCCATCTATATTGACTTAAAATCCTTCCCCCAAGACAGGTCCCCTTCTCATTATTCCATTTCTTACTTCATATCATCTATAATCCTGATATTCTCTCCCAAGCCTCCAACAGATGTTTCCTTATATTGTTCTGGTTTGTGGTTATTACCAATTGTATGTCTACATCTGAAGACATGGAACTGGAAAGTACAGATAGAGAAACCATGTGGCATTTGTATTTCTGAGCAATTTGTTAAGGAATTGAGACAAATAATTGATAAGTGGCGCTTATAAAATTAAAAAGCTTCTGCATGGCTAAGAAAGAATCAGCCAGGTAAAGGCGAGCCCCACCGAATGTGAGATAACATTTGCCTATTATACATCTGATGGTATGCCTAAAGTCTACAAAACAACTGAAAGCAAATTTTGTCAAAAACTGTGGAGAAAACAGGCCCTTTCATTGACTCTTGATAGGTAGACACTCTGAAAAACAAGATGGAGATTCTTCAAAAGACTGAAACTGCATCTACCATATGACTTAGTGATACTGCATGATGGCATATGACTAGAGAAAAGAACACTCTCTTCCATAGATACTTGTGCACAAGTGCTCATTGCCACCTTATTCACAATAGCTGGGAAATGGAAACGATTCTAATGTCTTCAACTTATGACTGGATAATGAAACTGTGATACTGTATACAATGGGATAATATTCAGCTGCAAAGAAAAATGAAATCATGAAGTTTGCAGATAAAAACAACCTAGAAATGTCTCAAGTGAGATAACATTTCCCATAAAATATTTCAATTTTAACTGCTTCTGCATTTGAAAACTTAAAGAAAAGTGTAATTAAGAGAAAACAATATTCACAGATTTAAGAAATTCAGAGTTCAACAAATTTGCTTGAATAATTGTTACTATTTGATTCCAAATCCAAACAACATGTAAAATATTCCCTTGGCTCTATGAGTTCCCACAGTTTCTCTACTCATAGCTCTGCTTTGGAGGTCAGTAATATTCATATTTGTGTCTTAATGTAAAATCGAGAGTGTAAACTAACATTTTTTTTCTCCATATACCAACAACTACTTCTCTAGGGGAAACTACTGAATGTAGCGCACTTTTATCACATAGGAAGCTTGTGTTGTATATTTTTTTTATCTCATTTTACATATTTCTTATTTTTGATATGTTTTCCCATTTTCTTTTGCCACAATGATTTAATAACCACCATATCAGGCAGTCTGACTGTACATATTGACTCTTTAAAATACATTCTATATGTAAATGCGATTTTGGGTAGATTTCTGTACATATCGATGCTTTAAAATACATTCCATATGTAAATGAAGTTATGGAGTGTTTTTCTCTTTACACTGATCTTACTTTCAATTGAGTTAAATGGTGACTCCATTTAAAAAATATATGTATCTATTTTAGGAAGTGGCAGGTTTTTGGAAAGCTTTTCAAAAGGCCTATATTGTTATAGGCCTTTATTTCCTATACATGTCCTTCCCTAAATTACATCTTCTACCTTGCTCTCCTATTGAACTTGGGCTTTGAAACAGGTTGAAATGTAAGCATTCTGTGACTATTGTATATACACTATATGAGTTTTACATTAAGAAATGAGCATGACACTTTGGGCTAAACGGTAGAATACTTAGGTCTGAGTATCAAAATTCTTCATAGACTTTTGCTTTAAAATCTTATTGTCCAGCCGGTGATACTATTTTGAGATATTATACAAACATTAAAGCCTAATTAGTAGGTCTAAGTCCACCCATATTGTAACAAAAGACAAGAACTTATCTGGAAGGGGACATTTTTATAGAGTTCCACTCCTAGACAAAGATATATAGGCAACTAATGACTTCTGGAAGAGGGAGAGTTATCCTCTTCCAGGGATAAGCCCAGAGTGGTCAGTCCTTGTCTCACTTAGGGCCTCTATTGCTGTGAAGAGACAACATGACCATGACAATGCTTATAAAGTAAAACATTTAATTGGGGCTAGATTTCAGGCCAGAGGTTTAGTCCATTGCCATCATGGCAGGAAGCATGGCAGTATGCAGGCTGACATGGCTGAGAGTTCTACATATGAATCCGCAGGCAGCAGGAAGAAGGAGTAACAGTGGGCCTGGTTTCTAAAACCTAAAAGCCAGCTCCCCTCCACATGTACTCCAACAAGGCCACACATCCTAAATATCCCACTCTCCATGAGGCTATGAGGGACATTTTCAGCCAAATCACCACATTCCATGCCCTCGCCCCCATCAAATTGTAGTCATAGCATAATGCATAAATGCATACACTCCAACTTCCAAAGTCCCTTTAGTACATTGGCCTGAAAGCTGTTTAAAAGTCCAAAGTTTAAAGTTTCTTCTGAGACTCTTGCACAGAACATACATCACTGCTCCAAAAGGAAGGAAAGGTAACAGTGGAGAAATACTGGATAAATGAATGACTGAACACCAGCGGGGCAAACTCCAAACTCTGAATCTATTTCTAATGTCAAGGTGCTCTTCAAATCCCCAACTCCTTTCAGCTTTGTTGACAGCAACTTCTTTCTCTTGGGTTGTTTCCACTCTCTGTTAGCAGCTTTCCTCAAGAGTTATCCCATAGCTTTGCATTGCCAATGTTTTGGAGGCTCTAAGGCAATCCAGACTTCACCTTTATAGTTTCACACAGTGGCCTCTCTAGATCTCCATGCCATAACACCCCTGACTCATGCCTGGTATCAGCAGCTTTCCTTGGCACAGTGGTTTGAACAGGAATAGACCACTTAGACTCATTTGTTTCAGTGCATGGTCCATAGGGAATGGCACCATTGGAAGCTTTTTGGAGTAGGTGTGGCCTTATTGTAGGAAGTTTGTCAGAGTTGGGGCAGGCTTTGGGATTTCATATGCTCAAGCTATGCCCAGTGTGGCACAGTTTCTTTCTCTGCTTGTGACTCAAGATGTAGAGCTCTTAGCTCCTTCTCTAGCACTGTGTCTGCCTGCATACCACCATATCTTCCTCCATGAGAATAATGGACTAAACCTCTGAACAGCCCCAACTAAATGTTTTCTGTTGTAAGAGATGCCATGGTCATAGTGCCCCTTCACAGCAATAACCCTAAGAAACTTAGCAATGGAGGGAGATTGCATAATATCTTTCTGGTATCCTTAACTCTAACACAAATCACATGGCCAAAGCACCAGGTTCTGCTGCTTGTTAGGTCTTGAACATGGTCCTGTCATTCAATTACATTTTCATTAGCTTTCTGTTTCACTGCCTAAGCTTGGCTATTCTGAAACTCACCCTATAGAGCAGAATGACTACAACTCAGAGATCTACAATTGCCTTGCAAGTGCTTGGATTAAAGGTATGCACCATTATATCTGGTCCCCAGTTTTTTTATAATTCCTTTCACTTTTCTTTAATTGCTCTTCACAACTTGGAAGCTTCACTGTGTGGAGTCTTGCTCTGAGGTCACCACTCCCTTCATTCCACTTAACATCAGGCTTTTCTTTAATCTGTTTATGCTTCCTAGTGTGCTTTGTTCCCTCCAACTGTATATTTTGTACTTTTCTTGCTCATCTTGCTCCTTTTCATTATAGATAGGCACAAGGATGGCCACTAATAATAGTGCAAATTAGTCACTGCTGGGATGTCTTGCACTGTCCTCTGGTAAATCTGTTCATCCAAAATTTTTCAGTTTAGCCTGGGAAAGATTTTTTGGATGAGGGAGAAAGCAGCCATATTCTTTACAAAAATATCACAAAATGGACTTTAGGGCACACACTAATATTATTTTCCTTTGAAACCTCTTGAGCCAGGCCAAGTTCAAATCACCCTCAGTACCACTGTCTTCCATGTTATTACTATTATGGCCTACTTTTTGTATACAAAGTCCCAAAGTCCACATTCTTCCAAACAAAAACCAGGTCCAGTATTACAACAGTACCCCAGCTCACAATTCCAACCTCTGACTTAGTTAGTGTTTCTTTGGAATGAAGACATGCTGTGAGTACAGAAATGTTTATAAACAAAAACATTTGATTGTGGCTAGACTACAGTTCAGAGGTTTAGTCCATAGTTATCATGGCAGGAAACATGGCAGTATGCAGGAAGACATGTTAGGGATTATAAACTGAGCTTTCTACACCTGGACTGGTAGGCAGCTGGAAAACAGAGTGAGCCAGTGGGCCTGGATTGAGCTTCTGAAACTTGAAAGTATGACACTCCCACCATGACAAATTTCCTCCAACAAGATGACAACTACTTAAAAAAGCCATACCTCTTAATAGTGCCACTCCCTATGAGCCCATGGAGGCCATTTTCATTCATCCTACCACAGACAGCATGAGACCACATAAAGACAAACAATAAAAGCTAGGAAGGTGCTATACATCTGAGAGAGAGAGAGAGAGAGAGAGAGAGAGAGAGAGAGAGAGAGAGAGAGAGAGACAGACACAGACACAGACACAGACAGACAGAGAGAGAGACAGAGACAGAGAGATAGATACAGAGAGACAGAGAGAGAGAGAGATTATGTATGATGCTGGTAATTGAATCCATGACCTCACACATCCTAGGTGTATTCTCTAGAACTGAGATAAGTTTGTAGACCATTGTATGAAGGTTTATATTTGAACATAGTATATATTTTTGGATTGTTACAATCAAATCTTAGGCCTGTCAGATGGCTCAGTGGTTAAAAGCACTTGCTACCAAATCTCATGACCTGAGTTTAAAACCTAGGACATATACCTTAGAAGGACTGAGCCAGCTCTTGCCAGCTGTCATTCAGAACACATGCACATACAGATAATTCACTAACACATGCATTTCCCCTGACACACACACAGGAGGGAAGAGATAAAATAATAATAAAAAAAACCTGCACATTGGAGTGTGTTTGAATATTTATATTTTCTTCAGGCTACATATGTGGTAAAATAAATCTTCTTACTAGGAAAGATAGTACTGAGGAGACCTGATAAGCTAGGGTCAGATGGAAGGGGAGGGGTTCCTCCCCCTATCAGTGGACTAGGGAGGGTGCATGGGAGGAGATGAGGGAGGGAGGGTAGGCAAGATTGGGAGGGACAAAGGTAGATACAGCTGGGATACAAAGTGAATAAACTGTAGTAAGTAAAATATGGTGGGAAGTGGAAAAGATCATCCTGAGTGAGGTATCCCAAAAGCAGAAAGACACACAGGGTATATACTTACTCATAAGTGGATACTAGACATATAATATAGGATAAACACACTAAAATCTGTACACATAAAGGAGCTCATCAAGAAAGAGGACTCTGGCCAGAATGTTCAATCCCCATTCAGAAAGGCAAAGAGGATGGACATCGGAGAAGGAAGAAAACAGGGAACAGGACAGGAGCCTATCAAAGAGGGTCTCTGAAAGGCTGTACCCTGTGGGGTGCTGAGACAGATGTTGAGACTCATAGCCAAACTTTGGACAGAGTACAGCGAATCTTATGAAAGAAGTGGAGATAATAAGACCTGGAGAGGACAGGAGCTCCACAAGTACAGCCACAGATCCTAAAATTCTGGGCACAGGGGTCTTTTCTGAAACTGACACTTCAGGCAAGGGCCACTCATAGAGATGGCCTGGAACCCCTGCACAGAAGTAGCCTATGGCAGTTCAGTATCCCAGTGGCCTCCATAGTAATGGGGACAGGGACTGTCTCTGACATGATCTGATTGGCCTGCTCTTTGATCACTTCCCCTGAGGGAGGAGCAGCCATAACAGGCCACAGAAGAAGATAATACAGCCAGTCCTGATGAGACCTGATAGACTTGGGTCAGAGGGAAGGTGAAGAGGATCTTCCTCTCTTCAGTGGATTGGGAGAGGTACAAGAGTGGGGAAGAGGGAAGGTGGGATTGGGAGGGGAGGAGGAAGGGAGGTACTGGGGGATGCAAAGTGAATAAATGGTAATTAATAAAAATAATTAATAAAAAGTTATATTGAAGAATCTTCGGCTGGAAATAAAATCAGGATTGAAATCAATAAATCAGAAACAAATAAAACAATTGAAAGAATCAATGAAACCAAGAGCTGGTTCTTTGAGAAAATCAACAAGATTGACAAACCCTTAGCCTAACTAACTAAAAGGCAGAGAGACACCATCGAAGTCAAAATCAGAAATGAAAAGGGGGACATAACAACAGACACTGGGCAAATCCAAACAATCATTAGGACTTACTTCAAAAGTCTATATGCCACAAAATTTGAAATTCTAAATGAAATGGACAATTTTCTTGATTGATTCCCCTTACCAAAGCTGAATCAAGACCAGATAAATCAATTAATAATCCTATATCCCCTAAGGAAATAGAAGTGGTCATCAAAATTCTTCCATCCATGAAAAAAAAAAAGCCCAGGATGCAAAATTCTACCAGACCTTCAAAGAAGAGCTAACTCCAGTTCTCTTCCAACTCTTCCACAAAATAGAAACAGAAGGAACACTACGAAACTCATTCTATGAATCCACAGTCACCTTGGTACCTAAACCTCACAAGGAACCAACAAAGAAAGGGAATTTCAGGCCAATATGCCTTATGAACATCAATGCAAAAATACTCAACAAAATACTTGCAAACTGACTACAAGAACACATCAAAGATATCATCCACTATGACCAAGTAGGCTTCATCCCAGGTATGCAGGGGTGGTTCAATATAAGGAAATCCATCAATGAGATCCACTATATTAACAAACTGAAAGAAAAAAAAACTCATGATAATCTCCTTAGATGCTGAAAAAAACATTTGACAAAATCCAACATCCATTCTTGTTCACAGAATTGGAGAGATCAGGGATACAAGGCACATACCTAAACATAATAAAGACATTATACAGTAAGCCTATAGCCAACATCAAACTCAATGGAAAGAAACTTAAAGCAATCCCACTGAAATCAGTGAAAAGGCAAGGCTGCCCATTCTCCCATATCTCTTCAACATAGATCTGGAAATCCTTGCTAAGCAATAAGACAATTGAAGGAGATCAAGGGGATAGAAATGGGAAAGGAAGGAGTCAAAGTATCACTATTTGCAGACAATATGATACTATACCTGAGTGACCCCAAAAATTCTACCAGGGAACTCCTACAGCTCAACAAAATGGCCAGATATAGAATTAACTACAAAAATAAAATCAGTAACCCTCCTGTGTACAAAAGACAAAAGGACTGAGAAAGAAATTAGGGAAACAACACCCTTCACAATTGACCCTAACCAAGGAAGTAAAAGACTTACATGAAAAAAAAGTCAGGTCTCTGAAGAAAGAACTAGAAGAAGATATCAGAAGAAGGAAAGATCTCCCGTGGTCATGGCTTGGCAGGATTAACAAATGGCAGGATTAAAAATGGCCATCTTACCAAAAGCAATCTAAGAAATTCAATGCAATTCCCATCAAATTACCAACACAATTCTTTACAGAACTTGAAAGAAAAATTCTCAACTTCCTATGGAATAACAAGAAACCCAGAATTGCTAAAACAATCCTCTACAATAAAAGATCTGGAAGTATCTCCGTCCTGATCTCAAGCTGAACTATAGAGCAACAGTAATAAAAACTGCATGGAACTGGCATAGAAACAGAATCGTGGATCAATGGAACCAAATAGAAGATGCAGAAATAAACTTATGCACACCTGATTTTTGACAAAGATGCCAAAACCATACAACGGAAAAAAGATAGCATCTTCAACAAATGGTGCGGGTCTAACTAGATGGATACAGGTAGAAAAATGAAAATAGAGCAACAATCAATAAATGGGATCTCATGAAACTGAAAAGTTTCTGTAAAGCGAAGGACTGGGAAAGAATCTTCACCAACCCTTTATCTGACAGAGGGCTAATATCCAGTATATATATATACATAAATTACATATATACATATATATAAAGAACTAAAGAGGTTGAAAAGCAACAAATCAAGTAACCCAATTAAAACATGTGGAGCAGAGCTAAACAGAGAACTCTCTGTAGAGGAATATCGAATGGCAGAAAAACACTTAAAGGAATGCTCAACTTCATTAGCCATCAGGCAAATGCAAATCAAAACGACCCTGAGAAAGGACCTTACACCATTCAGAATGGCCAATATCAAAAACTCAAGTGACCACACATGCTTGACAGGTTGTGGAGAAAGAGGAACACTCCTCCACTGCTGGTGGGAATATAATTTGTACAACCACTCTGGAAATCAATCTGGTGCTTCCTCAGACAACTAGGAATAGCCCTTCCTCAAGATCCAGCTATACCACTCCTAGGCATATATCCAAAAGAGGCTCAAGTGCACAATAAGGACATTTGCTCAACCATGTTTGTAGCAGCTGTATTTGTAAGAGCCAAAAGCTGGAAACAACCCAGATGCTCTTCAACTGAGCAATGGATACAGAAATCGTGGTACATCTACACAATGGAATATTACTCAGCAATAAAAAACAAGGATATCATGAAATTTGCAGGTAATAACTGGAAAGGATCATCCTGAGGGAGCTATTCCAGAAGCAGAAAGACACACATGGAATATACTCACTCATATAGACATATAATATAGGATAAACCTACTAAAATCTGCACACCTAAAGAAACTAATCAAGAGGGAAGACTTTAGATAAAATACTCAATCTCCAGCCAGAAAGGCAAAGCAGATAGACATCAAAAGAAGAAGAAAACAGGAAACAAGTTAGGAGCCTGTCATAGAGGGCCTCCAAAGGACTCTGCCCTGCAGAATATCAAAGCAGATGTTGAGACTTATGGCTAACTGTTGGGCAGAGTGGATGGAATTTTATGAAAGATGTGGGAAATGGTAAGACAGAGAGAGGACAGGATCTCCACAAGGAGAGCAACAAAACCAAAAATCTGAGCACAGGCATCGTTCCTGAGACTGATACTCCAACCAAGTACCATGCATGGAGAAAACCGAGAACCCTTGCACACATGTAGCCCATGGCAGTTCAGTGTCCAAGTGGGTTCCATAGGAATGGGAAAAGGGACTGCCTCTGACATGAATTGCTTGGCCTGATCTTTGATCACCTCATCCTGATGGGGGAGCAGCCTTACCAGGCCAGAGGAAGACAATGCAGCCTCTTCTGATGAGAGCTAATAGACTAGGATTACAAGGAAGGAGAAGAAGACCTCTCCTATCAGTGGACGTGGGGAGGGGCACGTGTGGAGAAGGGGAGGGAAGATGAGACTGGGAGGGGAAGGAGGAGGAGTTTATGGGTGGATGCAAAGTGAATAAAGTGTAATTAATAAAAATTAAAATAAAAAATAAAACAAATCTTCTCTTGTGTAACGGTGAATTCATGCTTAGCCATATCCAAATGCATTTAGTTAGTCCATAAAAAGTTTACTTTACAGTTGCTTCATTCTTATTCTCTTTTTACTTTATTACATTTTATTTTTTATTGAAAATAGATTTTGATTGTTTTTTTTTAATTTTTTTCAGTATATTTACTTTACATCCCAAGGGTGCTCCTCCCTCCTACCAGCTCATTCCCTTCCCTGTCTGTCCCTCTTCCCTTCTCCCCTTTTTCCTGGAACAGGGAAGCCACTGTCTCCCTATATCAACCCTCCCTAGCACATTAAGTCACATAAGGACTGAGCATATATTCATTCACTGAGGCCAGGCAAGGCAGCACTGCCAGGGGGAAATGATATAAAAGGAGGAAATAGAGTCCATGTTATAAATAACACCCACAACTACTCACTAGAAGCCCATATGAAGACCAAGCCTCCATCAGCCACATATGTTCAGGAGGCCTAGGTCCAGACAATGCATACTCTCTACTTGATGTCTCAGTCTCTGAAAGTACTCATGGGACTAGGTTAGTTGTCTCTCTTGGTCTCTTATGAGGTTCCTGACCCCTCCAGGTTCTTCTATCTTTTCCCCAACACTTCCACAGGACCCCTGCTGCTTCACCCCTTACTTGGCTTCAAGTCCCATCATATGTTTCAATATGCTGCTTTTTGGAGCCTGGAGGACAGCCAACTTAGGCTCCTGTCTGCAAGCATAACAGAGTATCATTAATAGTGTCAGGGACCAGCTCCCTACGATGGGATGGTTCTCAGGTTGGGCCAATTATTGGTTGGACATTCCCTCTATCTTTCTTCTCTCTTTTCCCTGCACTTCATGCAGGCAGGGTAATTTTTGGATCAAAAAAAATTTTGGTGGGTTATTTTTTGTTCTCCCCCTTCCACTAATCCCTCCTGGCTAGGAGGCAGTCCCTTGAATCTTCATGTCTCCCCCTGTTAGGAGTCTGAGCTAGAGTCACACCCATATCTTACCCTTCTTGCTTTTAGAGTTTCTGGTGAGAAGTCAGGTATAATTCTGATAGGTCTACCCCCTGCATGCTTCCAACTATATGACCTCACATCTATGCATCCTTTGAGGCTGGAGGCACCCAGGGACCACCAGAGTGCAGCGCCCATCTCAGGCTAAATGAGGCAAACAGGTAAGACCTCTATGCACCATACCACTACCTGCAGGAGGCCCCAGAGTAAGCACAGCAGCAGTGAGTGAGAACCCTCCCCCTACCTGCTCAATCTCTATGATCACAGCTATATTTGTATCAGAGGCCTTTTAGCCATAAGGAACCACCAGTTAGGTCTTATACCTCCAACCCCCCTAAAACACTCCCAACAGAGTTAAACTCCACCCTTTTCCCAACAGGCCATTTTCTGACTCACAACTCACTCTAAATTACCTGAAGCCTGCCAAAATCAGAGACAACTAGATAGATCAAAGCCAGCATATTAACACAAACAACAAGAGCCTGAGTGATATGGAAACTTCAGAACACAAGTATCATACTACAGCAACCCCAGGATATTTTAACACAGTGAGAATCAATTAGATGTCCTTAAATCCATGCAGATGAGAGAGGCCTTTAAAAACAAAATGAATAAATACCTTTAAGAAACAAAGGGAAACACAATTGAAGCAGTGAAGAAAATGAATAAAACTTAGCCATTCAGATGGGTGTGAGAAGGAATCTCAGGGTCACTTTGATTTGCATTTCTCCAATGACTTAGGACTTTGAGCGTTTCTTTATGTGTTTCTCTGCCATTTGATATTCCTCTGTTGTGCAACTCAAGGGATGACAGATGCTGGAGATGTTGTGGAGAAAGTGGCACCCTCCTCCATTGCTGGTGGGAATGTAACCTTGTACAACCAGTTTGGAAAACAATTTGGCACTTTCTCAGAATTTAGGAAGAGTTCTACCTCAAGATCCAGCTATACCACTCCTGGGCATAAACTGGAAAGATACCTCATCATTCAATAACAAAATTTGCTCAACTATGTTCATAGCAGCTGTACTTGTAATAGCCCAAATATGGAAACAATGTAGATGACCCTCAATGGAGGAATGGATACCGAAAGTGTGGTACATTTACACAATTGGATACTAGTAGGTAATTAAAAACAAGGAAGTCATGAAATCTGTAGCAAATGGTGAGAACTAGACAAGATAATCCTCTGTGAGATAACCCAGAAGCAGAAAGACACATATGACACATTTGGTATGTTTTCACTAATAAGTGGATATTAGCCATATAATATATGGATAAACATACTAAAATCTATAGTCCTAAAGATGCTAAACAACAAAGAGGACCCTATGGAAGAGGCTGAAATCTCACTCAGAAGGACAAACAGGATAGATTTCGGAAGTAGTAGACAAGGAACAGGGCAGGAAACTTCCACAGCAGGCTCTGAAAGGCTCTCTCCATCAGGGTATCGAACAAAATACTGGAATACATATCCAAACTGTGAACACAGTGCAGGAAACCTTATGAAAGAAGAGGGAGATACAAAGACCTGGAGGGGACAGCAGCTCCACAAAGAAACCAAGAGAGGCAGAAACCCTGGGCCCAGGGCGCCCTGCAGAGACCCATACTCCAACCAAGGACATGTAGACTCCTGCTCCAAGTGAGTTCCCTAGTAAGGGGGTGGGCAAGGGCTATATCTGACATGAACTCAGTGGTTGACTCTTTGATCACCAACCCTTTGGGGTGAAACCTTGTCAGGCTACAGAGGAAGATGATGCAGCCAGCCCTGATGAGACTTGATAGGCTATCTTCACTTAGCAAGGGAGGAGGCACTACTCTATCTGTAGATTAGGGATGGGGCAAAGCGGGGAAAAGGGAAGGTGGCTGGGACTGGGAGTAGATGCAGTGGGCTATAGCCAGGATACAAAGTGAATAAATTGTAATAAATGAACAAACAAACAAATAAATAAATATTAAAAACAAAATGAATAAATCTGTTCAAGACCTGAAAATGGAAATAGATGCAAGCAGCACCAACAGAATAGAAGATATGGGAAAGAGACTCTCTGGGATAGAAGATAAAGTAGAAAAAATTGATACATTAGTCAAAGAAAATACTAAATCTAAAAAATTCTTGACAAAAAACATCCAGGAAATCTGAGATACTATGAAAAGACCTAACCTATAAATAATAGGAATAGAAGAAGGAGAAGAGTTTCAGCTCTAAAGACCAGAAAATAATTTTAACAAAAATCTTAGAAGAGCATTTTCCAAACCCAAAGAAACAAAATCTGTAAACATGCAAGAAGTATACAGAATGTCAATTAGAGTGGACCAGAAAAGAAATTCCTCCTGCCACATAATTATCAAAACACTAAGTCTAGAGAACAAAGAATGAATATCAAAAGACAAAAAGAGAAAAGAATAAGTACCGAATGAAGGCAGATCTATCAGAATCACACCTGATTTCTCCACAGAGATTCCAAAAGCCAGAAAAAACAGGAAAGATGACTTGCAAATCCTAAGAGACAACAGATGTCAGCCCAAGACTAATATACCCCGTAAAATTTCAATTACCATAAATAGAGAAAACAAGATAGTCCAAGACAAAACCATATTAAAACAATATTTATCTACACACTCAGTCCTACAAAAAATGCTAGAAGGAAAACTGCATCCCAAGGAGGGTAAGTACATATAAGAAAATAAAAGAAAGAATCCCACAGCACCAAAAACAAAAGAGGGGAATCACACAAAACCCACTAACACACTAACACCACCAACATCAAAATAATAGGAAGTAACAATCTTTGGCCATCAGTCTCTCTCAACATCAATGGTCTCAATTCACTAATAAAAAGACACAGGGTAACAAAATTTGTTGTAACAACAGGATCCATCCTTGTGCAGCATACAAGAAACACACTGAAAAGAAACTTCACTATAGCAAAACCCAAAGGAGACAAGCACACAAACACACTACCACAACTAATATCAAAATAAAAGGAACTAGTTATTAATCTCTCTCAACATCAATGGACTCAACTCTCAAAAAAAAAAAAAAGACACAGACTAACAGAATGGATGTAAAAAAGTATCCATCATTATTCTGCATACAAGAAACACACTTGAGTCACAAAGATAGACTTTACCTAGAGGAAAGTGCTGGAAAAAGTTTTCCAAGCAAATGGATCCAAGAACCAAGCTGGAGTAGGAATTCTAACATCTAATAAAATAAAATTTCATCAAAAATTAATCAAAAGCGATGGGAAAGAATACTTCATACTCATCAAAAATGCACTAAAATGACATCTCAATTCTGAACATCTATGCCCCAACTACTAGGGCACCCTCATTTGTAAAGAAAACACTAATAAAAATTAAACCACAATTGATGCACAAGCATTAAAACTGGAAGACTTCAATATCTCATTCTCACCAAAAGATCAACTAAACAAAAATTAAACCAAGAAATAATGACACTATCAAATCTCATCAATCAAATGGACCTAATAGAAATCTACAAAAGTTCTACCCAAACACAAAAGACTATTCCTGCTTCTCAGAACCTCATGGAAACTTATCCAATGCTGACTATATAGTCAGTCCTAAAGAAACCCTCAACAGATACAAGAAGATTGAAATAATCTTTTCTATCATATCAGACAACCATAATCTAAAACTTGACTTCAAGTACAACAGAAAGAGCAAAAAGCCTACATATGCATGGAAACTAAACAACTCTCTACTCAATGACAGCTGCACCTGGGAAGAAACACAGAGGAAAACAATACAGCCAGTCCTGTGGAGACCTGAGGCTGGGGTCAAATGGAAAGGGAGGAGGACATCCCCTATCAGTGGACTGGGAGAGGGGCATGTTAAGATGGGATTGGGAGGGAATGAAAGAGGGTGCTACAGCTGTGATACAAAATGAATAAATTGTACTTCCAATAAAAAATTAAAATTAAAAAAGAAAGAATTTAAAGGCTTCCTAGAATTCAATGAAATAAGGCACAACATACCCAAACAATGAAAGCAGTGCTAAGAGGAAAGTTCAAAGCACTAAGTGCTGTCATAAAGGGATCCAAGACATCTCAAACAAGCAACTTAATGGCACACCTGAGAGCTCTAGGAAAAAGAGAAGCAGACACATCTGGGATGCATAGATGGCTGGAAGTAATCAAACTCAGGACTGAAATCTATGAATTAGAAACAGAGAGAACAATCCAAAGAATCAAGAAAGAGCTAGTTCTTTGAGAAAATCAACAAGATAGATGAAGCTTAGCCGAACTAACTAAAAGGCTGAGGGATACTATCCAAATTAACAAAATCAGAAACGAAAGGGGGATATAATTACAGACAGCAAGGAAATGCAAAGAATCACTATGGTGTACTTCAAAAGCCTGTATGAAACAAAATGTGAAAATCTAAATGAAATGGACAATTTGCTTGATAGATTTTATATACCAAAGCTGAATGAAGATCAGGGAAATAAATTAATAGTCCAATATCCCTTAAGGAAATAGAAGAATTAATCAAAATCTCCCATCCAATAAAAGCCCAGGGACAGATGGCTTCAGCACAGAATTCTACCAAACCTTCAAGAAGAGCTAACACCAAACTCTTCAAACTCTTCCACAAAATAGAAATAGAAGGAAGATTACCAAACTCATTCTATGAGGCCATAGTCATGTGGATACGTAAAATACACAAAGACCCAAGAGAACTTCAGACTTATCTCACTTATGAAGGTTTATGCAAAAATACTAAATCCAAAAACAAGCCAAATCCAACAACAAGCCAAATCCAACAACACATCAAAAATATCATCTACCATAACCAAGTAGGCTTCATCCCAGGCATGCAGGAGTGGTTCAATAAATGAAAATCCATCAATATAATCCACCATAGAAACAAACTGAAATAGAGAAAACACATGATAATTTCTTTAGATGACAAAGAAGCATTTGGCAAAATTCAACACCTATTCAGGTTTAAAGAGATCAATCATACAAGATACATACCTAAACATAGTAAAAGCAAAATACAACAAGGCCATAGCCAACATCAAACTAAATGGAAAGAAACTTAAATCAATCCTACTAATATCAGGGGCAAAGCAAGGCTGTCCATTCTCTCCATATCTCTTCAACATAGCACTTGAAGTCCCAGCTAGAACAGTAAGAAAACTAAAAGAGATCAAGGGGATACAAATTGGAAAGGAAGAAGTCAAAGTATCACAATTCACAAATGACATGATAGTATATATGAATGACCTCAGAATTTTACCAGTGAATTCCTTCAGCTGATAAACACCTTCAGCAAAATGGCTGGATACAAAATTAACTGGAAAAAAATCAGTAGCCCTCCATCATATGAGAGACAAAAGGGCTGAGAAAGAAATTAGGGAACCTACACCCTCCGCAATAGCCACAAATAACATAAAGTACCTTGGAATAAGTCTAACCAAGCAATTGAAAGACCTTTCTAAAGGTCAAGTTTCTAAAGAAAGAAATTGAGAAAAACACCAGAAAATGGAAAAATCTCCCATGTTCATGGATGGGTAGGATTACAAAAATGGTCATTCTGCTAAAAGCCACCTACAGATTCAAAGCAATTCCCTTGAAAATACCAACACAATTCTTTACAGACCTGAAAGAACAATTCTCTATTTCATATGGAAAAACAAAACAAAAAACAGAATAGCTAAATCAGTCCTGTACAATAAAAGATCTGGACACATCTCTACCTCAGATCTCAAGCTGTATTAAAAACTGCAACTACTGGAATAAAAACAAACTGCTGGAAGAATAGAATGTAATCGAACAGATATAAATCCACACATGTACTGACACATGATTTTTGACAAACAAGCCAAAACCATACAATGGAAAATTGATAGCATCTCCAACAAATAGTGCTAGTCTACCTGGATGTACACTTACAAAATGCAAATAGATCCCTGCACATATGTAGTCCAGGAAAGCTCAGTCTCCAAATGGGCTCCCTAGTAATGAAAACAGGGGCTGTCTCTCTCATGAACTCAGTGGCTGGCTCTTTCATCATCTCCCCCTGAAGCGGGGGCAGCTTTTCCAGGCCACAGAGTAAGACAATGCAGACTGTGCTGATGAGGTCTGATAGGCTAGGGTCAGATGGAAGGGGATGAGGACCTCCCCTAACAGTGGACTGGGGAATGGGCATAGGTGGAGAAGATGGAGGGAGGGCAGGATTGGAAGGGGATGAGGTAGGAGGTTACACCTGGGATATAAAGTGAATAAATTGTGATAAGTAAAAAAAATTTAAAAATGCAAATAGATTCATATTCATACCATGCACAAAACTAAAGTACAAGTGGATCAAAGACCTCAATATAAAACCAGAAACACTAAACCTGTTAGAAGAAAAAGTGGGGAAAAGCCTTGAATTCATTGGCACAGGAGACAACATCCTGAACAGAACACCAACAGCACAGGCTCTAAGATCAACAATCAATAAATGGGGAACTGAAAAGTTTGTGTAAAGCAAAGGACACTGTAATTAGAACAAAACAACAGCCTACAGACTGGGGAAAGATCATCACCAACCTTATATCTGACAGAGGGCTAATATTCAGAATACATAAAGAACTCAAGAAGTTACGTACCAGCAAGCCAAGTAATCCAATTTAAAAATGGGGTACAGAGCAAAACAGAAATCTCTGTAGAGGAATATCCAATGGCAGAGAAACACTTAAAGAAATGCTCAACATCCTTACCCATAGGGAAATGCAAAACAAAACAACCTTGAGATTCTATCTTACAACCTTCAGAATGTCTAAAATCAAAATGCTGGATAGGATGTGGAGAGAGGTGAACCTTCCTTCATCACTGCCTTGTAGAACCACTTTGGAAATCAGTCTAGCACTTTCTCAGACAATTTGGAATAGTGCTACCTCAGGATCTACCTATGCCACTCCTGAGCATGTATCTGAAAGATGCTGAACCATACAACAAGGACATTTGCTCTACTATGTTCATACCAGGTTTATTTGTAATAGCCAGAATCGAGAAACAATCTTGATGTCCCTCAACCAAGGAATGGATACAGAAAACGTGGTACATTTATACAGTGGCATACTACTCATCGATTTAAAAAAGTAAATCATGAAATTTGCATGCAAATGGATGGAACTGGAAAAGATTCTGAGTGAGGTAACCCAAAAGGAGAAAGACACACATGGTATATACTCATTTATTAGTGGATATTGCCCATACAATATAGGATAAACATACTAAAATCTATAGTCCAAAAGAAGCTAATCAAGGAGTACCCTAAGTAAAATGCTTCATGGTCACACAAAATGGCAAACAGGATAGACATCAGAAGATGCAGAAGACAGGGAACAGGATAGGAGCCCCCTACAGAGGGCCTCTGATAGACTACTCATCAAGCTATCAAAGCATATACTGAGATACATAGACAAACTGAGCAGAGTGCAGGGAATCTTACGGAAGAAGGGAAAGATAGAAACCTGGAGGAGACAGGAGCTCCTCAAAAGTGACCAACAGAACCAAAAATCCTGAGACCAGAGGGTCCTACAGAGACTGATGAATCAAACAAGGACCATGCACGGAGGGGACCTAGCTCTTCCGCTCAAGTGTAACTCATAGGTAGCTCAGTCTCCAAGTGGGTTCCCTGGTAAGGGGTGCAGGGTCAGTTATTGGCATGAACCTGGTTGCCTGCTCTTTGATTAACTTCCCATGGTGTGTATAGGCCACAGAGAAGGAGGATCCAGACAGTCCTCATGATATCTGATAGGCATAGGTCAGTTAGTAGGGGAGGAGGACCTCCCATATCAGTGGAATAGGGTGGACATCATGGGGGAAGAGAGAGTGAGGATGGGGCCAGGAGGAGATGAGGGAGGGCATCTTTACACAAAGTGAATAAAAGTAACCACTGCTTCTACTTCTACTATTACTAATAAAACTATTTTGAGGAGCAAATAGTGAGGACAGAGGAGAAGAAAAGAGAGAGGTGGACAGAAAAATACCTAAAATTTATGCCTACTTGAGGAGTAGTGCATTAGGTAGACAGAGATCTGTCTCTCTCTACATCTTGAATTCTGGGATTAAGGGTTTTTGCTATGAGGGGTATTGCTAACAATAAAATGGGTGTTTGTCTAGACACCATTTATTATTTTTATGCTATGATTATTGCAGTAGTATTATTTAACATACTATCACAAGCAAATGGAACATAGCCACCTGTTATATTATATAACTGTTTTAAATACTTTGGGCTGGACAGATAATTCCACCTATGATGCCTCATAACCTCACTATCCCCTCCCATCCCCCATCCCATGCTTTCCTTCTTAACCATCCTCATGTGGGTTATTTTCCATCCATAATCTTTAAATACTATCTTGTATTCTTTATCTAGGCCTATCCATGCCATTATGGGAGTCCTTCCCCCAAACCAAGATGGTTCCTTCTCCATGCTAACTGCTCATAGAGTCCTCCATCCTTCTCTTTTACACTCCTCCTGTTTCCCTTGATTCTCTCTGTTCCCAAAGCCTGGGAACCTTAGCCACAACTACCCCATTCTGCCCAGCCAAAATTTTAGGCATTTTTATCTTCCAATCAGGTATAGTATCTTAGGTCGTTCTATACAACAAGGAGAGGTGTATCTAGGAAGTAACCGGATGATGAGGGCTAATAATTAGCATCAGAATACAAGTATAAGACAAATCCCCAACAATTCCTCCTTTCTGTCTAAACAAAAAGACCCTTTTTATACAGTAAGAATAATTATGAAACAATTATGAAAACCAATAGGAAAGAATATATATATTGTAAAAATATTCAGCAATCTTGAAGAAAATATCTATCCTATCCATGAGAGTTTACAATGTTGAACTTGACTTATTATTGTTTGCATTTATCAACTTAAAAACCTCTATCTAGATGTAAAACATGTTTTTAATTCCTAAGCAAGTAAGCTAATTGTAAAACTATGACTTATCAGAAACTTGAGAATAAAATAAATTACTTGAGTAAATAGAAAGTACATATTAGCAGCTTCCAAACAAACAAACAGACAAAAACCGATGAGAGAGGCAGCTTGCCAACTAAAAAGCCATTCAAAACTCTCTATAACCCTGGAGCATCATTTTCAGCCTTCTGACCCAGTACCTTTGTCAGGCATATGTGAAGCAGCAACTATTTAGGACCTACCCTGTCTTGTCAGAGTGAGGCAGTCTACCTAGCCTGTATATAAGTTTGACCATTTGAGGCAGAATTCTGTCTGTCATAGAAGTGAGGGCATTTTCTTTGCCCAGATTTGCCACATTTGACACCATCTCCATATGGAGTTTTATGATGTTTATAATCGTTTTTGACCTAGGCTGGATGATGCCAGGAGATGGCATGTATCATTGTCAAAGAATCCTCAGAATTATACAAACATTTTAAGGTGCTTTATTCTTCAAGTCTCTGAGGTTTTTGAAGACTTATCTTTCAATTTATATTTATAGAATCTAACTATCTATAGACTCCTATCTGTTAAACTTAGGATAGATACTTCTGTGATAAATTAGATGAGTGTCTGACACCAATATGACTTAACTAACAATTAACTTGCATTGCCTAATATTTCTAACAGCTTGTTACAGCAGATTTAAAAGTATTATAAGTAAACTTTAAATTTGTATCAATATACAAACATTTATGAAAGATCCAAGATGGCGATGCTGGGAGGAACTGTGTCTGAGGAGCAGAGCAGCAGTGTCAGCACAACAACCAGGAGACTGAACTCTGGGCCCGAAAACACCAGTAACTGTGATTCCAAGGTGAGAGAAAATCCCACAGTGTGGGAATAAATCAGAACTGACCTTTGGTCACCCATTTAATCCCTGGAAAATGTCTCAGGGACTTTTAGGTACACAGCCGCCAGCCCAGATCAGGGCACTCAGCTTCCAGCCGAGAGTGGGGTGCACAGCTGCCATCCCAGAGCTTGCCCTCAGCCACAAGCCCAGAGTGGGGCACTCAGCTGCCAGCCCAGAGACATACTGTGCACCCAACTCACCATTCCAGAGAGAACTGCGGGTCCCAGGGCACCAGAGAAGAGTTTCCCTGTGTGTAAAAAACCCCACAGTTAGGGAATCAGTAGGTCCATGCTTAGAGCTTTCAGCTGACCACCTTCCCCCCCACCCCCCCCCCACACAGAAAAGTTCTTTGAAAAATTTCCTAGGTTCCTGCAAGTACCCAGTTACCAGCTTGGGGCCACCATTCACCTGTGTGCTCTATGCTCCACTCCAGACAGAATTGTGGACCCCAACCACCACAGACAGGGTCTCCCTGTTGGGATAAAATACCACATTGTGTGCGGGGTAAACATCTGGTCCAACCTCAGGACACCTCACTCCAGAAAAGTTTCTGAGCTCCCACAGGCTCCAATCTCTAGCCTCCTGCTGCAAGCATGAGAGCTTTATTCACCTGCCACTGATTACTACTTGGGTACTGGGGCTCAGAGCTCCAACCTCAGACCTACAGAAGCCTGGAATCCCTGAGATCAGCCCCCAGATACTGCTCCAAGGGGATCCCAGGTTCTTCAAGAGGGCTGTGCCTGCAAAACAGTCTAAGAACAATAGCAGCAGGTCACTAAATTCAGAGCAGGGCAGCTCTCTCTAGGACTTCTACAGGTGAGAGGAGAGTCCCCTGACTAACAAGGACCACAGTTACCACTGGAGTCTATATGCTTGAGGGGAGGAGTTGTAATTCCTAAGAAACACCGACCATTCAGTGACCATACCCAATAAGCTAACGAGGCCATTTTCAAATAAATTATCTTCCTGCCAAGGGGATTCTCCCCACCCCAGGATTCCAGGAAGCACCAGAAACTAACAGCCAACACCTAAGATAGCCCAATGGGTAGAGGCCAGCATAAAAGTTCAACCAACAAAAGAGAGACCAATTTGGCATCTCTAGAACCCAGTTATCCAGGGACAAGCAGCCCTGGACACCCCAGCATAAGTGAAATTCAAGAAGACGACCTTACATCCATGCTTATGAGGAAGATAATAGAGGAAACAAATAAAATCTGTAAAGAATTAAAGGAAGATAATGTCAAACAGATTATGGCCATCCTTAAAGAAACATAGGAAGATAAAGACACTTTCCGGCCTTTAGAGAAGGAATAACTATATCACTGAAAGAAATACAAGAGTACAAGAGATGGAAGAAAGAATCTCAGGAGTGGAAAATACTATGGAAGAAATCAATGTATCTTTCAAAGAAAATGGTAAATCCAAAAAATTCCTGACACAGACAGTCCAAGAAATCCAAGACAATACGAAAAGACAAAAATCTAAGGATAATAAGAGTAAAGGAAAAAGAAGATTCCCTCCTCAAAGACCCAGAAATATTTTCAATAAAATCATTGAGGAAAATTTCCCCAACTTAAACAAGAGGCCTATAAGCATACAAGAGGCCAACAGACACATAATAAATTAGATGAGAAAAGAAAATCCTCCCATGACATCATAATCAAACAGTAAGAAAACAGAACAAAGAAAAAAATTCTAAAAGCTCCAAGGGATAAAGGCCAAGTAACATATAATGGCAAACCCATCAGAATCATACCTGACTTCTCAACAAAGCCTATGAAAGCCAGAATGGCCTGGATGGATATCAAGCAGATCAAGAGAGAACAGAGCCTACTATACCCAGCAAAAGTCTCAGTCCTCACAGATGGAGAAAACAAGATATTTAATGACAAAAACAAATTTCAACCATATCTACACGCAAATCCAGAGTTACAGAAGATAGTAGAAGGAAAAATATAACATGGGAAAACTAACTAAATTCAGGAAAACACAGG
>CM053758.1:30580022-30604093 GCA_028658305.1 Pachyuromys duprasi
GGGCTTGCTGCTACGGGCTCTCCCCTGGAATGGAGATTTGGCACCTCCTTCTGTGCCAGGGGCTGTGCACCACGGTCTGAGATGATATTTGGGGCACACACAGTGGGTTTGGATTGGTGTGCATCTGCTGTATGCAGGGCTGTCTGAAATGGTGCCAGAGGCCTTCTCTGTCTGGCCCGTGGACAGACACCTGAACTGGGGTTTTTGCTGGTGGATGCATGCTGTTTTCGCCCTCAGTGTGCGGTCTGGTCAAGATGGTCACAGGATCCTCTCAGCCGTGGGTTGAGACAGAACTCGGGTTCCTCCCAGATCTGCAGGTGGACTTACACACTGACTGAGTTTTTGCTGGCGGAAGCATTCGGCTCGCGCCCCCGCAGTGTGGGGACTAGTCAAAATGGTCCCCCAATCCACTCAGTCTGGAGTGGTTCCGATGATCGGTTTGTGCCCGCTGCACACCCGCAGGTCGAAGCAGAACCTGGGTGCAGTGAGCGCTCGTAGGGTGCAGTTCAGTGAAAAAGGCACCCGGTTCCTCCCCAGACTGCCCGCGAGACTGTGCGATCCAGTCTATAATGGCGGGTGTGGGCGCCCAGCTAGTTCAGATCAGAGCTGTGTGCCACTGGTCACCGGGAAATTTTTCCAGGTAATAACTGTGTGTCTCTAGGGTTGTCCCACTTGATTTTCTCACTGTAGGAGTTCCGCTCACCTGGCACTCACAATGCTGGCATTTTAGGTCCCATCGTTCAGTCTCCTGGTTGCTGCGTTGTTTCTGCTCTCCTACTCCTCAGACACAGTGTTCTCTTGTGGCAGCCATCTTGGATCCCGGATCCAATGATCTTTAAGCCTTACTTCGAAAGCTTGTACTTCAAAAAAAATTGTAAAATTTAAATGAAATGGACTATTTTCTATGGATTCCACTTACCAATGTTAAATCATGATCATGTAAACAAGTTAAATAAATCTATAACCCCCAAAGACATAAAAGGAAACATTAAAATTTTCCCAACCATATAACACTAGGATCATATGGTTTTAGATCAGAATTTTACCAGCCTTTCAAAGAAGAGCTAATAACATGGTTATAGATCAGAATTCTACCAGCCTTTCAAAGAAGAGCTAATAACATGGTTATATATCAGAATTCTACCAGCCTTTCAAAGAAGAGCTAATAACAAAACTTCTCACACTCTTCTACAAAACAGAAATGGAAGCAAGATTGTCAAACTCATTCTATGGTGTAGAGGCACTCTCATAGCTAACCCACACAAAGTCCCAACAACAAAAAAGAATTTCAGAACAATTTCCCTTGTGAACATTGATGCAAAAGAACATTCTGTATAATAATTGCAAGTGGAACCCAATAACATATTCAAAACCTCAACTCTGATAAAGTAAGCTTCATCCCAGGCATGCAGAGACAGTTCAACAATCCACCATATTAAAAAACCTAAAGAAAAAGACCCACTTAATCACCTTATTAGGTTATTAAAATCCTCTGACAAAATCCAACATGCTAATTGTCTTGAGATCATGGATACAAGGTGCAAACCTAAAAACCATAAATGCAAAAACAGCAAGCCAATGGCCAATATCAAATTGAATGTAAAGAAACCCAAAGCGAAGGAGATCTGAGATGGTGGCACTGACCACCCAGGGTATCTAAACAGCAGCTCAGCAGTAAGGAGGAGGTTGACATGCAGTCTGTACTGCGAACCCCCAAGCCCTGACATCTTTGTTTCTCAGGTGAGAGGAGAATCCATGGGGATAATTGGAGGTCCACCATCAGGGCACTCAACTAATGCTGGGAAAAATTCCCAGATAAGAGAAGGCCTCCCATTGCCTGTATATATGTAATATAGTACTTGAAATCCTAGCTAGAGCAATAAGAAAACTAAAGATGAGGTGGATACAAATTGGAAAGGAAGAAGTGAAATTATGGTTATTCACAGATGATATGGATGCTATACATAAATTACCCAGGAAATTCTACCAGAGAAATTCTACAGCTGATAAATACCTTCAGCAAAGTGGTTAGATACAAATTTAACTAAAATATATCAGGAACCCTTCTTCATATGATGGGGCAGCCTATTTGGAGTTAATGGCCAAATTGGAGTGTGTATTTCTGTTTCTGAGCAGTGGAATTTGGCCTCTTGGCCCTGGTTCTTATCTAAAGCTCATTGTCTGAGATACTGATCCTGGCAGTTCTACAGCAGAGGGCTTTGACCCTGAGAACTAGATAATAAATTCCGGGCAACCATGGTAACCAGACAGCAGGTTCTGTGTAACCTTGTATGAGCCCTCCTATGTTTTGGTCAAGTAGAGCTGCTCTGTGAGGAACTGCTTATACTTTCCAGCCATTTTAGTGTTAACTTGATTAGCACTTAGACTTGGTGTTCTTTTTTGTATCGCCCTGCTCTCTTTCTTTAAGTGTTTCTCTGCCATTCGATATTCCTCTATAGAGAATTCTCTATTTAGTTCTTTACTCCATTTTTTAAACTGGATTATGCTATTTGTGTGTGTGTGTATATGTATATATATATATATATATATAATGAAATGTCAATTTTTTCTTATCAATTACAGTTTATTTATTCTGTATCCCAACTGTAGCCCCATCTCTCATTCCCTCCCAATCTCACCCTCCCTCCCTCATCTCAACCCTTGCCCATTCCCCATTCTACTGGTAGGGAAGCTCCCCCTCCCCTTCCATCTGATCCTAGTCTAGCAAGTCTCAGCAGGAGTGCCTGTGTTGTCTTCCTCTGTGGTATGGTAAGGGTGTACCCTCCTCATTGGGAGGTGATCAAAGAGCAGGCCTCTGAGTTCATGTCAGAGACAGCCCCTGTTCCCATTGAATGTGTGAATGCTCAAAGATGTGTCCCACCTTGGGACTGTTAACTAACTAGACATGTGATCTCATCATTACAGACATAATTAGGGTAAATCCTAGGAAGTTTTGATAAAGCCCAATGATAGAGTCTTTTTTGCCATGGCATACAACCCACTTCAAAAAAGTCAAATAGTAGAGACATATTTGGTAAAAGATCAGCATTCCTGTTGACTTCATTCATAGAAAACGCCAAGGCTAGGGCAAACTGGTAGTTTTTAGTTGGTGTTCTGTAAAAGGGTACAGTGTTTACTAGGGACAGACATGTATAGATTATTATTTGTATTAAATACAAGGTCTGTTCTGTACTGGATGTTATTGCCTCCTACCAAAGAGATTGAAAAAAAAAAAAACCCTTGTGTTTTGAAGTTGGGATTACATGTAAAGCTGTAAGCTTCCACAAGTTGTACAATTTTCTGAGAATGAATCTTCCTATTAGCAAGATGAGCTATTGGCATCTTCCTAGGAAGCCATTTTCCATCTCCAATTTTTGAGTATTTGCTAAGAAATTACAAGGGCACAGAATTTCACCAAACAATAAACCTGATCATGTATTCATTTTGAAATTATTGAGCAATATGAAAAATACACATGATGTATTTGCCATTGAGTTTATGATATTTCCTTAAACATTAACTCAGTTGGCAAAGGCTGGAAAAAATGGCTGATGAGTGCGCAGGAGTCTTTCTGGGGCAACAATTTCCTCCTAATATTACATTATAATTAGAGGGTAATATAGTTAACATATCAAACTTCATATATTTCAATTTTCCTAGTTTATTACTGCAAACAGATGATACACTTAAAATTTATTTTTATGTAAATTCAAACCCAGGTGTTGCCTTTTGTAAAATGTCCATGTTTGTATGCATCTGTGCATATGGACATGAGCAGTGCTCATTTAGGGCAAAAAAGGGCTATGGATCCCATGGTTTTTCAATGATATTGTTCTGTAGGCTAGTCTGGTTTCAAAGGCAGAGGATACACTTGGTCCAGTTCAATGTGTGCTGCTAAAGAGGGCATGTACCACCCTTCTAACAGAGTTGGCCTCTAAAGTTTAGAGTTTGCACAGGCATGTGTTATATTAACGCTAGGAAAGTGTGTGCAACATAATTTTTCTTCGAAAGAACATCTTTTTTTTTTTTCAGTTAAACCTACACAATACTTGTTAGGACCAATCTATGAATGAATGAGTCTCACAGCAAATCTTATATGAAAGAGGTTCATTTGTGGAGAGCAGGGCATGATGGGGAGAAAGAGAGAGAAAGAGAAGGGGAAAGGGGGGCACCACAATAGAGAAAGGACCAAGAGAGAGAAGAAGCAAGAGAGAGAAAAACCAAGAGGGCAAAGAAGTGTCGGGTTGTCCCTTTAAGGGGCAAGGTAACCATGCCTTCCAGATGTTGCCTCCTGGCTGGCAACACAAGATGACATCATAAGTTGCTAGGTAACCCAGAAGCAGGTTTTGTTTCAAAATCCTAACATTCCTCCCTTTTTCTATAATTAAAAAATGAGGTACTTAGGCTGCTTTTATGTAAGACACAGTAAGGTATATAAATTTAGGCTCATTGGAAGCAGCTCTTGGTTGTCATGTATGGGGTTAAGAGAGAGAGAAAAACAATAGCAACAAAATGGTCAGAATACATTCTCAAGAGGAGGAAGAGGAGCCTCTGCCCTGGAAAATTTAGGGTAGATGGCTATCAGTAGACACTTGCCAGCAATGCAAGGCAGCAGGTAGGGGCTGATGAATGCTGGGAGAACCTGGAGCTGCTTGTCCATGTCCTGAAGCACACCATTTCAGCCTTTGTTAATAATAAGTGAATAACTGGCATAGATCCTCTTCTGGCTCCTTTGTTGACCCTGGGTGTGCTGTAGGAAGGTCAAAAGGCTGAAATGTTGGCCAAGTCCAGGAAGAAAAGGCTGTTTTTATGCTGTCCAGGATCTGTGAGAACATCTATGGCTAGGAGCAAAAGTACAGGTCCGGCCTGATGGAAGTCTGTGAGGTCAGAGTTGAACATTTGTAGCTGCTTTGGCGCTGTTGTTGCTATAGAAAACATCTGTGTCTGGCAGGACACTGAAACACCCACATATGTAGGTAAAAGATAAAGTTAAGTAGGTTAAGGAGAGACTTCTTTAAAACTTATGGGAGAGCAAACAAAGGTGGAAGGTTTGGATCAATGAGACTTGAATATGGGAACCTCTGTTTACCTGGGGGCAACTTTATTTACCCAATCACTGGCAGTGATTAAAAAGGCTTTGCTCTAGATCTGTAATTGAGGAGAGGTGTGGTTATAGAAGTGTGTATACTTAGAGGCCCTAGTGCTAACAGGCACTAAGTGTAGAAACCTGAAGTTCTCCAGAAGACATCTCAGAGGAGAATTTGGAGGATGCTCTTCCTCAAGCATCCCCACTGCGATGTCTTCTGGAGAATTTTAAAACCTTAAAATGGAGCCTCAGTTCAAGTATTCTAAACTTAAATGCCTCTGTAATAAGATCTGGCCTACATAGTCTTTAGGCAAGCATTCAAATTGGCCGATTAATGTCACATTAAATCCCAGTATTTTACTGGGTCTTCTTAACTTCTGCCAGCAATCTGGTAAATGGAAGAAGGTACCCTATGTTCAAGCTTTCTCTCTTCTCTGCTCTAAACCTCCTCTCTGCTCTTCCTGTCCTCCTACCCAACTTCTTCTAGCGATCAAGTCTCAACCTCAGGAGTTCTCTACATTTGACCCTGGAGATGAAGCGCCACCCCACCTCGCTCAACCTCCAGCTTCTCCAAAATCCTCACAAGTTCTGGTGCCTTCTTCCTTTTCTCCTACTTCAGCTTCTTCAGCTCCTCTGGAATCTTCACAACCTATGGCACCTTCCTCTTCCCCTTCTACCCCCTCTTCTTCTCCTGCGGGGTCTCCAAAATCCTGACTCCCTTCCCTGGCAACAGAACGTCCTATTCGCCTCACTCTTGCACCCACTTTCACCTCACCAACAACTATTAGCCCCCTACTACCCATCCTCCCTCTATAGCAAAGTCTGCTCCCTCTACTCAGTAAAAGCCAGCGTCAATTCTTCCCTTGTGGATGAAGCTGGTGTAGACAGCTTAATTAGGGTGCATGTTCCCTTCTCATTAACTGAACTTTCTCAAGTAGAAAGGAGATAAGGATCCTATACCTCTAATCCTTCTACTTTCATTAAAGAATTGCAATATCTTTCTCAATCTTATATTCTCACCTTCCATGATATATATGATTCTTACAAATAACCTATTACCTGAGGAACACAAGCAAGTTTGGGAACAGGCTAGAACAAGTGCAGATAAATTTCACCAAACAAATGCTTCACACCAGGTCGGTGCTGAGGCGGTACTTGAACAGGATCCACAAGGAATTACAATACTCTGGGAGGCATCTTAACCAGAGATCAATTCATTACCTGCCTCCTGGCTGGTCTCCACAAGGCGACCCTTAAGCCAGTTAATTATGAAAAGCTCCAGGAGGTCATTCAGGACAGAAAAGAAAACCAGTCTCAATTGCTAGGGCTCCTTACAAACGCTCTCTTAAAACAAACTGAACTAGACCCTGAAAGTACAGAGGGCAGACAACTCCTAATGATCTATTTTTTCTCCCAAAGTTACCCCAACATCAGGGCTAAGCTTAAATCCTTGGAGAAGGGAACTCTTAACTCCACAGGCTGAAGTTTTAGTGCTGTCCTTTAAGGTGTAACATGGAAGAGATGAAAAAGCCCACAAACAAAAAAGCAAATGCTAGCTGAAGCCATCTGACCGGCCTTGGCCACTACCCAAGCTCCCTTGCTTTCTAAGTCATGAGGTCCAGTTAGCCCAGGGACATTCCTTAATATCTATACAGACTCTATGTTTTTCGTATTCTTCTCTCCCACGCTGCCCTCTGGAGAGTGCATGGGTTACTTACAAAGAGAGGATCTGTAACTAATGCAGGCTAAGTTATGGAAGCTTCCCACCTTTCCTCAGCCATCGGAATAGTTCCCTGCCAATCCCACCAGACAGATGATTCCATAGTTTCCAACGGGAATAACTGGGCTGACGAGGCAGCTAAGGCTGTGGCCCTTAAAGGCCTAGACTCATCTCACTCACCACAAAACCTCCTTACACTACAACCCACATCTTCCCCGTCCTCTCCTGACACTCATCAAATTCTGTCCTATCTATACCAGCTCTTTCATCCTAACAGTCAAGCCTTGTCTAAGTTCATCAAGGCTCATCTGTAGCCTACCTCTAAAGACTTGTGCTTCTTAAAGACCATTACTGCTTCTTGTAAGATCTGCCAGACCTCAGATCCTAACTCAGGATATCGTACCCCGCCCCCCTTCCTTACCCACCAGGCTAGAGACTCTCTCCCTGGGAATGACTGGCAACTTAATTTTACCCACATGCCAGTAGTCAAACATGTCCGGTACCCCCTGGTCTTGGTGGACATATTCTCGGGATGGATGGAGGCTTTCCACACTACTAACAAATGAGCTCAGACAGTTTCTGATCTCCTTCTTCTTGAGATTATCCCATGTTTGGGGATTCCTACCTCCCTCCAGTCAGAAAATAGCCCTGAGTTCACGTCTCAGGTTTCCCAGACCTTGTCTAAAGCCCTTAACATTCCTTGGTATTTTCATATCCCATACCATCCCCAGTCTTCAGGAAAGATAGAATGAACTAATGGATACCTAAAGAACACTCTTGTTAAACTCGATTGGGTAAATCTCCTCCCCCTGGCTCTCTTCAGGCTATGAGCTCTCCCCAAGAAACATCTATCTCACCTTTTGAGCTCATGTAAGGGAGACCAGTCCTAACTCCTGGTCTTTCAGCAAAATCCTCACCTCTCCCTGACCACCTACTTCCCTTACTCTGTCATCTCTCTTCTCTTCTAAGGGTCGTTACAGACCACTGTTTACCATGGACATACACTAACCCCTGTCCATCTCCTATTAACATTAGGGATCAAGTCCTTCTCTCTCCTCCAAACCAAAGTCCCCCAATCCTTTCTTCTAAATGGCAGGGCCCTTTCAAGTTGATTCTTGTGACACTCACAGCTGCTAAGCTTGAGGGCTTCCCTCACTGGATTCGTCTATCCTACCTTCAGCCTTTTACCCCCTCTCTTCAAGATAATGCCCCTTCCTACATATCAACTCCAACAGGGCACTGATCCCTCAAACTTCAAAAGACACCAAGATCAACCACCTTGTCTCAGGTTCCAGAGAAATAAGGCTTCACTACAGGAGCTGTGTTCAATCCTACTGGATTGGATATGTATTTTTCCTCCCCTTCCTCTTGCCTATTTCTGTCCAATATAATCCCTACATATGGAGAATTGAGGTTCAAAAAACCATCATTGATAATAAACAATTTCTCCAAATAGAGTCAGGAAATTGTTTTATGGGATGCTGTCAGGAGCTGATTGAAATAGTGATCATCCCAGTATCTATCCCTCCTCTCTTATTTGATAGAATTTTTGTTTGCTTCCTCTTTGATCAAACAAAGGATCATTACAAAAAGTGGCCAGACAGGTATGGAGGCTGTCTATACCTTTCTTGCCAAATCCATGCACCAGAACAGAAGCTCTTTCGCCTGTACAAAAAGACTCTCTACTTATACATCCAAGACCCGTGGGATCCCAGATGGGAAGTAGGCGTGCTGGAAAACTCTACTGCTGCTACTCACCGATCTACTGATAACTACTAACCTTATCTACAGAAAATATGTCCCAATTACCCAATCCCTGGTAATTGAGAGGAGTAGAAAAGATAATTAAACACTCCTCTAAGGTCATTACCTCTCTAACATCCCCTCTTCTAAATAACACAAAGCTGGCATTTCATCTCTTACTTCAGACTCTGACCTCGGTCTACAAGCTCCTTAATGTGACCTAACCGGGCCATTTTAAAGCTGGCTGGCTGTGTGTACCACAAGGGACCAACTCAGAAGTTACACTGACAGCTTCTGAAATGACTCTGTCAAGTAACTTCACTTCACCATTTGATAACTGCCCTGATTCTGATGTTGCCACAGCCCCCTACCTTTCTCATATCACCCTTTTCAGTGTGGCAAGCTGTTTTAAAGTGTCCTGGACACACTCTTTAGGTATGCTAAGTTCCTTAGAATGTAACAACACTATAATCCTTGATACCTCATCTCAACCCCAATGCCCTCTGCTAATGATATCTCTATTCTTTGTGGCACTCAGGTCTACCATTGTCTGCCTGCTCATTGGTCAGGAGTTTGCACTCTTGCTCCTCTTCCCTGAGCTTGGGGTGATGAACGAAAAAGAGCCCCTACCAAACACTGTTGTGGACTCAAAAGCTGCCCAGCAGGATAAGAAGGCAAACCCAATTCTGCCCCTGCTGGCTGTTGCAGGAATCATGCCAGCTCTCGGGATTGGAACAGCAGGAGTAGCCACTTCCCTAACTTTATATTATCAGCTTTCTTTCAGTTCATCCAGGACCTTCAGCAAGTGGATCAGATAATATTAACCCTCCAAGGACAGATTGACTCACTGGCAGCAGTAGTACTTCAAAACCAATGTGGACTGGATCTCCTCACAGCTAAAGAAGGTGGCCTTTGCATCTTCCTCCAGGAGGAATGCTGTTCTTATGTCAACCACTTGGGTATAGTAAAAGACAAAATCCAACAACTCCAGACAGATTTACAAAAATGAGGGGAACAGCCTGAGGCCTCTAGCTCTTGGGCCTTTGAGAATCCCATTTGGAAATGAATTCTGCCCTTTGTCACACCTCTCCTGCTCCTCTTTCTGCTTTTGCTTTTTGCACCCTGATTAATTAACTTCCACTCTACATTCTTCCAATAACAAATGCAAAAAATCGCTAACAAAACTGTTAAACAGTTACTCCTACAGGATTATCAACCTCTGCCCACAGAACCAGATGATAAGGACCCTGAAGGTGCGGATCAGCTGTGCCTGGAGAATGACAAAGCCCCTAATCAGCAGGAAGTTGTTTGAATAGCAAAAGTCACCCCCATGCCCTTCCCCCACCATTACCCCAATCCTGGTTCCTCACTTTTTACTAAAACACAAAGGGAGGAATGTTGGAATCCTTAAGCAGGCATCTCTATGGCCAGCTCCAAGAGACCTGAGAAACCTGTTATCTGGCATTGGTGAAGCCACCTAGAACACCACCCACTGGTCACCTGGAACCACATGTTCATGCTCCTGGTCACCTTATAAGAGAACTGTGGAGTTCCTCCCCTCTCCCTGTAACTCTCATCCTGCAGGATTTCTAACAACACTAGCGTCCTAGTGAGAACTCTGAGAATCTAAATACTGCAGTGATATTTGTATGTACAGTATTTCATCTTTGTAACAAAGAAGGTATAATATGAGTAAAGACATTTATTTATTATTTTGTAACAAAAATAGTCAACCATCCCATTGTTAGAGAAAATGCCATTCTGTGTTTATGTTTATGAAAAAATAAATCATGTCCCTTCCTAGTCATTACATCGCATCTTAACAATAAATAGCAAACAAGATGCTTCATTGTGAATGATTGACCCAGAGTTTAATATAATCTCGTTCTCATTTAGATATTGTACTTGTGTGATGCTTTTACTTATAAAAGTAGGCCCTTTTAGGGTATTGTTTTTCACACCAAGTAATTTCAGGTGGTTTCTCACCTCTGTAGGAATCCTGTACAATTTCTTCCCTGAGGCTCTGCATCTGATGTCCAGAGTGCATGTGAGAAACATGGGTTGATAAATATGCCTGAGGATAGTTAGGTTGAAATCAATGTTTGTAGACATTTAGGCTCTTGGGAAGGTGCCATTTTGAGAAAATTTGCTCCCAGAAATGCCTCAGCCTTTTAGTTATGTAGGGTAAGGATTAATCTATCGTGTTGATTTTCTCAAAGAAACTACAAGTCTCTGAAGAAAGAAATTGAAGAAGATACCAGAAGATGGAAAGATCTCCCATTCTCATGGATCACTAGAAATAACATGGTGAAAAAGGCCACTCTGCCAAAAGCAATCTACAGATTTAATGCAATTTCATCAAAAGACCAACATAATTCTTTACAAACCTTGAACACACAATTCTCAATTTCATATGGAAAAACAAAAAACTTAGAATAGTTAAAATAATCCTGTACAATAAAAGATCTTCATCTCTAATCTCAACTTGTACTTTACAGTGACAGTACTAAAAACAGAACGGTACTGGCATAGAAACAGACTGGTGGATCAATGGAATCCAGTCGAGGATAGAGAAATAAATGCACACACCTACAGACACTTGATTTTTTACAAAGAAGCCAAAACCATACAAGGAAAAATATGATAGCATCTTCAACAAATGGTGCTTGTCTAACTGGGTGTGTACATACAAAAAATGCAAATAGATCCATATTTATCACCCTTCACAAAAATAAAGTCCAAGTGGGTAAAAAAAAAAAACCTAAACATAAAAGCAGACAAACTAAGTCTGTTAGAAGAGTCAGGGAAGAACCTGGAACTCATTGGCACAGAATACAACTTTCTAAACAGAACACCAATAGTACAGGCTCTAAGATCAACAATCAACAAATGGAAAATGGAACCTTATGAAACTGAAAACTTCTGAAAATCAAGAAACACTTCATCAGAACCAAACGATAGCCTACAGGTTGAGAATAATTCTTCACCAGCCCTACATCTGACACAGGGATAATATTCAGAATATATAAGGAACTGAGTAGTTAAACACCAACAAACCAAGAATCCAATTTAAAAAGGGGTAGAATTCTCAAGATAGGAACATTAAATGGAAGAGAAACACTTAAAGAAATGTTCAACAACCTTAGTCAGCTGAGAAAAACAAATCAAAACGACCCAGAGATTCCACTTCACATCCGAAAGAATGGCTAATATAAAAAGTGAATTGATTACACATGCTGGCAAGGATGCGAAGAAAGGGGGGCCCACATCCACTCATGGTGGGAATGTAAACTTGTACAGTCACCTTGGAAATCAATCTGCCACTTTCTCAGAAATTAGGAATAGTGCTACCTCAAGATCCAGTTATACCACTCCTGGGAATATATTTGAAAGATTCTAAACCATACAACAAGGACATTTGCTCAACTATGATCATAGAAGCTTTATTCAAAATATCCAGAATCTGGAAACAACCTTGATGCCCTACAGCTAAAAAATGGACACACAAATTGTGGTACATTTACACAATGGAATACTACTCTGTAATTAAAAATAAGGATATCATGAATTTTGCAAGCAAATAGATGGAACTAGAAAAAAATCATCCTGAGTAAAGTAACCTACAAGTAGAAAGACACAAATGATTTATACTTTCTAATAAGTGGATAGCAGACATTTAATATAGGATAAACATACTAAAATGTATACTCCTAAAGAAGCAAATTAAGAAGGAGGACCCTAGGGAAGATGCTCAATTCTCACTCAGAAGGACAAATGGGTAGACATCAGAAATAGCAGAAGACAAGGAACAGGACATGAGCCTTCCACACAGTGCCTCTGAAATACCCTACTGATTAGGGTATCAAAGCAGATGCTGAGGCTCAGCCAAACTTTGGGCACAGTTCAGGGAATTTTTAAAATTTATTTATTTATTTATTACAGTTGATTCATTTTTGTATCCAAGTTGTCGCCCCTTCCCTTGTCTCCTCCCAACCCCACCCCTCCCCTCAGCTCCTCCCATGCCCCTCTCCCAGTCCTCCTCCCTTCCATTTCACCCTAGCCTATCAGGTCTCATCAGGACTGACTGAATTGTCTACCTCTATGTCTTGTGACGCTGCTCTGCACTCAGCAGGTGGTGATCAAAGAGCCAGGGATTGAGTTCATGCCAGAGAAGATAGTCCCTGTTCCCCTAACTAGGAAACTTACTTGGAGACTGAGCTGCCCTGGGCTGCATATTAAAATCGATAAGATGATCAATCCTCATTCAGAAAGGCAAATGGGATAGACATTGAAAGACAGAGAAAACAGGGAACAGGACAGTAGCCTATCACAGAGGGACTCTGAAAGACTTAACTTTGGGAACAGTGCAGGGAATCTTATGAAAGAAGGGGAAGTTGAAAGACCTGGAAGGTACAGGAGCTCCACACAGAGAGCAACAGAACCTCTCTCTATATATATATTTATAAATGGCAGGGAATATTATGGGTTTAGGGGGAGACAGAAAGACCTGAAGTTGGAGAGGAGCTCTACAAGTAGACCAAAAGACCTGAAAATCTGGACCCAGGGAGGCCTGTGGGGACTAATGCTACAAGCAAGGATCATGCATGGAGAGGACCTAGAACCCTTGCTCACATGTAGCCCATAGGTAGATCAGTCTGCAAGTGTGTTTGCTAGTAAAGGGAGCAGGGGCTGTCTCTGACATGAACTCCTTGATCACTTCCTTATGGGATGTGGAGCCTTGTCAGACCACAGAGAAAGACAATGCAGCCAGTCTGGATGAGACCTGATAGACTAGAGTCAGATAGAAGGGAAGGAGGGCCTCCCCTCTCAGTGAACTAGGAAAGGGGTATAGGGGAAGAAGCAAGAGTGTTGGTGGGACTGGGAGGAGATATAGTAGGTGGCTAAAGTCAGGATACAAAGTAAATAAGTTGTAATAAATCATAAATTAAAATTACATAGTATTAAATTCTCTGAGGAAAAAAGAATTGAGTTGGGATTCTGATGGAAATTGCATTGGGTTTGTATATGGTTTTTGGCAGCAAGGCCATTTTCATTCTTAATCCTACATATCCATGAGCATAGGAGATCTTTCCATCTTCTAAAATCTTCTTCAATTTCTTTCCTCAACGACATGAAGACTTTTCTACAGGTCTTTCACTTACTTACTTGGTTAGAGATATATCAGGACATTTTATATTTGTTGTGGTTGTGAAGGGAGTTGTTGCCCAAAATGTTTCTCAGGCCCCTTTTTAATTGTATAAAGAAGGACTCCTGACATTTGTGAGCTAATTTAGAATTCAGCCAGTTTGTTGAAGGTAAGTATCAGCCTTAGGACTTCTGTGTTGTAATGTTGGGGGTCACTTACGTATACTATAATATGATCTCTGAATAGCAATACTTTGACTGCTTCTTTGCAATTTGTATCCCCTTGGTGATCTTTACTTGTCTTATTGCTCTACCTAGAACTTCAAGTACTATATTAAAGAGATATGGTGAGAGTTGGCAGCCTTGTAGTGTGCTTGAGTTTAGGAAAAACGCTTTAGGTTTCTCTTCATTTAACTTAATGTTGGCTATTGGCCTGCTGTATATTGCCAGTATTGTGTTTAGGTATAAGCCCTGGTTCCCTGATCTCTCTGAGACTTTAACATGAAGGAGAGTTGGATTTTGCCAAAGGCATTTTCAGCATCCAAATACATCACCATGTGTTTTTTTTTCTTTCAGTTTGCTTTTATGGTGGATTACCTTTATGGATTTTCATATGTTGAACCACCCCTGCATTCCGGGGATCAAGCCTACTGGATAATGTTGGATTATATTTTTGATGCGTTCCTTGTAGGCTTAGATTTTTCACTAAACCTCCTTTATTTATGGTTCCTAACTACCTTTACCTCCGTTTTCTTTTCTTTTTTTCATTTTCATTTTTTGTTAATTATAGTTTATTCACTTTTTATCCCAATTGTAGCTCCCTCCCTCATCTCCTCCCATGCCTCTCTCCAAGTCCACTGATAAGGGAAGTCCTTTTCTCCTTCCATCTGACCCTAGCGTATCAGGTCTCATCAAGACTGGCAGTATTATCTTCCTCTGTGGCCTGGTAAGGCTGCTCCCCACCAGGGGGAGGTGATCAAATAGCCAGCCACTGAGTTCATGTCAAAGACAGCCCCTGTTCCCCTTGCTAGGGAACTCACTTGGAGACTGAGCTGCCATGGGCTACATCTGTGCAGGGGTTCTAGGTTATCTCCATGCATGGTCCTTGCTTGGTGTATCAGTCTCAGACAAGACCTCTGGGCCCAGATTTGGGGGGGGGGGGCGGTTGTTGCTTTCCTTGTGGAGCTCCTGTCCCCTCCAGGTCTTTCTATCTCCCCCTTCTTTCATAAGATTCCCTGCACTCTGACCTTAGATACAAGATTACTAGGGAAAGGGTTTGTAGACCTCTTTTATCTACTTCCTGCTGATTTGGATCAATGGGTGTTTAGGGGCTTACCAAAATCAGTCGTTGGATACCAGCAAACCAGTCCAAAGCCCGACACCAAGCAGAAACATAATTCAGACGATCAGTATAAGTCAGTGAAAGCCTCAAGTCTCAGTTGGATTGCCCTGAGACTTTCTCTGGAATGTTCTCTCTGCAAAGTCAAGTTTGAAGCACAAAGATGAGTGCAGAAATGTTATCCAAAAGCCATCACACAGTGTGAGTGGGCCTCTCTATATCTCCTTTCCTCAAAGTCCACTTGTGGCTCTTTCTACAAGTACTTGTCCTGTAGGATAGTGTGGGATACCCTTAATGTGCTTTATATTGTAATATGCAAAGAATTCTTTCATCTCTGTGAATACTTGTGTGGGAACATTATCAGCCTTAATTTGTGCAGGTAATTTCCATTATTTCTAATAAGTTTGTAATTATTCAATCATCCTTTTTAGAACTTAATGCAGTTGTGTATTGAAACCCTGAGTATGTGTCAATAATGTGGTATATATACATTTTTTTCCAAATTCTGCAAAATGAAAAACATTTATCTGCCAGATTTCATTTTGGTTGCTATCCCTAGGGTTACTACCAGCTTGTAATGGAATTTGGTTCTATAGAGAACATGTAGGACATTTTTTTTTATTATTTCTTTGGCTTGTTGCTAAGTGATAAAATTTGTTTGCTTAAACTTTTACCATTAACATGATGTTTCTCATGAATTTGGGAGGCTTCTAAGACATTCCTTCCTAGTAATTGGTCAATTTCCTCATTTCCTTGTGCCAGTAGACCTTGTATGAGACCGAATATGAGTAATATATAGAGTAATATATAATAAATGGTTTCTACTTCTGATGGTCTGTGGTAATCATATAAATACGGAGGTTATTTCTGAATTATCTGGTACAAATGCAGCAGTCTTTATAAGGAAAACAACCCTTTATGCATGGAAAGAATCAGTAATAATAATAAGAGATTCAGAAACATCTAATAATACTGTACAGATTGCATACAGTTCTGATTTTTGAACTGAGGTATATGGACTTTTGATCACCTTGCTCATTTTGTCTGACTTATAAGCTGCCATCCTGTTATTATTCTTATCAGTGTAGAATGTGGTGCCTCTGGAATCGGAGTTCTCTTTACAATACATGGAAGAATCCAATTCATTCTTTTTATAAATGAAATGTGTTTACTTTTAGGATATTTACTATTAATTACTCCCAAGTAGGTATTATAAGCTCTTTGCCAATCTTCGTTGATCACCTCCAATGACATGATATCAGTATTAGTAAGAGGATCTACAATTTTAGCATGGTCTCTTCCTGACAATTGATGCAGTGTTATTTTACCTTTTATAATTAATTCATAAATCTTTTCTCTCTCTCTCTCTCTCTCTCTCTCTCTCTCTCTCTCTCTCTATATATATATATATATATATATATATATATATATATATATGTCTTCAATTTTTCTTTATGTGTTAAGAAAATCGATCTCATAACACTATCTTTCACTTGCATAATGAGACCAGTAGGAGAATGAGATGAAGTCAAAATGACCAAAATACACTATAGTTCAGGTTCAATTCAATCCATATATTTACCTTTCAGTCTTTTTTCTATAAGAGTTAACTCTTTTTCAGCTTCAGCTGTTAGGTATCTTGGACTGTTTAAGTTTGAATCTCCATTTAATGTTTAAAATCAATAATTTAATTCATAGGCACTCAATCCAATTTAGGCATCAGCCAGTTAATACTACCCATCAATTTTGAAAAAAATTTAAGAATTTGCAATTGGTTGCTAGGGGTTTTTACCTTTTGTGGTCGAGTTTTTTGTTGACTGATTATAAAACCCAAATAACTAAGAGAATCTCCTCCTTGTACTTTTACTGAAGCAATCTGTAACACCCACCTTATGTTTCCTTAAGCATTTATTGTAAAGTATATGTGTTAGAATCAGTCAACGAAATGTCACTCATATAATGTAACGATACATGATAAATTGAGAAAAACGTTTACAAATTATTCCTAGTGGTTGTCACAAAATATTGATATGAAGTTGGACTATTTAACAAGCCCTGTGGCAGGCAGCCCTTCCAGTGTATCTCTTTAATGGACTACTATTGTTCATAATAGGAAATGAGAAAGGAAACTTTTCCCTATCCTGCCCATGCAAGGGTATTGAGAAGAAGCAATCTTTCAAGTCAATTATCTAGGTCAAGGAAGTCCAGGATATAAAGAAACCATTGGTTGAATTACTCTACTGACTAGTCTTAAATCTATTATCATCCTCTAATTTTCTGATTTCTTTTTACAACAAACACAAGGCAATCCCATGGGCTGGGAGACTGTTCTACATGCTGAGCCTCCAGCTGCTCTTTTATCAGTTGTTCAACTGCCTGTGATTTTTCTTTTGTTATGGCCCACTGCTCTTGCCACACAGGTGTGTTTGAAACCCATTTCAGGGTCAAGAGTGTTGGTATCTCAGCAGTGGCCCCTATTATATATTTGCAGAATCAATTCCTGTGTTGTCCTGTGTTTATACAACGGGCACAACTTGTGCTTTTTCTCAATTACCCAAATATTAATTGCGGTACGCCATTGTTGTAAAAGATCCCTTCCCTATAAGTTAATGGGTATGTCAGCCACATAGGGTTTCAGCTTCACTGTTTGTCCTTCTGTTCCTACACATACAATCCACTGGATAGTTTGTCTTCTTTGTAAAAATTTACCAATTCTTAAGAAATTGGTATAAATTTTCTGTAGTGGCCAATCTGGATTTCAAGACTTTTAGGAAAACATACTGACATTAGCTCCTGTATCCACCAAACCTTCTATTTCAACACCATTTATTTGTACCATTAATACTGGTCTCTCACTGTTAACTACTCTTTGCAGAATACATGCTTTCCAGTACTCCCCAAATCCCCTGTCCTTTCTACTGGAATGGCCTTGCCCTTGATGTAAGGAAACAATAACAGCTGGCAATTCTATCCCCTGTATTAATTTGCATCTTCCTTTTCACAGATGACATGATGTTAATATCTTCCTTTTAATCCTCATCTATGATACCTGCATGAACAATAAATCTTTGAGACATTAACCCACTTCTTCACAGGATTATTTCTACTGTCCCTGAAGTTAAAGGACCATAAACATCATTGGCTATCCTGTAACATTCAACATTTGTGGACAGTGTAAGACAAGCATCTGTGGCCAGACCCAAAGCTCTACTACCTTCAGTAGCATGCATAAGATCATAAACACTTAATATTGGTTTTCCTGGTACCCCCTGGCTGACCAAAGGAGATGGCTCAGATTATTTGTTTCTGTCCCTCAAGCTGACAGCTCCTTTGTTCATTTACCAATGGCAAGAGGTTACCTTTTACACCTCTTTTGAACTTACAATCCCTAGACCAATATTTTCTCTTGCCACAAAGTCTACAAACCAAAGGCTACAATATCCAGGAAGCTTTTGCATTTCATTGCATGTTCTCTTCTATGAACACCATTTTCTTCAGAATTATTGTGCCTACTATTTTGAACTCTGAAGCTTCTAGTGTTACAATTTCATGGAAATAACCAAATTCCCTGAAATGGTATCACTGGACATTTTTACTTGTGAGATTTCTTGTTAAAGCCTGTCCAATGACATAGGCATTATGCTCCTAAAAACAAATGCCACCTATTTCTCTTATCCACCCATCAATCGAGGCTCTAACTGCTCTCTTACATTCCAAACTTGAATTTTCAAATGCCAAGATATCTATCAATGAGTTTCTGGTTTCAGGATCTGATATAGTTTTATTGAGAGCAAAAGTCAGTCTCTCTAAGAATTCAGTGAGGACTTCTCCAGAGCCTTGTATTATCTTAGTAAAGTAGATAGCTCTTTCCCTGGTTCCTTAACCATGTCTCACCCTGTTAAAGCTACAGCACGAAATTGTTCAAGGGTGACATCAAAACAGATTTTCTCTTGTAAATCAGCTTAACCCTCTTCACCAAGCAGCTGGTCTTTAACAACATTCATCTCTCCTGGTTTATTACATTGATCCATTTTCGTGGCTTCATTCCTCCACCATGATAAACATTGCAATTGTTGACCAGCTTCACCAAACTCTTCCAATCTTGGGTAATAAGTCTGTTTGCATAGCCTAATTATTTATCCTTGTTTAACAAATGGAGAATGCATCCTAAATTTTAAAATAGGGTCTATAAAATGTTCTAATCTAGCATGTCTGTTGGATGCCACATCATCTCATAATAAGTTTCTCTATAATCATTAGCAGACCTAAGCTGCACAAAGACTGGAAGGGCTGATGGTAGGTTCTAACGTTTTTGTGTTTTCTGTGTTTTTACACTGGTATGTCCACATCAGGGATTGGAATCATTACAAGTATAGTTGTATAAGCCTCAGCCCCCACCTTTTGTTATCTTTCCAATAAGGCTGATGGTCTTTCTCCCCTAGGACCCAACTTTTACATGATGACTTGGAAAAGATAACCAGTTCTTATATTCATGTGCTTCAATGTAAAACATACTACAAAAATACATAAAGCATAATGAAATTTATTCACTACACAGCACCAAAATGGAAGCTACCATTCATTTTAATGGAAGATCTTTGGATTGAAAACTGTTTTCTAGTCTCTGTGGTTACTACAAGCATAATATAAAACAGGAAATGAAAATAAAATATTTACTTAGAAAAGAAACCTAATCCTTTAAGATTCAGCCCAAGGGTGCTTCTAAAACCAACAGAAAAAAAAGAAGCCAAAACAATATTTGGTAGTTCCTAGTGAAATACTGTTGCACTAAGACCCATGTTTTCCTTCAACAGAAATGTGAAAACTGCAAAGAGGTTTGATTGTCACAGTCATCTAAAATTCAAACATACTAAGAACAGACAGTTTTAATAATGTTTTCTTCTATTATCAACTATTTATTGTATCTCTTATGGTACATTTAAAACTGGAGGTTATTTTGCAGTATGTATAAAGAAAGCCTCAGTCATCCCTTCTCATATCTAATCCTTCCGATGTATGTTCTTTAAATTTATTTTATTTATTACAGTTTATTCACTATGTATCCCAGCTGTAGCTACCTCCCCACTGTCCTCCCAATCCTACCCTCATCCCTCTTTTTCTCCTATGCCCCTTCCCTGGTCCAATGATAGGAGAGATCTTCCTCCCCTTCCATCTGACCATAGTCCATCAGGTCTCATCAGGACTGGCTTCTTTGTCTTCCTCTGTGGCTTGGCAGGGCTGCTCCCCCTTCAGGTGGAGGTGATCCAAGAGCCAGCCCATGAGTTCATGTTAGAGATGGTCCCTGGTCCTATTATTGGGGAACTCTCTTGGATACTGAGATGCTTTTGGCTACTTCTGTGCCAGGGTTCTAAGTTATCTCCATTCATGGTCCTTGTCCAGAGTATCTGTCTCATTAAAGACCCCTGTGCCCAGATATTTTGGTTCTGTTGCTCCATTTGTGCAGCTCCTGTTCCCTCCAGGTTTTTCTATCTACCCCTTCTTTCATAAGATTTCCAGCACTTTGCCTAAAGTTTGGGTATGCATCTTAGCATCTGTTTTGATACCCCACTGGGTGAAGTCTTTCAGAGTCCATCTATGATAGGCTCCTGTCCTGTTCCCTTTTTTTCTCCCTCTTCTGAATTCTGTCTCATTTGCATTTCTGAATCAAGATTGAGCATCTTGCTCAGGGTCCTCCTTCTTGCTTAGTTTTTTAGGAGTACAGATTTTAGCATATTTACCCTATATGATACGTCTATAGGAATAGTTCTACCTCAATCCCCAGATGTACCTACCACTCCTAGGCATATATTCAAAAGATGCTCAGGTATTCAACAAGGATGTTTTCTCAACCAGGTTCATAGCAACTTTATTTGTAATAGCCAGAAGCTGAAAACAACCCAGATGCCCCTCAGTAGAGCAATGGATACAAAAATTGTGGTACATTTACACAATGGAATACTACTCAGCAATTAAAGAAATCATGAAATTTGCAGGCAAATGGCGGGATTTAGAAAAGGTCATCCTGAGTGAGGTATCCCAGAAGCAGAAACACACAAATGGTACATACTCACTTATAAGTGGATATTAGACCTATGTAGGTTCTTGCACCTCTGACATCTGAAATGTACACTGAAAAGCAGCATTCTAGTACAGTGCCTTTAAAATATTCCCCTTATTTTTTAAAAATTATGAAATTTATGTTACATATGTATGTGTTTGTGTGTGTATGTTTTTGTGTTTATGTCTGTGTTTTAGTTTCTTTTTACATGCACATGTGAATTCATGGAGCCCAGAAGAGGGCACCTCATGATTTAGAGCTATTGTTATAGGTGGTTATTAACACCAGGTTTTTCAGGGCATGGTATCGAATCGGGCATCTTTCAAGGACAGGGCATGATATTATCTGCTGAGACAGCAAGCCATCTTCTTTAGTATTCTCTCTGTTCATCAAACCATCCTTCTCCTTTCTAAGTTCTCATCCGCTAACACCTAGATTAACATCATGATTCTCTTAACAACCACTTGCAAGGATGGAATGTTGCTTTACTGTCATCTGATAACATGAGTTCACTTTCCCAAACACTTCCTTTAACTGACATCAAAGTCATTGACCTGATACTAAGAAGTTTGAGTTTAATTTGAATGTTTTCTTTTTATTTTAGAAATGATTTTTTCTGAATCAATTATACAAGTTTTCTTTTCTAACATTTATTTGCTTTACATCCCAAGGGTGCCCTTCCCTCCTGTTCTTCCATTACCTCTTTTCTGGCTATCCCCCTTTCCCTCTCCATTTCCAGCCAAAAAAAGTGAGGCCTCCACCCCAACAGTTTCAAGTCACACCAGGACTGAGCTTATCCTAATCCTCTGATGACAGAGGATTCAATAATCACTGCTGTCAGCACTCTCTGATCTCACCCATTATGAAGATGGACACACTGGCGGCCAGCTGCCAAACAGGGGGTCAGTCCTCCATGACCACACCCCTGGCCCTGCTCATGCCTCTGCCAACCCTTAGCATGCTGTATGCCAGGGCATCAGGGGATCTTAGCAGCCAAGTAAAGTGCTACACTAGAGAGGTGCCCACTTCCTCCAGCTCTTTCTGCTAAGGGCCTTCCAATGCAGATCTAAATTCCAAAGAATGACAGGCTGAGCTCTGAGCCTGCAGCCTGAGTTAACACAGCTAGCCCAGAATATAGAATTTTCTTGTTAATCAGCTACATTTGAGCAGGGCATGTAGTTCTTCTTCATGCATGGTTCTTGCTTGGTGCATCAGGATCTGCAGGAATCCTTAGGCTCAGATTTTTTGGTCTCTTTGTGGGGCTCCTGTCTCCTCCCTGTCCTTCTATATGCCCCCTTCCCCCTTTTCCCATAAGATACCCTATACTATGCCCAAAGTTTGGCTGTGAGTCTCAGCATCTGCTTCCATCCCCTGTTGGGCGGAGCCTTTCAGAGGATTCTCTATAGTAGGCTCCCATTCTGTTTCTCTCTTCCACCACTTCTGGTGTCTATCCTGTTTGCCATTCAAGATGGGATTTAAGCATCCTCCCTAGGATCCTCCTTAGTGTTTATCTTCTTTAGGTCTGTATACTTTAGTATGGTTATCTTATATTTTACAGCTAGTATCTGCTGATAAGTGAGTGTATACCATGCCTGCCTTTCTGTTTCTGGGTTATCTCACTCAGGGTGATCTTTTCTAGTTCCATCCATTTGCCTGCAAATTTCATGATTTCCTAGTTTTTAATAGCTGAGTATTCCATTATGTAAAAATGTCACAATTTCTGCTTTCATTCCTCTGTTGAGGGACATCTAGATTATTCCCAGATTCTGGCTATTATAAATAAAGCTGCTATGAACATAAGTGAGAAAATGTCCTTACGGAATGGTGAGGCATCTTTTTGGTATATACCCAAGAGAGTTATAGCTGGATCTTGAGGTAGTGCTATTCCCACTTTTTCGAGAAAATGCCAGATTGATTTCCAGACTGGCTGTACAAGTTTACATGGCTACCATCAATGGAAGTGTGTTCCCCTTTCTCTACATTCTCTCCAGCATGTGTTGTCAGTTATTTTTATAAATTTATTTATTTTTATATCAATCAGAGGTTAGGTACTTTTCATCCCAGGCATAGCCCCCTCCTTCATTCCTTCCCACCCTCTCCCTTCCTCCCTCATCTCCCTCCTCCCCGCCCCCTCAGAGTTCAACTGAGACAACAACACACACTAACAAATCACCTCAAATCCCTGATCTTCTTGATGAATACTCCTGACACAGAAGATTGACAGTTTCAGACTGAAGTACAGCCTTAAAGCACAAACAGCTCCTTCATTATATATAAACAAATGCCCAGAAATCGGCGAAAGAACTCACACAACAAAAATCAGGACACCATGGCCCCACCAGAAAACCCAAAAGCAGGGGAGATTTTAATTCAGCAGAGACACAGGAAAAATATGTTAAAGCTTTGATTATGAAGATATTGGAGGAACAAAAGGAAAGACAAAAAGAGGAAATGAACAAGGCCCTCAAAGAAATGGAGAAGAAATTAACTGCCCATATAGAGGAACAATCAAATATAAACAGAGAGGAAACAACCAAAATAGAAGACAAAGTCAATCAGTTGAAGGAAATGGTACAAAGCATGAAAAAGGAATTAGAATCAATACAGAAGACACAAAGGGAGAAGAATCAGGAACTGGAGAACTTAGAGAAAAGATCAGGAACCACAAAGATAAGCATCAACAATAGAATACAAGAGATGGAAGAGAGAATCTCGGGAGCAGAGGATACGCTGGCTGAAATGGATTCCTCACTCAAGGAAAATAGAAAATTGGAAAAATCCCAAGCACAAAACATCCAAGAAATTAAGGATGCCATCAAAAGACGAAACCTAAGAATAATTGGAATAGATGAAAAAGAAGACTCCAGGCTCCAAGGACCGGAAAATATTTTTAAGAAAATTATAGAAGAAAATTTTCCCAACTTAAAAAAAGAAATGTCCATAAACATACAAGAAGCCTACAGAACACCAAATAGACTAG
>CM053758.1:30604593-30658591 GCA_028658305.1 Pachyuromys duprasi
AGGAAGGTCATGCTGAAATCTATACACCTAGGAAAGATATACAAGAAGGAGGACCCAGATTGGTATGATCAATGCTTGTTTAGATGAACAAATGGGATGGACATTGAATGGAGGAGAAAACAAGCAACAGGACAGGAGCATACCAAAGAGGGCCTCTGAAAGAATCAACATAGCAATGTATCAAAGCAGATATTAAGACTCACAACCAAGCCTTTGGCAGAGGGCGGGAGGTAATATTAAAAATAGGGGAAGTTAGTAAGACTTGGGGAGAACAAGAGCTCCACAAAGACCAAACTGAGCAGGGCACAGGGGTATTATAGGAGACAGTTTCTCCAACCAAGGACCATGTATGAATATGGCCTACAACCCCCGCTCAGATGTGGCCCATGGTAGCTCAGTGTCCAACTGAAGACCCTAGTAAGGGAAACAGGGTCTGTTTCAATCATGAACTTGACGGCTGGCTCTTTGACTCTCCCCCATACATGCCAGGGTGTAACAGCCTGGCTAGATCCCAGGGGAGGACATTGTACCCAGCCCTGAGGAGACAAGATGATCTGGGGTCAGAGGGAATGGGAGGAGGTCTTCCCCTGTCGGTGGACTTGGAGGGGATGGGGAGGAGATGAGGGAGGGATGGGGAGATTGGGAGGGAATGATGAAGGTGGGTACGCTGGCATGCAAAGTACCTAACCTGTGATTGATATAAAAATAAATAAATGACTTAAAAAAGTTTTCTATTTATATAGGTAATAAAACTCAATGTCTAAATATAACTTTTCAAATGTTGTCATCTATAATTGATATGATCCAAAATTTTCATAATAAAATTTATATGCTTCACGTATCTGGTTTCAAGGGACTGAAAGTTAATAGTATCTGCTGCATTGTGAGATGATGGTTACCAACAAAGATCTGACAGGATATATTCTCAACAGTGTAGAAGTAAATAACCCTTGAGAACTTGTTAAAATCTTTCATGAAGACATCATTGATTGCAGCTCTTATGGCTTCCCTCGAGGAAATTATTCTCACTCAGGATTGGGATGACAAAGATATATTTTGAATGAAACTGAAAATTAGTTCTACTGTTTTTAAATCTATTCAATGATATAAAAATTGTATGTCAAGTCCTCTCTTAAAATTTGGTGAATCAGTTCAAGCTAATTTGTAATAATTAACAAATGCCTTCTGTCTTCCTAAAGTATAAAAAGAAAGGTGAAACAGCAATGATGGTAACTATATTTTGCTTTTAGATTAAATCAGAGTCAACCCTTTGTAGCATGTGCACCATCACCTTACTACTGAAATTGCTTCATGCCCATCTCCTCAGCTTCTGAGGACAAAAAAAGCAAGCGTGCTGCTTGTGTGCATCCCTTATGACTTCCTCAGCTTTACAAACTGTGAACACTAACCCCCGGGGGCTCAAATCAAATGGACTCTGAAAAATTGTTGTCACCCACATTTCCCAATTAGCCTGCCAAAAATATGTCTGTCACTGTTGAAACACACTCTCATTTCATATTGGTTACAGCCCAAACAAGATAAAACTCACACAAAAAAAGAAAATAAATTAATTTACCATATGCACTCTACCTTTGCCATCATAGACATTCCAACAAATAAAAACTGATAATAGCCCCATGTTTACTAGCTCCCAATTCATACTATTCTGCAAACAATGGAAAATTGCCCACTACTTGTGTATTCATTACAATCTCCAGAGCGAAGGAATTATAGAAAGAACACATCAAAATCTAACAGCCCAAAGAAAAAACATACAAACAAACAAAAAATTCAATAGTTTACTCCAACATACAAATCAACAATTACCATAGCCACCCTAAATATATTTAATATTTCAAAAATTTCAAAAATCCTCCAATCTCCTTCCACTGGCACACATCATAGTAATTCCTCCCCTCCTGATACACTGGCATGATACCTTAGATGAAATATCGACTAGACCCATATTTTCCCAAGAGGAATCTCCTGAAAGAACATACATGACCTGGTGGTTGCTGTACAGGCCTTGGGGATGGAGTTATGATTCAGCAGTTAAAAGCACACACTTCTTTTGCAGAGGACTGAGGTTGGTTCCAGCATTCACATTGTTGTAAGTGGCTATTAATATTTACATGACATATCTTCTGGTAAAGCGGTGGTTATTCCTAAACACCTGTATAACCAAATCACCACACAAAGACTGGGATTTATTTCATCAACCTACTTCACAGTGCTTGGTAATAGTTGTTCCATCCTAAACCTCCAGGCCCAGGTAGTTTCTACAATTCAGATTTCCCACATTATACATGCATTTAGTGATATATTAGGTCCAGTCCATCTCTCTACCTCCAAGACCTCTCCTCCTGCTTCTGCTCTCCCAGCTTCACTGCCTCTCCTCTTTCTCCCACTCTTTCCTGTCCTTCCCTCTTCTGCCTACTCCTTCATTATCATTGCTCAACATTGTGCTGGTTGTTTTATTTTGGCATGTTTACACAACATTGAGACAGGTGATGCTTAGAATAATAAGTATCACAATGCAATGTCCATATTGATACCAGAGAGTGGGGAAGAGAAATCATCATTTGAATGAACAAGGGTAAGGTATACACATTTCAAAAGAACATTATACCAACATGCCAAGTGCCTCACAGCCACCTGTAACTACAGCTAGAGGGATCTAATGCTTCAGTCCTCCATAAATACATGTTCTACAAACATACAGACAGAGATACACACAGAAGCAGAACATGAACAAACACACACACACAATTATACATAAAATAAAAGCTTAAAAAAATAACAGTGATTCTGGGTCCATAATAAAAATTTCAGTGTAAGAAAAACTCCGAACTACAAAGCTCACAGTGAGAGATACGTCTAATTGTAGTGGAGGGCCAGACACAAGTCCCAAGAATTTAGACTAACATCTTTAAAAAAGACACTTGCAAAAAAATTAAAAAATAACAGTAAAACAATCTAACACTGCCATAGAGAGATTATTCACCACAATAACTACAGCTGATTTCAGTGCAAAGGTCTTTCACTATAGGCTGACTAGTAAATATGCTCTGTGATAAAATATTTTACAGAACAATGAGGCAGGAACAGGTCACTTACGTATGATTTTGAGGTTTGCCCATGCTTGTTTGGTACATGCACCTGAGCAGAATACGATGGAAGCCAGAGAACATGGAAGATCTCACTGTAGAGGACAGGACACAGGGTGACAGGAAGACGCCCTCTCACTGGCTTACTTCTGTGTATTCTGGGTTCTGAAGTTTCTACAATCTCTCCAAGCAGCTTCAGCATCTGGAGAGGACGCATTTAAGGTATTTAAACCTACAGACTGTTTTCCACACTCAACCCATAGCATTCTGCTCTTGACCTTATAGGGTCATGTGCATTTTAAAACAACAGATGCATTAATTATTTTTATTTAAGGGATCACACACCCTTCTCTCAAACTCTTCTTTTATTTTGTTGTCTATGTTTGGACACCAAGTGGTATTGTGACTTTTAAGGGAGATGTGAATAAACATCTACTTACCCAGGAAACCTATGAACTCTACCAGAGTTCCACTTGGTGAACTAGTTTGAAGTGTCTTACAGGACTAAGAGTGAGGGATTCCTAGTGGATTGTGGATAAGGGGTTACTTACAGGAACAAAGATGTCTCAGAGACAACTGCACCTAAAAAGGCCACCTGAGCATGGATGACATCTTAGGAAAGCGGCAATTTCAAAGATCCCTGCAGGACCTGAAGGCAGTAGGACACATTAATTACAAGAGTCTTCTCAGGGCATCCTCAGCTGCTCAGAGAACTGCAGGATCCTCCTTCCTTCCTCTAGAAGAGAATGTTTTAGTTAGAAGGGACTTGCTTCAAAACAGCAGCTCCAAGCTGCAGGAACCAGGAGGTCATTACTTGACTGTAAAGTAGATTTCATGTCTCCAGACTGGGGACAGCCCTAGAAAAGAGGCTGTTTTATCTAGTTTCCTCAGGCCCCACAGAAGCCCATGTGATATCCTGTGGTAGGAAAAGTCTCAACAGTCAATAAAAAACTGACGCTCCTGTGATATCCTGGGCCCCTTAATTCATTGCTAGTGGACTATGTGTGCTCATGACGTGGTTTCATGTTTTTCTCCTCACCTTTTTTTAGTAGTCATATCTACCCCTTTTCTTTTTATGTGAATGCTGTGGTTGTTCTTCACTCTCAGCTAGCAAACTGAAATGAGTTGCTCCATTTCCTTCAGCTGCACATGTGACTGTACAGTGTTAATCCAAAGATGATCTGTGTTCAGGTCCTGTTTTTTGGCAAAGATATAGTTAGTGAAGTCAAATATCCAAACCGTTGTAATAACCTCAGGCTTCATTGATTTTCTCGTTATTCACAGCTATTTTCCACACATCCTTAGCATCTGTTTATCCCCCTCAGAAACAGAAGACAGAAAATAAAATGGTAAATGAGCTATCTTGAATGTGGACCCTTTATCAAGATGTATAAAGGGCTGAAAGAAACATGCAAAGTGAATATATAAATTAAAAATAATTTAAAACTTTATTAATTAGTTAGCTAACAGAATGCAATATAGACCATAATTAGACCGTGTACATTTTATTTAAAAAAAGATGTAGAGGGGAAGTAAAGAAGCATGCAGCATATTTCCGTGGAAAAGCAATCCTATTATCAGAAGTGAAGGGATGGAAAGAAGTTATAAGAGTTCAGCATTGGCTATTCTCTTTGTTTGGAGGTATGGGCCAGAAAGAATGTAGAATTTCTATGGCACTGTTAATTTACATCCTATCACACACACACACACACACACACAGAGAGAGAGAGAGAGAGAGAGAGAGAGAGAGAGAGATCATACACACAAACATACACACAGATACATGCACACACACACAGAAATCATGCACACAAACACATACACACACAGAGAGACAGACAGTCAGAGACAGAGACAGAGAGAGGCAGAGAAAGACAAACAGACAGACAGACACAGAGAGAACCAGAGACAGACATAGACAGAGAGACAAAGACATCGAAGCAGAGACAGAGAATACATATAGAGACAGAGAGATAGAGGGAGGAAAAGATAGCGAATTATAGTCAAAGCAAAGTAGATAATAAACGCACCAGTAACTTGCTCTCCTCCTGACTATTGTCAGTGTTCACCTATGTAAACTAGGAATCAGCCTGGCTGAGAATCCACTGATGAGACGCAGAGATGTCTTCTCTCAGGTGCAGAAGAGTGTGTAGAGAAAAATATGATCCTAAAAAATCCTGCAAGTATTGTGTGTCTTTCTGGAGCCTCCACCCAGTTTTTGTTTCTAAAAACCTTCTCTATCTCAGTGTGACAAATTCTCTTTCCTATTACGTCTACTGGTTTGATTGTGTCTTCTCATGTAGTGTCTCTTGTGTGGCATGACTGTCCGCACAGCTACCATAGAATGAAAGCCACTGAATAAAAAGGGAATATGCCAGAATTTGTGTTTCAAATTAAATTTAAATTAATTAAATGATGTTTATGTACATATGAAGAATGATGTAAGCAACAGAGAAAGTTTTCTCAGACTTCGACACACCTGAGGAAAACTTTTCTCATTGTACTGGTCCCACCTAACTCTGAAACACGTCAGCATTCTGGTGTCAGGTAGAGAAATCCGTGTTCTTCCTACAGTCACCAGGACTCCAGGGAAGTTTCAAAAAACTCTATACACCTCTATTGTCAGCATCAAGTCATACACTGTCATCCAGTATTAAGAATTTGTGATACACAGGTTGTGCATGCCTTTAATCCATCACATGGGAAGCAGAGGCAGGCTTTGTGAAGTTGAGGCCAGACTGATCTAGAGTGAATTCTAAGATATTTAGGGTCACACAGAGAAACCCAGTAGTTTAAAAACAAGAGGCTGGCCATTGGGATATATTTTTCTGATCTCAAATTCTAATACTATTTTGAGAGGAAGACAGATATGAGGGGAAATGGGAAGCATCTATAAGCTTCTTGTTGACAGTCACATTCTACATGTGTATGAAGGTTTTCCTCAGGATAGGACACAGGTATCTTTTCCCATATCATAGCTGTGTAATGAGGAAAACTAGACCATGAATCCAGGTGACTAAAGCAGTTACTGAACCTATACTGGAACTTATTGTCTCAGCAACATCGATGTGTGCTGAGACTCAGATTCTCTGATGCACATGTGCTGGAGGCTGCAGGTACAACCACAAACACCAGAAAAGTCTAAACTTTATAGGGCTTTGGGTTTAAAGGACCAAGGTCATTCATAAATAGAAATGGAAAGTGTGTTCACTGCAGGCAATAAAGAAAAAAGAAAAAGTTGGTCTAAGAGAAGATAAGAGACCTGTGGTTTTCCTACAAATTATTAACCATCTGTGATGCAGGTCTGGAGGAGCATGTGACAGATGCTTCATCCCAGTGCTGACACTCATCTCTAATAGAGAGAACAACTTCTTTTGACTTAGATTTTGTCAGCCTAAGCAAGTACGAAGCTGCAGATGAAAATGGCAGTGGTCTTTTCTAAAGCAAGAGTTCATGCATTCTGCTGCCTATATCAGTTGGCTCATTTTGCACATCCTCCACCCATCTGAATTCATCATTTTCATGGATTTCAGAAATTTGCCTAAAGGATCTCACATTTTAGATTTGACTTGCTCGTTTCTCAGTGATGTCTTTCTCTTCATATGCAGTTGGCCAAGATACCTTCATATTGGTTCTGTGGCACTGCATGAATTGACACAATCCCATGGAAACAAGTTTATGTCCTTCATTCATGTCTTCAACCTTTTTTACCTCATCAGTAAAAGAGAATATAATCGGTAGTCCCCTCATGTATTTTTGGAAAAACTCATTTACCTTCTCATATGCACATTTTAATGACTGACTATACTTACCATGCTGAAACTCACAGGAATGCTTATCTTGTCACTAATAATCCTGCTGAGCATACTAATAGGCCCATTTTCTATTTTCTCGATTTTTTCTTAATGAATATTCCTTCCCAATGTTTAAATTTGAATAAAACTTAATTCAGTTCCTTTGGGGAAAGTAATGGACTGGCTTATAACCAGACTTTATAGAAAAATCACTTAATCATTGTCCCTGATATTGCCCAGCCTCACCTTCATAGATCAGCTACATTGCTTTCCCCCATTTGCTTTAAGCTACTCATGAATACTGTTTTTTGCTGAACTTATTTATAAAATATGGCCTTAGACTCCTATCTTATGCATCTCCTGGCTTAGGATGCATGTTTATGATGAACATTGGTCACATCTGCAAGCACAGGAACTTATTCACACACTATCAGACCTTTGCTCTGGCAGAATCATGAGGAGTGATTTTCTTACATAGCAATGAATCCTATGAAATATATACCAAACTTTCAGGCAAGATGTGCCTGATGGTGCAATGGTGACATAGCTGTTATGTGAGTAACCAACTGCTCCCTGGTTAGATTTGAGGACATCCTACAGTCCTGATAATCAGGTCAAGAATCCACAATTGAGGAGCTCTTAGGCTGTAGGTAAAAAACACAATACTTTTTCTTATCTCTTTTGACATAATATCAAAATAGCTCCAAATATTGATGGTTACAAGCTGAAACAAAGGATAGTCCCAGACTTAGTATGCTAAATCTCTCTGTGAAGTTAAAGGAGGAGAATTTAGCAACCCCTAGCTGTACAACGTGTTCATAATAAAGAACAGTACAGGGTTCACTCAAAAACAAGGCTCTTGTACTACTTCTGGGAAGCTCAGGGAATGTTGCCAAAGAGGAGGCTAAACTGATGTAAGAGCTTAATATGGGGAGAAGGGCTGTGAAATACCACCCTATAAGCATGGTGGCATAAATATAAACTCAGAGCAATTCTGTCTACTGGCACTAGACCTATAAAGTTTGGGCCCACCAAACAGCGAGCTTTGGATAAAGAAGGGAGTTACATGGCCCTGCCACTTGCTGTGGAACTATTGGCAGATATCTGATTCTTAAAGATTAAAAATCAGTGTATCAATTTTTAAGCTACTTTGAGCCTATCAGGCTCTGATAGGTAATTCCAAACCCACAGTTTATATCATATATGATATATATTCATATTTTCTTTTATATCCCCTTAACAAAAATTAGGACAATGTAATACCACAACCAAAGGTTTTACAAAGTTCAAATAGTTCTGTCAGTGCAAAGATCAAATACCAGCTGTACTTAGGAAACAAATCTACTAAAATGTCCACAGGGATAGAAGTAATTTAAAATATTTCAGCATAGTAAATGCAGTATTTGAATTCACTAAGTTGTCACTAGTATGCATTGAATTGTAGAATGAGAAGTTAACCCCTCTACCCTATGAAGTACATAAGCCAGAGACAACCAGACCCTACTGTAATTAATACTCTGTTTCCTGGATATCAAGAAAAGTACCAAATAACCAACCAATCAACCCAACATACAAAACAGCAAACCCAGTGAATAATCCCATCGCTTAAAAAACAGGGACTGTCTCTGACATGAACTCAGTGGCTGGCTCTTTGATCACCTCCCCCTAAGAGGAGAGCATCCTTACCAGGCCACAGAGGAAGATAATGCAGCCAGTCTCGATAAGATCTGATAGACTAGGGTCAGATGGAAGGGGAGGAGGGGTCCACTATCAGAGGAATGGAGGAGGGGCATGGGAGGAGAAGAGAAAGGCAGGGTATGATTGGGAGGGGAAAAGGGAGAGGTGTTACTTCTGGGATACAAAGTGAATAAATTATAGGAAAGAAAGAGAGAGAGAAAGAAAAGAAAAGAGAAGAGAAGAGAAAAGAAAAGAAAAATGTAAACTTGTAAAACCACTTTGGAAATCAATCTGGCACTTCCTCAGACAACTAGAAATAGTGCTTCCTCAAGATCCAGCTATACCACTCCTAGGCATACATCCAAAAGAGGCCTAAGTACACAATAAGGACATTTGCTCAACCATGTTTGTAGCAGCTTTATTTGTAACAGCCAGAAGCTGGAAACAAACCAGATGCCCCTCAAATGAGGACTGCATATGGAAATTGTGGTACCTCTACACAATGGAATATTGCTTAGCAATAAAAAACAGAAGGATGTCATGAAATTTGCAGGTAAATGGTGGGAACTGCCATCCTGAGTGAGCTATCCCAGGAGCAGAAAGACACACAAGAAATTTAATCACTCATATAGACATATAGGAGAAACCTACTAAAATCTGTACATCTAAAGAAACTAATCAAGATGTAAGACTCTTGCTAAAATGTTCAGTCCCTATCCAGAAAGGCAAAGAAGATGAACATCAGAAGAAAAAGAAAACAGGGAACAAGTCAGGAACCTGCCACAGAGAGCCTCAGAAAGGCTCTGTCCTGCAGAATTTCAAAGCAGATGCTGAGACTTATGGCCAACCCTTAGGAAGAATGCAGGGAAACTTATGAAAGAAGGGGAAACAGTAAGATCTGAAGAGGACAGGAACTCTACAAGGAGAGGAACAGAACCAAAAAAAATATGAGCAAAGGGGTCTCTCCTGAGACTGATATTCCAACCAAGGACAATGCATGGAGATAACCTAGGACCCCTGCACACATGTAGCCCATGGCAGTTCAGTGTCCAAGTGGGTTCCATAGTGATGGGAACAGGGACTGTCTGGACATGAACCGATTGGCCTGCTCTTTAATCATCTCCCCTTGAGGTGGGAGCGGCCTTATCAGGCCACAGAGGAAGAAAACACAGCTATTTTTGATGAAACCTAATAGACTAGGATCAGAAGGAAGGAAAAGAAGACCTCCCCTATGAGTGGACTTGGGAAGGGACACGTGTGCAGAAGAGGGAGGAAGGGAGGGATTGGGACAGAAGGAGGGAGAGAACTACAGGGGTATATAAGCTGAATAAAGTGTTATTTATAAAGAATTTAATAAAAAATTAAAAAGTCACTTATATTTTAAAAATGAGAATGTCAAGTGAGATTTCTCCTTTAAAAAATATCCCTCAGTAGTCCTGAGAGACAGCTCAGTGGTTAAAGCATTTATCCTTCAATTGTGAGGATCTGGGTTCAAATTCCTATTACTCACATTGATGCTGGTTTATGCCTTTCCTGTAATCCCAGTACTTGGAAGTCTCTGAGGAAAGAGGTTTACCCAGAGTAGCTTACTAAGTAGGATCTTGTTTCAATTGCAACTAACAGAGAAGGAAAGACAGAGTTGTTAGCATAGCCAGAGGGTGAGAGAGAAAAAACAGGCTAGCTGTCAAGGATAGTCTTGTGAAGAGTATGACACAAAGCTGTGACACTCGTGCCAGAAGATCCAAGTACAGGAAACCACAGGTCTTTATGCCATCTTGATTAGCCTTCTTCAAGCACCAGTAACATTTCAGTCTACACACTACAGATGTGTTTCAGATGGAGAGCTGATTCAGGGGATTCTGCCTTTTGCCACAGACAAGCATCCCACAAGAAAAATGGAGGAAAGGTAAGATGCTTTTGAGACCCTTTCCCCAAAGTTGTTGTTTATTTTTCTTAGTCTGTAGCCATATAACTACACTTTGAGGTAGAAATTCCAAGAAGTCTTTAGTAATCTGGAAGACACAGGAGAAGCAAAGTCATTCTTTAGCTGTGTGGGAAGGAAGACCTGACTATGGAAGATTAGAATCTTATTAATCAAGGCACTGGCCACTTGTAATTTCTCCCCATTCTGCTTTCAGTTCAAGTACCCAAATGTTCCACTAGTGTGAGAATTCTGCCCCTTCCCTTGACTTGGCAAGCACATGGGTACAGGTAGCCTCTAAAAAATCACATATCTCCCAACAATAGACACCTGTGTCTTCTCTGGTGAAAGGTTTCCATTCCATTGTATTTCTTTCTCAGAAGGAAACAGTTGATGAAAAATGAGGGACTGAGAAGAACATAGTTAAGTATAATTTGTCAGTAGTGTACATATTTAGGGAAAGTAACAGCATGTTAAAACCAACTCCAACCAAGAAAAGTACATGGAACATGGAGCTTTGTGGACAGTAATGGACCAGCAGTCATCTGTACAAAGAGCTGGGTGTTACTGTGGATGTAGGTGTGCTTGTGCTGCCGAAGGCATACAAACACTTTTATTGATTAATTGATTTATTGATTATGTTATTTGATAATTTGATTACTGTATACAATATGCTCTGATTATTCTCCCCTCTCTTACCAACATCTCATCCCTTTAAATTTCCTCCTCCATCCATCCTAGACCCTTTCCCAGATTCCTCTCTTTTGTTTCTGTCTGTGATATATCAACAGTCAAGAGAAAAGTGCCTAATGTTTAACATGAGGAAGGGTGTAGCACTTGACTGGCAGTTGTTTGTTCTCAGGAGGCAGAACATATTTTTCCATGATCTCCCAGCATTATATATTTGCATAGAAATCTGCTGTTTTTCTTACAGGTTTTATTTTGCAAGTAAAGTGGCACATGCTGCTGCCTCCTTTAACATTCACATTATTTATGTGTCATCTACACCTGACACTTGTCACTAAAATTTAATGTGTATGGGTTCCTTTTTTGTATGTACGTTTGGAACACTTCTTCTGTAGGGATGTCCATATCCTACTGTAAATCAAGGAAAATCCATGTTTTATTTCATGGAATTAGTTGTCTGGGCCTTAGTTTGCATAGCAGACCAGTCCTTTGCACAAACAATTCATAGTTTTACCTTCTAAATTGACTCTCAGGCTTCTCATATTTTCTCCTTGTTTTGTCTGCTTGTTTTCACTCATAGCACAGGCTTTTCTGGAACTCACTCTGTAGCTCAGAATGTCATTGAACTCATGGAATGCTTTCTGTTCCAGCATCTACTCTTTCTGTTATTCCACAAGTAATTTATCATAGCTGGCAGAACAGTTTCTCTTACCCTCTTGTCGGAGAGCATCTCTGTCTTCAAGCCATGTAGGTTTTTCTGTGTCAAAATACCCTCTAGCCTTGTTACTTCTTCCTTTTTTTTTCTTTTTCTGTTTCCAAAAAGTAACTTACTCCTGAAGAGCATTCGAAATTCAATTCATCTCACAATCCTAGGCCGATTCTTCAATCTTAGTGTCCCCAATTAGCCTAATGCTGTGACCCTTTAACACAGTTCCTCATGTTGTGACACCCAAGCATAAAATTATTTTTCATTGCTTTGTTATGAGTGTAATTTTGCTACTGTTATGAATCAATGTAAACTTCCAAGATACAGTACATCATAGGTAGGACTTGACATCCCTTTCATGAATGCTATTCATGATTTTCACAGTTTTCCATTTGTTAGTATCCTGCACCTGTCAGGACTGAGAGCCACTGTTGGTCATGTTTCTGCCTTCCAAGTTCCTGCATCAGAGAAGAAGCAATGTTAGGACAGAATTAATATTGGGTTTAGAGCTCTTTTCTTTCTGACACAGTCTGAGACACTGGGTGTCTATACTGTGGCCATCAAGTACTCTCATATCAGCACAAGACATGGGTTTTAGGTAGCCCAAATGAACGCAAACTGGGTTTAAATTAAGGCTTCATAGATACTGTTTTTAAAAATTTACTCTGTCCCTATTATCCCACTTCTCCTCCTATGAACTAGGTCAGTCATTCACACACAGCAAGGATCAGACAGTTTAGCTAGTGCTCATTCATATCTTGTTATTCTTTCCAGGGACAGTAGTGGAGAGAGCCTAAGTGTGGATTCAAATATCTCAGATTGAGGGACTAACATCACAGCTTTGAATGGAAGCAACCACATTGGAATTTCATTATCTGAGATCATATATTGTACCATGATTTTTCTTTCCCTCATCTTTTCCCTATTTGGGCTGGTTGAAAATGCCATAGTGCTATGGCTCCTGGGTTTCCACATGCACAAGAATGTCTTTTCTCTTTACATCCTCAACCTGGCTGGTGCTGACTTGATCTTCATGTGTTTTCAAATTGTATGTTGCCTTCAGATTATTTTGAAATTCTTCTACCCCAGCCTCATCAATTTAGTTCTGTTTCTTTGTAGGGTTAAACTTTGCTTATCTTTGTTGCCTGAGCATTCTCAGTGCCCTTAGCATTGAATGCTGCCTGTCTGTCCTATGGCCCATCTGTTATTGCTGCCAACACCCAAGGCACACATCAGCTGTCATCTGTACCTTGCTTTGGGTGTTGTCCCTGCTATTGAGCCTTCTAGAAGGAAAGGAATGTGGTCTCCTATTTGATATACTTGGTCCTGGTTGGTGTCAGGTACTTGATTTCATCACTACTGCATGGTTAATTGCTTTGCTTGTGGTTTTCTTGGGGTCTAGTCTGACCTTAGTGGTTACAGTATTGGGGGCTCACACAGGATTCCTATGATTAGGCTATATGTGGCCATTGTGTCCACAGTGCTGTTCTTTCTACTCTTTGAAATGCCGTATGGGATCTCAGATCTGACGTTTCCTTTTAGCCTGGCTTGAAACTTGTAATAATGGTGAGCCTTGTACTTTTTTTGCAGTGACAATATTTTTGTCCTGTGTCCTCATTGGCTTTATTAGGTACTGCATGCACCAGTGCAAGACCTTCAAGCTGCTTCTGCAGAGGGCCATGCAGGACACTCCTGAGGAGGAAGAAGGTGGAGAGAGGTGTCCTTCAGGAATATCTAGAGAAATGACAACGGTCTGATAGGGACTGAGGGCTGCTTTGTTGAGGCAGAGATAGCTTTGAAAAACAGCTTTGTCCTTATCAGTTTGTGGCATTTTCAAAATCCTGTTTAGTTGATGACCCAGCCCTTATTCAGTTTGGAAAATAATAATTCTTGCAGAGGTTGCTTGATACTGGACCTGTTACACTGACTGCAGCATTTCTGGGGGCTGACTTGCTCAGGGCTTCACCATCGACTTTTGATGGGACTCCTTGTAGATGGTTTTTTTTTTTGGTCACTTGACAGTGGTTAAATCCATGTTATATTTTGCAAAAAACCAATTATTTTTAAAAACAAACTTTTTCTCAATATTTGAAGGTTTAAACAAATGCATTTTATATTCTCAGCCCTTATTAATTTCTGTAGACTTTAAAGAATTTATGGAGTAATAGTCTTTCTTATACAAATTGCTTTGTAAGCAAAGAAACATTCAGAAGAGAATTCTGTTAAATCTCTATTTGCCTGGTGTAGTTCTCACCTTCAACTTCACTTGTCTTCCATTTTCACATTAAAAGGGTGGTCAGGCTTCATAATGAAATACATCAACGTGCATAGGCACCTGAGGGTGGAGGCAGACTGACCTCTGTGGTTCCATCCAGAATTCCTTGTTTACAATTTTATACTCAAGTCTTCTTTTTTCTCTCTAGTCTCTGTCACGATTCTCCATCTCTTGACTGTCAATCCCTTATGATAAGTTTCTAATGAGATCCTCTAGATGAGGCTCCCTGAACTCAAACTTGTTTCCAATGCACACCATTCCCAGAATCTCACAGAATTTATTTGAATTATGCATATTTTAGTAACAGTTTTATAAAATAGTGTTTCACCTTTAAAGCTGTAGCATATGATCGTTTCAATTGCAGTACAATTAAAAGAATACAGTATAAACAGATTAAAGGAAACAAATCAATAATATTTATTTTCTAAAGGTAATGTGGCTACATGACTTAGAACCAAATCAAGGCACAAACACTCTCTAACATCTTTTAATTTGCATTTTCAGTGTAGTCAAAGCGTGCTACTTCAGAGGGAACTATGTTGTCCATATTTTTGTTTGTAACTAAATTTAAGAGTGAAAATTGAAAGTGTATAACATTATGCTTAATGCACATTTGATAAATGTTTCTTGTAGTTGAACAAACTAACCTATAAATCATTCACTGTTCTGCTTGTGGCAAAAACTCTTGTGTGCAATGTACTGCTATTACAAAGGGATCTCACACTGTATATTACTCTTGTGATTTGAATGAGAATGGCTGCCATAGGGTCATATATTTGAATGCTTACCCATAATTGGTGAAATTGTTTGAGCAGGTTTAGGAGGTGAGGCCTTGTGGCTTTGGGGACATGTGGCACTACTGCTCCAGTGCCTGCCTGCTTGCTGCCACACTTCCTGTATAGTGATCATGGTCTCTAACTCTCTGGGACTGTGATCTTCCCAATTAAATGCTTTCTTTTATACATTGGTTTCCTCATGGTTTCTCATCACAGCAACAGAAATGTGACTGAAGCAGAAGCTGGTACCAGTGAGGGCGCTGTTTCTGCAACAGGCCTGACCGTGCTCTTTTCTGGCAATGTGGAAGACTAAAAGACTTTGGTCTAGGGAAGACTACAAGACTTTGGTCTAGGAAAGACTACAAGACTTTGGTCTAGGGAAGCAGTTGAATGTTGGAAGTTGGGCTGAACAGGCCATTGTAGTGGGGACTTGGGTGACAGTAATGATGAGGGCCCTATAGACTGTGCACACCCAGCTCAAAAGTTTTCAGAGGAGAATGATAAAAGCAACTGGCCTAGGGAACTGGTATTTTGCAAAGAATGTGGTTGTGTTTTGCCCTTGTCGTAAGAATATGCCTGAGGCTAAACTAAAAAGTTTCTGACTAATTTTGGTGGCCAAAAAATGTTAGGTTTACAACAAAAAAGAATAAGCAGGGCAAAAAAAAAATCAAAATGTACAATTGAAGAGAAAGAGATGACCAGGAAACTTAGCTTTGGAGCTAAGTCTTGTTCTCAAAAGGAGGATGTGAAATGGAATAAAGGGTGTGCATCTTCAAAGCAAGACCTTACCCAGCTAAACTTCCAATTTGCAAAAAGGAATGCATAAAGACTCTCCTAAAACAAATGAAAATTTTCTTGGCAAATGAAAGCAATAAGTCAGAGCTTATGCAAATGTTATTAAAAGAAGAAGTCAGGTTCTGTACTGAGCAGATAGCAGAACTTAGAAGCACAGCAATGCATGCACATTGCTCTCTGGATTGGTGCCAGCACCCCCTCCTGCACTTATGTAGCACCCTTCTAGGCATCTACACACTCTACACCCTGTCCCTCAAGACACACTTCCATGAACACAGCTGTGCTAGCACACATGCACCTGCTTCCTTTCTTAGTTACGGCTGAAATATCGGCATCCATCCTGGAACAGGTGGACCTCTCTCATCTTCCTGAATAATATTCCAGACACCAAATATATATACACCCAGTCTAAAGTACAGATTCTAGGAACAAACAGCCTGTGTTACATATAAGCAGAAGGCTAGAGGTCAGCATAAGAACACATCCAACAAAAATCAGGACATCATGGCTTCAATAGCAACCCCCAAAATAAATGGATATGCTAATTCATTGAAAACACAGGAATATTATCTTAAATCTATGCTTATCCAGTTAGTAGAGGTACACAAAGAGGAAATGAATAAAATTCTCAAAGAAATAACCACACAAATAGAGGCAAATAAAGAGGAAATGAACAAAGCTCTCAAAGAAATACAGGTAAATATAGCCACACAAATAGAGGCACATAATGAGAAAATGAATAAAGATGGAAAGGCCATCATGGAAAAACAGGAATCCACATTCAAACAGCTGAAGGAAATGGTGCAAGACATGAAAATAAAATCAATAAAGAAAACAGCACCAGAGAAAACCCTGGAACTGGAGAACGTAGAGAAAAGATCAGGAACCACAAAGGTAAGCATCATCAACAGAATACAAGAGATGGGAGAGAGAATTTCAGGTGCTGAACATACAATGGCAGGAATTGATAGACCTCTCAATGCAAAAGTAAAATCGGGAAAGTCCCAAACACAAAACATCCAAGAAACAAAAGACACAGTGAAAAGATGAAAATGAAGAATAACAGAAATAGGCAAAAAGGAGATTCCAGGCTCCAAGATCCAGAAAATATTTTCAAGAAAATCATAAAAGAAAAATTTCCCAACTTAAATAAAGAGATGTCCATTAACATACAAGAGGCCTACAGAACACCAAGTAGACTAGAACAGAAAAGAAACTCATCACATAATAATCAAAACACTAAATCTACAAAACAAAGAAAAGTTATTAAAACCAATAAGGAAAAAATGCCAAGTAACATATAAAGGTAGACCTAAAAGAGTCACAGCAGACTTCTCAACAGAAACCATGAAAACCAGAAGGACCTGAGCAGATGTCATGTAGACTCTAAGAGACCACAGATGCCAACCCAGACTACTATACCCAGCAAAGGTTTCAATCAACTTAGACAGAGAAAACAAACTATTCCATGACAAAACTAAACTTAAGCAATATCTACACAGCAACCCAGCCCTACAGAAGATACTAGAACGGAAAACTCCAATCCAAAAAAATAAACTACACCCAAGAAAACACAGGATATAGATAACTTCACAACAAAAAATACAGAGAAAACAGGCATTGAAAGACAGTAATACCACCAACTCCACAATCAAAGGAACTAACATTCATTGGTCACTATTATCTATCAACATCAACAGACTCAACTCTCCAATAAAAAGACACAGACTAACGGAATGGTTACAGAAACAGGATCCAACATTCTGCTGCATCCAAGAAACACACCCCTGCAACAAAGGAAAATACTACCTCAGAGTAAAGGGCTGGAATATATTTTTCAAGCAAACAGATCCAGAAAACAGGCTGGAGCAGCTATTCTAATATCTGAAAAAAAATAGTAATAGATTTTCAACCAAAATTAATCAAAAAAGATGAGGAGAGGCACTTCTTTCTCATCAATGGGAAAATCCACCAGGATGACACCACAGTCCTATGCCCCAAATAAAAGAGTACCTGCACATGAAAATGAAACATTATTAAAGCTGAAATCACACATTGATCCTGACACCTTAATAGTGGGAGACTTCAACACTCCACTCTCACCAAGGGACAGATCATCTAGACAGAAACTAAATAGAGAAATAATGGCTCTTAAAAAGGTCCTAAATTAAATGGACCTAATAGATGTATACAGAACTTTTCACCCAAACTCAAAAGAGTATACCTTCTTTCCAGCACCTTATAGAATCTTCTCAAAAATTGACCATATACTTGGGCACAAAGATATGAGAAGATCAAAATAATTCCTTTTATCCTATCACATCACCATGGTCTAAAACTAGAAATAATATGGAAACTAAATTATTCTCAACTCAATTATAGCTTGGTCAGGGAAGAAATGAAAAAAGAAATAAAAGACTTCCAAAAATTCAATGACAATGAAGACACAACTTACCCAAACTTATGGGACACAATGAAAGCAGTGCTAAGAGGAAAGTTCCTAGCACCAAATGCCATCAGAAAAAAGTGTGAGACATTTGATACAAGCAACTTTATGGCACATCTAAAAGCCGTGGGAGGGGAGGGGAAAGAGAAGCAGGCACATACAAGAGAAGTAGATGATTGGACATAATCCAAACTTAGAGATGAAATCAGTGAATTGGAAACAAAGAAAACAATTCAAAGAATCAATGAGACCAAGAGATGGTTGTTTGAGAAAAGCAACAACATAGACAAACCCTTAGCCAAACTAAGTAAAAGGCAGAGAGAACCTATCCAAATCAGTTAAATCAGAAACAAAAAGGGGGTTATAATGACAGATACTGAGGAAATCCAAACAATCATTAGGTCTTACTACAAAGCCTATATGCCACAAAATTTGAAAATCTAAATGAAATGGACAATTTTCTTCAAAGATTCCATTTACTAAAATTAAATCAATATAGGTAAATAGATTAAATAGTTCTATATTTCCCAAGGAAATAGATTAAATAGTTGTATACCTCCCAAGGAAATAGAAGCAGTCCTCAAAAGTCTCCCTTCCAGAAAAAGCCAGTGCCAGATGCAGAATTCTACATGACCTTCACTGAAGAGTTAACCCCAATTCTCTTCAAAGTATTCCACAAAATAGAAACAGAAGGAACATTACCAAAGTCATTCTATAAAGCCACAGTCACCTTGATACCTAAACCACACAAAGACCCAACAAAAAAGGAAAACTTCAGACCTATCTCTCTTAAGATCATTGATGCAAAAAAAAAAAAACAACCCAATAAAATACTTGCAAACCAAATCCAAGAACACATCAAATATATCATCCACCATGACCAAGTAGGCTTCATCCCAGGTATGCAGGGGTGGTACAATATATGGAAATACATCAATGTAGTCCACCATATAAACAAACTGAAGGAGAAAAACCACATGATCCTCTCCTTAGATGTTGAAAAAACTTTTTATAAAATGTAACTCCTATTCATGTTTAAAGTCTTGGAGAGATCAGAGATACAAGGCACATATCAAAACACAGCAAAGACAACATACAGCAATCCTATAGCCAATATCAAACTAATTGGAGATTACATAAATCGATCCCACCGTAATCATGAACAAGGCAAGGCTGCCCACTCTCTCCATATATCTCCAAGATAATATTTGAAATCCTAGATAGAGCAATAAGGCAACTAAAGGAGACGAAGGGGATACGAATAGGAAAGGAAGAAGTCAAAGTATCACTATTTGCAGATGATATGATAGTATAAATGACTGACCCCAAAAATTCAACCAGAAAACTCCTCCAGCTGATAAACACCTTCAACAAAGTGTCTAGATTTAAAATTAACTCAAAAATCAGTAACCCTCCTGTATAAGAAAAGACAAAAGTGCTGGGAAAGAAATTTGGGAAATTACACCCTTCACAATAGCCACTAAAAACATGAAATACCTTCCTGTAACTCTAACCACACAAGTGAAAGACCCGTGTGAAAAAAAAAAAAAACTTCGAGTCTCTGAAGAAAGAAATTAAAGAATGTATTAGAAGATCAAAGGAGCTCCCATGCTCATAGATCAGTAAGATTAACATAGTGAAAATGGCCATCCTGCCAAAAGTAATCTACAGGCTCAGTGCAATTCCCATTAAATTACCAACACAATTCCTTTTCACTTTAATTTTTATTAATTACACTTTATTCATTTGCATTCCTCCATAAAGCCCTCCATTTTCCTTCCCAATCCCACTTTCCCTCCTCCTTGTCCACACAGGCCCCTCCCCAAGTCCAGTGGTAGGGGAGGTCTTCCTTTTCTTGCTTGTGATTCTAGTCTATCAGCTCTCATCAGAAGAGGTTGCATTGTCTTCTTCTGTGGCCTGGTGAGGCTGCTCTCCCATCTGGGTGAGGTGATCAAAGAACAGGCCAATCAGTTCATGTCAAATGCTGTCCCAGTTCCCATTCCTATGGAACCCACTTGGACACCGAACTGCCATGGGCTACATGTGTGCAAGGGTTCTAGGTTTTCTCCATGCATGGTACTTGGTCGGATTATAAGTCTCAGGAAAGACCCCTGTGCTCAGATTTTTTGGTTCTGTTACTCTCCTTGTGGAGATCCTGTCCTCTCTCTGTCTTACTATTTCCCACATCTTTCCTAAAATTCCATGCACTCTGCCCAACAGTTGGCCATAAATCTCAGCATCTGCTTTGATATTCTGCAGGGCAGAGCCTTTCACAGACCCTCGGTGACAGGGTCCTAAGTTGTTTCCTGTTTTCTTCTTCAGATGTCCATCTGCTTTGCCTTTCTGGCTGGAGATTGAGCATTTTAGCCAGAGTCTTCCCTCTTGATTAGTTTCTTTAGGTGTGCAGATTTTAGTAGGTTTATCCTATATTATATGTCTATATGAGTGAGTAGATCCCATGTATGTCTTTTTGCTTCTGGGATAGCTCACTTGGGATGATCCTTTCCAGTTCCCACCATTTACCTGCAAATTTCATGATATCCTTGTTTTTTATTGCCAAATAATATTCCATTGTGTAGATAAACCACAATTTCTGTATCCATTCCTCAGTTGAGGAGCATCTGGGTTGATTCCAGCTTCTGGCTGCTACAAACATGGTTGAGCAAATGTCCTTGTTGTATACTTGAGCCTCTTTTGGATATATGCCTAGGAGTGGTATAGCTGGATCTTGAGGAAGTGCTATTCCTAGTTGTCTGAGGAAGCACCAGATTGATTTCCAGAGTGGTTGTACAAATTTACATTTCCACCAGCAGTTGAGGAGGGTTCCCCTTTCTCCATATCCTCTCCAGCATATGTTGTCACTTGAGTTTTTGATCTTGGCCATTCTGATGGGTGTAAGGTGAAATCTCAGGGTCATTTTGATTTGCATTTGCCCGATGGCTAATAACAGTGAGCATTTCTTTAAGTGTTTCTCTGCCATTCAACATTCCTCTATCGAGAGTTCTCTGTTTAGCTCTGTTCCCTATTTTTTAATTGGATTAATTGATTTGTTGCTGTTTAACTTTTTGAGTTCTTTATGTATACTGGATATTAATCCTCTGTCAGATAAAGGGTTGGTAAAGATTCTTTCCCAATCTGTAGGCAGTCGTTTTGTTTTGATGACAGTGTCCTTTGCTTTACAGAAGCATTTCTGTTTCATGAGGTCCCATTTACTGATTGTTGCTCTTAGAGCCTGTGCTGTTGGTGTTCTGTTCGGGAAGTTGTCTATTGTACCAATGAGTTCAACGGTCTTCATCATTTTTTCTTCTAACCGATTTAATGTGTCTGGTTTTTTTGAGGTCTTTGATCCACTTGAACTTTAGTTTTGTGCAGGGTGATAAGTACAGATCTATTTGCATTTTTCTACATGTAGACAACCATTTATACCAGGACCATTTGTTGAAGATGCTATCTTTTTTCCATTGTACGTGTTTGGCATCTTTGTCAAAAATCAGGTGTCCATAAGTCTGTGGGTTTTTTTTCTCGGTCTTCTATTCGGTTCCATTGATCCACCCTTCTGTTTCTATGCCAGTACCATGAAATTTTTAATACTGTTGCTCTATATTACAGCTTGAGATCATGGATGGAGATGCCTTTAGATCTTTTATTGTAGAGAATTGTTTCAGCAATTCTGGGTTTCTTGTTATTCCATATGAAGTTGAGAATTTTTCTTTCAAGGTCTGTAAAGAATTGTGTTGGTAATTTGATGAGAATTGCATTGAATCTCTAGATTGCTTTTGATAAGATGGCCATTTTTACTATGTTAATCCTACCAAGCCATGAGCATGGGAGATCTTTCCATCTTCTGATATCTTCTTTTAATTCTTTCTTCAGAAACTTGAAATTTTTTCACACAATTCTTTACAGACCTTGAAAGAAAAATTCTCAATTTCATAAAGAAAAACAAAACACCTATAATTGCCAAAAAATCATGTAGAACAAAAGATTGTCTGGACATATCTCCATTCCTGATCTCAAGCTGTACAACAGAGCAATAGTAATAAAAATTGTATGGTACTGGCATAGAAAAAAAATGGTGGATCAGATGAATGGTGAAACACAGATGCCACAACCACACAATGGAAAAAAGACAGCATCTTCAACAATGGTCCTGGTCTAACTGGAAGTCTCCATGTAGGAAAATGCAAATAGATCTGTACTTATCACCCTGCACAAATCTCAAGTCCAAGGGGATCAAAGACCTCAACATGAAACTAAACACATGACCAAACTCATGAGATGAACTTAGTGTCTGTCTCTTTGATCACTTCCCCCTGAGGGGGGAGCAGCCTTACCAGGCCACATAGGAAGACAATGTAGCCAGTCCTGACAAGACCTGATAAAGTAGGGTCACATAAAAGGGAAAGACTTCCCCTATCACTGCACTTGCAAATGGGCATGGGAAAAGATAAAGGAGGATAGAATGGGATTGAGATGGAATGAGGGAGAGGGCTAAAGCTGGGATACAAAGTGAATAAACTGTAATTAATATTTTAAAAACCACGAACACACTAAATCTGTTAGAAGATACAGTGGGGAAGAGCCTTGAACTCATTGGCACAGGAGACTGAACAAAAACACCAATAGCATAAGCTCTAAGATCAACAATCAATAAATGGGACCTAGTGAAACTGAAAAGCTTCTGTAAAGCAAAGGACACTCTCATCAGAAAAAAATGACAGCTTACAGATTGGGAAAGGATCTTCACCAATCCTATATCTGACATAGGGCTAATGTCCAGAATATATAAAGCACTCAAGAAATTAAACAGCAAAAAATCAAGTTATCCATTTTAAAAATGGGTACAGAGCTAAACAAAGAATTCTTTATAGAAGAATATCAAATGGCAGAAATATCAATGTCTTTAGTGATCAGAGAAATGAAAATCAAAGAGATTCATCTTACACACATCAGAACAGGTAAGATCAAAATCTCAAAAACAACACATGCTGGAGAGATTGTAGTGAAAGAGGAACCCTCCTCTATTGCTGGTGAAAATGTAAACTTGTACAACCACTTGGAAATCAATCTGGAAATTTCTCATAACCTTACAAATAATTCTAACTCAAGAACCTGCTATACCACACCTAGGCATATATCCAAAAGATGCTCAAGTACACAACAAGGACATTTGCTCAGCCATGTTCGCAACAGCTTTATTCATAATAGCCAGAATCGGGAAACAACCTAGATGCCCCTCAACTGAGGAATGGATACATAAATTGTGGTACATTATGCAATGGAATACTACACAGATATTAGAAATAAAAAAAAATCATGAAATTTGCAAGCAACTGATGGGATCTAGAAAAGATCATCCTGAGTGAGCTATCCCAGAAGTAGATTGCATAACTGGAAGGTCCTGTCATAGTGCTGGCATTGCTCTGGTGAGTCCCACAAGGAACAAGGGGTCTAGGCCTCCTGCCTAATCACTTGTGGTCCCTGGTAGGGAGATTGTTAGTATCTCTGACATCTCACAGTGAGAGAGAGAGTGGGAGTGAGCAGGTGGTATTTCCTGACAAGCAGGTAAAGAGTCTGGCTGTTTGGAATGTACTCCAATAGATTTTGATAAAAGCAAAATGGCATTCTTTATAATCTCTTTTTCTGTAATCGCATGTAGAAGAGTTTTGATGCTCTAAATCATCTTGTATCTTCTCACTTCCTGCAACTGCTCATAGCAATCACTATTTTCTGTCACTATACATTTATGCCTGACAGTACTTCATTTTATTGCTTTGATCCACCACATGGGTCTATTAGACTTTGATCAGAATGTTCTGAAGAGAGCAATCAGCTTGTTCAACCTTGCCTGAGGACTGGGGATGATAAAGATATGGAAATGCAATGGAATGTAAAGGGCTTTGGCTAAGATTTAGGAGATTTGAAAGATAAACTCAGGGCTATTGTTTGATTGAAGGAAGGGTGGAACTCGAAAATGGGGGATGATTTCTCTGAAAAGGAGGTAAGAAACTGACTGTGTAGTGGAGAATGCCTCACCCATGAGAGAAAGCCCAGGCCCATCACTTCTCAGATGGCCAACAACTTGAGGGTGAGATAGGCCATGGGCCTAGGGAAAAACCAAATACTGCTGTTCTATAAAAGAATGTACTAAAAACAAACAAACAAACAAAATGCTAATGATATTCCAACAAACTAATAGATCAGTGCCCTGCTCAGGGATCATCAGTGAAGCTTCCTTCTGCAGTGGATGAGAACAAATACAGAGATCCACATGCAACAATGTGCAGAGAGTGAGAGAACTTGGAACAACCAGTCCTCAATAGGATGTCTCCAACAAATCCCTCTGGGAATTCTGCAGAAGAAGAGGCAGAAAGATTGTAAGAGTCAGAGGTAATGGAGGACACTGAGTTGGTTTTCTAGGTACAACAGGATTGATGTAGTTATCAACTCACTGTGGCAACCTGAACAGGGCCTACATATGTCTGCAACAGATGAGGTCCTAGAACTGACAGAAGTAGACAAAAACCATCATCCTTAACCGAGAAGCTATCTCCAATTGATCAACTGTAGCAAATGAAACATTACTTTTCTCCAATGAAGTATCACTGCGTAAACCAAACCATACCTAAGTGCAGACCTCATGCCCAGCAGTACATGGCCAACAAAAACAAACTTAATGGTATTTGCAGGTCGTTTTGTCTCGTGATGTCGTAAGCTTTTTCAGGGATCCTCCTCCTCCTCTTTATCCTCCTCGTCCTCTTCCTACTCCTCCTCTTCCTTCTTTTGTTCATCTTACCCTTTTTGTTCCTGTTCTTGTTCTTCTTTATTTTTGTCTTCTTCTTTACCTTACAGGTCTTTGGCTTATAAATTACAATGTCAGGTTTAGAGTTTAGTAGCAGATTTTTGAGAAAGAATGTGTGTTTCTCAGTATCTAGTGTCTATTTTTGTTTCATGTGCTTTTTGTTTAGCTCATATTTTTTAGTATTTGTTTGTCTTTTCATATATTTACTTCTTTTTATTGTATTTTCTTCTAGATGTCTATTTATGTTCTAATGAAAGAAAGAAAAAAAGAGCATGGATTTTGATTGGATTCAGGGATTCAGGGAGTGTGTAGGAGGAATTGGGGTAGGAGAAACCATAGTTAGAATATTTCTATGAAAAAACAATTATCAATTAAAATGTTGTAGTCATCATAGAAATGTCATTGTCCTGTTTTTCTGGTGGCAATTACTATTCATACTTCACATCTTGTGCCTTTTCACTGTCTCTCCAGACAATCTGCATAGAAAGCTTTCATCCTCAGAGAAAATGCCCCATCTTCTAGAAGAAACAAAGAGAAGGCCCATTTTATGTTAGGTTTGGCCCTTTCAGTTACTGCAGTCCACTTAGCACTCTTCTGTTAGACATACCCATGTTCCAGTTCCCTCACCAAAGCAGCACTCAGAGCTCACCTTCTCTTCTTCCTACTTCCTCTGCTGAGCAATCTTCTCGGACTCACCCCCACCCCCAGGCTCCACAGCTAAGTGTTTCCTGCTGCTCAACAAAGCTGTGCATGGTCTTTATCTCAATTAGCATCAGCAGTTATTTGTGCATTCATGAATAATTCTGAATATACTCAGGGCTCTCCACCAAAGAGATTTAGGAATATTGAGAATTTCTTTATCACTTGTCTGTGCCTATTCTAATGCCTTCTGTTGTGTTTGCATTTTAATTTTCTACATTACACAAATAACCCAAGTCTATAATATGCATGCATTCATTCCTTTAAAAGAGAGTCCAGAGGGTCTAATACAAACTCAACATGAAGTCGTAAAATTGTTACTAACCTCAATTTCTGAAGCTCTGTGAGATGACTCTATGTTTTTTGTTTTTTTAAAGTATAGAATTCTACTAACTTCAAAAAGAGAAAATGTAGACCCACAGCCAAACGTTGATTGAGCACAGGGAGTTTTGTGGAAGAGTTGAGGGAAGGATAGAAGGACTCAGGGGGGACAGGAACTCCACGAGAAGACCAACAGCCCCAACTAACCAGGGCCCAGGTGAGGTGGGCTGAGGAGACTGGACCAACCAATGACCATAACTAAACTAGACCTAGAACCCCTCCACAGATGTAGCTGATGGGAAGCTCAGTCCTAATAAGAGGAATGGAGGCCAGCTCCAACATGTACTCTGCTTCCTTCTCTTTAAAAAATTTTTATTTTTTTAATATTAGTTACAGTTTATTAACTTTGTACCCCAGTTGTATTCTGCTTCCTTATTCCCTCCCAATCCTATCCTCCCTCATCTCCTTCCTGCCCGTTTCCAAGTCCACTGAGGTGAGAGCCTCTTTCTCTTTCATCTGATCCTGGTTTATCAGGTATGTTCAGGACTGGCTGAAAAGTCCTCCTTTGTGACCTGGCAGGGCTCCTCCACCCTTGTGGTTTGAGGGGGAGGTCAAAGAGCCCCCCTTTGAGTTCATGTCAGAAATAGTCCCTGTTCACCTTAATAGGGTACCCACTTGGATACTGAGCTATCATGGGCTATATCTGAGCAAAGGATCTATGTTATATCCACAGTCCTTGGTTGGAGATACAGTCTCATAAAAGACTCCTGTGCCCAGATAGATTTGGTCCTTGTGGAGCTCCTGTCCTCTCCAGGTCATACTCCTCCTTCTTTCTTATGATTCCCTACACTCTGCTGAAGGTTTGGTTATGAGTCTTAGTATCTACTTTGATACACTGCTGAGTAGAGTCTTTCAGAGGCCCTTTGTGGTAGGCTCCTGTTCTGGTTACTTGTTTTCTCCTTCATCCAATGTCCATCCCATTATTTTTATACTTAAAACTCAATCAGAATTCAGGGCAAGTGCCTTTGCACACTGAGCCAACTCCCAGACCCAGAAAATTTTTCCTAATCAGGACAAATTTCCTGTCCAAAATATTGAATCAGAATTAATTAGTGCTACTAATTAATCACACTGATCACATAATTATGTGAACCAAAGTACAAATAAAGAAAATGCGGTTTGTATACACAATAGAAATTTCATAGCCATAAATAAACAATTAAGGCACTGCATTTGAAAGGAAATGGATGCAATTGGAGCACACCATATTAAGAACCAGTTTAGAAAGACAAATATTGCATTTTCTCTCATTTATGATTCTTAGTGCTTCCTGCTTTTAAATCACTTTCCCCTGGTGGTTCTACCTTGCCAGACCATAGGGAAAGAGGATTAGCTCAATCCTAATGTGACTTGATACGTTGGGGTGGGTGGGTAGCGGAGACTCCTCTTCTCTGAGGAGCAGGGGAGGTGGAACAGGAAAGGATGGTAGGACTGTGAGGAAAGAAGGGAGAGGGCTATACAGGATGTAAAAGTATAAAACAGAAAATGTGGATAGTTCTTTTTCTTTCTCTTCATTTATTACCTTCAAAAAGATTTCAAACACAATGCTGAATAAAGGATGAGTTTTCTTATTCTTGATTTTACATGGTGATGTTATTGTTCCACATTTGGAAGATTCTGGCTATTTGTCATATATGGCTTTTGCCATATTAGGGTATCATATTTCCATTCCAAGTTTCTTCAGAGTTTTCATAAATTTTGTCAATGTCATCATTTGAAATTATAAAGTTTCTTCATTTTATTTATGTTATACTTATTAATTTTTTTGAATGTTGAAGAATCATTGCATTTTTCAAAAAACAATTTATCTTCTGTATATACTTTTATCTATTTATAAATTATCATTGCTGTTGTTATTTATGTTTTAGTTTCAAATGTGTAAGTAATTCATTGTGATTATATTCACCCTCTACTACTCTCTGTCATTCCTCTTCCCCTATTCCTGTTGATCTCTTTCTTCAGTCAATCTCTTTTTATTTTCTTTTTAAAGATTTATTTTATTATGCATACAATGTTCTGCCAGCATGTACACCTGAATGCCAGGAGACAGCGCCAGATCTCATTATAGATGATTGTGTGCACAATATGGTTCCTGGGAATTGAACTCAGGACCTCTGGAGGAACACACAGTCCTCTTAAGCTCTGAGCCATCTCTCCAGCCCAGTCTCTCACTTACATTGGAGTCTTTTAAAAAATATTTTATTCATAGTGAATTTCACAACATGCACCCCAATCCAACTCATCTTCCCATTCCTCCATATCAGCTCTTTGCCCTTGCAACCTCCTCAAAAAATAAAAGATAAAAAGTAGCAAAATAAAAAATAATAATGATTACAAAAATCATTCTACCATGAAAGCTGCAGTGTATCATGGTGTATCCCACAGTATACCCTTTGTACAAACAGCTTTACTTGAAAATGTTCATTGCAATGAGTCATTGGTATGATTGTAGGCCTCTGGCTTCTGCTACATTATCAATCCTGTGTCATCACCTGGAATCCTTTTAGGTATCCTTTTGTGGCCTTGTATCATGGAGATCCTTCAGCTTTTGTTCTGCAGGACCTGGCCCTTTATGTGCTCCAGCAGTTCATAGGTGAGATAGATGTTTGGGTAGGCCAACTCAAAGCCATGGATCTCGCCTGGGTAGTAGCTGAGTTGGTCAGCTTACTAGCTCTCCTGTACTCACACCATCAGGGCCAGCTCTCCAACACTGGCCTGGAAAAGGACAGGGCCAGCTCTCCAGATCTCACATCTCAGGGGCCACCTTTACTGCACCCATGCCATCACGGCCACTTAAGCCATGCTGCCAAGGCTAGGTGAGGAACCTGCTCTCCCTAGTGCTGAAGGTGGTGAGTGATGTTCTGAGCTCTGCACAGCCCTTGGGCATCAACATGGCCCCAGGTAGAGGCACAGGACTACTCACATCAGGCTGTTCCCCACCATCTCCAGTCTCCAGTTCCTCATTTCTTCATTGTGCACAATATATTCCTCTTCATCTCCCAATACTCCACTATGTGCTTGCTCATAGTAGCAGCCCTGCTCACCAGCATAACGTGAAAGCAGGCGGGCCTCTGTGTGTGTTATTTTTATAGATCACTGGTCATACAATTTTTGTATCTTTGCATGTTTTCTGTTGTTTACTCTGATGTTTGTTTCTAATTGTATTTACTATTATAAGACAGAAAGCTTTAAATGAGAAAGACCATCTTGTGAGCTAAAATATTTTAAAGAAACTTCTGCGTTGCTAAGGAGGACATAAGCTCCAGACTTGTTGGATGAAGTACTAGGAATTTTATATTATGTCTCTTTTAGCTAAAATGTTTTACCTCTGAATCTTCCTTGTAAGTTTATGTTCTGAATGATATGCATTGATAAGATATGGAATCAGGTGTAGTGGCACTTGGCAAGAAGTTTAGAGGCAGAGAGAGGTAGATCTCTATGAGTTCAAGGCCAGTGTGGCTTACACAGTGAGTTTCAGACCAGTAAGGGCTACACAGTGAAACCTTGCTTCAATAAAACAAAGTAAAACAAGACAAAAAAGAAAGAGAAATAAATTGTATATTAAGCTATTGTGTGTAAATGAATTTATTGACACATGTATATACACATATGGTACTTTTTTGATGAATTACCCATTTAGCAGAATGCATTATTATTACTCCTGTTTTTTGAAGTCTGTTGTGTTAAGTAGGAGTACAGATACTCTACCTTTCTTTCATACTTCATTCAGTGGAATGAATGAATGTTTCACTCTGTCAGTGGAAATGTGTTTCTTGCACACATCCAACAGTTGGAGGATGCTTTGTCACTCCATCAAGTGGAATTAAGACAATTTATATTTAAGGTTACTATAATTTGGGGGTTTTCTAGTTGATTTGAGTACAGACTCTGCCTTTCTTCTTTATTCATCTAAAAGTGTACTGACTGGGTCATTGAGTTGGAAATATTTGAGTTTTTGTTAATCCCATTTCTCCATTTTTCTCATTAGATTTAGTCTTTCCTAAAGCCTCATGATTTTGAATTACTTTTTCACAAATACTTGGTAGCATCTTTTTTTCCACTGGCCTGTGAATGATACAAACATATGTTAGAAAGATCAGATTCACCAAAGCACTTCAGCTCATTGTCAAAATAACAGAGTATATACGGAGTGCACTGAAGGCAGTTCTTGACCAGCTTCCTCAAAGGGCTTGAGGTCTAACCCCACACTCAGACATGAGCTCCGGAAAAGGAAGATCAGGACAATTCAGTGCATACTGGCATGCAGGAACAAGCAATCCAGTCCAACAAGGTTCTGCATCTGACTGTATTTTACTTTTTCTTCCCACTGCAGAAGATGAAGCTAAGCATTCCATTGGTTAAAGAATTATGGAGTTCATTGCAGTGTGGTCCCAAATCTCAAGTTTGAATTTTTTAGCCAGCTTCTTTAACTACCCTTGTACACCCTTGTAGTGAGCTGGACATTTGCTACATAACAGGAAACAAAGTGCTTTATGTCTTCTAAAGCCACTCTACTTTCTAGTTTTCAAATTTAGAATGGAGACACAGCACTTCTCTCCCGATAAACGAAGCTGCTCTCACACAGGTCTTCATAAGAAGTGTCATTCCCTCATGATACTCAGTCTTTTTCTGATATCATGATTCCCTCATGATACTCAATCAATTTCTGAATCCATTTTTTCCCATTTGATAGACTCCTCCCATGACTATTGTTCACAGTGAAGGCATCCATTGTCCTAAACCTGGAAAGAAATCTCAGCCCTAAGGCAGAAAGAAAGTTGAAAGCCACATCTTTTTCTGACATTGACTTAGATAGTGAGTATCTGTGCTGGGGCCATCAACTATTTCAGAGGCAGTAGAGAAACTCTTTTGGAGGCTAACCAAGTAAATGCATTCCTCACTCTGGATTATTCTTTTTATTGGCATCCATTTGCCTGCAAATTTCATGATGTCATTGTTTTTATCAGTGGAATGATACTCTAATATATAAATGTACCACATTTTCTTCATCCATTCTTTGGTTGAGGGAGATCTAGGTTATTTGCAGAGTCTGGCTACTGTAAATGAAGCTGCTATGAACATGGCTGAGCAAGTATCTTTGTGGTATGATGGAAAGCTCTCCTTAACTGTTGAGGAATCATGTCTTGTGTGTAACTGCCACAGTTTCATCATCCCAGCCTTCACTGGTGTATGCCTAGGTTGCTCTCATGCCTTAAATGTTGTAAATAATGCTTTGTTAAACAAGCAAAATGTGTCTTTATTAGAGTTAGAATGTGTGACCTCTGTCTGCTATTTTATTTTTATTTCATGTATCTTTTTTCAAAGTTTACATCTTTAGTGAAAGGATGACAGATTGTTGTAAATTTTGTTTTTCTACTTTTGTATGTATTTGCTTCAAAGTGAGCATCCAACAGCAATATAATTTAGTTCTTCTCAGTAAAAGGCATTCCAAGTCAGTATGTTTTGATTACCATACATTATAAAGAGAAGGCAGATTATCTTATTACAGGAGAGCTTGATCTATGGTTCATTAGTGCTATGACATGAGTGGAATATAATGGAGATTAAAGTGGTAAAATGAGAGATTTTTCGCCAATTTTATGGTTTTACTTTTTATGTAATTATTAACTATAAACATTTTATATGTGTGATTTAGAAGATGGATTAAGGGAACAGGTTAAGAGTTATGAGGTTTTAATTCTGTGTGCTACCTGTTCCTAGTTAGCATTTAATATTGGTACATATTTGTGTGAGTTTATGGTGCATGTTTTTTACATTCTAGAAAACTTTATACTAGGGAAAGACACCAGGTGTACTTTATACCAGAGTTCATAAGGAACACTTTTAGCATCTTGCTGCATAAGGAAGAGAATAATTTCTATCCAGCTTATAAATTCTGGAGTGTGCTACTTAAAAAGAAATGCAGGTATGACATTTATAAATTTTAGTTATCATTTTCGATTAACTATTAGAAGAATATGACAAATTTAAAATTTTTTGCCTAACTGCAGTCAAGTTTATAAATGTTTATATTTTGGTTTTGGTGATGGGCCTAATAGACCTCCTGTACCATTCAAATGACATTACACATAATGATGTTGCCATTCATGTAGGTGCTCAATCCCACACACTGACCTTTCAGTTGTTTTGTAACATTTTAATCTAAATTAATATTAGAGAAAAACAAAATTGTAGTAATATGACCCACCCCATGGACATAGTAGATTAACAGAGAGGGTACTTGATATTGGTGAAACAAAATTACTTACACTATAGAACAGGAATTACATCAATTTGAACATTCCATGTATTTCAGAGTTCTGGGCTGGCTGTTGAAACATGGGCAGAGGGAGGATCCTGCCTCCATACAGAAAGCACTGAGATCTGAGTTCATCCAAGTTTGTTCCTTCTACAACAATGCTCACAAACCTCTAGATGTCACATGAGAACTAACTATGTCAGTGCTTACCTACAATTCCCTAAGGACCTGCCATTAGCCTTCTTCTCTTAAAAGCCCCACAGAACCTTTCAAAGCTGTAGATCTGGGTGAACAAGTGCCCACCATGTGCTGGGCAGGACACAGTTAAGCCACATCCAAAGAACAGCATTCTTCCCATAGCCTCACAAGGGCATGTCCGTCATGTATTCTGAATGAAATCACATTTTTAAAAACTGGAAAGAAACCTAATGTACCTGTGATTTAAAGAACATGAAGGTAAATTATAGAAGAAAAGACTTAAAAACTAAACATTTTTGCTCTAAGAATGAAAAGATTAACAGATTTATGAAGTGGGGTAGAATAAGATGAATACCCATCCTGAACTCTGCATTTCATGAGGTGGGTGGGCCAACACACCTTTTCACACTGATGAAATTAAACAAAAATAACATTTCTATTCATTTAGCTATTCGTTTCTATTCTATTAGCTAGTGCTAATCACACTAGGACAGTAGGAGAAAGCCCACTTATCCAACTTATGTCCAAATCTAAAGCAAGCCTTTTTACCTGTGTACCAGGCTGCCCCCGGCTAAGGAGGTATTCCAGGGGTCAATATTAGACGTAAGAAAGACAAGGGTTGTACAGAGTTCTGGTGTAGAAGACTTCCAAATGGGTTCAATGGGAGAGGTTACAGGAGCAGAACATTACACGTGTTCAAAACAAGGTAATCAGAAGAGGTAGTCATAGCTAGACCAACACAGGTGGTCAGATAGCCTCGTGGAATAAAGGTAGGTTATAAGATGGTTATGAACAACTTTTGAAGCAAAGACATTAGAGGGAAACTAGCACATATATGACTGAGGCTCTGGCAGACATTGCTCTTCTCCACAATTCCTCTGCCTTATTGAAACCATTTGATTAAATTCCTAATGCTAGCCTCCAAGGACCATTACCTTATTTGGTCACTTCCTCCTCCTGAAGCTGACTACCAAGTTCCCAGTATCAAAGTATTGAAGTGCAGTAATGAAAAGTTTCCTTTGGTTTGCCTAATTAACATGCTCAATTAAAATTAAACACCTCATCCAAACCTCGGGTTTTGCCCTTTACCTTTATGAATCACTGTTTACCTATGTGTCACTTCTGTCTGTTTACCCAGACATATTCATTTCATCCCTGGGACAAATACTCATAACCCTTCTCCCTTGCCTCTTTCATCCTGTCTCCTTTGTTCTGTTCCCCTTCTTACTCTTCGAATATCTCCTGTCTTTGTCCCTAATCACTACCCTCTGTCCCTGTATAAGAAATAAATCTTTGTGCTGAGAACATGGTCTTGGCGTGTCTTGAGACAATGGTAGTGTTTCCTACAGACATGATTGCCATTCCTGGAAAAGGAAGTACAGAATCCTCTGTAGTTAAGATTGCAGATGGTGTATAGCCCACACTTTGAAAAACAGCAATGAATCTAGTTTATCTTTACGATGAGTTGGCTTTTAAGCTTAAGGCTGAGGCATGCTGGTTCTTCACTAGGAAGGAGAATGAAGATAGGCAAGAGTTGGAACTTAGAACATCTGCAGAGTATTCAAGGGCACTATTGCTTTGAATGGGAAGAAAGCCACGCTGAATGCAGCACTTCTTTGAAAGCAACAACAGTGGCGACATCTTCATTCTGCAGAGCCCTGCCAGGCTGCCAGATATGCATGTGCTTCACTTATATTGTCCCACACCCCAAGTTGAAATTGCTCTAAGATGCTATGATGGAGACTGCCCCTTAATGGAGGGAATAATTACTTATCGGGTGGGGCCAGTAAGGACGGGATGAGGGAGGGGGATACGTGAGGCATGATATGTGTATGCCTCAGTTATACAGTCACACTCCCCAAGCTGACACTGCCCAGTGTTGCTACCTATGATGGGAGTTGGTCATTAAAAGAGGAAATAGTAATTATTTGGAGATAAGTAGAGCTAAAAGGACAGAAAGGGAGAGCCAACATGTTAGTGGAAATAGGGAAGATGCCAAGAAACATCTTAGTGAACGTATGGACTCAAAGGTCTCTGGTGTGTGACGTGTTCCCAGTGTATATACTGGAAGTCACAAGGTGTGCTCAATATTTTTATAAGGCTCACTTGGGTCAGAAACATTTACTCGACTCCTAAGTGCAAATCTCAATTTCCAAACGAGAAAGCAGAGTCTAGAATCAATCTGTGGAAGGGTCTTCTTCTACCTTGGTCATCTCTCCACCTCTCAACCAGAAAATGGAAGAAAGGTAAGGATGTATCCTAACAATGTTCACAGTTACTGTCTTGTTGCTTCTCTGAGTTCACATCCCTGTGTTGCTGCCACAAAATGCAACACACAGGGTCTAAGAAGGCAGGAGACAAAAGCTTCCTTTTGAAGTAGAGATGGTCAGGATTAAACTCTTTTTACTTTCTTTTAAATCATTCATAAACATGCCTGCCATTCCTTTACAAGGAAAGGTGATGTGCATATTTTGTTTCCCAGGGCACAAACCCTATGGAAAAAGTTAATTGTTGGTTCTCAAAAGCGATCTGCTATGTGCGTGTGTTGCATTCAAGCAGAAACACAGTTAGAATTTGAATAACTGAGGATACCATAGGAATGTTTACTTACAAAGATCAAAGGTCTTAGGGACAGTGGAAATGCCTAGAGAATCATGAGAAAGCAAGACAATGGAACACGTTGCCCAGTCCTTGGTTCCAATAAACAGCAGATGGAATTGGTAGTGGAGGAGGAGAGAAGGGGGCGTAGTCACAGCTCTGTAGTAAGAGTTTATAAGCATAAGCATAGGGCAGCAATGCTCTTGTCAACATATAGCTGATCAGCAGAGAGATAAGAAATAAAAATTCCTAACCTCTTCCCTCCTGCTCTCCAGAGTGCTTGCAATGTCATCAACTCCCTCAAGCATAAAAAAAAAAAACAAAACAAAACAAAAAACAAAACAAAACAAAAAAAACCTTAGAGAAAAGGAACACTGTAAGGGGTCAGATAAGGCACTTCTGTAAGACGTCAGGTGCCAGAGAGACGGATGGGTGGAGACACTTTCTCACTTGCAAGTCTTCTTCCACCATGTGGTTCTAGATTCAACTGTCATCAGATCATTTTTCCTCTCATCTCCTTCAGAGTTATTTTTGTCTTGTTTGCATTTTACTCTTCTAATGCTGCTTTTATGAAGGTATTACCCAGAGTAATCAAAATAACTTGATATTATTGGCTTTAGTAGAAGAGTGGTTTCTTAAATGTAGGATTATGGAATAGTACCTTACCAAGAAACTTGTCATGCATGGGATGGCAGCTGTACCACATTAGAGCCAAGAACTGCATGGAGTGTTGCTGTTCCTCAGACCTAATGGGTAAGCAGCAAGCTGCAGTCAAGAACCCTCAGCCACATTAGAGTGTCATTGTAGGGAAGATACACAAGGAATGGGGGGGGGGGGCGTTCTTATAAACTCCTGCCACAGCCTTATTGAATTTCTCCACTCATCTCTGAATCTTTAGTCTCTGGTAATGTTTTCTTGTCATTAGATTGAGAGAGAATGCAATTTGTAATCCATTTTTAGTTAAAACTCAGATAATTTTATTACAGATAAATTAAGGGCCTTGAGCTCTCTGGCAATCTATAAAGGTCTAGAAGATCTCTCAAGCATTGTATCATGTGAAGATTTTTTGTACATTCTCAAAAACAGTAGACAACGGTGCAGAACAGAGAACCAGCATCAGAAGATGAAAACTCAGGGATCTGATTTTTAATTTTTATTTAATCACTTTATAGCCTGATCCCAGCGCTCTTCCTCCCCTCCTCCCAGTTGCACTCCCATGTTCCTCCCCCGTCCTTTCTTTTTTTTATTAAATTCTTTATTAATTACACTTTATTCACATTATATACTCCTGTAGTTCCCTCCCTCCTTCCGTCCCAATCCCTCCCTTCCTGTGTCCTTCCCCAAGATAGGGGAGGTCCTACTTTCCTTCTCTCTGATCCCAGTCCATCAGGTCTCATCAGAAGTGGCTGCATTGTTTTCTTCTATTGCTCAGCACGGCTGCTCCCCCCTCAGGGGAGGTGATCAAAAAGCAGGCCAATCAGTTCATGTCAGAGACAGTCCCTGTTCCCACTTGGACACTGAACTGCCATGGGCCACACCTGTGCAGAGGTCCTAGGCTACCTCCATGCATGGTACCTGGTTGGACCATCAGTCTCAGGAAAGACCCCTGTGCTCAGACCACTTGGTTTTGTTGCTCTCCTTGTGGAGTTCCTATCATCTTTGGATCCCATTATTTCCCACTCCCCTCATAATATTCCCTGCACTCTGCCCAAGTGTTGGCCATAAGTCTCAGCATCTGCTTTGATAGTCTGCAGGGCAGAGCCCTTCTGAGGTCCTCCGTGGCAGGCTCTTGACCTGTTCCCTCCCCTCTCCTTCTTCCAATACTCATCCCTTTGTCCTTCTGGATAGGGATTGGGCATTTTAGCAAGAGTCCTCCATCTTGATTAGTTTCTTTAGGTGTATAGATTTTAGTAAGTTCATCCTATAGTATATGTCTGTATGAATGAGTATATACCGTGTGTGTCTTTCTGCTTTTGGGATAGCTCACTCAGGATGATCCTTTCCAGTTCCCACCATTTACCTGCAAATTTCATGAGATCCTTGTTTGGGGGAGGCTGTTATCAAATGCTGCACCCTCTCTTGCCTTCCTTCCTCCTACCTCTGCTGAGCAATCATCTCAGAAACAAAAGCACCCACAGGCTGTGCACCTAAGTTCGTCCTGTATTCAACAAAGTGGATTTGGATTCTATGTCAATGTTCTGTCCAAGATCAACATCACTTAGTTGTTCATGGATGAGTAATTCTGAAAATTCTCAGGACTGCCCACAAAGAATGTTAAAAATATAGAGAATTTCTTTATAACTTTGTCTGTGCTACTCAATGACTTCTGCTGCATTTGCCTTTTTAATTTACACATGAACCACCATCTAATACTGTAAAGATTTGTATACATGTGTCTCTTCGTGAATAAACAATGTCAATGTCTCACACAATCTGAGCATGGGGATATAAAAAATTCCATCTTCACTGTTGGACTTACTAAGACATTTCTAGGCTATATGGTTTTTAACTAAAAGATAAAGTGAAATTTTATTCTTTAAATTTTAAATTTGCATCATTTTCTTTCTCTTGACTTACTTATTTTATGAATATTTTAAGCACTAACTTGAATGTAACAGGTCAAAGGGACATATTTGTGACTCAATTTCCTGTTGTCCCAATTCAGAGAGCTGTTGTCTACCTATTTGTAACTTACTGCTTTTACCATGTTAGGCTATATTATTTCTTTTACAGTTTCTTCACAGATTATCGTCCTGGATGACATTCAGTCTTCTGACTTCATTTGCTACATCATTTGAAGTGATCAGCTTTTCCTTGATACTTATACTATATCTATCTATCTATCTATCTATCTATCTATCTATCTATCTATCTATCTATCTATCTATCTATCTATCTATCTATTTATCCATAATGAATTATCCTTGATTCTTGGAATAAGATTGACTACATCATTGGGAATACTATTTATATATGTTATTGTCAATTTTTTTTCAGTTTCATCCATGTAAACAACTCACTGTGATCATATTCACCCACTGTTACCCTCTCTCAGCCCTGACCCTATCCTGGTGACATTCTTCTTCCTCTCAAACAGTCTCTTTTCTACCTTCATGTCAATTTATAATGATCCACTGACTGTTCAATCTTCATGTCATTGTATGTTTTCTACTGTTTCTTTTGTTGTCCACTTCTAATGTTATTCTACTGTGAACTGATATTATAATAAACACTACAATTGTCTTTATGCTTATTAAGACTGCTTTATGATCTAAAATGTTACATATTGTAAAAAAGTTTCCTGTGGTTTTCTTACAAGATATATATTCCATAGTATGGACTAGTATGTTAAATCTCCTTTATCTGCAGTACAATTTATCTCTGAAATTTCTGTGTCAAGTTATTTTCTAAATAACATATATTAATGGGAGATGGAAATTAACACACAATCATGTATCTAGATTTTTGGTGTCTAGTATTTAGTAGTGTTGATTTTATGAAATGGGTGCAAACGCATACAAACACACACATACACACATTAATTTAAAAAGAATAGTTACACTTCTGTATCCTATTTGCTTCTTAATTTTTCTTGAAATCTGTTGTGTTAAATATGAGCACAGATACTCTATGTATCTTTCTTTCATATTCCATTAATTTGGGTTTTTACTTTCCAACACTTCATTTTCATTATGTGCATGTCTTTGCTGGTGAAATCTATTTTGTTTTTGTTTGTTTTTTTTTACAGATAAACAAAGCTGTATTTTTTTTTTTTTTGGCCACCAAGTCAAGTATTCTTCTCTTTGCAGTGATGACTAGGCCATTTACATTTAAGATTACTGTTGATAAACATGTGCTAATCCCTGTGATTTGGGGAGGTTTTGGTTGATCTGAGTATTGAATCTGCACTTTCTTCTTTATTCATCTTAGGGGTTTATTTTTATTGATTTTAAAATTGTTTTATTAATTTTAAAATAGGTTTTTCGAATACTCTTGTAAATTTATTCCTTCCTAAGTTCCCATTACTTTGAATCTCTTTCTCCCACTCTTCTAAGCAAAATCACATTTTCTTTTCTTTTCTTCTTTTTTCCTTTTCTTTTCTTTGAAGCTGAGCCTACAGCTTTTTTGGCATCTTTAGTTTATTGAACTGTTAACAGTGTGAACAGAGGTCAGAAAGTTTAAAAAGAAACACTTTAGCTTGTTGTAAAATAAGGAGTCTGGACATGGAGTAGGAGACCAACCTCCTCAAATGGGCTTTTTGTTAAAATCCCTATCACAGGGTTGCAATGGTCAACAGCTCCAGGATTGTTAGTGCAGATTGGTGAGCAGGAACAACAGACAAACAAAACAACAACAACAATAAAAAACAGGTATACAGGGAACAGTGGCTGAGTTGATCCTATTTTAGCTTTCTGCTTCTGTTTCATGAAACTGAACAGCCCATTGATGAATGATTGTGTAGGTGACTGAGGTGCTTACCAACATCATTAAGCTCATTGTTTTTTTGTTCAGCTGTATACCTAGTACCACTCAACCCATTTTAATCTGTTCATGCCCCAGATCTTATGCTTCTATTGGGGTTATCAAGGCTCCAAAAATGAATGGTGTGGTGACTGAGGTGCTTACCAACATCATTAAGCTCATTGTTTTTTTTGTTCAGCTGCATACCTAGTACCACTCGACCCATTTTAATCTGTTCATGCCCCAGATCTTATGCTTCTATTGGGGTTATCAAGGCTCCAAGAATGAATGGTGTGATCTCAATGAACACAATTGAGTTTATTGGGTGATATGTTTCAAAGCTCTTGTATGAGATTAGTTTGCAAGGTGTTCTGTGTAGATGCTCTCCTTGAGCTCTGTCTAAGCATCCTCAGATGATTTCTCCTTTATGAAGGCCTCTGTCTTGGCTAAGAAGTTATCCAGAAGGATCCTGTGAGGCAAAGCTCTATATGTGGGGGTACGCTACTGCAAACACAGGAATATTCTGTGCTCCGGAAACATCATTCTTCACCTGTGGCCAGTGCAGGAATGAAGAGGGAATCCCAGGGTAGTTGCCTTTTTTTTCAAAAGTTTTCATGGCTTTCGGGGTGAGAGACACCTATCAAGGATGTTTGTATAAGGGAGCAGAGAAAAAGCTATATATGCTGCTACCTCTCCAGCTAACTCTTCTCCAGACTGCTTGATTCACGTATAGATCTCACAATTCTTTTCAGGGATTGGGACCTTATTCCCAAATGGAGTGCTCTATCTTTTCCTGTGCAGCACAGCCCATAATTCTCATGCCAAAGACATGTGCCTTTGCATGGAGATAAAAGTCACAATCAGAACATCTACTGCAGATTATCAACTACCCTTGAATATAAGGGTCATTTGCTCATTTGTTCTTAACTCTCCACTGTAACACTGCAGAGAACAGGACACTGGTGACATAATAGAAAACAGAAAAAGGCTTGCTGTTCCTCAAGGATTCTTTGCTTTCTGGTTTTCAAAATTTTAAATGAAGACCCAGCCCTTCTAGCATGAGAATTGTTACTGGTCACATATAAGTCCTCATAGAAAGTGTCATTCCCTTCATGGTTTTCAGTTTAATTCCATTCTGCCCATTTGATAGACCCCTTCCAGTGACTGAGGGAATATATGGCTTGTGTCATATTTCTATGCCAGAGAAGAAACCCCAGTCCTCCTTATGAACCTGTGCCAGATATTCACACATAGTTATATGGTCCTGACAGAGAGTATTGTGTGCTCATCTCTGTTTCATTTCCAGGAACACCAGTGGAAAATTCCACAGCATGGGTCCAACCACCCCAGCCTGGAGCACTGACAACACTGTAGTGAATGGAAGTGACCACATGGACAACTTGTCCTGTGTCACCATGTTGAATACCCTGAATATTCTTACTGCTATCATTTCCCTAGTTGGGCTGGCAGGAAATGCCATAGTGCTGTGGCTTCTAGGCTTCCCCATGCACAGGAATGCCTTCTTGGTCCATGTCCTCAATTTGGCCGGTGCTGATTTCCTCTTCCTTTGTTTTCAGACTGTGTATTCCCTGGAGCATATCTATTCTCACCTCTATGAAAGCTACTTGGACATTCCCTCTTTCTCTTTAATGTATTGATCTTTGCTTACCTTGCAGGTATGTGTATGATTGCAGCTATCAGCGCTGCTTGTCTGTTATGTGGCCTATTTGGTGTCACTGCCAACAACCAAGATGCATGTCAGCTGTCATGTGCACCCTATTCTGGGCTTTGTCTCTACTGTTGAGCCTTCGGTTACAGGAGGATTGTGGCATACTGATTAGTAATTTTGATTATCTTTTTTGTAGGACTTCTAATTTTGTCACTGCTGTATTTGTAATAGCATTATCTGTAGTTCTTTATGGGTCCAGTCTGATCTTGTTTGTCAGAATCTTCTGTGGCTCACAGAGCATTCCTGTGACCAGGCTCTATGTGACCATTATACTCACAGTGCTGTTCTTCATACTTTTCGGTCTGCCCTTTGGTATTCACTGGTTCCTCTTAGATTGGATTGAGGAGTTGTATAGTATGTTACCTTGCAATTTTTATCAAATGACAGCTTCCTGTCCTGTGTTATCAGCTGTGCCAACCCAATCATTTACTTCCTCGTTGGCTCCATTAGGCACCGCAGGTTCCAGAGGAAGACTCTGAAGCAGCTTCTGCAGAGAGCCATACAGGACACCCCTGAGGAGGAAGAAGGTGGAGGGAGGGGTTTTCAGGAAAGTCTGGGGATCTGGAAACAGTCTGGTGCAGCAGCTGAGTGAGTACATGATAAGACACAGCGGCTTTCAGAGTCAACTTTGCCTTTATCTATATGGGTCATTTTCACAACCTTGTTCAATTGGTAGAGAAAATAGACATTTTATAGAAATTGGGTGAAATGGGACTTGTTAAACAGAAACTGACAGCAGCACCTTAAGGCCTCCTTATGTAGTCCTCACTGCATCTCCTCATGATGTAACCCTTGTAACCACTTGGTGCCAGGACAACTCCTCCTGTGAACAAACACCTTTAGACAAAGCTCAAGGCAGTGCGGGAAAGCTCTGAATTTCTTTGGTCATTGAACTTGAAAAAGATTAATTGAATACTATAGATTATAGAAATGTCCCTGTTTTTACAGGTATTTTCTAAATATTAAGAAAAATTAACTGAAACTCCCACAGTTCCAGTTTTCTGCATTATACACACACTTTACAATATCTGTATGATTTAAAAATGTTTCTTATGTAAATTACTTAGTAAACAAATGTGCATCTTTAAGATTGCCTATTCTAAATCTCCATTCACCCACTGGAGTCTTCAACTTCAAGTATCTGCCATCTTCAGCATTGAAAGAGTAAGGATAGGCTTTATATACCAACATCCAAGCATATTCCAAGGTGGGAGACTGTCTCCAGTTTCCCTCTTTAATGCCTTGGTTAACATTCCATCATGTCTTTTCTCTTCCTCCCTTGTCTTTGCCCTGATTCTCTTTCTCTATGACTGTGTAATCCTTCATGAAAACAATTTCCAATCAGTGTCATTTAATTTATTACCTCTTGGAATTGAATCTCTGTCAGATTTACATTATTCCCAGAAGTGCAAAGTATCCTTAACTTGAATTCTGCATGTTTAAATACATTCTATTTTTAAATGTTTCAATTGAAATAGAATGACATCACTGTCTCCTTTCCTTCCCTGCTATCCTCCTTTAAGCCATAATGTTTCCACTCCTAAATAAATAGCTTCTTTATTTTTTATTATTAGTGTTACACACAGACACACAATCGCAGACACACATATAAAAATACATACACACACAAAAATAAAGATTCTGACTCCATTTTTATTGTTTCTGTGTATTTCTAGGTTGACCATTCTGCATTTGAAATCCATTAAGGAAGCTCACCACTAGGAGAGGTTAATTCTTTTTTTCTTAATAGTCATGAGTTGCTTGTAGTTCTTTGACTAGGAGTGGGACCTTGGAAAAATGTCCTCTTTCCACATTAATATGTCACTTGATATGGCCATTGTCCCCATCTTGTTTACACAGTAATTTGTAGGACAGACAGTTTCATAGAAGATTTCCTGGTATTCTGGCTCTTACACTCTTTGCAACATGATGTTCCCTGAGTCACAGAAACAGGAGCTGTGACAAAATGAAGCCATTGGCCTGGGCTACCCATAATCTGTTGATCTTTGCATTGTGTCCAGTTGTGATTTTGTGTTATGGTCTCCATTAGCTATAAAGAGAAGGTTCTTTGAAGAAGGGTGGTAGCTACACATATCTGTGAGTATGAGAATAAGATTTAGAAGGTAGAAAGAAATTATACTAGTCTAACAAAGTGAGTGTAGTTGATTTTTTCCTAATGTTCATGAACCCACTCTTTCCCAGGAAACTGGCTAGATTTCTAGTTCTAAACATCCCTCTTATTGACTGAACTTTGAGTCCAATTAGACAGCTGTTGGTTGCCACTGACATGTGACACTCTTTGTACCTTTATGGTTATCTGGCCATTCTGGTAATTGTGACTCATGGGTATTACAGGCTTGTTCATTACTTCATTCCCTTGGAACCTGCATAGTATTTTCCAGAACCATGGAAACCAGACTGTAGGAAAGAGGTCATACACTGTCACCAGTATCAAGAATTTGTGATACACAGGTGGTGCATACCTTTAATCCATCACTTGGTAAGCAGAGGCAGGTTATGTGAAGTTGAGGCCAGATTAATCTAGAGTGAATTCTAAGACATCCAGGGTCACACAGTAGTTTAAAAATAAGAGGCTGGCAATTGGGATATATTTTTCCGAGCTCCAATTCTAATACTATGTTGAGAGGAAGACAGATATGAAAGGAAATGGGAAGCATCTATGAACTTCTGGTTGACAGTCACATTCTACATGTTTATGAAGGTTTTTCTCAGGAACAGGACACAGGTATCATTTCCCATATCATAGCTGTGTAATGGGGAAAACTAGACAATGAATCCAGGTGACTGAAGCATTTACTGAACTCACACTGGACCTTATGATCTCAGCAACATCACTGTGTGCTGAGCCTCAGATTCTCTGATGCACATGTGCTGGATGCTGCAGGTACAACCACAAACACCAGACAAGTCTAGACTTTATAGGGCTTTGCGTTTAAAGGATCAAGGACATTCATAAATAGAGCTGGAAAGTGTGTTCACTGCAATCAATAAAGAAAAAGTTAAGAGAACATAAGAGACCTTGTGGTTTTCCTACAGACTATTAACCATCCATGAGCATGTGACAGATGCTTCATCCCAGTGCTGACACTTATCTCTATAAAGAGAACAACTTCTTTTGACTTAGATTTTGCCTGCCTGGAAAGTATGATACTGTCGATGAAAATGGCAGTTGTCATTTCTAAAGCAAGAATTCATGCATTCTGCTGCCTACGTCAGTTGGCTCATTTTGCACATCCTCCACCCATCTGAATTCATCATTTTCATGGATTTCAGAAATTTGCCTAAAGGACCTCATATTTTAGATTTGACTTGCTCATTTCTCAGTGATGTCCCTCCCTCCATATGTAGTTGGCCCAGATACCTAAATATTGGTTCTGTGCTTGTCTTGTCATTAACAATCTTTTATTTTCTCTAATTTTCTGAATGAATTCTCTTTCCCAATGTTTAAATTTGAATAAAAACTCAATTCATTCCCTTTGAGGAAAGTAATGGACTGGCTTATAACCAGATTTTGTAGAAAAATCACTTAATCATTGTCCCAGACATTGCCTTGCCTCATCTTCATAGATCAGCTACATTGCTTTTCCCCATTTGCTTTAAGCTACTCAGGAATACCATTTGTTGCTGAACTTCTTTACAAAATATGGCCTTAGACTCCTATTTAATGCATCTCCTGGCTTAGGAGACATGTTCATGATAAACATTAGCCATATCTGCAAGCACAGGAACTTATTCACACACATTCAGACCTTTGCACTGGCAGAATCATGAGGTGTGATTTTCTTACACAGCAATGAATCCTATGAAATATATACCAAACTTTCAGGAAAGATATGCCTGATGGTGCAATGGTGACATAGCTGTTATGTGAGTAACCAATGGCTCCCTGGTTTGATTTGAGAATTTTCTACAGTCCTGATAATCAGGTCAAGAATCCACAATAGAGGAACTCTTAGGCTGTAGGTAAAAAACACAATACTGTTTCTTATCTCTTTTGACATAATATCAAAACACCTTCAAACATTGATGGTTACAAACTGAGACAAAGGCCAGTCCTAGACTTATTATGCTAAGTCTCTCTGGGAAGTGAATGGAGGGCAATTCAGTGACCCCTGGCTGGAAACCGTGTTCATAATAAAGAACAGTACAGGGCTCAGACAAAAACAAGGCTCTTGTACCGCTTCCTGGCAGCTCAGGAAATGTTGCCAAAGAGGAGGCTAAACTGATATAAGAGCTTAATATAGGGAGGAGGGCTGTGAAATACCACCCTATAAACATGGTGGTATAAATACAAACTCAGAGTGATTCTGTCTACTGGCACTAGACCTATAGAGTTCGGGCCCACCAAACAGCCAGCTTTGGATAGAAAAGGGACTCACATGGGACTGCCACTTGCTACTGAACTCATGGCAAATATTTGATTCTAGCCTGACTATTGAAAACCTTGAAACCCACCCTGACTATTGTCCATGGCCTTTGCTCTTTACTGCAAGGTTAAGGTATGTGTGGAAGTCCCTGTGCTGGTCACAAGTGTGGCATCCTGTAGGCTTCTCAGCTACAAGAGCTAGAGGATCCCTGAGCCCAGTGCCGGGTAGGGCCAAGCAGGAGATTGGAGACTGCTTCTCCAAGTTCCAGATTGTCAGTGCTCAAGTGTCCCTGGGTTAGGAACTAAAAAGGATAAAAAAGATTTGGAGTCTGGGCTTGTTGGAGAGGATCTCTGATGTATTAGCCCCTAAAGACTGCAGTATGCTTTGGCCCTGCAGGCAAAGAAGCTGTCTGTTGAGGAAGCTTCATCTGGAAAAGGCTCTACTCTCTCACTAATACCTTGTGTTCTACAGCCTTGGGTTTTTTTTTTAATGTATTTATTTATTATGTATACAATGTTCTGTCTGCATGCACATCTACATGCCAGAAGAGGGCACATCATTACAGATGGTTTTGAGTCACTATGTGGTTGCTGAGAATTGAACTCAAGACCCCTGGAAAAGCATCCAGTACCCTTAACTACTGTGATATCTCTCCAGCCCTCTACAGCCTCGTTTTAAATGATTCCTTCCATCTTTACCACCATTGATTTAAATACCATTCTGTTATCATAACACCTCTGTTATTGGGGAAACAATTCTGTCTCTGTTCCCTATATGCCCGATTTTTGGCCAGAAGCTGTGTTCATGGTCACAGACTCATACAAATTCAAAGTATGGGCAATGTGATTGTTAAACATGAGGTAAGGCTGACTATTATGAGAAGAAGTCATTCAGACTCCTCATGACTTCTCAGGTGTCAAGCAGGACTTGTCTTATGAGAGTAGAAACCTGGCATAAGGCAACAGTTACGTGGTGAGAGTCAGGCTGGAACATGCCTAACTGCTGTGCAAAGCAAACAGATTAACAGCTACCAGAATATGCTGCTATTTTCGAAAGGAAGAAACAGGCCCAGAGACATTAAGAGTCCTGCCTAAAGGGTGCACGTCTGTAAATGGCAGAGCCATTCATCACATCCAGGCCATTAGAGTTGTCTTCTGTGGTCATTTCTAGCATATTGTGCTGTGCAGCAGTCTGACTCCACTTCTCAGGATTTTCTGTCTTAGATGGGTTTATCACCTTGTTATTACTGTTCAGCCTATTTGCTGTCTCTATGGAGAAGCCTTGCCTTCTACTCCAAGTTTTTCCCTCTTGGAGTTCTCTTGCCCATCATGAAGCTGGCTGAGGTGAGGCACAAGGGCCAACAGGGGTGTATACATTGTTACGTATCTTTCAGGGAGTTGATAATATAGATCAAAAGACTTAATAACATAGGTACCTTGTAATGCAGAAATTCCAGGACTAGAATATTGTTCGGTGGAACAATCACACAAGCATTATAAAAATAGAGAACCCCAAAACAACAAAATCGGAGAGGTCTGTGAAGGGACAATGTAAAGACAGTTTGCTCATAATACGGAACACTGGGCTGTCATTCACAGAAATGATGTTAGTCTGTATGTATTATGCAGAGATAAGTTATGAGATAAGTAGAAAAGTAGAATGTGTTTCTAGTATGATCCTATCTTCTGTAAACAAACTGCTGGGCTGTGGATGTCTGTGTAGACAGTGAGCTCTCCTCCTCAACTGCCAGCCACCCAGTTCACTGACAGGTGAGTCAGTCCTTCCCTCCCCACATGGGAGCCTCAGGGCTGGTGCTCAGGTTGGCTGAGACTTCTGAGTGGAAGGCTCTGAGGCTTTGAACCCCACCACCTGCCTTTGCTCCTAGTGGACAGCTGTGTGCTTACAGGAGTCACTTGTGTAGATGTCTGTGTAGTTAACTGCATGCCAATTCACTTTTATTGCAATTTTATAATTCGATATTATGTAAATCGAAAGACCCAGAAAGGTACTTAAAAATTAAGATGAATAATCAATAGAATGCAAAGGCTATCTTGTTGTGGGTCAGTAAGGTAACTCTGAAGGGAACAGGCAGTCCTGGAGAGCCCAGATCATCATTTAGGAATGCTTCACAAACACTTTAGATTCTTTCTCCTTGCTTTGGTATATGGTGTCTACAAGAAAGACAACTGGAGTCCTTTCAGCCATCACTGAAGCAGCAACCCTGAAACATCGGCCTGCTAAGGTAACATTAAATGTGCTAATATGTTTTTATTATTTTATGCCTTATTTCAATTAAATGTTTACTTTGTTAATGTTTTCAACTAATTTGTTTGCTTAGCTAACTGACTGATGACCTCAGCACTGTTAGATTCTGTGTATTCCTAGGAAAGTCAAGAAATTGGCATCTCTAGAGGAAAACAGATGGCAGTTAAGCTTTACTTTTGTATATCTCTCTGTAATTTTAAAGAGGATTAGGTTTTCAGTTACTTTAGGGATCAGAAGATGCCACTGAGGACAGGGAAAGCAGAAAGAACTCCAGGGTTGAAGGAATGACATGTTTAGTTTCCAGGATGGTCCAAGGAGACTCTGCCCATCTTTGCGGGCCACTGGCAGGGTTGGGATTATTTTGTGATACATTCAAGCTGCGATTATAAGCTTGGTTTGTTGGTTCTGCCCTTTCCTGATGGCCAGGTGATGTCAACACTCAGACATCTCAGCTCTCTTAATTATGGGAAGAGGGTACTGAAGTGATGGACATTCCTAGGTAACAATACACCAAGGGAGCCATGAGTCAGTGAGGCCACAACCAGTTGCCAATGGAGAAGAACCATGGAAGTCACTCAGATTAACCTCTTTTCTCATAGACTGATGTAAGGTGTCAAAAGGTCTTATTCTTAAAAAAAGAAGTATCTGTTTTAAATTATTTAAAATTTCCCTTGGGAAATCTAAAGTAATACAATTCCCTTTTGACTTACAAGTCCTTACTGAAAACTAACTTTCAACTATAATCAGCCATTCTAAAATGTCATAAAACTGTTCAGACTGTTGGAAAAAAACCAAACAAATTGGAGTTGGGAAAAGATTCGATGAGTAAAGAATTAGGCCCTGCATTCAGATCCCGGCACCTATGAAAGGTGTGTTTGAAAGTAGAAGTGAGTGATCCTAGGGCTGGGAAAGTGGAGCCAAAGGGCCTAAGGGGCTTGCTGGACACCTAGTCTAACAAACTAGTGAGCTCCCAGTTCAGTGTGGGAACCTACCTCAAAAATAAGGTAGAGAACAGTAGAGGAAAACAGTGGTCTTGTCCACCATGTGTGCACACATGCATGTGTGCACATAACATAGAAACACACACATACACAGGCACCCCCACTGCCACATAACTGAGGAAAGACTAAAGAAACTATCCCAGTGCCTTCTCATGATACCCACTGCTTCACTGCTTCAGATCTGGAAAGACTGGGCAGTAAAACAAAACAGAGGCAGCCCCTTCTCCCCTCACTCAGAGATCCACATGGCGACTGAGCTGCCAATTGGCCATATTTGAGCATATTCCTCTCCATGCACGGTCCTCCATTGGTGCATCAAGCTCTGCAGGACCCCTGGACTCAGATATTTTAGTTTGTTGGTGTCCTTGTGGGTTCCTGTCCTGTCCATGTCCCTCTATTCCCACCCTTCTCTTCCTCCACAAGACTTCCTGAGCTCAGCTCAAAATTTGGCCCTGATTCTCAGTATCTGCTTTGATGCCTGGTTGGGTGAATCCTTTCAGAGGACCTCTATAGGAGACTCCCATCCTGTTTTCTCTCTTCCACAGCTTCTGGTGTCTATCCTGTTTGCCATTCTGAATGAGATTTTAGTTTAGCTTCTTTAGGTCTGTAGATTTCCTAAATTATACAGACAATATCTGCTTACTATTGAATGTATACCATGCCTGTCTATCTGTTTCTGGGTCACCTCACTCAGGATAATATCTTCTAGTTCCATCCATTTGTCTGCATATTTCATGATTTCCTTGTTTTCATTGTGTAGATGTACCACAATTTCCATATCCATTCCTCTATGAACTCAGTTGACTGCTCTCTGATCACTCGCCCCTGATGATGCAGCCTTGCCAGGCCATGGAGGAAGAGGATTCAAGCAGTCCTGATGAGACTTAACAAGCTATGTGCAGATAGATAGCAATACTGGAGAACTCTCCCATTCAATGGACTAGGGGAAGGGGATGAGGGGAAGAGGAAAGGAGGATGGGACTGTGGGAGTTGAGGAAGGGGGCTTCAATTGGGATATATAAGGAATAAATTTTGAGGAAAAAATAAAAATTCAAAACATAATAAAAAAACAACAAATAAAAAAAAACAGGTTGAAGTCCTGCCCTTGAAAGTAGGATTGCTAATTATTCAAGGACATTTTGGGGCTCTGGAATTGTTAGCAGCTCATAGGGAAAAAGGAAAGATAACTGTGGGGCTATACTGTATTTGAAAAGTTCTACTTACCATTTCTTTCTGAGGGCAGGGCCATGGGACTGAATCCCATTTGTTTAACCTTTGTCAGCTAGGCTGTAACAGAGAAAAGTAACCATTTGCTTACTTTTGTATTCCCAGGCATAGTGCTTTGTATAGAAAAGGCAGTAAATAAATTGAGTAAGTGAACAAGCTAAAAGCACTCATTGCAAGTTAGATGTTTAATGAGTACAAGGCTGTTTTACTTCTGCCTTCTCAGTCCGTTTTGTTGTGTACTATTTAACATATTATGCTGAAATAACTGTCTTCACAGGAAATTTTGAAAATAATATAGGGAAGTTCCTTATGCCTATTACTCAGTTACCTGCAATAGTGATATCATTTGTATTTACTTGTTTATGCCTTTGTACAATCAATACAGAACTGTCCATGACCACAAAGGATGTCCCTGGTTCTACCCTTTAGCTCACACCCCATCTCTGTTTCTCTTACCCAATGGCAATTCTCCATCTCTATATACTGCCATTTTGTAAAAGGCTTCACATTGTTTCTCACTTCTTGAGACTGGCTTTTCCCAGTTGCTAAAGTGTTTCTGTGATCCATCCAAGTTGTTTTCTTTATCAATAATTCAATCTTTCTCCTTGTTGGGTCATATTCATGGTGTAGTTAAACTCCATACCCTGGATGGCAGCTAGGTTGTTTGTAATGTTTCTCTGTTATATACAATGTTGTTATGAATGTTGTTTATCAGATTTTATGTGAAGACTCATTTCTCTAAGATGAATGTCCAAAACTGTAGTTGGCAAGTCATATGTTAAAAACATTATTAGCTTTTTAAGAAACTGCGGCACATTTTCAGAGTGGATCTCCCATGCTCTGTGTTCAGCAAGTATCTTCAAGGTCCAGTATCTCTTGTTGGCATTTGCTTCCTCAGTAGGTAGATCCCCATGAAAGAAGTCTGTTGGTGCCCTCTTGTGGGAAAGTGTAACACTGCAGGGGCACAGAGCCCATCTCTGCTGTTCAGATCAGCTGCCCAAGACAGGGGGCTGTCTGCTCATGGACTCATCCTTAGGGGTCTTCAGTGGCTTTGCCCTTAGATAAGCCTAAACCTCAAGTACTATGCCTTCCTGGGTCACTCTGGTCCAATTAGAACAGGGGCCAGAGATCCTGAGGCAGAAATGAGCTGAGAGGATCTGGGCATAGAGAAGTCCACATGGCAGGTGATAGGAACAATATGGGTATTCCAGTAAGAGGAGGGTATCAAGGAGTCATCCCTAGAAATGCTCACAATATACTAGTGGGAAGCAGGCCTAGTTTACACTATCCATACCTTTGTTTTTTACGTTCAGATCTATTTCTACAGTAATTGCATTCAGATCTGAGGCCATCCATGTCCCTCAGAGCCATGTCCTCCTGCTGTAGTTTCATAATGTTAAAACCCTTAAAAGGTGTTTTCTTCTCATCCAGTCTTTGTGGACCAGGTTGGCTCTCATCCTTAGAGCTCTTCAATGACTTTGCCCTTAGAAACGCCCAAGTCCTACATCTTCCTTGCTTACCCTGGTTTAGCCTCAGAGCCTCTGAACCTGTGGTTCCCTACATCAGGATGTTCTTCCTTGGTTCTTGACAAGGCTCTTCCTTTTCATCCTCCAGGGATTGTCTTCAGTTGCTCAGCTATTGGGGGAGCGAGTCAGAGACCCTTATAGCCAATAGACCCTGGCTACTCACCCTCCCCATGCATAGACCAACCTCTAACAAGCCAGCCTCAAACTGTTTTTCCAAACTCAGAGTAAAGTTGAGGTCATTCAACCTCTTCTATCCAACAAGAAAAGCTCAGAATACACAGAGCCCCTGGGAGTTAGTCATTCACTTCCTGAGGAGTGAGCCTAAGTGAAACACAGATCTCTGCCTGAACCTGATCCTTGATCATCCCCTGTGCCCCCAAACCTCGAGTTGCCCATCCCTGTGCCAAAGAGTCACACAGACCCTGCCGTACCTTGGGAGACACCCTTCCCTCTCTGAGACCCACCCAGGGGCCACTAACACTCTCTACCCTGGCCACACACTGGCTCATGGAAACTAGGCTGGCACTAGAGTCACTTCTTTTTTTTATTAATTAATTTAATTTTGTAGCAATCATGGGTTAGGTACTTTGCATCCCAAGCTTAGCCTCCTCACTCATTCCCTCCCTCCCTCAAATCCTCCCCGCCCCTTCCAAGTCCACCAACAGGGGAGGACCTCCTCCCCTTCCATCTAACCCCAGCTCATCCTGTCTCCTCAGGGCTAGCTGCAATGTCCTCCCCTGGGATCTAGCCAGTCTGTCACTACCCTGCATGTATGGGGGAGGGTCAAAGAGTCAGCCATCAAGTTCGTGACTGAAACAGTCCCTGTTTCCCTCACTAGCTTCTTCAGTCTGACACCGAGCTGTCATGGGCCCCATCTGAGCAGCGGTTCCAGGCCACATCCACACGTGATCCTTGGTTGTAGAAACTGTCTCATATAAGACCCCTGTGCCCTGCTTAGTTTGCTCTTTGTGGAGCTCTTGCTCTCCCCAAGTCACACTAACCTCCATTTCTATCATCACTTCTCGCCCTCTGCCAAAGGCTTGATTGCGAGTCTTAATATCTGCTCTGATACATCGCTACATTGACCCCCGCCCCCCAGAGGTCCTCCTTGGCATGCTCCTGTCCTGTTGTTTGTTTTCTCCTCCACTCAATGTCCATTCCATTTGTTCATCCAAGCGAGCATTGATCATACCAATGTGGGTCCTCCTTCCTGTATATCCTCCCTAGGTGTGTAGATTTCAGCATGACCTTCCTTTCCTATAGGTCTATATAAGTGAGTAAATACCATATGTTTCTTTCTGCCTTTGGGATACCTCACTTAGGATCATCCTTTCCAAGTCCCACCATTTGCCTGCGAATTTCATGATTTCTTCCTTTTTAATTGTTGAGTAGTATTCCATTGTGTAAAAGTACCACAATTTCTGTATCCATTCCTCAACTGAGGGACATATGGGTTGTTTCCAGGTTCTGGCTATTGCAAATAAAGCAGCCATGAACATAGTTGAGCAAATGCCCTTGTTGTGTACTTGAGCATTTTTTGGATATATGCCTAAGAGTGATATAGCTGGGTCTTGAGGAATCACTATTCCTAATTATCTAAGAAAGGGCCAAATTGATTTCCAGAGTGGCTGTACAAGTTTGCATTCCCACCAGCAATGGAGGAGGGTTCCTCTTTCTCCACAACCTCTCCAGCATGTGTTGTCACTAGAGTTTTTGACTTAGCCATTCTGGTGGGTATAAGGTTAAATCTCAGATTCGTTTTGATTTGCATCTCCCTCGTGGCTAAAGACGTTGAGCATTTCTTTAAGTGTTTTTTTGCCATTCTACTATCCTCTGCAGTCAGCTCTCCTTTTAGCTCCATACCCCATTTTTAAATTGGATTACTTGGTTTCTTGTTTTTTAACTTCTTGAGTTCTTTATATATACTGGATATTAGCCCTTTGTCAGAAGTAGGATTGGTAATGATCCTTTCCCAATCTGTTCGCTGTCAATTCCTTTGGATAACAGTGTCCTTTGCTTTACAGAAGCCTTTCAGCTTCATGAGGTCCCACTTATTGATTGTTGATCTTAGAGCCTGTGCTGTTGGTGTTCTATTCAGGAAGTAGTCTCCTGTGCCAATGAGTTCTAGGGTCTTTCCCACTTTTTCTTCTAACTGGTTTAATGTGTCTGGTTTTATGTTAAGGACTTTGATCCACTTGGACTTTAGCTTTGTGCAAGGTGATAAATATGGATCTATTTTCATTTTTCTGCATGCAGCTATCCAGTTGGACCAGCATCTGT